>CM033634.1:23235006-23835006 GCA_019453435.1 Rhinogobius similis
TGTTCTCTGCGGCCCTGAGGTTCTCCAGCCGGCCGTTCCACAGACGAGGGCCGTAGTTCTGGAAGGACGCCTCGCTGTGAGTGTGTGTCCTGTAACTAGGGCTGTCAAAGTTGAAATGCGTCTGACAGGTTTTTATGATTTTGTAATTTTTACTTTATTTGGTGGAATAATACTTGCTGTAAATATAAATGATCGTTTTAAACCAATCAGGTATCTGTTTGTGGAGAAAAACTAAGAAATCTGTTGAAAATGACAAGTGAATAGATTGTATGACATCACACTGTGGAGACAAAGGTTATAGCATAATTTACAAACAGTAAACTACTTTTTTGAACCTTTATACATTAATTGTACAATGGATGTGCACATATATTTTTATTTGTTAAATACAAAAATCTGTGACATTAGTTAAGTTTTGGCCCAGTGTAGAGTGTGGTTTCTTGATAATTTCCTAGTGCGATGTCATCATTTACAACCAGGAAGTAAAATTAAAACCTAAAATATTATTGTTAAACTTGAATAAGAGTTTTAGCAAAATCTGAATTATATTTATCTTATGCATTTGAGTTAAATGAGTAGTCCAACCTGTCATGGGCACTTTAATGTGTTAACTCATGCGATTAATCATAGGAAATTGACACATTTGAGGAAACACACTCTTTTAGATAACGCAGGTGGCTTTCTACAACTGTTTACTTGATTTTCTTTTTATAGACGTCGCGTACAAACTGAAATTGAATATTTGTTATCAGACTTTAGCAGCTTTTTTACCCCACATTTTACCTTTGTTTAGAGCTTTTACAGGAGATAATGTCATGACCCTACAGTGACTTTCCTGCGTTTTTGCCACTCGTTGCTAAAATTCCAAATGTCATCTGCAAAACCTCGATTCTAATCTGTCTCCAGCTCAATTTTAATATACAATAATCTCAAATCTTGTCACCTGAACGCAACCAATTCCAACTTGTTTTCAGAAGTTCAATAACAGAATAACAGACATCTTCAAAGTTGTGTTTTAGCGAAGGCACTGACTTGATCAAAATGAGCCTGAGCGAAGTGTAGCTCTTTAAAAAATAAAAGCAGTACTATCTGGTGATGTCACAACGAGGAACCTACCTGGCATTTCGAGTGCACGATTTCCATTTCATAATCTGAACTATTGCTTTCCCGCTACTGTTTTTAAAACGACACTTAACCGCTCCGACCTCCGAGGTGAGGATTTCATGCATCCGCATTTTTCTCATCTCCGGCGTATCTGACCACCACGTCGCCGCTATAGTTACTGTACGGAGGAGAGGTTAGGACTTGTGCCCAGTTTATCTCTGTCTAACTCCCCTGTGTCTTATAGATCTCACCTCTGCCCCCCTTCTCTCTCTCTCCCCCCCTCTCTCCACCCGCCACTGACCCCCGCTGCTCCTCCATTCCATTTTCCTCCCAATAACAGCATGACAAATTGAAGCTGCCACAAAACCATCTATCATTGTCCCGCATCTCATCCCAGCTCTGCCCTCCGCTCCATCCTCTTTTTGGGCTGCTTTTTTTTTGGTGTATCTTTCTCCGGGACATCCCCCTCTTCATGTTCCTCTCATCTTATAATGGCTTTGCTGACGCTTTATCTTTCTTTTTTGTCTCGCTCATAACCTCTTCTCGGCTCTTATTGCCGTGTACACTTTGCGCGACGTCTTCATCCCTTTTTTTACAGTTTATCTACTGTACTTTCTTCCGTAATATTCCGGCTTTATTTGTTCTGCATGCCCCTCTGACAAATGTATTACGGTATAGATTCGTGCGCGACTTTAGTCCAGTAATTTCACACCAAGGGAATAATGCTATAATGGGGTGATGGTACCTCAGCGGCACATAAAACATTACTACTACACTTTAAGCAGAAGGGAAAATAATCTGTGGTGAAGGCAAAATAATGCACTTGGCGGTGATTAAATGCAACGCCATCATTCTCCATTAAAAGCAAAGTGTTATTACCATGAACCATGCAGGCACCAAGAAGACATTAATTACTTTGTGTGATGAATAAATCCTGCAACGCGACAGATAATAATAAATGCTGGATCTGTTCTGTCAATGATCGATTGCCATCTGCGGAGAAAGTTGTGGCATCGACGCTCATCGAAAGTTACCGTTTTAGAGATGGAATGGGAAGTGTTTTCAAATGAAACTTAGTAAAGACGTCTGTGTTTATCGACTACAAGGTGATATTCGTTGGTTGGAGTTTGCGCGTTCTCTCTGTGTAATGATTGGTCTCTTTTAGTTTTCCTCATTTACCTAAAACGTTCTCAATAGGTCATTTCTAATCCTGACCATTAAAGTGCATATGACAGGTTAAATTATACAATGCACTTAAACATAGTAAACATGCTTATATTGAAGATTTTACTGAAAAATTGACCAAGTTATCCCCAGTTTTGCCATTTCGGTGAGGTTTATAATGTTACTTCCTGGTTGAACGTGAGCAGCAGCTGTTACCTAGCAAACATATGATAAAAAATGAACACAATCCTTATAAATTACACAAGAGTTATCACTTGACTCATGTTAATACCTGATAACATCTTTTTTTGTTAAATGATTGCTTCAGCTGTCAAAAATGTGTCAGTTGTGTGTAATTGTCCTTGAATTTTTAATGTAATGTCACTTATTGATGACATCACAGAGAGATTCTGTTAGAACTCCTGTAAGATTATTTTCAGTTTTCAGTTTTCTTTGCAAAATTCAACTTAACTCATGTAAAACTATGAAACACATTTTTAGTACAGGTACCAACTTAACGAAGTAGTAATTAGAAAAACATGAGAACTTGTCAAATGCATTTTAACCTTGGGTCAAAACAAGACGTGTTGGAGGATAAATAAACCTTTTAAATTCAAACACGCACACATAATTCACACTTCAGATCACAAATAACAACATCGCAAGAGCACAAGTCAAAATAAGATTCTACAAACAGAGTAAATCACATCTACAAAAAGGAGTTAGAAGAAGTACAACTTATTTGATCCCACCCCCTGTCTTTAGTTTCCTGTTACATGTTAATAATGTATTCAATAAATTAACATAAAATATGTACAACTTAACACTTTTCATAGTTCATCAAGTCATTTCATAATTTGATCCAAGATATAGAGGTACAGAAAGTTGTGGAAAATGTATTTGTTGATGTATTTGTTGCACCAGGTTCATTAATATGCATATTAATCCCCCTTTTCCTTAAATAAACTAAATAAATAAATAAAAAAATCTAAGTTTGTAGATATTGTTCTGCTAAAAAAAAACACATATATAACATATATAAGGAATTCTGCTGGACTCTGAACATAACGTGAGCTGTTTGATATTCTGTCATCAGGTCCCTGATCTTAGCTGATTTCAAAAACGATATATTTCTTATGGCCTTCTTTTGTAACCAGATGTTATATGCAACACTGAACTTTTATAATTCATAGAATCGCCTTAGTCGTTGGTAGACTTTGTGCAAATCTCCCTGGAACTTTTGAACCATTATTTCTTTGTTGAGTAAAACGTACCCACAAGAATCTAAATAGAACCTCCTCCTGTGTTACATTTTTCACAGGCAGGCGGAATAATCACGCCCAACTCTTGTATATTCAAACTCCGGTGTTCAAATTGAAACGGGGGCAAGTTGGCAAGCTCTTTGGGTGATGGATTGTTATTACTTGCTCAAATATGAATCATCTGCTGAATTTAAAGGGCTTTTCATAAATAATTTGGCTTTTCATAAGTAATAGGAGAGAATTAAACCTGCGGTGCGTACGAGGTGGCGGCTTATCCTACAGCATTTGTCAGTGTCAGACGGTATTAAAAGTGCTGGGAGAAAAGGGGAACTTCAACATTGTGTTAGCGACGAGGCTGATGGTTGCCGTGGTGACAGGACACAGCTGGAGGATGTTTTAACATAATGCAAAGGGTGATGGCTCCGACAGCAGCAATCAGGAGCACACTGATATATTAGACATTGGAACAGCAGGACAAGTCAAAATCAAATGACCTTAAGATGGAGTCGTCTAATATTAGAACAAGCTGCTTTTGGGGGGAAAAATCATCTAAAAAAAACTCTTATTTTTTATTCCTAATGTTGTTTTGTATCATAAGAAACAATTCATTCTAAAATATGAGAGAAATGTTGGGTGCTTCGGCTTTAAACATTGCATTTATTCAATTGTAGGTGTTATCGATGCTCAAAAGTACGCAATCTCACCTGCTCGTCTCCATGGCGATAGATACTGTACATTGAATGCCATACTGTGGAACATTACACACAAATCTCCATCTCCACAAGCAGGTGGCAGACCCTCCACCAGAAAAGTTACATTACATCGTATTTACATTCTTGCAGTTATTTTGGTTTTAGTTTTATTTTGTCATTCCTTATTAACACCACAATTGTTTCACAAAGATTTAGTTTGATGGATATTCAGTGTGTTTGTCAGCGTTTGTGTGTTTGTAAGTAGTTGTAGAGTAAGAGACACACTTCTATGAGTCACAAAACCATCCATCAAAGCGAGTACTTGTACTGCCTTGAAAGCCTCCGCACATAGTTAAATAATATGTAATTACCTATATTCTTTGTGTGACCTGTACCATTCTTCATTCTTCTTCCAATTACCAAACTCTTACCTTGTGGCCCCTGTGTTTTCTGTATGGTCTGTGTATAGGTGGTGAATGGGGGCCCCGCCTGAATTATGCTAATTCAACATTAACAAGCACAAAGGGAATATGCTGCCAGGAGTACTGACCTCAGAAGAATGAGCTGATATAGAACACTCCATTTTGAAACTGAATTAAGGGAAGGTTATTTTTGTGAATGGGGCTCAATCAAGTATGGAGTATTGGTGCAACCTTTAGTGCTGCTTGAACAAACTGCGAGATCCCCTGTAGATCCGCTCCAGATCAGCTAGGTTCATGTTCAGGTGAGAATGAGGCTATTGTGTTGTGTTGAAGTAGAAATGCCTCCCCCATTTACACCAGTTTATGAAATATAAATAGATTCCGCTCCACTTTATGCCAGCGGGCCTTGGTTGTGGTGGAGGTAGTTGTAGTACTGTTATATTGGTATTCATGGGTTTCAATTCGAAACACCTTCTTGTATGGATCCCATTTTGAGGAGGAAAGAATATTTTGTTTTGAATTACTTTGGCAACAGTTTTAAATTTACACTTACACTTGAAACCCCCACACTTCCTGCTTTGCGGAGAATAAAATACTCTATAATTAGATGCAGAGAGCGCACATCGGTCTCATTTTCAGCTGAATTTTACAACACATCTGTATATCTGAGTTTGATTCTGGCTCCGACAATTTGCTGAATGTCCCTCTCTCATCCCCTTTTTACACTATTCTTTCCAATATGCTTCCAATCCATAAACAAGGACTAAAAAAATCCTTAAAAAACAACAACAAAACGCCTCTAATTGACTCTAAATGACACGCAACAAACTTACACAGTGCACCTTTAACTTTACTCTCTGCTATTTCCTGTATATGACACCTTTAAATACATAGTTGAAGTTTCTAGACATAGACGCACAGTTTTCGTTTCTCAACCAGCCCCAAAAATATATTCTGGTGCTGACTGAGAGAGACAAAGTCTAATTGATGGATGTGATTATGGGTCACACTTAGCATTTGTGAAACTGTAAAGCTCTGGAGCAATCTGTACTTCCTCGTGTGGGAAATGCTTAATCTGATAAAGGCGACCAGCACAGCGTCTCTCATTTATCCGGTGACCTCTGGAGCAGCGCCGCAGAACGTACAGCAGCAACACAACGGCTGGAAATGGCAGCGCATTGCCTCGTCGCTCCAAAATACGACCCAGGCACTAAGTCAAGAGCGGTCCAGAATTTTAACTTGTTTTGTGGGACAGCTATGAGTGAAGTAGTATTGTTATAATTCCAGAATTTTCAGTTCCGATGACAGTATTTTGGGCGATGAAATAACAACGCAGAGACTGAAAGTAGATGTTTTCTTACTACACAAATAACTTAAAGCTGGAGTATCAGATTCTCACATTGCATTGTTTTTCAATCTGTGTTCCTCGTCCCCAGCTCTCACAAACCTTATGGTACATTGTTGATATTCACCTAAATTTTTGAGCGAGTGCACAGTTTTAAAACAGCTTTTGTCTGACAGCAAAGTGAAACTAAGGTGGACCACCCAAGTGCAGCCAATCAGAGCACTGCGTTCAGCTCTTATTTCTGGATTGACGATATATACAGTAGAATACTTTATTATTAGACGCAGCGGTCTCATTTTTGTCATAAACTTCTGCTTTGGCGATATACTTTTGGTGGAAAACACCTAATCCTCTCATTTACAAAAAAAAGAGTGACTTTTAGCTTTAATACTGATCCAAGTGCATATTTTTCCTATTTTCTCTTGTTTTATTTGTGTTTTTGTCAAATTTGTGAATGACACTTGACACTCACAAAAATAAAAAGCGCTGTACAGTCGTTATGTATTATTGTGACTTAATTATTTGTGTTTATTTTTTAATGTTACTGTCCTTAATATGTTCTTTAAAATCTCTAAAACTTTATTCATTAACAACATTTTTTCTTCCTCTTCCCTGTTACTTTTGCATGGCGCTCCCACATTTTTCATCTTGGAGTAAAATGTGCATAGTTCATATTGACTTGCACATACCACTTTGTCTGTAAGTGTTAATAGTCTCATATCACAGTGTAGCTTTGCCTCCCCGCTGCATAATACGAGATGCAATTATATCTAAATCCTACAATAATGTCGGAAAGTTCTGTGTCTGTGAAATTGTTGCTCTGGGCTCCAGAATATTGCCCAATTCCCAAGAGGCCGGCTCAAAATACAGTACGAGTTTATAAGGGTAATTGCAAAGCCAACCGTTTGGAAAACAAGTCTACAGTAGGTAACCAGAAGGTGGCCTATCAGAGCGCTGGAGCTCTGGAGAAAATGTTCAATTAAAGTGCAGCCGCCCCAGTGGAGGGAATAGAAATACCAGCAGGTGTCCTTGTGGCCCTGATTTACCTGAGTGGATATGGTATATGCCTTAAATTGTCCGTTGTTTTGCTGTACAGTTCACCATAAACACCTCTGCTCGTGTGCTTTTTTGAACGTTCTGGAAAATACTTTAGAACGATGGAAGTTAACTGTCCACGTCCTGATAGCAGTGGGTGTAAGTAAATAAGAAGAGTAAGGAGCAGTTAATAAAACACTTTAAATTAAGATAAGATAGAATAGGAGAGGAGAAGAGAAGAGAGAAGAGGACAAAAAGAGAGGAGCAGACACGAGAAGAGAAAGAGAAGAGGACAAACGAGAAGAGAAGAGAGGACAGGACAGTACACGTGAGAAGAAAAGAGAACAAGAGAGGAGAGCAGAGCAGAAAAGAGGAGAGGACAGGAGAGGAGAAAAGAGAGGACAGACAAGAGGAGAGGAGAGAAGAAGACAGGAGAGGACCTCGGAGGAGAGAAGAGGAGAAAAGAAAAGAAAGGAGCGGACAGGACTCGAGAGGAGGTAAGAGGACATGAAAGAAGAGGAGAGGACATGTGAGGAGAGAAGAGAAGAAAAGAGAGGAGAGGACAAGAGAGAAGAGGAGAAAAGAGAGGAGCAGACCGGAGAGGTGAAGAGAAGAGGTGAGGAAAAGACAAGAGAGAGGAGAGGACATGTGAGGGGAGAAAAGGAGAAAAGAGAGGGGTGAGACAGGAGAGGAGAGAAGAGGACAAGAGAGGAGAAAAGAGAGGAGCAGACAGGAGAAGAGAGAGAGGAGAGGAGAGAGGAGAGGAGGGAGGAGGAGAGAAGAAGAGAGGACAGAAGATGACAGGAGAGGAGAGAAGAGGAGAGGAGAGATAAATACAGCAGAGAGAAGAGGAGAGGAAAGAAGAGAAGTGAAGATCAGAGGACAGGAGAGAGAGAAGAGAAGCATGCAATAACAAAATTAAAGATAAACAACTATAAAGTTATTCTTACATGCGCAGGTAGAGCAAAAAACATAACATTTCAAAACCATTATGTACAATAAGAGGTTATGATTCAGTACAAATCAGAACACACGTGGGCAAAGTGACTTCAGGGAATTGTACCGGAAACAATTAATGCGTCGTCACAGCAAATGAAGGTGGAACTCTGCCAACTGGACATATGTTTTTGCAGTTCCAGCCAAAACCATTTTATACTTTACTTTATAACAACTACACCTTAATTAGCCTTGATAAAACACGAACCAAGGCTTAATTCAGAACGAGCGAATAGTTTATTAAGAATGATTGAGGCTCAGTAACTACTTTAAAGTGCGTATGACAGGTTTTTATGTTTTTCAAATTTTGACTTTATTCGGTGTATTAATACCTCTTGTGAACAGAAATGATAGTTTTACACCAATCAGGTCACTGTTTGTGGAGAAAAGTTGAAAAATATGTTGAAAATTACAGGAAGTATACAAACTGATGACATCACACTGTGGAGACAAAGGTTATGCATAATTTACACAAAAGAAACGACTTCTTTAACGCTTTAAACATTGATATAACAAAATAAAGGTGTTCACATGTATTTTTCTTTGTCAAATGAAACAATCTGCCGCATTAGATGAGTTTCACCCCACTGTATCGGATGGTTTCTTGGTAATTTCCTGTTGTGACGTCATCATTTACAACCAGGAAGTGAAGTTAAAAACCTAATAATTTGCTAAACTGGGGTAAACTTTGAAAAGATTTGACCAGAATTTGAAATATATTTATCTGAACTGCATTTTAGTTAAGTGAGTAGTCCAACCTGTCACAGGCCCTTTAAGAGTCTGAATCATCCAGTTGAATTTCTCTATTTAAATGCTATTTCTTTTAGTCGTATATATTTATTTATTTATGCATGAGTCTTGACATGATTGACCTGTCTATCTTTGTAACTGTATTTAACATTTTCGGTCTAATGTTCTGTGGCTTGTTTTGGTACAGTGTGTGCATGTGTCAGTGTGGAGCTTATACATATTCAGATGTACCTTTGAAGTCTGGCTCTCCGGTCTGTAAACGCCCACAGTGCACAAATACAGCTCTTTACCGTATCTAATTAAAACGCACTGTTTTTAGCTTGTATTTATTAAACCCGTGTTATTCTCCAAAACATCTGATTGAAATATTATTACACCTTTGCATGGCGTACCTCAGCTGACAACAGAAGCTCAAATGTCCACGTCTTCTGCAGTAAATTACCGTTTCTTTATTGACTCACAACATACAGTTCCCCTGCATCTTCACATTCACTTTTCTAGCGCAATCTTTCAATAAAGCCATTACTCTTGCAACAGGTAATCAGCGGGACATTGTTGAAGGCGTTCTGCGGAGAGTGCTTTTGCATGCGTCGGTAGTAGGTTCGTGGGCCGCTCAAATTGCTTTAGTGGAAAGGCTGTGCATGAGGAGCGTTGAATGAAAAGTGATTTTTGTAGTTAAAAGGAAAAAACTCTCTGGAGAGAATCACTGTAAATGCTAATGTGTAAATGAGCACATAGGGATTGTAGCATTGGGACTAACAATGTTGGCTGATTTATTATGCCAACAGTTAGCATTTTGTGTTTAATGTGAAGCCAGTTACCAGCAGAGTTATTTGGAGTACAGAAATGTCTTCCATTAAATCAAAATTTGAATTCCATTTGGAGTCTGACGGTGAACACATCGTTGTGCAAATGACATTTTTTATTGAAAAGGCTTTTTAGCTTTGCTCTGCTTCATGTCATTTACAGCCAATATCCCTAAAATAATATTGGTTCAGCAGAATCACTGTGACACTGCACTGGTTTAACACTGTTCAGGCAATAATAATATGTTCTCCCTGTTTCTCTTTTTTTTTTTGTTCAGATTAGCCCGGGTGCACATGTAAAATATGAACAGTTTCAATTATAAAGATAAAAAAATTGCCAAAATGACAATTTCAGCTCATAAATGATTCATATATAAACCACTACCATCACATCCTGCATTATATCAGTGACAGTTGACAATGGGGACATAACAGGTCCTGCAATCTGTACAAATATGTTTTAAAATATCATGATGAACATATTTATGAAGTTAAATCCAAGGCTATTCTGTATACTGGAGCTAATTATCTGAAAATATTGTAAACGTTTGAAAATGTTTGAGCTGCTGTGTAAATTTTTTTTGTCCTTTGCTTTAGTTTAAATATTTCACCTGCTCAAAAAACTTTGAAAAACCCTATAAATGTGACTAAAATTGCATTAGCCTGAACAAGGCATCAAATATTCAAAACAATGCCTGAGATAAACGTTTAAAAGTATGTTTCTTCAAAAATAGAGAAATAGCTTTGAAATGTAGATACACTTCAGTTGGACTCAATAGTAAAATAATGTATATTTATATTACGACATAGATTAAAACTTAAAATGTTAGTTGAATAGGAATAAAGTGTTATGTGTTTTTGTGTCTGTGTCTGGCGGAGTTGACAATAATTGAATTATAGATTAGAACCTGGTCCTTTGTATTTCTGTACAGCTCAGACTTACAAAAAATACAAAAAACACTCATAAATGTGGAACGCTTTCGAGTAAAATCCTTTTCAAAATCTGCCTTGTCCCAATTCTCAAGAATCCCTGATATCCATGTCATATATTTTTGATGCAAACCTTCCCACTTATCCACACTTGGGACGGACAAAAAGAATAATCACTAAACTAAAAAAGTGAAAGACCTGGTTATGATGACTTTCAGAGTGATATGTCGGGGTCAAGTTGTTTTCAATCAATATTATTGTCTTCAATAAACAAAATGTACAAAAATGATACCTGCAGGAGAACATAGCATTTCTCCCCCGTCAGTCAAACACAGTCCCCTCAGCTCTTGTTATCTTGTCCTACATCATCAGAGGAAGCAACACCAGACTGAACACACGCAATGTCATAGAGTTCATGTCTCCGAGTCCCTGGTCCTGTACAGATGGAAATAAAAGATCTCGAGCCTCATGCCTCTCCTTTCAACTCTCAGGCCATTTATTCTCATGTCTCATTTGTCACATGGTTTATCCACAAGATTCTTAAAAGTTGCAAAATTCCTCGTCTTCTTAACACAACCCTTCTGGACATGTGTCTAATTTATCTTTTTCAACCCAACAGTCGGCCATTTCTTTTCTCATTACCGTCTCCATCTGAAATGCTGAAACAAGTTATTCTAAACTCCTCGGCCAGGTGGCATTTAAAAAACCACGCAGACCAAAGGTGAACTGGCCTTGGCCTTTACAACAGTGAAAAACTCCGACACGCAGAATAATAATACAGATTTTGACAAGAGAGTCCTGACTTGTGGCTGGATTTGGCTCGCAGGCTCAAAGGCATTACGGTCTCGCTCAGCTCGTTGAGGCTGTTATCTGAGCGCCTCCCTGTCATTGTATTGAAGTAATGGAGCTCATTAGTTTAACGTGAATGCCACTAACAGATTTGGTACTTGGTGTGCTCCGTCCTGCTGCCCACGCGGTCTCGCAAAAACACAGCCAAAGTAAGCAGATTGTCCCCCGGATACAAGAAACCATGATTGCAAATGACGGAGGAATCAAAATGAAACAGATTTTTAGGTTTAAGCTAATATTTTATGTATTGTAGAAAGTATTAAGCAAGATAAAGGTCAGGACTGAAACAGGAGTAGACCATATACACTAAGGCTTGTCTGATATAGAAGTAAAACGGGCTAAATACTGTAAAGTTTCAGAAGTAATAAGAAACAGTAAGTAGTATTGGTATAATAGTAATAGTAGTAGTCAGTGGTGGAATAACTACTTTTTGTCATTAAGTGAAAATACAGCTACAACAGCAAATCATACTCAAGTTAAAGGGAAAGTATCACAAGTCTAAATGTACTATGTAGTATTTGTGAACACATTTTGAGATCGTCAAATTCTTTCGACGTGGGCTTCTTGTGTTTGCCTAAAGCTTGAACTTGAACTAAACAAGGCAAGATGTCTCCATAAATGTGCCAAAAAATAAAACTCTCAGTCTAAAATCATTCAGAAAAATATATTCATTTTTCAGTTCAGTTTACACATTTAGTGGAAGAGAAGTAAAAAGTATCCAAGGACAGATAGAAAATTTGCAGTATTTACTTTTGCACTTTGGTACTTCCCACCGCTGATGGTAGTAGTAACTGCAGTTGTAGTAGTAAGGGTCGTAGTGATAGTAGTTGTGATAGTGGTGAGTAACTCAAGAGTAAAAATAACTTTATAATTTTCAATTTTGATAGATATAGATATATAATGCAATTACAAAAGGTCAAAGAAAGCCGAGTAAAAAGCGCCAGGGCGTAGTACAACTCAAGAAGTAAGATGAAGAAAACCTTAAATAATGCATCAAATCTGCTATTTTTGAAAGACAGACCACAAACATGAGAAAAACTAACTCATACTTGAAGGAGCGGTGCAAGAGACACAAATGTACCATACATTTGTCACTGGGAGAAGTGACCAAACCTTTCTCTCAAGAGTAACCTGCTGTTACACTGTGAACAAATAGGTGTCTGACATCTACAGATTGTATTAGAGAAAATGTGCTTGAGCGAATGTAACCGTTAAACCCTCAGAGTAGGAGTAGTAACAGTAGCTTGTACTTCAAAGTATGATTTGCTTGATTTAAGTAGCTTCCTTCTTCCTTCTCTTATTTAGCATGAATGTCATCCTCTATGTTGTTTGCTAATTACATCATCTCAATAATGCCGGACAAGTATTTAAAGCCTGGATGTGCCATTGTAACATCTTGGTAAGTGGCACTTGAGACTTTTCTATTATCGCTGGAGTGCTTACATAACCTCCTGTTGGTGCTGCTGATGGCGGTCTCTGGAAATATTAGTATATCAGAGAGTGCGCATGAGTTTGGAGGCTGCATTGTGGGACTATAGAGTGGCGTGGACAGTGGGGCAGAACATACATATTAATCACAAAGGTGCGAGGAGGGGCCGGTGAGGCGTGCAGCTATAGCCGTCCGAGCGCTGCTGGAGGGGCCGCGGTTGGCAGCGGGGGGTGGATAGATGGATGGATGGAGAAGAGCCGCTCTCATGTCCAGGACGCGGCGCAGAATCTCCCGCAGATCCCCCTCTCAAGCGCGCCTTTTCAGCCCTCTATTCAAAATGCTGTAATTGCATCATTTTTCAAGGCCCTTGCCACTGTCTGACGGAGAGCCTGGCCCCATTAATCAAACTAATGGAGAAGTAAGTGATTTCAAAATATAGGCTTTGATCAAGCTTTCTACAGCCTCCTGGCCGGCTCCGCCCCCTTCTCGGTGCAGAGGAGCCGCCCTCGCCTCCTCGGTGTCTCTCACTCTTCACTGCGCAGACTTTTTTGGAAGACTCTGGGATGTCCGCTGTACTGGTGATGTGCAGAAGTGCCAAAATGTATGTATATATTGTAAACTCGAGCTGAGAAAACAGAACATAAGCCCAGAAGTGATGGGTTATTAGTCAAAATATACAGACACAAGTAGTATTACCTTGACTTCGAGAGAAATGATAGTTCTACATCTTGCATCAAAGTGTTGAATTTGAAGCACCACTATAACTGCAATTGTACCTTTAACCCTTTCTTTTATAAAGCATACTTAAAAACACTCTTTTCAAACACAACACAAGGACCATATTTAATCTAAATGTACAAGCTATAGATTATTTTAATTTTTCGGGACCCTTTTGAACAGTAGTACCATGAGAGAGCGGGGAGAGACATTCAGCAAGTGTCCAATCAGGGGTATCACACAGTGTGGCAGTATAGTAAGTTACCCTGCATGTCCCCTGTACACTTACATGTATGTCTTCTAGTCAAGTATTTAACTGCAACTTTAAAACTTTTCAAGTACAAAGTTACCTTCCTCCTCGGGCACCAAGCTTTTAGCCGCACAATCCTTAATGTTCCCTGTCCTTATTCTTAAGCACACTTCTGTTGCAAATAGAATTGATTGTCTTTAACTGTACAGTGATACTGTCCTTTGCGTTCGCACCTCTCTCTTGGACACTTTCCAGTCTTATATATAGACTCTAGACTCCTGAGAACCATCGCTTTAAAATCATTGTGTGCTATTAACAGTCCTGTCTGTCCTCAAGTGTCACACAGTTCAGACACATTTATCGACCGCGATGAGAAGGATTCAATTAAAGTGCTCCTCGGGCAGTTTGGAAAAAAAAAAAAGTAATAAATAAAATTTTAAAAATAGCATTAGTGCAAGACGGCAGCTTTGGGACCACCTCTCTCAGCCACCAGGGCTGCACTATCACATCAAATCTCATTATTTTACTATGTTAAATGTAAATGTTTTTTTTTTTTATATATATATAGCACAGAACAGGAAAAACATTCATATCACAAGAAATTGGATATTTTAGTCCCGGATTTGATTTTGACTCAGTTGGATTTGGTGTGATTAAAGACATTTTTATTTTAGTGTTAATTTAATTAAATTTATCATGTGTAAATGTTCTGTATGTGTTTCATAATATATTTCCAGCATGTGTTTGACATACTTTTACACGAAGGGCATCTGAGGCTTTTTAAAGGCACACTCCACTCCATAAAGTCATATTTTTTTTAGCACATATGTAAAATAGGAGATTATTTGAATTTCCTTCCTTTAAACTTATAGTGATAACTGTGGAGTAAGACATGACACAAATTTCAATTTCAAACTTAAGGCTTAAGTTAGTAACATATTCTGTATAAAAGTAGAGGCCATTGCTTGATTTTCAAGCGTTCAAAATAACAGACACCAGCCTCCAGAATTTTCCATCACAGCTCAACATCGTCAGTGATGGAGAATTCTCTGTTAATGTACCTCTGATTATAAGGTATAACGATTACATAATTTCTCTCCTTGTGCAACCCTGTTGCCACTAGCTACAAAAGTTTAAAATATAAATTCCTTTTGTTTCTTTGATGCATGTAGTGTTGTCTTCAGGTAATGCAAAAACATTCTAAAAACCTTTTTGAGTAATTTATTGGATGCGCAGTTGGAGCCCATTCATTGTAGCTCTAATTGCCCTTGTGTGTTGTTTACTGAGAATTAGCGCCCATAACAGCCCTATTAAAGCACTCATAGGCCCCGAGTGAAGCCCAGTCTGTGCACCGAGCAGCCCACTGCATCGAGGTGGAAGAAGGGGTGAACAAGTGCTCAGATTCAGACAAAAAGTACCGATAGTCATCCAAAAAAGTATAAACACCATCATCATTAACACGTGACAAAGGCGGAGTGGCAGTCGGGCTGTGGGCTGTGGGCTGGCCCTGTTTGGGCTCGGAGAGGAGCTTTTCACCAGTCACCACTAGCAAAACCTCAGAAAAGTTCATCCAATGCATGATATGGCGGCATGATGGCAGAGTGGCTAGCACTCTCACCTCACAGCAGGGAGGTTTCGGGTTTGAATACCATGCCCGGGCCTTCCTATGATGATAGGTTTTCTTGTTTCTTATCAACCCAAAACATGTACCACAGGTAAAATCCTCTACGGTCCAGCCCAAGCCAAGATACGTCTGGAGATGGGTCCCTGCCACCACTGCCCCTGACAGTCTGCCCCAAAGGAAGAGGACAAAGTTATCTACGGAGACAATGACAGTGTACCTTACTATGCTATGACAAGGCTCCGCTAACGTCAACTAAACACTTCCTAAAGAACATGTTTATATTTTAAAATTAGCCTTTGGGCCAAGGTTTGATGCATGGCTTTGATCACTACGCAGACAACATGGGGCAGGCAGATTTGTGATGGGCCTCACTCCTGCTCTCGGCACTCGTGACACTCGCATGTAGTCACACCTCACACTTACTCATATCGTGAATTAAATGTTGGCATTCCAAACTGTGTACATTATAGAGCTTTGTGTCAAGAATCAGTAGTAAAACCATGATAACTTGTATTCTGTATTCAAATGAATTATTAGATTAGTTGTAAACCATAATCATTGTTACGCCATAAGGTCATTATATGAGTTAATTAGTCTCAATTTATGCAGCGCCTTTTCACCTACTTACTTATTATACAGACATACACACACACTCACACACACGCACGCACACACACACACACACACACACGCACGCACACACACACACACACACACACACACACAGAGTTAATTAATGTTATTTTTAACTTCCGTATCTGTTAACAAGTAAATATATGTAGATAGCTGGTGATGACAGCAATTTGAAGGCCATCCAAGGTGTCTTCTAATCACGCAATCTAAAATATTGCTTGTTACGATAATCCTTTAAAAGTGATTCCCTCCTCTGCCTGTTGCTTTGCTGTCGATTAGTCAAACTGCACCACGGAGAAGAGAGTTTGCCTCCTCCTCCTCCCCCACGCCTCCCGCGGCTGTCAGGCCTGTGTGGAATTAACATAATGTCCAAACTTAAATCTTCGCACTCCTACTCGCCATAACACCTCTTCTTTTTCTTGGTGTTTTTTTTTCTTTTTTTCTTCGAAGACATGTCTCACAATAATTAGGATCAGAATCATGTTGCTCTAACCTCCCACGACTCCCTCCTCTCCCATTTTCTTTCTCTGAACAACTAAAGAAGACCTCATATCGATGTCATATCAGTTCATAAAGTAGCCATGCTTTATGTTGTGTTCATGTTTTTTCAGTTGATTTGTGCATTTATGAAAGTGAGTTAACATGCAACGTGTTTTGGCGTTTCAAGGTTGGGTACAGGGACAGGCTGACGAACCTTGGATTGGATGTGAAATGTAACGTTTAAAACATTTCGGTGGTGAAAAATACAGCTTTGAAGTTTTCATTGCCTCTCAAAAACATGATTTTGTTCTCATGGCAAAGCATTAAGAGCAGTAGAGGTAGAAAACCGTAGCAAAGCAAAGTAAAACAAAACATATATTCAAGTTAAGTTTATGTTTTAGGTTGCGCTAAAGCCGCTTTCACCATGAGGGCCTATTTTTCCCAAAACGTCTCACTAAAATCAGCCCCATTTCAAACTAAAGCTGTTCTTGAACCCTTTGGAGCACAAACAAACGTCTGGACTCTTTGTGAAGCCTCTGTAGACTTTGTAGTTTGGGCCTCTCATGTCTGATTTACTCTTATTATAAGTGTGAACATGCTCTGCTCAGAGGAATAACAGAGTTTCAATTCCGCCTCGATTTTCTTTGGTAAATATAAAGAGGAGAAAAGCTGGTGTCTGGAGAATGGTCTGATTGACACTAGATTCCGAATTGTGAGAATTTCTCTTTCAAAACATAAGCTAATAATACTTAAAATTAAGGTGTAGGGACTTGTAATAAAGTTTTTTAAAAAGTCCTTGGAGAATCCATATAAACGTCTTATTACATCCTGATCCTGATTCATCTCAGAACGGTTGATTTGACTGAAAATAATAAGGTTACTTTTTATATTCAACATGTCCAGCAGCTTGATAGTGTCCTTTTATCAAATGATGGACAAAAAGGAATAGATAAAAGGTCTGACATGTGGGACGACCTCATGGTAACCGGCTTATTTAATCTGTTGTGTTCTTTAAGTTTTTGTGTTCATTTGATCCACTCTTCAATATTACTGTGGCACCTCATCCCTCTTTTACCATTAAACAGAATCTTGGTTTGAAGTAAGATCAGGCTTTAGGAAATGAAGATAAATGTGTAAATTGCACACAGAAAGTAGCTCATAGGTTTAGAGTTTGGATTTAAAGGACGTCAATGTCATCTCCATGGAGACAAGCAGGTAGCAAACCCCACTCCAGAAAACCTTTAAAGCAGTCAAGTCAGTCTTAAGAAGCTGAAGCGCTGTGATTATTGTGTCAAAATGACCAATAAGCCACTCCTGATGTGTTAAATACTATAGAATGTGTCAAAGATTTAGCCTTATCGAGTAGCATCAGTTTGACGGCCTTCGATTTATCTTTTGAAAGGATTTTAACACACGAAGGAGACTTCTGAAGAGGATAATACTTGTATTCCCTTGATATACTGCTGGGGATGATGTTTGTCAAGGCCAAAAATAAATGAAAACATCTATTTATTTGCAGTTCTTGTGATCTAAGGCGAGCAAAGTTGAGTTGCATCAGAATTTAAAATGGCGTTTTTCTCATCGTGGGGAGATGGTGCATATCAACTGGACAGTGCTGTTTGTAGATGTTTGATCTTTGTGAAAAAGGGTCTCACGTCTCTCACTTCTGCTCCACTGGCCCGCGGCCCATCACTGCACCGCGGACACACAAGCATTCAAGTTTGGCTCTGCGTGTTCTGAAGAGGACTGATAAGAGCAGCTAAGATTACAGGAAGACTAGTCTGCAGACACGAAGGATGACGACTATAAACTTTAAGCCGCACTATCTAACTTTTCTAGTCCATTGTGGCTTTGCCTGGTATGTCCCACAGTATTGCATTATCTTACCTAATAAAGCAAGAGACACCACCAAGGGCAAGTTACAGTTCAGATCTGTGGAGAGAACCCCAGTAAGAGTGCATGTTTTTTCAAGGGATTTTTTGAGCTACATAAACACGTGACTGAATAAATGCAAGATAAATAAGGTAAAGCAGGTACTGAACCTCACCAGATTAGTAATTTATATAAAACTGAGAGTTAACCATACCACTAGTAATTATGTTTGAGTATAGTGGAGTGAGTGGAACTAGAGACAGTTGAAGCATAGCAATTGTAAAAGTAGTTATGGACCAATGGAAGAAATACAGTGCTAAGACCATTTACATTTAAAGTTTGATTGGGTGACAAAGAACAATGAATCGGCCCTGTCTAACCTTATTCATGCAAGATTACAGGATACAGCAGCGGCCTTGTTCTTGAAGAGTAAGTTCAAGTTCAAGGTTCTATACAGTATTTGTTATTCCAACATAAGTTCCTCAAGGCCTATGGTGCTTTTAAAGAAGATTAAAGGCTGTAATAATACTATATAATTACATTCTTAATGATTAGCATCAACAATAATCTTAAGTAATATAAAAAGGAGAATGTCAGGGACAGCAGCATAAGGAAAAAAGTTATTAGTGTGTATTATTCACAAGTTTCACAGCCTCTGGATAGAAGCTGTACTTCAGACCAGAGGGTCTTGCTTTAATGCTTGTCAGTCTCCTGCCAGAGGGAAGGGGGACAAACAGTTGGTGTGAGGGATCCTGGAGGCCCATCTCCTGCAGCACTCTGTAGAAATGTCACTGATGTGAGTGGATTCACATCCAGTGATATTTTTCACCAGTCTGAGCACATGCTGCAGTGCCATCTTGTCCTGGGCTGAGAAGTGGACATACCACACTGTGATGGACTGGGTCAGACTCAGCACACTCTCCTCCACACATCTGTTTATAGAGATGAGGGCTCGGAGGTCGGTGGACCCTCTTGATGATGCTGGCTGTATCTGTGGACCAGATGATGCTGTCAGAGATGTGCAGACGCAGGTATTTCAAACCGGACACCAGTTCAACTTCTGTGCCCATAGAGGGACTGGTGGGACTGGTGCAGCTCTCCTAAAGTTCCCAATCAACTGCTTTATTACCAGAGGTTGTTGTTTCTGCTCCGGGTCTACAGAAGCTGTATGTGTCCTAATTGTTTTGTGAAATTAAACCCACTCCAGCGGTGTCACAGGCTGTTGTAACAATCTGACAGGTCTGGTAGGCCGAGCAGGTGTTAGCAGGGTGAACAGCAGGGGGCTCAGGACAATGCCCTGGGGGAAACCTATGTTGGGAATGGTTGATGTAGAGGAGCAGCCGTTATCTCTAAATGTCAAGCAGCCAGTTCCACAGTGACAGTGTGGGTCCGGGCAGTTCCAGTTGGTTTGTGCTATGATGGTGTTGAATGCCAAACAGTAGCAGACACTTGTCGTTGTATTAATTATAGAATAAACAGTGACATTTGTCTGTTTTTGTGGAGGTCACACTGGTCTTGGATTTGACAACATGTTTCTGGCAATTTTCTTTTCACATAGATCAGTCTAGTCTTGTCTTTCTGGCTGCTGCAGGGTTGTCCTCTCAGTCTCCTGTGACTCTGGAGGGATTTCATTGTGTGGTGAAGCCGTGAGCACAGATTATGGTTCTAGAATCTATGTTTTGTACCTGGTGGTCGCTTGGAAACAAACAAGGACATCGGCACAGACAGACAGTGGAAGTAATAAAAGCAGTATAGTCTGCAGAGTTGTAGTTTATTCTCCCACAGGGGGGAATTTGTCTTGGGGGCATAGGGCTTATAGACAGCACAAACAAAAATAACACAGAGGAGTGCAGATTTTTGTGAAATCAGTGCAATCAACATAAACCATGAGAACAATACCACTGTTAAACAACAAACAAATAAAAAAAAAAGGTAAATTGAGTTTATCAAAAATTGGACAATAGTCTTAAGTCTGTCAACCAGCAGATGGAAGACTGTTTGTGTGACGTTTAGTGGATGTAGCACATAATGTGGTAGTGGAGCTCAACAGTTCCAACCACCTCTCAGGTCCCTTTTTTTTCCCCATAGACCAAAAAAAAGGACATATGGTCAAGGTCAAAATGGGCATATCGACATGCAATTGTATTTATAATGTCATTCTGAAACGTTTAAAACTGAAACTTAGAAATAAATGTATTCATATTGTAGGTTTTAAAGGACAAATATAATCCAAAATCAACTTTTTTGAACTTTTAACCCTGCTCTAACATTGTTCTGTCATCAAAAACATACCTGGAGTTACATTTAGCTTTGTTCACGCTAAATTTATGAATCATGGTTTGAAAATCCTCACCCCCGACGGTCAAAAACACTCCTGAATTCACTCAATTGTTCTTGAATCATCGTCAGACTCATTCTGAGCATTTCTGTTGTCTAATCACAATCATTACAACTGCATCAACAAGGAGGATCACGGCTTGCATCAAATGTGTGTAATTTCCTCTGCAGCCAGTAGATGGAGCAAAAGCTAAATTACACTGGCGTCTCTCCCAAGGCTGTGACAAAGGTAGTTTATTCTATGCAAAACATTGACATGAGACATGAGATACTCAGGACATGTTTAAAGACATGTTTAAAGGCCAATAATATTATAACTAGTGCATAATATTTGTCCTTTAAATGTGTTTTTTGGATTGAAAACTATTGGTTGGCCTCTGTCGTGTCTTTTACATTTTTAATATTTGAACTATTGAGGCTGGGATTCGAACATGTGCAATGCCTTAAACCGTCGCACCACAGCACACTATTGAACACAACTAACAATATGGAATGGAAATTTACTTCCGGAGTCTCATTAAACATAATCCAATCCCTAAACCATTGAAGAAGTTCAGTCAGAGAGAAAGTAAACATAATTTAAGATGAACATGTATGTTCGACAGACCTCATGTGAGAACTACACTGAGGGTAAAGGAGTCATATTATGGAATGGCTGCTGCAATTAGTAAAAAAAAGCCACCTCTCTATTACAGTTTTAAAATGTTTTAAGAAAATGTTAGCGGTGTTAATATGGAAATATTAGGCCGATACCGATATTATTGAACTTGCTAGATAATCAATATTGGGCCAGTATGTTCTTTGTCATGTTTGCATATTTTGAACACTTGTGTATTTCCATTTTAAACACTTTCAAATATTTTGGACAAAGAAATATAGTTGTAAACTAGATCCCCTTTAGTTATTTTTAAAATAAGAAATCTATTTTAAAATGTATATAACACATAATGCTTTTTTATTTGGGGAAAAAGGAAAACATTTATTTAGCTCTATGTTTAAATATAGACTGTGAACTTTCATATGATTATTCTTTGCTGTAAATGAGCCTTCACTATTTCATTCTTTTATCCAAAAAGTGTCTTTGTACCTCTGCGTGTGTCATCGCGTTGTTCCTCCTCCACTGACTGTAAGTGCAGCTTCTCCTCAGTCTGTGTCTGTTCAGACAGCTCTTCTCTTCTTCTTTAAACCTCTTCCACAAAAATTATTTGTAGTGAACATGTCTAAACTGATCGCTTAGGGGAAAAAGTAGTCAAATAACTTCTGAAAAACATCGCGTTTATTGTGGGTCGCGTGTGAATTCGCTGTGCATATATTTAATGATAAGTTTTGTCTAAAACTTTTCTAGAGCCCATAACTTCGTCATTTCTGGGTAATTTAACTCAGAATAAAGACTGGACTAAAGTTTACAGACTGTTCTGTTTGAAAAAAGCTGCAGCCTCTGAACAGAGCAGCTGTTAACTCTTTCAACACCGGAGTGTAACATCGGAGCACTGTTATCAGTGATTCTGGCTGAAACTGATATTACTCTATGACGTGACTATCGGCCGATACCGATACTGGGCCGATATATCGGTGCACCCCTAGAAAATATTGATGGAAAGATATTTGGCAGAAAATGTATCTTAATGCAGTGACAACTGGAATGCTTATAGATTATATTTAATACATTTCTGTCCAGTATTATGTATTTTTCTTTGTTGATGAATGCATTTATATCCACAAATGTAATATAATGTTAATAAATATCCACCAAAGTGATATGGCTTGGAGCAAAGGATTCGTCACAATAAGCCTTGGTTTCTGCCAACACCTAGTCAGATACAAATAGTCACTTCTTTTCTTGTTTTGGTTTTGGTGCCCATTGTGTATTTGACCAAACAATAACTAAATGAAATGGAGAAAAATCCCAGAGCTTTGAGGTGGGCGGGATTATTGAGCTTCATAGTTACATAGTTATAGAATTCAAAGCAATCAAGTACACAGAGTATTTTGGTGTGGATTTTGCCAATAGTTGTCTTCCTGGTTTAATCCTATCCTGTCCTGGTTTAGTTCCAGGTTTTATTCCAGTATCTGATGTGTTTTAGAGGCATCACCACAGCCTAAAAGTTCCCTGGTACATAAGTACATATAATGACATGTGCAAGAATGGAGCTCTGCGGTAATCTGTATTTGGTGAACACTAAACTATTCACAAGAACGCTTGTGAACGCATCGCAGCATGAAATCAAACAGAGCTATTTCTGGAAGCACCAACACAGCAATTAGGTCAAGGCTTTCCGCTCGGTGAGATGTTAATGCGAACAAAACACTTAAAAGCATTGCTGGATTTATTTACTCTGACGATTTTTCAACGATTGTGCTAATTGAGTTTGTCTACGACGGGCTTCTTATTCGACCCAAACAGGTTTAAAGATTTATTTTCAAGTGTGAAGTTCAGGGCAAAGCAAAAAGTTAGTTCCTTTTAACAAGTAAAGAGGAAGATGTACCTTTTGAATTGTTTTTGAGTTATTTTTGAAGCTGCAATCCAACCCCAACCTGGCTGCTCTGCTAAAACACCGCCTCCCAGTATAGCCTCATTGTTTACATTGATAAGAACTTTGAAAAGACTTCTGGTTGCACGCCTTCTATTCTTCCCAAACAGCTCCGGCCGGGCATTATTAAATATTCATGCTTCTAAATTCAAAAGCTGCTCCTAAGTTGTTCTATTTTCAGGTGCAAAGTTCGGCGCGGCACAAAAAAGTTAGCGCAGTAATTACCGCGACAATAGGAAGCCTTTTTGAACTGTTATTAGCCTTCACCCAAAAGAACCCTGCTAATGCTGAATAATAGCAGCCATTCATCCGTTTAAATACATCTTGTCTTCAGAATGAGGTCAAAGTCATGGTCGGTTTTTATGTTGATGTTGTTGTTATTTCAAAATGGACGCCTCTTGTCATTGTTTGTATTCTGCTACATAAATGAACCGATGTCTTCTCTTTTAACCCGCCTGATAAATCTGACTTCTTGCTATACTGTACTGTATAACGGTACACTGACATTACAGTTCTGTCAATACTCGGTAAGCGATGGGCGCATTAAACACTAGACTGACTCCATATCGCCCAGGTGCCCTTGCGCAGGGACGGGAGCAGACTGACTCCTGGAGAGGTAATCACTTTCCCTCGCTCTTAATTATTGGGCTCTTATTACATCCATCAGGCGTGTCATAAAAATACAATATGCAAATATCATTAAAGATCCACAACATAAATTTGTCCCAGGTGCTGCTTTAATGTTTGGTGGCTCATCAAGGACAAGCAGCGGCTGGGTCTCTGTAATGTACTGCTGATTTATGATGTCATCTGTTAATGTTACGCCATAATAGATTTTATAAAACCTGCATATCATCACAAATAGGCTGCTGTTTACTTCGTGAAGGTTTAAATGCTTTATTGTCTTTTTTTAAGAGTTAAAAGGAGAATTGGTGGCTTCCAGATTCTGTAATTTGATGACGTCATACTTCCAGATGGAGTAAGAGCAAGTTTTCCCTATAGATTACATTGACCTTTGGCATGAAATTTTTAAAATGTAAATTAGTTGACTAGACCTAAGAACTTATACTAATACATCAAAAACAAAAAATCTGCTTTTTAACAATGTTTATTTTAGCTGCCGATGCTGTGATCTCATCTGAAATCCTGCAATAGGTTTTGTTGAATTTGATGATGTCATAATCTCAGATGATGGGCAATAATCAGAGATTTATTGTTTTTGATAAAGATGTCCAATATAGAAATCTACAAACATTGAACCTTATGATTATTTGTTTGGGATTGGCTCCACAAACTTGTTATATTAATATAATTCAATATATACCATCATGTTTTGGAGTTGAATAATGGTGCTAGTTTCTGAGCCTTGTGAAGAAGTGTGTTCACCTTTGTTTATTTATTCTGATAGAGAAGACGTTGAACTTTGTGTCAGTTTTTGTTTCATGTGGATGGACCCAGTACTTGAACCATAAACCTGTTCATTGTTAAACTATAGGCATTCTAGAATGTTGTGATGTGAGGTTGGCACATGTTGATTAGGCCTCCCTCTGCCCTGATTTTGGATGGTACTCTATAAGGCACCCGGCTGTATCCATTATAAGCAGGGACAAAGGATGGTGTGAACAGGGCTGAAGGAGGCATTTGTTGGAGATTAAGATACAATTTAGGTTCAGTTTACAATAGCCTCTTCAAGCCCTGGTCAAAACTACAAAGCCAGTGGAATTTTAATCAGGCTGGCAGAGAACAATACAGAAGAACAACCCTAAACTGGTCGAGCATGTAAACAAGTACAGGGCACGTTTTAGGGTATCCCTCCGCCCTTAGGGCAGGACTAATCTTGCTCCTCAAACAAGTACCTTCAGATAGCAATGTTTTTTTTTTATCCAGATGCCTTTAAAACCTTTTCTACCGTGGACCACTTTTGTGAATGAGGGATTTTATCGTTTAACATTTTGTAATTGTAATTGTACAAAAGATAAAAATCTAGAGGTGATGCAATGGTAAAACCCAGGCCTCATAACAAGGAGGTCTTACTCCTTATCTCCAAAAACATGCAGGTCATCTGATCTACCACGTTGCTGTTCAACTTGTATAATGAGCAATAAAACACAGTACCATTTTACCACTTCTTGTATAACAGTAACAGCACAGTGATGGTTTCATTGCCTCAGTAATTGTAGCCATCAATATCGTCCAGAGGACAGTGCAGCCGCTGTGGCAGTATTCTGGTAATGCCAACCATTCTAGTCTCACTAACATTTTAGATTTCAGACTGTGAGACTTTAACTTCCTTAGTGTATTCAATAAATATAACATGCGCAGTATGGCGCTAAGATATGCCCCATTTCCTCTGTGCTCTGAATCATCTTTTCATGTTTAATATGTACTCTTTCAGATCTCAGTCTGTTGCGAGCTCTGCATTGTCCTTATTAAGGCTTTTGTCCATGTAATAGTCTGTTTTGTCATGCAGCTTCCCACTGAAGGGACAATTAGTGATGCCTGTTCAATGACATTGTTATCTAAAACTATGGGTCAGGACTGCAATGGGGGCATATTTTAATTTGGTGATACAAATTGCTTACCACATTTTGGATGATACAAATCTAGCCGCTTGTTTGTCACATTAATCGCTGGTTTAGCTGATAGTGTTAGAGTTGATATTGTAACCGTAAAAACCAGATAGACGTCGTGTGTGCACTGAAGTAAATGGATTATAATTTCACTGAAGTGCTTAGATCTTGAGCCGAGACCTACTTGAACTGGCAATCTTCTTCAGGGATAAATCCTCTATTCATTGAGCTACAAAACCCCAATGTCTTACAATATCCAATTACATTTTTCTTTAGTGCCCCTTTGTAACTGAGGTGAAGAAGAAGGTCTCTGTCTCAAACTGCATCCAGTGATTTGATCGGCTTTTTACATAAATAGTTAAAAACACCTTTTTAACCATTTACTATAACCATGTAATGTCTATTGAAAGGGCGGTTTGGAATATTACTTAAAGGACACATATTGTTTCAAATTGACTTTCATTCAGGCTTGTTTGATGAGTCCTGTTTAGTAAGTCCTCTTCCCTGTGAGCCTGAGAAAACACTCAAACTTAACACTTAAAATTCCCCAGTTTTGTGACATCATAGTTGGAACGGGCAGTCCATAAATCTTTGCCAGAATCACTCTGAGTATTCTGTGTTTTTTTTTTACAACTTCATGCTTATTAGCACTAGCTAGCTTTTGTTTATCTCACCATTCCTCTGCTGCCAGTAGGTGAAGTTCTAAAGCAATAACTGATGAGAGAGCGCCTCATACATATTAGTCCCTCCAGGTCTAAACATGATCTAAACTAGGTCTATATCGTGAGGACTAACCCAAAGAAGGACAAAAACATGAAGGATTAGTCTTAAAATCAAACAAAAACCAGAAGTACAAAGGAATCAGCGAACAATTTGAGACCCTCTGTTTGTTTTAATCATTCTCTTCCCCTTTTTTTGGACCACATCCTCAGCACCTCTGCTTCTTTACTCGTGTTGCCGCCGTTAATGCTTGCTTAGACGATGTCACCCCTACAGACCCTGCGCTCATGGCTAATCATTGCGTGACAGCTCAGTGCAGAGCCACTTTTATTGTTTCTTCATTACGGGGCTAATGTGCCAACTGGTGAGTATCCTGGTGGCATTATTATACATTCCACTCCCGCTTAAGTGCACGAGCCGGTGGGAAGTGAACTACATGCAGGGAGCGGGGAGCAGGGGCAGATGGGAGTCCTGATTGGGTTTTAATGTGACACGTGTGGGCCATCTTCAGGGGAGGGCCACCTGGTCTGGCACTCTGACAAGGCAAGGTCACCATGGGAGGCCTCCAGGTGGAACTGCACTGGACAAGGAATACACAGATCGGCGAGAAAACACGACTGTTGGTGTTTTTGTGCATGGGCAAAAGTCAGTGCTTTTACCTATCTAACAATAATGCTGTCAACAGAGGTTATGCTGACATTCTTTTATCGGGAAAATGCTCTTCAACAATCTGTCTGAGTGGCCATTATGAACAGCACAACTGAAAAAATGTGTTTCTTTGCACTTTTTTGGTCTAATTTTTGTCTGTGGTTTTGGTCAAATGGACACTGAAAGTAGTTTCTCTGTTATGTCTTGTTTTCTAACAGCAGTTGGAAATGTAGGACACTTCAACTCAGCACAACAATGAATGTCCTCAACATTTGGGCTCCGAAACATGTTATTTAAGGAGGGAAAGGTAATGAGTTCAACTGTCTGCGACCACAAAGTCTGGATCAGTGATAAACGTGAGCGTAGCTGCAGTCTTCCTGTTGTTTATCTGGTTTTCTAGAACTGTTTACTTGATTTTCTTCAAACTAAATATTTTGCAGAGTTGTAGGCTTTTAGATTCGCACAGCTCCTCCACATTTTAGTTGTATCTTGCCAAAGAAAATGTCATTATTCACCTTTGACTCATGCCACTCAGTGCTAAAATTCAGAATGCTGCAATGTCTTCAGCATGACTTTTATACTCAGTGAATTGGACTCAACCGAAAGGAAGTGTTAGGTTTTCTTGCAGATGTTCTCAACATTGGGACTAAACTGGAAACAAATCTTAACCTAAACCCAGAATAGACCAGGACTAAACCAGCACTATAAGGGTTAGTCATTAGGATTTAACTGGGCTCAAACCAGGATGCACCTTTAGACTTTTACTGATAGGACTGAAAAAGCGTGACAAAATGTATTTGTTTACATTTATATTTATTTCTTTATTAACGTGTTGCATTTTGTAGAATAATATTTCATTTTTGAACTTTAATTCTGCTCGCATGATCATATTCAAATAAAGCAAAGACAAAACTGGGAGCTCCAACTGCTGTGCGGATGTTTTTCATGTCTTCACTTTGATTCTAGTTTGGGACCCAGCGCGCAGGCCTTACAGTATTTTGGATGTGCGTCTCTTCTTCTACAGGCAATCATTATTTAGTATTATAAAAATAGACAGAAATAGTCTTAATTAGAGGTGATATATTGGACAAATTGATAATATTCTTGTTTTGAAGATATGCACGCATGTATCTACTCATATAGTATGTCGCCTGTATCTCGAAAAGACACCACCGAAACTTCAGAATCTCCCAAACAATGGTATAAAGTGATATTTCTACAATTTTGTGGTGAATTTTTGATCCATATTGAATCAGAATCAGAAACAGTTTATTGCCATTGTCAGCGTAAGGTGCAACAATAAACAATGAATAAAATATAATAAAATATATAAAAGAGGCATGCATACAATTAAGAATAAAATAGACTAAGATAGACTAAGACTATATAAGATAGACTAAGACTAAGACTATTTACATTTTGTTCGAGACTTGAACCTCAACCAAGATATTTCCACACATGTTTCAGTCGCCTAGTTCAAATATTGTTGAATATCGTTGGCAAAAAATGGTCGACATATTCCTTTTTTATCAATATTGTCCATCTCTAATCTCAATTACTCTTGCATTCTTCAACGCCGCTGGTAAAAGTTACGAGGGCGACCGCAGTGCAGTGTCCAGGTAATGCGGGAACTGGATTTGCAAACAAGATTCACCAGATACCGTTTTCTCGCAGATAATTTCTTCACATTTTAATTAAACCGACCACAGAACACTTTCCCATTTTGCTTCAGTCTTTAGCACAGACCACACTTTTGAACCGCATTTTAAAAATCCAAACAAACAAACCCTAGGTAAGTATAATTGTGCAGCCGCTCCAGCCTGTTGCTCCGTGTCTCAGTGGAGCGCATAGAGTCGTCTAAAAGTGCGTTTCCACAGCAACAGTGACCCTTCGTGGCGGTGTGTGTGTGTGTGTCTGGAACTCCGGTGAATCTTTTATGACACTGCTCATTAAATAACTACAGTCCTCGTGTACGTCTGAACTGAGAGGGCCCTTCTGTTGTCCAGCCTCTGCACCAAACGGCAACCATCACAAGGAAACACGTATTCTTCAGACACATGTGGGGGCCGCGGCTTTCTCTCAGATGCTGGGATCATGTTTTTTTCCAGGGAAGTCTTGAGCGTGTGTGTGAAATAATGAAGATGTCATAAAAAGTGAAAATATATAGTGTACAACAGAAATGGTTGAACTTGCTAAGAATGGTTGCAGAATTTAAAAAAAAAAAAAAAAAGTTATGTTCCAGTTCTCTTTTTGTGAGGTCATTTTTAGGTCATTTTTGTAACGTTGTAACTTCATATTCACCTTATTCTGCTCCACTTTTCCCTCTTTTTATTTCTATGAGCAGCACTCTTGTAGTAAAGGGACATCCAGTTTGACGCTAACGGTGTTCGTGCAAATGGCCAACAAGGGAAAAGTCTCTCGCTAAAACATTATAAAGTAGATTGATTTGTGTAAAATGTTTAATGTGCACGTGCAAAAACAAGTCAGCAACACACCGATTTCTTGGAGCCTGAAAACGTCTTTTTAGTCCGTGTAGAACTTATTTTCTGTTGAGCTCGCCTGCTCCATGTAACTACAACGGAAAAAGATGGCGGCGCCCACGGCAACTTCTGGAATAAGGAGAATAGTGAAGGGTCAGCCGCCTGTTTCGTCACCATGGAGATGTTATCGTTCTGCCTGGAAAAGTCTGGTTTTGTAGTTAAGCTGCCTTAGTAGTAAAGTACCTATATGCACGAGTTATTTATAAGCATCATTTATCACTTGGTTACGGAAAAAAGAAAAAAGTTTCAAAAGCAGCTTATTATTCTCGCAAACATTTTCTACAGGCTTTGTTAGCACACACGTTTATGGTTTAGGACTTTCATTCATAAGTTGTTATAAGCCATCTACAAACTCTTTTACATGTGTTTTTATTGCATATTCTTTGAGCGACTCTCCACAGATCTGACCAGTAACTTGTGTCCTACTTGTCTCGATGGAGATATGTGTTTAATGCCATACTGTGAAACATTCAAAGCAGATAGCAGGTGGCAGAACACCAGAAAGTTACGTAGTGTATCTTTCAAGTTGATTGATTTCATTGTATTTTTGAAGAAATGTTGATATTAAGTGACTTGTTTCTTATAGTAATTCATATTTTTATCAGCAGCAATTTTATATTTATGTTTAATGGCAAGGGGGAACAATTATAATATGGTTAAAAACTTCTAAAACTCAATTTTGCATAATAGATCTCCTTTAAAATGTAGAACCACAGCATAAAAGTTACAAAACTCCTCAAAAGTATTGTGAAATGTTTAACCCGAAGTGTGTCCTGAAATGCCACAGAAAATCAGCTGCATTGTGATAATTATTTCATGTAAATTATCATTTTAATTACGTGCCCTGTCATTTACTCACTTATAATAAGTTTCTTGTCTTGTTATTAACCCAAACAGATGCCTCGCGATAGTGTTATAGATGACACTTGAGATGAAATTAAAAACCTGGGATTAAGTCTTCTCTAATTACAGCCACCGCAATTAATTTAATCAGACGCTTTTTCAACAAGGCCTGCTAAAAAGGTCATTCTTATCTGTCTGCCATGTTATTCAACCAGTCATTTATTCTGTCTGCGGTGGAAACCTGTTGCATAGGTTTAACGTGCGTGCGACGGGTTGTGACAATTTTCTAGTTTTGATTTTATTTGGTGGATCAATATCTCTTAAATTGTAGTTTTACACCAATCAAGTGGTAATTTGTGGAGAAAAGCTGAAAAATGAAAAATCAAACTAAGACACAGACTCATTCCATCCAAAGGTTATGCATAATTTACTCAAAATAAACAACTTTTTTGATCCTTTAAACATGAATTCAACAAAATAAAGGTGTTGGTTTATATTTTGATTTGTCAGATTAGATAAATCTGTGACATTATCTGAGTTTTAGCCTCAATCATTTAGTCATTTCCTGGTGCGATGTCATCATTTACAACCAGGAAGTGATACTGACCTTATTCTGGAGGTTGTCGTGGACGGCGCCATCTTTTTTAAAAAAATGTTGTACATGGGGCAGGATAGTTCTACACGGACTAAAAAGCCGATTTCAGGCCGAACAGGAAACAGTGCATTCCTCACTTGTTGTTGCTCGTGTACATTAAACATTTTACACAAATCAATCTACTTTTTATAATGGTTTAGCTGCGATACTTGTCCCTCATTTGCCGTTTGCATGAACAAGTTCTCGTCAAACAGGAGGTGCATTTACTACAGGACGAAAAGATTTTACAATTTTAGCAAGACTTTAAATATATTCATCTTACCCGGATTTTAATTACACAAGTAGCCTGTCATAGGCACTTAAATAGCTACTAAATGATAATGATTTAGTTCAAGTAGTCCTTATTTTGAGCTTTACCGTAGTTAATGTGTAAATTCTATCTTTCCTCCAAATGAGTATGTTGTAAAAGCGGTACATTGTGACAAAATCAGGCCACAATGTCTCAAAGCAAAAAAAACAAGCACAATTCTAGTAATTCAGTGTCTTAAAATATATGTTTAGAACTCAACTTTTTAACCAAGTGGGTTACGGTAGAGGAAGACAAACATTTCACACGGAAAAGATGAAGAATTCTGGAACCGTAGCGAAACCCTTGATCAATTACCTTCTCTTCAAACGCACGGACTTAAAAAAGCCTCCAACGCCACACAAATCCATCATCTTCGCCTTTGAGGTTCCTTTTAGCACGTTTATTCAAGTAACACAGACAGAGAATCGGCCGCTTTGTGCTCCGCTAGATTACGCTGTGACGCTGTTGTTTTGCGCCCCATCTCCGCCTCCTCCTGCATCTCCGCACTCCTCTCTCCAATCTCGACTGTTACGCTTCTGAAATTGGACTTGGCACCGGCGCGGCTTCCTTCGCGGCTTGTACAAACTGTATAGGAACACGCCTGGAGTAGTACTTTCTGATTGCCGATATCACCGCCACCGTCCTTTCAGAAAATTCCTTAGATGACACTCCAAACCCCTGCCCGTTCCTCCATTTCATTATTTTATTTCTCAAACCAAAACGCCGTTGCTTTCCCAATGTTACATCATGTTTTGGATTGAATGGGAAAAAAGACGGCGCACAAAGGCAAAATGAATCTGCCGTGCTGTCGATAACGTTTAGGTCTCGAATGGGTTTTTAAGGCTTTGGTGTGATAAATTTTGGGCAAAGGGGAGAACCCGTGCTTACAGTGGAATTGAAAAAGGGTGACGGCGGCTGACAAAGTCCTGATTGGGCAAAAGAATTGAGCAGCTGGAGTCAAGCGCAAGAGGTTTTTGCGGTTAATGGTAGCTGGCCCTGAATTCTAATGAGCTGCGCAGCGTAAACTAGAACTATTGTCACATTTCTTTGATCTCAGCAGCATAGATCTGTGCGAAGAAAAAGAAAAAAAATCCTTTTAATACACAAAAGAAGATGTAATATGTAGGATTTGCTAATCGCTAAAACAAACTGTTAACATGAACAGCCAGATATCAAAGCTTTATTTTACTAAACTTTATTTGACTGAAATAACTTGTTTTCAATTCTAAAACGGTAACAGTTAGTATTTTTTTGTTTGTATGATTAAATTAGGGCTGCGACAAGTCAATCGTTGCTAATCGATTATAGAAATGGTAATGAAACTCCAAAATATCATATGCTCTGTAAGAAGAGGTTTTATTTCTCAGACAGAGCAGGAATGACACACAAAACACACTGAAAACATGTAATTTGTGTGTTTTTGATTAAAATCCGTGTTCATCTGTAAATATTCTCTTCCAGGACATCATCGAATGCCTTCACTTCAGCTTTATCTGGGTAAAATTGAGTAAAATTCTCATATTCAAGGGTCTTTTGTGCTCTACACCCTTGATTTGCAACCAGTGTGCCAGGGAACACTAGTGTACCTTGAGATTTTCCCAGGTGTGCCTTGAAAAATGAATAAATGATAAATAATTGACCATTTTAGTGTGTTTTGAGCTACTTCTTCACAAAAAAACTGAACAGTAAACAGCCATCATTGCCAAAGAACCAGACATAATGACATACTGTGTACAATATTTGCAACGTAAATAACATGTTTATTAAGTTTATTTTTAGTTGGTGGTGTGTCGCAGAATACATTCCACCAAAAAAGTGTGTCATGACTCAAAAAAGGTTGAAAAATATTGCTCTAAACCAGTGTTTTTCAACCTTTTTTGGGTTGTGGCGCACTTTTTGAGTGTAAAAAATACCACGGCATACCACCTACTACTAAAACATTGCCAAATTAGTAAGAAATATGGTCTGTGCAACTGTATAGCTTTTAAAATTTTGAACAGTGATGGATTTGCGTTCTTTTTCTTTACGCAGAAATTGCTCAGGATTTACCACTTCCCAAACAAGTAAATAAGTCAATTACATACGCATTTGTGAATCTGTTGACTCAAATTGGACATTTGTTCAAGGCGCACTGGTGTTCCGGCACACTGGTTGAAAATCAAAGCTCTAAACAACCAATTTATTAATCGAAAGAATAATCCCTAGACTAATCCATTACCAAAATAGTTGTTAGCTGCAGCCCTAGATTATATTGTATTCTGAATAATCACGATTATCGATTGACCGAATAATCTTGATCCCTATTCTGAAATGCAATAGTTTTTTAGTTTTGTTCTTCTGATTATGTAAGCACTTGAAGTAGTCTGCAGTTTCTCCATTCTGTTATTGTTCAATGGGCGACAGTGGCTTCGCTGTAAAGAATTCTCCCAGAAACCCAGAGGTTGGTGAATTGGATCCTGCTCCGACCAAACCATTAGTTCCTGTGCAAGGCTTCATCCACCTCCTTTTCTCTTAGTGTGAAAGTGGGCTGTTATTGAGTGAACTAACAGAACTTTAACTTCAGAAAAATGTTTGGCTACTCTTCCCACTATGAGTAAGCTTTGTGTTGGCAGAGTTAAATGCATTTGTGCTTTGTGATTTTGTTTTTGTTGATCCATATTGAAAATACCCATCCAAATACATTAACGTCCAATTATGTATTAGAAAGTTACTCACATAGTTTGTTATCTGAGTGCTAGTTTATTTAAAGAAGACCTATTGTGCTTCTGTCTTCCATGTAGTTCTAATCTACGACACTCGTGGATCATTATGTTAGATTTTGGACATCTTTAACCGCAATATTGATTTAAAACGACCTCTGCCCCTTTGCGTTACGTCATTTGGAGAACTGCACTGAGGATTTTTTCCATTTGAGCCAGAATGGTTAAGCGACACTGCAGACTCTCACACACATCGCAGTTAAAGTTTAAATAAAACTGCTGAACGACGTAGGTAAATGTCAGTGTGCGTGGAGAGCGGTGAAGACCTGGACTCACGGAGCAATGAAGTCTTGTCCACAGGAGAATAAAGATGATTCAAATATGCACGAATCACTCTAAATACAAAATCGAGTGGCAAGCGGGGACAATTATGATATGGTCGATTTTGCATAATAGGTTTCCTTTAAGTACATTTCTGGACCACTACTTACTTGAGTAATATTTCCCAAATGCTTCAAGAAACCAAATGAAAGTCATTTTAGTACTCACTTAGCTTCACTGTTCTCCCATTCCTGGTTTATTAGTATTATTATTAGCATCATAATCTCCACAGGCTCCAATCAGTCAGTTTGAGAGTCAGTTTTCTATACTTTGGAAGCAATGTAGCCAAATATTACCTGTTCAAACGTGATTCTCCCCCGTAGCTCCTTTCCTTTTTGTTTCCCCTTAAATACCAGTGGCTTTCAGGCACACTGCGCACTGGATTGCAGCAGGCAGAAGCACAAAGCGAGGTTAAACGGCCATCACAAACAGAGCTGAGCTTAACAAGGCTTTGTGTGTTGCTCAAGTGACTGAAGTCGTCAGTGTTAGCGCGCTCTGTTGACTGCCTCCCAGGCGTTTCATGCGCTGGTATCTGCCGTGCCCAGGGCTGAACAAAGCACCCCAGCTGGTCCACATTAACCAGCCCGTACACTAGAGGGCCCTGGCATTGTTTTTTATTATTATGCAATATGACAGTGAGGGTCTGGAACAATGCGGTGCAGTTGAAGGAGCTGTCAAGTTGTTTCAATTTCAAGGTTATTCTTGAAGGCAGAGAATAGTTCCCATTGTCAGATAGCATCCAGGGTAGAAAGGGATATTATCATAATGTGAATTAATGCATTACTCACACGTGAAGGGATTCTGCTAATGTTTGTTATGGATTACAGAGGGCCCCAGAGGTATTCCACTGTCTGCCAAGATTGGTTGTTAGTGTTTTTGCATGCAAGGTCAAAAGTTGCACTCGATTCTGGTGGGAAATGGTTCACATTAACAGTGCAATTTGAAATATTTCTTGCGTAAATGCATGTCCTTGCTAGTTTCTTTTAATCAATCATGATCGCCTGCCAGTTATGTATTATTACTTCATTATAGCAGCTTCGCATGTGACAAAACGACACCTGTCAGACCCTGCATATAGTTCTTTGCACAGTGTAGGGCTGCAACGATAATATAATAATAATAATTGTGACTATAAAAAAATAATCATAGTTATATTTTGATCATCGTAATTGTTTTCTGACTATACAGACTCCAAACACGTACACACAAACCTTTTTATAACAAAGACAATGGCATTACTAAATTGAAATGTCAAAAAAAGAATAAACAAATTCAGACATAATAATCATTTGACTTGTCGACTACAAAATAATTGAAAGCTGCAGCCCTGTACTGTGGCTTACCTAGTGATACAACATAAACCTGAGAGTGCACTGTTTGTGATGGAGCCATGATAAATGAGTTAGGAAGGGCATCTGACACATCTGGGTGTGTTTTTGATCAGAATATGATTCACATTTCATCAACGGTGGAGAGTAACAAAGTACAAAAGGACGTCCATTTTACTTTTTTGTACATATTACAGAGGATACTTTTTTATTTTAGGTAGCTGTACTTTCTACTGCACTACATTTTGGAACTGGATTGAAAAGTAAAGTGTGAAATTCTTTTACTTTTTCACTCAAAAAGTACGTTTAATCAGGTACTTAATACTTTGAAGTAGATTTTTAACAACATTGAGTTCTTCCACCACTGCATTTCATATCCAGAATCCAAACTGCATGTGTGGTATGTCCCATCTGTTTTGTTGACATTTCGCATTGATTTTCTTCTCATGTTTTAACGTGATGAGACATGTATTCCGTAAAGTAATGATTTGAGTTTAGACGTGCTTTAGATTTTCAAACCCTAATGAGATCAGCATAAATACCCATGGATAAAATATTGACCAAATGCAGGTCATAGAAGGCTGAATACTTACAAACTCAGAACAGCACGATGACCTAAAGTATGAGATAAGAATCAATGAGCACCTGCCATGTTTTAATTAGAAGTAAGCTGTCTATTTCAGTCTGAGGGTTACATAAGAGCGGCAATTTTAATATTCATGTTGATTTCATTCACATCACATACTACCTTTGGTTAGCAAATGAAGCCAGGAAGGAAATGTGAAATGCTAAATAGTTTTTTTTCTTATGTTGTCAGACCAAATTGGATCTCTTATTAAAATTCACCATCTGATTTGCTTTTGTAGCTTGCGTTTGGAATAATTCACTTCAATGAGGGGAACAGAAAACATATTAGCGGTGTTGAACGTGTGTCAAAAATGAAAGAAATCTAAAGGGATTTTGTGTGCCTAGCGATGTCATAATATCAAATGTTACAATTACAAAATAACAATTCAATGATTATTATTATTTATTAATGATTAATTGTAACCAAACAACAGTGGAATCTTTTACCAGTAGTTCACAACCTTTTTCGTCTCGAGTACCTCCTAAGCTTTGTTTCACACTCAGAGTACTCCTTAACTTGAGTTTAGGGGCAAATAAATGGGTTTACCAGTCAGATATAGTCAATTATTACTATTATATTTTTAATCAAGTCCCAGGTGACAAACAAATAATTTTCTAACAAAGACAGGTATTCAGTGACTCCTCCCTGGGGGCAGGACTCCCACTACTTAGAGCAGCATATAAGCCCAAGTTCCCATACCAGCTCTCTGATTGACAATGACTTTTGGATAAAAGTCGAAACGTCTCGATCTTTAAACGGCGTCTGGATGACAACCTCTGAACCCCTTTCTACGATGGACCACACCTGGACGAATGAGGGTTTACATCGACGTATTATATTTTTGTTTTAATTCTATGTATGGTCCAAGATACTCCAAAATGATGCTACATTTACAACTAATGACACTTTTTATTCAGATAAAAAGTACATTTCATCTTCATTTTTAAACCTGAAATCAGTACCCCCTGGTAATTCTTCACATACATCTTGAGGTCCTCTGGTTAGAAAACAGTGATCAAGTTTGTGACAAAATGTTGCTAATGAAGTTAATGTGACAAACATAAGCAGATATAATGTATTTAGATTATAGATTTAATTAAAAACACTACATTTTTCTTTTGATTATATTATGACCTAAAAATCTCAGTTATTGATTTACCTACAATCTTGTGTGTGCACAGATTCTTAGTTTCTGCGTGCACTCTTTAAACACCGTTGACCACACTTATTTTATCAAAAAAATATGCAGCTATTTCAATTACTTAATATCTACTAGTAATATAAACATCTTCAGTCATGCGTACCGTATCCATCTCTGCTGATATCCATTCCTGTTTCAAAATCGTTTTAAAAGCATATGTTCCCGGTTTAATTCCTCCGCTCCGAGGCGAGGCATGTGAAGCGTGGAGGTAAATACTCCTGGAGCAGCGGCGTGGCTCTCTCGTGGAGCTTGATGAGATCAATCTACAAACGATGGGGCATTAAAATCAAATCATGACTTTCCAAGGTTACGTGGCGTGGCAGCTGCACACACGAGTTATTGACACGCATGTTGCCGAGGACGCAGCCACTGTTTGTCAGATATGTGTTATACAACGTTCCGAAGGCATCCGTCTTGGCTTTTTGGGATTCGTTTTCAAGGGATAATGATAGCAATTAGCGGGCGAGGATGTATCAAGAGGTGTCAGGTGTCAAATGCGTGCCACCCGTTGACACGAGGAGGATCTTAACATTGGAAAATCTAATCGTTCAGGGTTCTTTTTCTTGTGCTTAATGCTTTGGGGTCATTGCGGTTGGGAGACTGGTGCAGAACATTTACACCCACACACTCCTTCAATATATACTTTATAGAAGAACGCCTGCTTAGTGCTGTTGCTATGCTAGAAAGCCCTTTAGCAGTCGACGATCAAACACTCACACAAAGCCAATTTACACAGGTGCAAGGGACACACAGGGTTCAATCTTATTTGTCGGCGACTTTTCCAAGCGTTGCATAAGTGCAGACGCAAAAAGACTATCATGTGAATCTCCCAGACATGGTTTAAAAGGTGCATTGTATAAAACATTGTACTATATTATCAAAATGCAATATTGGATTTTCCTAGTCTGTAATCATGACGAACTGGCATTTGGAGTGCTATGCCTTGGAAAAATAGATGTTGGTTACGCTATGGAGTATTCTTTCAACCACAATGTGTTCCATTCGAAGCAATTCTACACGAGCAGCTTGATGAATAAAAAATGAAAAGAAAGGATAATATTATCCACATACATGTCACAACCAATCGATCAACTGCAAATGGACTGGTCAAGGTGATAAAACAGGTGGAAAAAACAAGTGTAAAATATCCAGGAACGTTTTTGACATGTTATGTATTATTTGTACTGTTAATGGTCTTTAAACATGGTCTTGGGGACCTTTACTTTGGCATTGAATGTTTAGAATGGTCTACAAAGGACATATTACATCAGGAATTGAGTTAAAGCCCCATCTACTGGCAGCAGAGGACATTACAAAGGGGAGATAAACAAAACTAGCTTGCTCCTGACATGCCGACGGCAGAAATTATAACAACGAGTAATGATTTATGGACTTAAAACAGCACAGAAGAAAAAGAGAGAGAGAGTTTTTTTGAGGCTCAGAAGGGAGAGGTCTTACTAAACTTTTGATTTTCAACCAGTGTACCAGGGAAGATGTGAGGACAATGAGGTGAGAAAAAAATTTAATTTGAGTGAACAAATTCACAGATGAATTCAATTTAACAATTTGCCATTTTGGAGTGTCAAACTTCTGATAAAAAAAAAAAGAAAACACAACATTCTCCTCTGCCAAGTTTAAAGAATGATGCAGAGTGGTTGCCATGGACAATATTTGCTACAAGATATCACTTTTTTCTAAGAGGTTGGTAATATTTTAGTAGGGGATGTGCTGTAGAATCTATTCAACTAAAAAGTGTTCAGTGACTTAAAAAGGTGGGAAAACACTGTACTTATTATTCAAAGTAGAGTGAAAAGGCCCTAAATACAACTCCAGGTATGTTTTTGACGAAGGAACAACATGGGTAAAAGCTCAAAAAGTCAATTTTGCATAATGCATAATTTTGCATAAACACCAACACTTTAATAAAATATGAACAAAGGCTTAATTCACAGTGAACAAATAGTTTAATAAGAAGGATCCCTTTCAGTACAGAATCAGATATTATGCCAAGTTACTAATCTTCTAATGTCATGTAAAGAAGTGTTTGCTGGGTTCAATTAAAAATTCTGGAGTGTCGCAGAAAACACCCATATGTTTTAGCTAATGTTTATGAGTCGCATCTTTTTATTTAATTGCTGTTAAATCAGTCAAATCTGAGCACAGCTGGCTGCGGAAGTGTTCTCCATTATGTACTTGTGTTGTGACGATAATTTTAGGTGAGCCGAGTGGAAAGATAACTGTCAAAATACGACTCCTTCTTGTTAACGCCGGTGCCTACTTATTTAAATCAAGAGCAAAATGTCACGCTGAATTGTGCTCCGTGCTTAAATGGCCCCAGCAGGTATGAGACTGTGGTGTTGCAGGCCCAGTGTGCTTCAGGCTGTGTGGGCTTTAGATGCATTTAATTTATTTCTCCTCCTCGGCCCTTTTGAACAGACGCCCTCTCTCAAAGACCTTTTGATTTACACTCCAGGCGCTGTTGGTACCTCAGGGGCGACCCACCTGGGCTTTTTGTTAAATCTCAATGAATTGCCTGTACTTAAATTTGTCTCTCTCTTCTCTCTTTTCTCTCTGCCCCCTCCTGCAGGCTGTGGAGACCAACCTGGCATCCAAGGACAGTCACTGGGTGTATGCCAATGAGGTGAGGCCAAACACAAACTCGCTTGTATACGCTCGTGCATTCCAGGGAGCGGTGGAAGAGGGGTTATTTTAGGCTACAGACTGTTCAAATCACTTTCAACATGCTAAATGTATCGTTAAAGGTGGACTTCTGTAACTTTTCTGCAGCAGGGTTTGCCACTGTGTTATAGTGTGAAAAGATATACGTTTAAAACAGGCTTTTTTGTTCAGACCAGAGTTTGTTTGTTTACCTGACAGTTTCGATAGTATCACTCGATGTTCCTGTGGCGTGTCTTGTCAGCTGATTTACATAATTTTTGGTGCAGTTTACCTTTCAGTAAAGGCAGGACGACAACGCCATCTGCTTTCCAACTTCTTAAGAACAGTGTCCTAGGTGTGAGAGAGTAGAAAGGTTCCCTCGTCCCAGTTTATCGTCCCATGGGCACGTTTATATGTTTCAATTTCCTCCTTTGGAAGTCAGTAGTCAAAACTGTCAGGTAAACAAACAAACTCTGGTCTGAAAAAATAACCTTTCTAATAAATTATTGAGACCAAATGAACCTCATTGGTTTCTGTTTTTGTTTCATCGCACGTTATGCATTTATTTATGAGATAAGTTAAATTGAATTACAGAAGGAAACATTGCACATGCACTTACTGTAAGAGCTGTGTTTTGTATTTTTCTCACTAACTCAGTAAAGTTTGAAGCCTACATTTCATGAGCAAATACCACAACATATTCCTCTGATTTTATAACTGTGTTCATCAAAAGAAAGAGTAACTGTGCTGTATGTTTTTTCGGTACATGTATTTAGTTACTTCCCAACTAAACACAACTTGACAGGCTGTGGTTTCTCTGGTCTACGATCCTGACATTGAATCCAACAAAGCTGCTGTTCAGTCCGTCTGCAGAAAGTCGTATATTACATCATTTTCTTTTGTTTTTGTCATTCTTCATTTCCTCCCTGTCCCTTCTGTCAACACACTGTTATATGAGAAAAGTCATTCTGCACTTTCATCTAAACTTCTTGATTAGTGTTGTTTGTCTTTCTTTGCCCCGGTCGCCTGGGGAAGCTCAACCCCTATTAGATATTGTATAATTGCCTTAAAGTATTAACCGTTTCTTTTCCCGCTGCTCCTCCTTGTCACCACAGCCCTGCCTCTGACATTGACCTAAAGTGCCTGTAGCAGCACAAAATGTAGGTGCACTTACAGAATACAGACGAGCGCACTCTGCCAGGGTTTTACCTCACTGCTGCAATTTCATTGATTTAGAGATAAGAGGACAGTGGCACTCCGAGGATGGGCTGACACACTTAAGGTAAAAGGTGTGGAGGTGATTTACACAGGACATTAGTAAACACAACACAGAACACACTGTAGAGGCCGGCTCTTCTCAGTCTCATATGAGGCATTAACATGGCAGCTATTGATTGGTAGTCATCGTATTATGATGTATGGGAAAGAGCTCTGTAAATGCATAAATGTAATTATTAGCATGGCGCAGGAAGATAAAGAAAGAAAAGGAAAAAAGAAGAAAAAAGCAATCTCATTATAGAATAGAATTGCTACTGTGTTCATATGAGCCCTCAAGTGAAAATAATGATTTGATTACTATAAATATATGTTGTGTGTAGAATAGTTTCATTCTGGGGTTATCATTCTGTCCATGTAAACCAACAAATCCAATAACATTTGTCAATGTTCTGACAAAAGGTGAAATGTGAATGCATTCTTAAATGGTGCCCCAAACTCTTAGAATATGTAGATACTTGGATTATCATTTCTTGGAGTGATATTTCAAAAATGATTTTAACATAGATGGCGCACACAGATCAGGGGCGTCCAAACACATTTGGACCTCAGATCAGTTTTTCTGCCATCATAACCAAAATAACAAACAATAACATCCCAAGCCTTTTTAAAGGTGTGCTCAGTCAATACATCAAATGCAACATGTGTTATCTTGTCGTCCGTTTTGTGCATGTTTTAAAGTGTGGACAGCCTTGACATAGATCATTCTTTTTCAATTTGCTTGACTAAATCGACTAAATGACGGGTCTATTAACTTCTGATTCAAAACTGCTGAAGTAATTCTAGCCTGCTCCTTAAAACCTCAAATGACATCATTTTAGCGGGAAACAAAGGGTACACAGTTAAAGGTTCAGTGAAACCTTAAATGTTCTGAGGATCTAGAATACCCACTTCTTCTATTCTTTGAAGTGAGTCTAAAAAAGGAGCTTATTGGTCATCACAAAATACAACTCCTCTCTCTTCAGATTAAGAGAGTTTTATGATTCTGCAGAGGTCCACAATGGTTTTCAGTCCCTGTCATACATTTTTCCTCACAAAGAGCCATGTTTGTTTTGATACAAACGGACCATGCATGTTCCTGATTGGCTAATTCACATGTCAATCACGATCTGTATTAAAAAATATAGCGAGATATCATTTTGGATTTTCCAGGCCTACGCAGGATAACTCAAACAAAGGTCAACAAAAATATGAATTGGATGTACAAGATTTTGCTATTTTTTGAATTTTGGAAAATATAATTGAATGTCCACAAATCTCTAACATATTTTGAAGCAGATGGCAACATAAAACTATGTAATCATCAAGCCGTTCATCCTCTTTTAATCTGTAAAATGTTCAATATTCTACTCAGAGCGTGTGAAAACCATGGCTTGAAATCAGTCATGACTATCGCATTGAAACTCAAATAGCTTTCATCCAATTACCCCCAACTTTTACCAAGACATTAGCCTTAATAGCATCTGACACCAGTAAAGTATGAACTAATGGCATGTTAATTTCTGTGGCGCTCCCTTTATAGTTGACGTGTTGCAATTCACTGCCGAGTTATGTCTCCCAGCATCCATTCACTTCGTCTTTGTTTCTTTAAGCTTTTCAATGACCCTTTAGCTCCAGTGTCTATTCTAAATATTACCTTTCACATATTTTAAAATTTTCCACTTTACCTCAGAAAGATAGAATTTGTGTTTTTCTCTCGACCAATCAAATTCTATCTGACAATAACCTTGAGCGCAACTTTAAAAGGCTAATGGGAAAAATCGATTTCATTCATGCGCGTGTTTTGACCAGACGCCGGCCTTCGGTGAAGAAAATTGGCATAATAAATCACATTTGTAAAAAGCACTGAGATTAAAAGGAAAAGCTACAGCCACATATCAACTTGTTAAATTTACTTCAATGATTTGAGTTGACAAGTTTAGACTTTTTAGCCAGTCCTTGGTCCATTTCAAAACTACCTCATTATGTGCAACTTTTTTCCCTTTCAAATCTTTGAAAAACTATATTCAAACCAGTCCAACAGATCTCTGAACAAGATATTTCCACTCCAAGTAAACAAATCTAAGCCAGTACTAATGTCAACACTGTAAATGCAAGTTATTTTAACTCAATGCATCAGGCAGTCAGGGGCGTAACACCAAATTCTGGGCTCCAAGTGCAAACCTTCTCAGTGGGCCCCTAGTACTTAATTTTGTATTGTATTTATCCCTACAAATGTGGTTATTATTGTTTTGTATTGTATTGTCACCATCGCTAGAATATACACCCTGGTTTCTACATACACCTAACAATAACTAATATGCTAATTTATAGTTTCCTGTGGAGCTGCTGGTCTGTATTATGACAGTACTGTTAATCTTTGCACAAACATCTCAAAGCGTATTATTACAATAAGAAAATACACTAACTGCAAATTATAATAACTAGTTTTGTTTGTAACAACTGATATGTGAACAACGCTTTCGTCTTAAAGGTGATGAAAAGGCTCTCAGATCTCATGCATAATTGTATTTAGTCTCAGCATTTTTATTACACCTAAAATAGATTAAAAGTACAAAAAAGCAACTGAGAAGAAAACACAGCATCATTTTTGAGGGCTCATCTCTGCCCTGGACCCCCGGGGAAACTAGTACCCCCCCTATTCTACGGCCCTGCAGGCAGTAGTGCTCAATGAATGCCTTATCCATCTTGTTATGTATTGTACCTCTCGTGCTGCCATTGTAAATCCTGCTTCTTCTGTTCAGCCACATTGTATATGACAAACCTGTGTACGACTCTTGCAAGATTTGGCCGTTGTGAAGCAGAAGTCCCGCGCTAAGCCTCTTCGGAGCTGGCTGACGTGTGGCATTCATTTTGACCAGCTTACATTGGGACTAGCTGCAGCCGGCGCACGCTCCGGTCAGCAGCCCCGGATCCAAACTCCACTCAATTCAGGCTCTCTTTCCCTCTTCTCGTTGCTATGTTATGCTAATTTTCCCAGTGGCGCTAACATGGCGCTATGTGCCAGGCCAGAAATGTGATAAGAGCACAGCGCGAGATGGAGCCGACAGATTATAGGCCACGTGAGATCGAAAAATATACGTCGAACAAAAGCACGTTCATGTAATAAAGTTCATATATAGACGCGCCAGGTGTCACCCATTTCTGAGGCAGTTAAGGCATGTTTGAAAGCTTGTGCAGTACTTATATGTGTGCAGTACTGCTATATGTGGTGAGAAATGAGCACCCAGACCTACAACCTTATTTAAAAGCTTCTGAAACATTATAAACCACTTAGTTATTAAAACATTTAGCAGAATTTTAAGTTTTACATGTGTTTTTTGGACCGTCAACCACTGCAAAATAGACATTAGTTACCGCAAAGTCGTGCATTTTAACTCTTTTAACTCTTTTTTTTTTTTTTTCTAAATCTCTACGGCAAACTTCAAAGTGGGCAGGACTGTTTAATTGTACATATAATATTTCATCAAACTTTGTAAAATAACAGATATTTATACCATTGTTATTTATGTTTACTAACCAAAATGCTAAAATGTGATTGTCAAATTGATCCACTAGTCACCCAAAGTCTGCACTCAGGAACAACAAATTTGAATTTAGTTTTTGTCAAGATTAAGTCAAGGCTTTGTCTGCAAAATATCATGCTATCATGTCTTCTATGGGGTGGTAATTAGATAAGATTAGATTAAACTTTATTGTAATTACGCTTGTACTGTGCAACAAAATGTAGTTTAGCATCTAACCAGAAGTGCAATGAGGCAAGTACAAGATAAAAGTACACACTAAATGAATGTACTGTGTTGCAGTATGATATGCTATGAGCTAACATTACATTTACATTTTACATCTATAGAGCATATTAAAGTGTGAGTTCGAGTGTGACAGCCCTGGGAAAGAAACTATCTTTTTGTATCTCATAATAAAATATGTATCTCAGTTCAAAGTCTGTCATATGCCACGTGTCCTGATCAGAGCTGATGTGTCCTGATATGCGGATATCCCCCATAATCGCTGTTACAAATTGAGGTGAGAAGGCCCTGTTTGTACAAAGATAGATAGATATGTATACGTTTCGGTGGACTCGAGGGGTCTTGAGGTAGATGTTGTAAGGTCTTTTAGTTATTGGGTTATGTTTCCGTGGATGAACTAAAACTCTGCTGTATCTAAAATAACAAAATGCATCGGACGTTTCACCTTTTCAGTTCAGCGAATTCAGCCTTAATGCAGCAGTCAGCAGGTTAATATGTAGAACTCAGCAATTTCTAACAAATGTATGTTGTTATAAAGTATCACAATATACATACTTATTGTCACGACCACTGTACCGACCAGTACTACTAACAATGTAAGTAACGCATAAAAGTCTTTGGAAGCTGGATCTGGCTTGGCCTTAGAGTATTTGGGTTTAGTTTTCGTTTATAGATTAGATTTAGCCATCACAGATTCCTTTTATTTATTTTGTCAGTAAATATTCCATTGGTGAAAACTCCAGTTGACAAAATGAACACTGGCGCTCCCTCTCACCCGCCACTGGAGCACGGCGCTGCAGCTGTACAACACAGAAGGTTGCGCGCACCCGACACTGTCTGCTGGACTCAGATGGATTGCACATCCGCCCAGATTTTCTTGTTGTTTTTCACCCTTTCAGAAGCCCAACAGTGCCGTGTGGGAATATTGATGGATTAGGTGACCATGCCTGCTGTGACACACCAGTCGGGGAGGACAGTCATTATATGAGTGATGCCTCGTGGATCTGCCCATCAAAGAGAAGACTTCAACTTGCTCCCATAATGCAATTTCCTCTAGCTCTGGTTATATCCTGTGTCTGTAAAAAAAGACATTTCTATAACAAAAATATCTGATTATGTCTTATCCGTGTTCAAAGTCCAAAGAGATGTCAGTGTATGATGAACAAACGCAGAAATGGTGGCCGCAGGAAACGTCCGCATGATGGTCGTGAATCTAATGCGGCTTCGACAGGCACTTCTACCGCTGTGCACGTTATCTTACAGTAACAGCAGCTAGCGTCACACTCAAGCATGTCGCCATAGTTCTTCAGTAGTTTACGCTATCTACGCCTTCAATATAATGAAACTCAATGTTGCTTCTGTAAAACATGCTCGGATTTTGCTTTGTTGGTCCGTCAATTGCCTTGATTTCCACCCATTGTGCCGGGAAACACTGTGCCCTGAGGTTTTTCAAGGTGTTCCTTGAAAAAATGTCAGATTCATGGATTGAAATGGATAATTTGCCATTTTAGAGTGTAACTTCTTCACAAAAAATGAATGCTTTACAGTCTCCTATACAATTTGAAGAACCAGACACAATGGCGTATGAATATTTGCAACAAAAATAACACCTTTTTCCCCCTAAATGGTGTGATTTGTTATTGCTTTATTTGCTGGTGAGCCACGGAATATTTTCAGCCAAAAACGTGTGCCGTCCAGCACTCAAAAAAGGTTCAAAAACACTGGTCTATTGTGTTTTTCAAATTGTATACGGGCACTCTGTCAATACTTTTAAAAATTAGTCCAGATTTTTGCAATTCCAGTCAAAAGTGGTTTGGTTTGGATTCAAAATTTGTCCTAAAACTTGCTTCAGGCCCAGTTTAGACCTTGTTTAGTCAAATCTAGTCCCGATTTAGTCCTTTAAACACTGGTAGAATGTAACAAAGTGCAAAAGTAGAAGTACAGTCTTTGGTATCTGGACTTTTCTCAAGTGAATTTCACAGTAGATACTTTTTACTTCCCCACATCTGAGAGCAAATAGCTGTAATTTCTACTCCATTATATATGTATTTTTAACTGAATGGAAAAGTAAAGTGCATTTCTTTGACCACCTGAAGTGACTGAGGGTTTATCTTTTCTTGGTGACATCCCGTCTAAAGGTTTTGAGTGAAAGAACGGCAAACAGAAATACATAAATGAAAAGATATTTTTGGATGGAGTACTTCTTCCACCACTGCCTTTAAAGTACAGCTTTTCTATTAAAACATGGTGCTCCCAAGCGAAACTTAGTATACATAGTGCAAATAGGAGAATCACCGGTCTAATTTTTCATTTATTTGAATATGAACACACATTTTCCAGTGAATTTCAGTATGACTTTGCACCTTGGTGGTGTAAGGAACATCTAATGCCACATGTTCAAGTCAAGCGTGCCCACATAATCCTGTTCGGTCCAGTCTGAAAGTATACACTGTGTCCACGAGCAACAGAAACATGACGGTGGTCTGTTAGTGCCAGCTGGACCACTCAGAGTGCCACCCACAAACCTCATGGAATCAAGCAATTGCCCAAAACTGTAGAAAGGAAACTACATACAGTATTTCTGCTCATGAAAGATTTCCAGATATGATTACTTGGAAAAAACATTGGCTATGAAGTGCAGCATGTTGGTTCCCGTTGGTGCATGTTAAACTAATTGAGAATTTCCAATGGGAACTGTGTAAATGAGCGTCATACTACTAATGTTTACATGTACTGAGCTGTCATGCATTAATTTTTAAAAATGTATATAAATCAATAAACAGTCCCAAAGCCGCTGAAATTTACACCCTAAAAAATTAAAAGTTGACTGTATTTAGATATATCATGTCAGCTTTTGCCATTAAAACATCTTATGCTAAATTGACACACATTTGAATGAATCACCTTCATTTTACCTTATTAAACATATTTGGAAGTCGGTGTGGTGGTTGCAAAAGTATTTTTGGGGCGTTTGAGGCGCTCGTTGTCGCCCCCTGCTGTCTCAGAAAACCAGCTGCAGCATTTGCCGATCAGATCAACACAAAGACAAATATCCTGAGAAACCCTGGCTCATTTGGTAATGTGAAATGTTTTTGTATGTGATGGTACTTCCTAATTTCAACAAAAAGAAGGAAAAAAAGGATTTTGCGTTTTCATCAGCAGGTGTATTTTCACAAGAGAGCTGCAGGGGGAGCTCTGATGTGACTTAGCTCTGCTTTAAAATGAAATTGATTTGCTTCGGATCAACTTGAAATTATTCTTTTTGTGCAGTGATTAATCAAATAACTACCTTGTCAATAAGCTTAGTAGTATTTTTATCCTTTTAATTGTTATCTGGAGAATACAACAAGAACAAGAACATTTTCCGATTTTTGTCGCTTTATTTGTTGTTATTTTTTACCCACAGAAGCCTTCAGTCACCATCCTTCAACCTCTATTTGGTTATAAATTAATTGAAAACATCTCAATGAAGTATGTTTGACTAGTTGACTGATCCAAACAATAAATACTGACTAGTTCACTACTAAAATAATCGTTAATTGCTGTTAAAGATGGAACGGTATGAAATTTCCTCGTTATGACAAAAAATACCACGGTATAACGGCATAGTTATAGTATTTTATAATTCGTAACTGAAACAAAAAGTGCCTGTTTTGCTCCTTTGTTAAGCCCTACAGTGATTCTATATAATAAGATACATGGATTTAAAGACTGGATTTGAGGCTATTCCATTCTGATTATTTACTTCATTTGTGACTAGGAATGGGAAAATAAACAATAATATAATAATGATATTAAAAAGGGAAGACAACATCATTTGTGCTACATTTTGTATTATCGTGATACTTGCCAATAAAGATAATCACCATTTTGTAACCAAATCGTGCAGAAAAAAAACAACTTAAGCATTATGTTCTCTTTTAGATTGTTTTTATTTTGACTGTACAAATATATAATTGAGTTGGGGATAGAACATCAAAAAACAGCCGTTATGGAAATCCGCCATGTTTGGAGCTGGTGTGTTCAACTTACATAGAGAAACATTAGCCAAAACGATGTAAAAAAGTGAGCAAAAAAAACAACAAAAAAAATAGCATCTTAAAATCTCCATTGATTTAACGTTGGGCTAACTGGAAATTCTGTTTTGTGTGACATTCCGATCCCGAGCTCATTGCGTCAGAACTTATTTATAATGAGAAAGTAATGTCTCTATAAGCCACATTTATAACTATTGTGTCATTATCATTCATTGCAATTATTTAGTCCATGATAATTATGACACGAAATTTCAGTATCGTCCCATGTCTATTTGTCACGTGTTATACCATTAGGACCAAAAATGACGCCATTTTGATACCGCAGTGTACATTAATAGCGTTAGTCCCATTCCTAGTCGCAGTCCTATTCATATGTGCGCTTTATCATGCAGCACAAAGAAGGCAGAACATGAAATGAAATGATTACACAAGGAAAAGGGTGACATATTTCAATAAGGTCAAGACTTTTGTCCGTGTTCTTTAAAGCCCGTATGACATAACACACGGCATACATCCTTTTGTGCGAGTCCCATCATCAAACGGCAAGATTTTGTATCAGCACAGCTCCATTACATGTGGCAGCTTGAACATTAGCAACAGTTTGTTTTTTTGTTAGCTGACCCTGCTGCCAATCTGCTCCTCTTTCCACAATGTGATGTCCTAATAGTAGAAGGCTTATTATATCACGCCATGGACTCCGCGTCCTACATTTTCGTTTATTTTCCCGAGTTGAAGGCAGCGATCAAACGCAACAGAGTGAATGAATAGAACGCGGTCCATGATGCAACACTCTTTGAATAATATACAGTGTAGTGTTATTGTCTGACTAAAGCAGCCAGCCGTCTTTTATAATGTTACAAATCACTGTGCTATTCACTATCCGTGTATTGGTGGGTTGTAGGGACAGCGGGACGTCATATTCTGTTTTGTCTCCGTATGGCTGCACTTTTTGTTCTTTAATTAATGCCCTTTACAATTGCGGGCTGGCTGCACATAAAAGCCAACGGATTCATGGAACATACACAAAGCTTTGTTGGTCTCGGCCCGGCTCTTAGCAAACACCAGTGGACATTCAAACGAGCCTAAACTTCTAATTGAACTGCTGCCATGATTACAAATGCAATTGTATTTCTGTGAATGATTAATAAGTGACTAAGCAGCAGCAGAGAGGATCGTTTGACAGTTGAGCTTGATTTGTGTGACGCGTTTTGGTGTCGAGCCCAAATGAGAAATAATATGAATGTTATTGTATACCTGTACTGCTTTTGTTGTGTTCTTGTTTTGAACAGCAGGAGCGCTGTTTGACTGATACCTTTTGGTTTATCAGTGTAAAATGCGGTAAGATTTGGATCTGTCTGTTAGCATTAAGTTGCAAATAGTTGTGCTTCACATTTGCATTTCAATATTCAATATTCATTGCCTGTAAAATAATTATGATACAAATAGTTTTAAAATGATAATGCAGGAATTTAATTTGTCAACATATAATATCTTTTCTGTGAAAGGACAAAACAAACATCCTGTGACATTTAAAGGCAAGACACTAGACATAACTTGTTTTTTGTTCAGTTTGCTATTTCAAGAATATGTACAATAGTATGACATTAGTTGGACATTAGCCCAAAGCTGATGATGTGTGTGTATCATGTACAGTATGATCATAAACATGCACTGTCCCAACCAAATAAATACACAAATACAAATAAAATCAACATATAATCTTTCCCATGGAAAAGACAACATTGTACAGTCTGAACCTAGTGACATTTTATTATTTCATTTAATTCACTTCAGTAGATTTATATGAGACATTGTCACTTCAAAGGCCGCTTTATCAAAATATATATTTTAAATCATTCATGTCAAGATTTTGACCTTATAATGTCTTGTCATCTAATTGTAAGCCTGGTTTAATAAAGTTTTAACTAAAAAAAACGGGCACATTTAGAATTTTTACTCAATTTGGTAAGATCTAACACTTAGAATCTAAATATGTACGGCTTTTTAAAAAAAAAATCATTTCAACAAAATGGTGCATGAAATTCAAACCTGGCTCTAACCATTTTTCAGATTGGAATGTCCCAAATATATTAAATTTAGACCATTTTTACACATAAAAAAGCCTTAAATGATGATGTAATCATTAGGTTTTTGACTGAGTGTTATAGCATTAACTGTTCATATTGTTAAAGACAAAGTTTAAGAGACACCATCCTGCCCAGCGGGAAGGAGAAGTGAACAAATGAGTCCATGAGAACATGCATGGTTGTCCCAGTGGCTTTGAAGGGTGGGTCAAATGCAGAGGACAAATTTGATGTGCGACTGACATTGTGCAGAGGAGAACAAATCATGTTAGTTTAAAGACACTGAGGAAAAGAGAGCAGCAGAGAGCAGAGCTTAAGGTATTAAGACTCACTTTGGGAGTGACAAGAGTGGATAGGATTAGGAATGAGTACATCAGAGGGACAGGGCATGTTAGATGTTTTGGAGATAAAGTTAAAAAAGGCCCGTCTGAGATGGTTTGGATATGTACAAAGTAAGAGATATCAGCAGAAGGAAGCTGAGGTTACAGAGCTGGCGGCAGACGGCTTAAGGAAACCAAAGAGGAGATTTATGGATGTAGTGAAGGAGGGCATGGAGTTGTCATGTGAGAGGATACGAATGATAAGGTTAGACGGAAGCATATGATTTACTGTGACAACATCGGGAAGTCTAAAATGATTCTCGCCATCAAAACACATCTCAAATATAGAGATGAAACATGTTATTTTTGGTTCGTTAAAAGCATCGGGGGATGTGACGTGTGAAAGTGCTGTCTGGATCAGTGGCTCTCAAACTTTTCACGGCAAGTACCACCTCAGATAATATTTAGCCCTCCGAGCATCACCAGATCTACAGAATTCATATATGGCTCATCTCGTTTATTTGGAATGTATTATTCTTGGTTGTATATTTGGTTTAATCACGGTTACATCTTTTTTTTGCATGTAATAAAATTAAATCTGTTTTGCTCCAGTGCAGACATACTGTATTGTAAAAGCATCTATTCGAGTGAAAACGAGACCACAGTGCTCTCTCTGCATCTCTTTATAGAGTGTTTTATTCTACGAGAAGAAGGAAGTGTGGTCATTTGCGTTTCAAAACAGCAAAAATCAGTTACAGTGCCTTTAAACTTCTGTGACAAAGCCATACTTCTTAATACAGTGGAAGTTAAACTTAAACTCAAGAAGAGATTACAGTACAATTACTGCAGATGACGATGAGCATGTTTCAAAGTTAGACTAATTTTCATTGTAGTTTCAATTTGCGTCTTCATTGATATCATTTTTTCTTGTATCATTGATGCATATGCAACAATTACTCTTATTATTTCAGCATGTTTTTGAGAGAGAACCCGAGGAAGACTGTTAAATGGAGATAATGACTTAATGGGATCCTAAAACAAAACAATAAACAATAAACCCGGTTTATAGCAGGACTATACCATGGCTAAACCAGGTCTAAAGTAGGACTATACCATAGATAGAGTCGGCACCTATTTGAGATGTGTTTTGATGGTTTTGATGGCGAGAATCATCTCGGACCTTCGTGGGGGAAAACAATCCATTCATTTTAATCTGTCAGAGCTGCTCTTTGACCCACTGTTCAGCAACTACAAGAGCAAATGCCATGTTTGGACATGGAGAAGAATAAAGTGATCAAACGGCCAAAATGTGCTTAGTTACCCAAGAATGCTTTCAACAGATGCGGGCTGAATGATACCGCCATGCTAGCACCGTCTGCTGTATTTTTACATTGTTTTTACAGAACAATCTGTTTATTTTCGGAAGGAAATGCCAGGTCCTCAACGTCTGTTGAGACTCAGTTGTGAATAGCTTTGAATTGTTTTTTTTGTTTTTGTTTTTTGCTTAAAATGCACATAATTTTCCATAAAATGCACAAGGGAAAAGTTACATTTCTTATTAAATCAATGGAGAGTTTCACCACGCCCCCCTGATATGACGTGCTGCCAACTGTATCTAATGCTAGAGCTATCATTAAAAAGGACTAATCCAAAGAAGAACCACAGTTTGAGAAGCGCTGGTCCAGATAAATCCCCTGGTTTTGTCATCCGTGTCCTTTGGGTGGGTGTCGCCGGGGTCACCTGCTTTAGTGGCACAACTCTCCAACATAAACCCTGGGTGGCACTGGCTCGTATTAGCTCGGACGTGAGGGTGCAGCTCTCTGAACCGTTCAGCATAATTCACCTGATTAATGTGGCATGCCGCCCCATGAATATGCATAGGTTTCCAGATGACTGACTGTCAGGAGTCACAAAAACAGTCAGAGGAGAAAAGGAGATGAGCTCGAACCACCCGCCGAGAGACACGTGTACGCCGGATATACCTTTCAAACTGCATTACTCGTCCAATTCCCTCTCTTTCTCATAAAATATGCAGTCATTATACAGAGCAGAGGAGCAAGGATTAAAAGAGCATTTGGACAAACAGAGCGAGGAAAATTTTGATGAATAAAAGTGTCCATTAACTTTGGAGAAACGTATTAAAAAGGTGAATGTAGAATGATTGAATTAAATCTTTGAAGAATTTAACTCACAACTGAACTGAAGCTGCAGCGTTTTGGTCTTTAACCCTGAACCCTTATTTTTTAATCATCATTCAAAAAAAAAAAAAAAAATCATCATTCATAAAATACTGTCATTAAACCTGAAACACACTGCAGGATATTTTGCTCGATTAAGGCTCAGATTCGCTTTGGGGTCCTCGTGAGTGTTTTTTAAGGCACTGCGCTCTTCGTGTTTGTGGTGTCAGCGTGACATTTTATGAGATTATAACCATAAAACATTACCACCGCTGCACCAGCCAACACAGACCAGTGTCAGGAGCAAACAGAGTGACGAACACGCTGAGATTCAAACACGGGAAAAAGGCAAAAAAGGCAATAATTACTCACAAATTTTAATGTCAAATTTCAGCGTTCTCATCTTTAGTCTTTCATACAATTGTGTTTGACTCCGCAACATCGCTATTGATCCAGTAAAGTGAGAAAAAAGCAAAAGTCATGTGGAGTTTTTATGCTGCGGCAATGGATGAAGCTGTTCGTGTTTGGTAGTAAACAAGGCACGCTACTTCCTGTGTCGTCTTTCGGCAACTTCCTGTGCAAAATGTTCTTCAGATCCATGTTGTACGAAATAATAATCGCGCGGTTTTGACTGTCTAAACTAGAAGTACAATGCTCTGATCATTTTGAAACCAACTTTACTTTTCTGGACGAGAATCAGTTGATGCAAGGTGTGCTAGTTTTGTCTGCTCATACTTTTAGCTCTGTAGTCTCTGCGCTCGGAGGATCACGAGAGGTAAAATCTTATACGATTCTCTTCAAGTCTGTGGTCTGAGTTTTTTTTAGTCTCACATTTGGAATCGTTAAAGACTCAAAAATGCTGTGGTGTGTTCTAACCTTTACTTCGTTCTTCGGTTGATGGTGTCTTCGTTCACTAAAATTTGCTCTAATAAACACATTTTATTGGGATTCCGAGGATTTAGAAACAACAAAGCATGGAGAGCGTAAGCTGGAGTTTTGGAAGTGAATTGTGAGTTTAATCTTCTTTTTGTTTTACATACAGACAACAACAAAAATGACTTCTTCATTGTTGCTTTTGCTTTAAGTCCTGTGAGCCTGGGTGGTTTTGTGAGTCCAGATTATCGAGGCGCGTAATAGTTTTGAGAGATTTTGCAACATCACACCACATCCCTTTTTATTTGTTATTCTTTAGTCAACCAAGAGTGTCTTTGGTCAATTACAGCCTTTGTAATAAGTCTTCATGGCGTGAAGTGAACATTTTGCGCAAAAAGTTGTATAATAAAGCTGACAATAAAAGCATTTGAAATGGGTAAAACATTATGGAAGGGCGATACTGATGGATTTTTGAAAATGAAAAACAAATAAACATGAATTTCAATGTTAATTTTCTGAGCATGAACAAGACAGACTTTTAATAATTGCCAAACACACAAAAGCTGTCCAAAGTCTGCTCCAAACCACAAGACTGACCTCTCTTAATAAGACCCAAGCTCATCATTGACGATGTGAGACGGCTGAACCTCGATCTCGATGAAAATTTGATTTATTGCACAGCCTGAGTAATAATTCAATGGCTATAGACAACTGGGTCAAAGCATCTCCGAAACCTCATATAATATGGATAATTGTTGAAGGTACATTATAAATTGAGCAGTTTTCTCTGGACCAAATCTTATTCCTTTATTCTACCGCAGTTATTATATATTTAGCAGGCTATGAAAGGGCATTTCAGTGTTCCAGCCCCAATTTATGTCGAGCATCTGTCAGTAAGTTAGCTGCTCATATAACACCAGATCTAGAATAGGTCTAAAACACAACTGCACCAGGTCTAAACTAGGGCTAAACCAGCTCTAAAATTGGACTGGATTATTGCTACAGTTCAAACCAAGAAACTACCCAAAGGAGGAGCTAAAGTAGATAGAATTTACCCCAAATTACGCACATAGTAGAACTGTAGAGATTCAAATCGCAATTTGCTAATTGTCCTTTGCAATCAACAAATTATTCCACCTTGTTCTGCGAAACACCTGGTAACGCAGTAGTTTATATCTCTAGAGACATGTTCTGGAATACAGAGGATTCTTGTATTAGTTCATATTTCAGTTTTTTCTCAAACGTTTATTCTTGTCTATGTTTAAAATGTGCACTTTGAACTTTGAATCCATTGCAAATCTTATAGTTTGTCCAAAAAAAAAAAAATCTAAATTGTTCAGCCATATTTCGAAATCACAATATCATTAACTAGCAACTTTATGTCATTTATTTGTAATATATTAACACTTTAGCTGTGGAGGGTTGAATAATTTACATATGCAACTCATAAATTATCTTTTTATTCTGCAGGGCTGGCTCTAGGCATTTGGAGGCCATAAACAAGACTCTGTTTGTGGCCCAACAAATGACACACAAATACATTTACATAACAATGAAATATAATGAAATAAATCTGGAGTGGACTTCGGGGAAACGTTGATCTGATCAGGATCTCCAGTAAAGCTGGCCACATTCATCCATGTATTAAATGTTTCTTCTTACAGTTAGAGATAGGCATAGGTAAAGGGGGATGTTAGGGTCCTCCACCAAGAAAATCAGATGTCCTGTCCTGTATTCAGGTGCATTTTAGTAGTATTGTCCACTCCCCTGCCCATTTGAAATTTTGTAAATTTGTATTATAAATGTCCCGTCGCATATGTCGGATCTCTCAATTTTCAGTAATTATTGGTCTTGGTAATATATACTTAATTAATATCAACGTGATTTATTACTAAAACACCTAGGTTGAAGCTAGTTTGTGGCTTATAATGTATTATCATTTCTAAATTTTAAACTATACCAAATAGGCCCTAAAATGTACAACTTCTGGCAACTAAATATAGATTTTGTGGATTTTGTAAAAATGCATTTTAGTGCGTTTCATATCTGTCTCTTTTGCGAACCCCGACCAGCTCTGATTTTCTAAATTCGTCCTCCTCTCAAAATGAGTTTGAGACTCCTGGCTTAGATCATTTATACCCCGGGCTGGCCCTGGCTCTTTATTTCTTACAGCTCATGAGTTTAACAATACGGTTCATTGTCAATGCTAGGCAGTAGTTTCAATAGATCATTTATCGTACTATTTTCTGGAACAATATTTCATGCTTCAACATGCATTATCATGACAAGCCGAGCCTTTGTACACTTACCGCAGTTTGAGTAACACTGACGTAAGCAATACTAGGAGAGAATGATGGCAACATAAAAGAATTGAGAGCCCACGTTGAACTGAACTCTGAATTAGATTATGGAGGAGAAGCAGGCTGCTGGAAATTAGCTCAGTGGGAGTACAGGGACCCACTGGCGAAACACAGCGAGGTCGACGGGGGAACGCTCGGATCCGATGTCTGATTAGGGAAACATATAAAGAGCGTGGATCCAGGCATGTGCGGCTGAGGATTAAGCCTGCCCTATGTGCTGTGAGTGGTGACCCCGCCGCGACCTCACAGCTTTATTGTCGGATAGTATATGAACCCGATGTTACCCACGAGACTCGCTGTCTGATGCAGCGGCGACCAGGGCCCTGCCTTGGAGACAGGCAGGCAGCCCAGAGTCTCATGAATATTGATTCGGGTCTTTACAAGGATAAATCTCCTCTGACCACAGCAGACGCATCATGCAGCCCCACGTGGAGGGGAGAGGGCAAGGGGTCACGCGCCCTCCCACCACAGGGGCGGCGCTCTGAAACTTAATAGAGTTGAAGGGCCGCGCGAGTAATGACAAACAAACAGGAAATGTGAAAATGATTGACAATTGATGTACATGGAGGAGCAGAGCAAATTGAAATGTGCGTAGAATGTGGAATCAGTTGTTTTTTGTGTAATGTTGACCTGACAGTACATCCACGAGGAGAAATGGGATGTCTGTAGCTGGGTTGTTGTAATCTGTTGTAATCTAAAGTTTGATATAAAGACGCATTACCTGATTTTTACTGTCTAAAAAACAGAACAACCTCATGTTAAACTATTTGCAGTTGGCATGGTCAGTTTCTCACGTATTCCAAGTATCCTAATTATTCACCACAATGGGCGCTGTATATGAAATACAACGCAATAGATACTGGACTGAAATTACCCCCAAAAATAAAACGACTCAAAGGAAATACCAAACCTGGCAAATAGCTCATGTAAGAAAACATAAACCATACAGAGGATTAATATTGTATTTATTTGTGTTTTGATTGCTGTCTCTTTGTATCATAAAATGTGAGCAGTAACTGGTGTCTGAATATACAAGCATCTGATACATGATTATCACTGGGTCCAGTCAGGCAGGTTTAAAACCATTACCATTTTCTCTGCAAACTGTCTGAAGCCCCTTCCTTTTGTCTTTTGCTATGTGATTTAAATCACTAAATATAGTTTTTGGACATTCATTTGAAGCTTACCAGTGATCACATCTCACACATTTCAATGTATGCAGCTTATGTTTTCACCTAAAAAGCTGTTAGCACAGGAAGACATTTTTAAATTGATGCACAGCATACTCAGCAGTCTCATTTAGTAAAAGACAACATATTGCACTACATACTATCTTCAATATCTCAACATTTTACATTTAGAGCTGGGTAAGATGGAGAAATAAATATCTAGACATTTTTTCAGCTCATCGCAATGTCTATATTCAGATAATATTTTGTCAGTCCATCAAAACCGTGCCAAAATGTGCCTGTAAATGTCTTGGTTGAGGTTTAATTGTAGCACTGTAGCATAATTATTAGCTTATATGTTTGTTTGAAGGATTGTAGATCAGTCAGCTTTTTTTTCTCTTTTATTTTTATTGTCAGTCAGCTTTTCTGCTGCCAGTTTTTCATTTGACATGTAATATTCTTCTTTTGCATATCTCCAAAACTTGCATGTAGTGTCACCTCTAATTTGGTCTCTTTCTACGCATAGCTTTTCAAGTTAAGACAGTGCCTTGCACATCAGGTGAACAGGCGCCTACGCCCCCTAGAGGAGGGGACCAGGACCTCTTACTAAAACAATTTGAAGCACACTGGATTCACACGCTCCAGACTCTGGCTCCTAAGGGGCTAAATGATCAATTCAATTTAAACGTTTTCCTGTAAATACACCGACATTTCTTGATCTGATTGAGTTCTAGCATACATATAGTGTTTGTATATAGACTGCAGGTTCTTTCTCTTTACCTGTCAGTTATATCTATTACATCTCTATATGCTATTTTCACAACAGACTGTTTTAGATTATTATTTTGTGTCTCCATAGTAATGTATCTCTATTATATTATGTGGATTGCATGATGTCTCTTGTGTGCCATGAAGATGTTACTATGTCTTTTACTTTGGCATCATGCTGAGTGGCCACTCCTATTTAAGGCGGCCTTTCAGTCTCAGACAACCATTTGCCTGATGAAGGACTAGTAGCTGAAATGTTGCTCACCTGTAAATAAATCTTACTTAGTATCTCATAATGTTTGACTCGTTATCTGAAAAGTTCTTAAGGTTTATTTTTTTTACTAGTGGTAGAAATGGGTTCCAAAAGATCCAGGTCAAAGTCTTTACCATTGTGGTCTCTGTCGTTCTTTTAAATTGACCAGTAATTTCTGTCCCATAATTGGAACCAATATGTCGTTAGAGTCATTATATCCAGCCCACATTCACATTTCTTTTTCTTTGTCATGCCATCTTTGAGTATTACTTAGAAAAGTTAGTTTTATTCAGCTGTTGAAGTAAAAAGTTGTAATGCTTATGTTATGTTATGTTTTCTGCGTCCTCTTAACCCTGACTGTGACACTTGAGTATATGTTTGTTCTCTCACGCATAATGTCTGCTGGAAATATCACTCTTCATCATTTATTGAAGCGACCAGATGGGCTGAGCTGAACTGTCTACTGCACTGTTAAAATCATGCACAAGGCCATGTCAGATTCTATTCGTGCTTTTCACTCGTCTTCATGTCTCCCGTCACTCACCGAGCTGCAGCGAAAAAAGTACTATACCAAAACACTGTAGTACATTCACCGTAGTTGTCAGTGGTGATCTTAAAATGACTATTGATTGTGGTCCAGTACGTCTCGTCTCAAGTTGACCTTAAAGTGCGTTCACATTTGCACTTACACCTCATCAAAATATGTAAAATACCGGGACTAAACCCAGAACAAAACTTGGAATAAACCAGGACTATACTACAAAAAGTTAATATCTAGCCTTACTTAAAATCACCTGAATTTGGGTTATTAATCTTAATTTGAGTAGTTTTGACCAGGTTTCATGTAATTTCTTATGTGACAGAATATTTCACTGGTTTCAAGACATTTCTGACTCATATTTAGCTTGGAAAAAGAAAAATACATTTGCTAATGAGTTAAGTTCTTGACCAATTGGCACATAATTTGGCTTGAAAAGAGAAGAAATCTATTGAGACAAGTCAGACAGCCATTTGAACATTTAAAATAATCTTGAACCATCACATAAATGCATTTTAACTAATTAAAGTTGTTGAAATGAAGATGAATATTCTGAATTCAAGTCATTTTAATTCATTTAGTAAAGAACAGACCCTTTTTTCCTAAATCAAATTCTAATCTTTATAAAGACATTGCCTAATTTATCATTATCAGTCATCCTTTATTGTTCTGCAGTCCTGTATGTACTATATTTGAATTGTTTTTGCTTATTTTTGAAAAGATTTGACTTAATACGTCGATGTAAACCCTCATTCGTCCAGGTGTGGTCCATCGTAGAAAGGGGTTCAGAGGTTGTCATCCGGACGCCGTTTAAAGATCGAGACGTTTCGACTTTTATCCAAAAGTCATTGTCAATCAGAGAGCTGGTATGGGAACCTGGGCCTTATATGCTACTCTAAGTAGTGGGAGTCCAGCCCCCAGGGAGGAGTCACTGCACTCCTGTCTTTGTTATAAGATTGTTTGTTTGTCACCTGGGATTTAATTAATTGGTCTATCTTGTTGATTAATGGTTGGCCTCACCTAGTTTCACCTGTGTCTAAAGGTCTATTGTTATCTTGATAGCTGGCTGTTGCTCCCTCCTCACTACTGATTGCCTCATTAGCATTTGACTGGTCTATTGATCTGGACCAAGGTGTCAGGATGCTGTCATAAATTTTGGCTAAATTAAATCTTAAGCCCCCATTCCTGTTCAGGGAAGGATTTTCTCTTTTTACAAAAATGGCCTCCTTTACTCCTCTTTCAAACCAGTTCTTCTCTCTGCTCAAAATCTTCACCTCACTGTCCTCAAACGAGTGATTTGTAGCTTTTAGATGCAGATGGACTGCACTCTGCGGTCCGGTGGAGGAACATCTTCTGTGTTGGTACAGCCTTTTGTGCAATGGCTGTTTTGTTTCTCCTATGTAACGTTCTTTACAACTGTCCTCACTGCACTCTATCGAATAAACTACATTGCTCTGTTTCTCTGTCAGCCTCTTGTCTTTCGGGTGGACCAGTTTCTGTTTAAGCGTGTTGCCAGGTTTGTAATAGACAGGGATGTCGTGTTGTCTAAAAATCCTTTGAAACTTCTCAGACAGGCCCGAGACATAAGGGATAGACCATTAATCAACAAGATAGACCAATTAATTAAATCCCAGGTGACAAACAAACAATCTTATAACAAAGACAGGAGTGCAGTGACTCCTCCCTGGGGGCTGGACTCCCACTACTTAGAGTAGCATATAAGGCCCAGGTTCCCATACCAGCTCTCTGATTGACAATGACTTTTGGATAAAAGTCGAAACGTCTCGATCTTTAAACGGCGTCCGGATGACAACCTCTGAACCCCTTTCTACGATTTGACTTAATACTAACACTGACCTTCTATTTCTCACACAAATGGCATCTGCAGTCCAAAGAGTCCATATCCTGTTTCATGTTCTCTTTCTGCTCTGCTCTCCTCCATCTATTCCACATGAGCTGAGAGAATATGCAGTCAGTAAGCGTACTGTGCTTGTGTCCTCAGGAGGTGAGCGATGCCGACATCATGGAGCTGGTTCACAGCTCTCTGGGCCGGATGACCATCATCCGTCAGATCTTCCCGCTGTGGAGGGACACCAACGTGCGCTGTATGAGGAACAACCACCGCATCTCGTCCCTGCTCTGTGACCCGCAGGAGGGATATCTGCAGTCCCTGGAGGTGAGGACGCGCTCAAAGATTCAAACACTTGGGTAATGGTGTATTGATCACCCTGAAGCTTGTTGGGATGATGATTTTATTGCATTATCACAATGCAATAAAATGTTGGTCAGAGTGTATTTTTTTCATTAATGTCAAATGATTACAAAATTAATCTCATTATTACACTTTGAAATATTATTCATTACAATTTAATGTGTGTGTGGGGGGAGGGTTCACAGTGGCAAATCGGCTAGAGGTCTTGCCTCCCAATAAGGAGGTTGTGGGTTTGAATCTCAGACCAGATCAGTGTCACACGATCTCTCTGGGAGGAGTCTGCATGTTTTCCCCATGTTACCTTGGGTTCTCTCCGGGTTCTCCAGCTTCCTCCTATTAAAATGCCTCTATAAAGAATGTGAGAGTGAATGGTTGTCTGTCCATGTTTCTGCCCCCGCCTAAGGCCCAGAGTCACTGGGAGAGGCTCCAGTGCAGTAGAAAATGAATGAATGAACAATTTAATGTCAATATTTAAAAATAACGGAATCTTTTTTAATTTGAGCAATTCTATGGGTTATTATTATTATTTCACACATCTTAATACATTATATCTCATTGAATTAGTATTTAGATATTGTCTTTCATGTGGAATCTGTCTGGCTTTTTCAGGTAAATGCAAGTGACCAATGTTTAGGGGTTAATGCAGCTGTAACTGGCTCTTTTGGTGACAGGTGTAAGTTGCTGGGCTTAAGCATCTTGCAGTGTTCTGTTATAGTTTGGTGAATTGTTTTGGCCTATAATAATGGAGTGAACAGAGCTAACAATAACTCGCCAACTCCATGGCGTTTTTGTTGTCCCACTGCGTGCAGACCACATAAGCCACTGACTGATTTGCGCTTGTCCACTAAAGGACTCATAGAATATATGACCCGCACGATGTCATCACTGCTCCTGCACCGCTCTTCTCTGTCAGGGAAGCTTACCTGGATAAAACAGATCATTTGATTAATTGCAGTCAGCCATAATTAATGTGGCTATTTGTTTTAATTAATCGCATGAATTAACATGTTAACTTTGACAGCCCTAATTTTTATTGTATAATTGTTCTTTTTGGACACCAACATTTAGAGGAAATCTCAATTGTGTGGGCAAGGCCACAACTCAATACAACTCAAGTAAATACATATGGTACCTGTTTTCAATTATTTCATGATTTTTTTTTCCTTTGGTTTTTTTTGTGGACCATGGCGATTTGCTTTGCTAACACAGGAGTTCCCAAACTTTCCAGAGAGCAAATCAATGCAAACATGTAGCACACCTAAAAAATGAAATCATGTTATGCTTGTGGTTTATAAATAATAATTTTGAACCATATGGTGACTTGAATAACCCATAGTGAGCTCAATAATAACAGCCATGTCTATTCTCTCAAGTGCAAACTGAGCCCGCACACAAGCCCCAGCCTTCAACTTGACCTTGGTCTGGTCTCGATCGCTAAAATCCTTGTTGTTTTTCTTGCTTAGCTCTTGGTCTCGATTATAACAACCGTTAGAAAGTTACATCAGTATCTTCCTGCAGGAACTACAACCAGAACATTTTGCCGACTGTACAACATCACCCTTCAAACCTGCGACTTTTTTAAACTTGCTCAAATCTTTCTGCTCGCCCCGTTCCTGCTGAGTAATCAAAATGTCAGCTCCACATTCATATGCTCACTCTATACCAGGCAGCCATACAGCGGATGAGGTCCCATAGCAGCGTGTATGCATACAAAGCCATAGAGGGAGGCAGGAGCGCACAGGCTTATGATGGATGAATTTTAATGTGGTATTTGACTGGTGGCAAGGTTGTGTTCCTTCTCTCCTCTGCATTTTTGGGGGCTTTATCCCACCTTTGTAGAGTTTTATAGTCACTTTGGGAACTGCTCTGAAGGCCATCATTATAGTCATAAACAGTGCGTGATTCTGCAGCAGTGCATTTCAGTGTGTGGTGCTCGTGCAACTAGAAGTGGGCGACTTATCGGAAAATGGATATCGCAAGTGTTGTTTTGGAGATTTTGCGGCTCATTTTTGTGATTTGTATGCCCAGGCGGAGTGGCCCTTTCTGAACGCTCGGAGTTTCACTGATATCACTGACGGGTGTTTCTCATTTATAAGTCTATTTGTGGTATCGCACTGACCTACCTGTGCGCCCTTGTGGTGAGAGCGGAGGGTCACTATGAGATGTTTACTACTCAATGGAGGAATGCCAGCCTTTTGCTATGCTGCTGCCACAGCTCGGAATTGACAATTGCCTGTGCTTCGACATGTAGATCTGTCTTTGTTTTTAATCTTTTATACTGTGTCTCTGGTTTAGTGTAGGTTTGTAAATGTTTATACTATGTGCTGCACATTTTTTACTTTGGTCAAGTAATCTCACGTCGATCTCAATGGGTTCTTACCTGGTTAAATAAAGGTTAATAAATTACGAAATAAATGTTATGTTTTGTGCTAGACTTGAACCTCAACCACTACATTTACAGGCACATTTTAGCAGATTGCTGATGCATTGTTAAAATATTGCCTGGAAATCGTTACTGAGAGAATGCAAAAAATAGTGAGATATGAGTTATATGCAAGGTGGTAATAGGAAAATACTTTTTCTTATCCGTCCTTTTTCTTTAACAAACCTTTTTTAGACCAGGTTTAGTACTAGTTTAGTCATGGTAAAGACCCAACTTTGCTTTAATAAAGATGCACTATGTAATTTTTCAGTTGGAGGGTCCATCACCGAGATGTCATTGCTTTGCCTTATATGCTCATTGTATGGCATTCTACATAAGGTGTCTATGTAAGGCATTTTGACAACAAATAATTGAACAAATGCAAATGCAATTAGGACTTTTTTTCCTCATAAAGTTTAGATTTAATATCCTTAGTTTAGATCAAGATTAGTCGATGATTTGACCTGGTTCTATAGTTAGACCACATTTTGTATCAGTGCAATCCTAATGTAGTCTTCATTTAGTCAAGATTTGCAGTTTCATTTACTTTTATCTCATTAACATAATCTAATAAAACCACATGCTTTCAGTGTTGTTGTGAAAGTGTTGATGCTTAACGTTCTATAAGACACTTCTGACCCTTGCTGTCTCGTCGTTAAAGCATATGCAGCTATTGTCAGTGGACATTATAGACAAGCATCTGGAAAGTGCCACATGAATGCAAATATTATCCAATGATTATGTATGCCACTGGATGGAGATTGAGCTCCCCAGATAAGGTAATTACGAGGAACACGCATGGCCCTGAATACCAATGATCGAGCCCAGTGTGACTTTGAAAGGCTCTGGAGGGAGGAGGAAAATGTTGTTTTAACACTAGAAAGGATCATTTCACTTTCAATCTAACTTTAGACCAACTTCAACTAAAGTGCTGTTTGAATATCTGAAGAATAATGAAGTATGTAGTAAAAAGAGAAAACTTCAGCTTATAATAAGTGCTTAGTTTTATCAGGTGTAATAATGGTATCGCAAAACACATTTAGTTACATTTATGGTTGCAATAAAGTTTGGATAATTGCTGGTAATCACTTCCGAGCTGCTTTCTATACCACAGAGACTCCGCATAAAATAAATGTTATTAATATTTAATTACACTGAAACCTGTTAGAATGACTGTAAGTAAGAACAGGTGTTTCTGTAGACTTTTTCCTTTCACTATTACTAATTATTATAATCACACTAATCTCTTTGTAGGAATACCAGCACTATTAATTGAGAGCAGGGTTCATTCAGAATAAAAACAAACATGGCGGCTCATGGAAGTCTGAGAAAGCTTCAAAACATTGAGAATTATGCATTGCAGATTGTATAAGTGATTGCAGCAGTCATTTATAATAGTAGTAGTCTGTTTTATGTTTACTTGAACAGACTTCTCCACTTATTTCCTCAATAGTACATCTTATATAATGCAGTCCCATTTGGAAAAGGAAAAACATGTTAGATTTCCCATAGCGATTAAAGTCAATCAATGCTTGATTTAAAATGGATCAAACTCACTTATTATTAATGAGCCTATAAGCACGATTGTATTTCATTAACGTTAACGCTTTCAATATTGGCTGATAAACAACTAATACCATTCTAATAAGGTCCGTTTTATGAAGAATAGAAGTCAAAACTGCATGTGCACTTTAGGATTTATTCAAGGCAAATGAAATGTGTTGACGAGCACATGTAATGGACGTGCCGTCAGTTTGCTCTGCACTCTGTTTGTCTGCTTCCTCTTTTCCATGTTGGAGCTGGTCCAATAGGAGGCAGCCTGGAGACTGCAGTTGTTTTTGTAGGTGTGGTTTCAACTGAAATTGCAACTGGAGATATTAGGCTTTTATCCACAAATGGGCATTTAAGAAGTGGTTGTCATATTTACTGGTGACGAGTGCTTCTGTTTTCTATGAGCAGGTCCAATCAGAGGCAGGCGTGGAACCTCAGATTTCCTTGGTTTGTCAGAGGTTGAGGTCAGAACTGGTTGTGGTTTTGCTCCTACAATATGAATTCCACATGTCGGGTCTTTGGTCTACGACAGAGTCACTCAAAGTAATAGACAACAGATTGTTACCTGTTAATGACCTGTTGTCTGGCCCAATCGGACGGAAATGTGAGATTGTTTTTTGGACTCTGCAAAATAAAATGTTGAGATGTGTTTGAGAGGTCTTTCTACACTTTTACATTTGAAGCTGTAACTTACAAATCTTTACCTTTTCTCTTTGCTCGAATAGGAAGCAATTTTGGCACTTGTGACGGTTTCTGACACACTGATCACTGTAAAAAGTGTGTCCCTCTGCAGAGTACGGCCACCAGCACCGACTGGAGGCAGGCGATGTGAGTGGACGGGTCGCTCTGCAGTCTCCTCTGATGAGACCGAGTCTTGTGTCCGTCACTCAGTTGAAGGATGGCCTCTGGAGGGCTGGTACCTTTTCCTCAAGGCCAACAAGGCCTCTCCATCTCCAGAAAAAAAGAGGTCCTCACTTGAGGTTGGAGGTCCAGACCTGAGCTGTTCCTTTCAGCTTCACAACAATAGAAACCATACATAATCTGAAGCGAAATGCAGATCATAAATAAACAATGTTTATATTGTAATTCTGTGAATACCTTTGCACTCCATTGATATCACTCATACTCCTGCACTGATCAGGTTATCTGTTATTTGTGTTTGGGATTTGTCATGTTGGAGCTCATCCAAAAGTCCACTGGTGGTGATAATCCAGGTGTGTAAAGCAGATATGGCCATCACCAGTATCCAGCAACGTTATCTCTGCAGCACAATGTCATTTAGTTCTTTGTGTAGCACCAGTACCAGCTCTTTATTGTGACTTTTTTATGTAAATAGGAGCACTTCAACCAGAGACATTAAAGTACTGAATGAGTTTTAATCCATCTGCTGTAATGGCCGTATTCCCTGTGGCTGCTTTGACACAGGCTCATCCCTCTCTCAGGGCAGATGGCAGAACTGTGTGGAGCCTGCACCACCGTCCTCTTTGTTTCCCACCAAGCAGGGTTAAATATGGGACAGTGGTGCTCCAAACATTCATCAGAAAATAGGAAACCCAGTTCAAAATATGTGGAACTGTGGAACTGTAACTGTGCATCTGAAAGTTAGCCAATGTTAGCCAACATTTTATAGCAGAATGGACTGTATCATTAATTATAACGGATCAGTGGATTTAGGGCTGGGCAATATGGTGATACAAACTGAATCGTGATCTTATCCTGAGACATTTGGGGTTATTGTGAAATTGTGATTCACTATATTTAGTGCAGCTCTATGCTTAAAAACAGACTTGTCCATTAGTCAGCCTCAGTCATGCTCAAAGTCAGTGAATTTGATTTTGCCAGTTACCGTGACGTGTGAACTTCCTGAAAGATCACACATTGTATTTACCTTTATTTACATCTTTAAGGCAAGATGAATAAGTGCTCATGAAATGTGATAAAAATCAAAATTGAGATCTGGATCCATGAAAAATGTAATATTCATTTTTGGGCATATCACCCATCCCTGAGGGGATTTTACCATTTGAATAACTTTGATTAAAAAAAATAAAAAGAAAGCCACACTAATTATTATATTATATTTTGAAAACAGGGATGCATAAATTATAAAAACAACAAGACAGATCAAGAAAGTGTGGCAACAAAGTCTGAAATTCCATTGCCATTTTGAGAAAATAAATAAATAAAAGTGAATAAATGCTTGAATTAAGCAGTACTCATCTTGAGTTGAGCAAATTGTAAACAACAAGAACAACAACAACATAAAACAATGTATATAGTCTTAAAATAAGAAGTATAACATGCTTTGCTTTACTTAAAATAAGAAAAACAACAAAATACTACAAATGTTCCACTGGCAAGTCTTATGTTTTATTAGTTAGTAAATATTACTTAATTCAAGCACTTATGGCTATGGTGTCCTTGTTGTGCATCATTATATGCCTCTGGTCAATACAGGCAGGGCATCCATCTTAATTCATCTCGAGTTAATTCCATAATCAATGTTTAGTCAAAATAAGTGTATAATAATAGAACCTGTGTTGCTGTTTGTTTGGGTAAAACCTAACGAGGATCTGACTTTGGTTGTGTTGACCATAAGCCCCTCCTGACCATGCGACCTTCGGGCAGGTAAAGATCATATTTACGTTGACAGAGGGGCTGGATGGTTGCACGGACCTGTCATGATCCCGGCGCTCAGAGTGGCAGCTTGTATTGCTTCCATGGATCTTCCTCTCAGACCCAGAGGACCTATCAAATCTACATTCAGCAGCCGACAGAAGACAGCCCACATCAATCTGAGAACTGCGCAGCTCATGGCAACGCTGGGAAAGGATGATTGAAACTAAAGCTTTTTTTTGTTGTTGTTTATTGCCTTTGTCAGTTTGGATGTGCCACAGCACTCTGTCATTACACCCGTGCTACAGCTGGAAACATGTCATTTTACAAGAACCAAACGCAGAATCTTAGCCAATATTGTGATGCGTAAACGGGCTTTTGTTTCGCCAGCAATCACCTCACACGACCTCCCATCTTTTGGCAACAAAGAACCTCATTAATATGATTCAGACATAGAAGAAGAACTCTGAAGAATAACTAAATATTACGTGAAGAATAAGTTTACTTCAGCAGAAAGTATTTGTTATAGAGCCAAACTAATGTGTACTACTTTCACTACAGCTACCACTACCTCTGTTACAGCCAAACATTGAAGAATACTGAATATTTCGAGTAAAAGTGCAGTTACAAGACTAAAAATGTACTCTGCTACCACAGTTGTACATTAAGTGTATATGGCAACTTTAAGGTATTTAAAAGCATGTTTAAAGGCGAATAATGATATGAATAAAGCATAATATTTTTCCTTTAATATGGGAATAATAAAGGGAATTTCAATGGGAAGTTTCTTGAATAAAATGTAAGTAAAGGAAAAGTAAATAACCTTACATATCATACAGTTGTCCCTGTCCACATCCGGTCCTTTTCCACATCCGTCAAACGTTTTTTTCTTTTTCTGTCAAGCCCATCGATATGACTCAAATTCAACGACTTTTGTGCCTATTCACATTCTGACACTGTCGACAAATAGGACATGCTTCCAATCCTAAAATCTGTTGCATTTTCGAACACACAACAGCATCCTCTCTACAGAGATAAAATATTTTCCAAACATATAATTTTTCAAATGGAATGTGGAAGGCGGAAATGCATTGCAGCTTTCAAGTTGAGATGAGGTGAATCTGGGATGAGAGAATCATAAAATACCTTTGGGGCCCTCTTATTTCACTCGCTCTATTATTTTAAACAGCTCCTTTCCCCATCGGAGATACGATTCTTTTTCAAATTTTCATATGAAATATTAATAGTTATACAACAATGCTTTCTATTGGTCCATTGTGAGGCCACTTTCCCGCACACAGACTTTATGAGTTATAGTCTCCCATGATGACGGCAGCGACTGCAGTTATAAACTCTAGGAGGCGAACATGCTGGCTCTTGCATATTAACGACTGCGTTGACCTTTTGGAATGCGAAACAATAAGTTAAATAGTGCGCCGTCTTTTCTAAATTCAATTATAGATCTAAAGATGGAGGTGATGATAAACAGGTGTTAAATGTAATGTACAGTCGAGAGAGACCAAGCATCTACACAGTGCTCGGCTTTGGAAAATGTTATCAAGAGTTTTTCTACCGGAGAAAATAGAGTTTGGGCTTTTGACCTGAATTTTGACCTGAATTGAAATGTCAAAGTTGTAAATGTCACTGTGTGGTTTGTACAAATACACAGGTAATAAAGGACACCGTTGATATCACATTGCGCGGTTGCTTCTCTCAGTTGTGGGCTCGATTCCCAGGCTGACTCATGATCTCACAAAGTCAAGTCAGTGTGTTCCTGTCTGTTTGCTGCTGTGGCTTCGATGATATCATTTGAGGAAAACATGTTCAAATTAGGGATGCACGTTTAAAATTTTCTTCAAGCGATTGTTGGAACCCTTCGCGGTCAATAATCGGTTAACCGGTTGAGTTAACACGGTGCTTTTTTGTTGCACTTTTTGTTACTGAACGTGTTATTTTAGATGTCGGTGTGTTACGAGAGCAAACGCAGAGAAACGACAGCAACGGGTGTTTAAACAGAGCGCAACAGGAGCACAAAAGCTCCAATGAACGCTGTTTTCGTGCGCTGTTGTTGTGATAATGAATAGGGCACTCTTTTTTTAAGCCGCTTACCTTAGCTCAGTGATTCCCAAAGTGGGGTCCGGGGCCCACTGGGGGACCTCAGAGGCACTGCAGGGGGGCCTCCAACAAGCATAAGAGAAAATTGAGCTTGAAAACCACTTTGCTTATATGAACAACTTTAAATCAGTGTTAACCCCACAGTCATTTACTATTTTCTATATTTATTTATTTAGATATTCCTTATTCTTTTTAATATGGAGCTATTTTTTATTGGAGGGGTCCTGAGTGAAGTCGGTTGATAAGGGGGCCGAAACACTGTAAAGTTTGAGAATGGCTGCCTTAGTTTGTGGAGATAAAAGATTGATAGTTTTCATTCATTCATTCATTTTCTACCGCTTATTCCCGTTAGGGGTCGCGGGTGACTGGAGCCTATCCCAGTGACTTTGGGCCTTAGGCGGGGTACACCCTGGACAGTGGCCAACTCGTCGCAGGGCTGACACAGAGACAGAGACAAGGACAGACAAGCATTCACTCTCACATTCATGCACTAGGGGCAATTTAGAGTTCTCAATTAACCTACACAGTCATGTCTTTGGACGGTGGGAGGAAGCCGGAGAACCCGGAGAGAACCCACGGTAACACGGGGAGGACATGCAGACTCCACCCAGAGAGATCGTGTGATGTTGGGGTGGTTCAGAATTCGAAACCACGATGTTGGGGTGGTGCGGGATTCGAACCCACGATCTCCTTATTGAGAGGCAGAAGCTCTAGCCGCTCTGCCACCGTGCACCCTGATAGTTTTCAATCTCTGACAAAAAGCTGTCTAAGTTAAATAAACCATGCAATATTAGTATTAGATCATAAAACTGCAGACTGCGCCGTCATTATGAGCTAAATCTACAATACTGAAGTTGTTAGCGCACTTGTTTTCATTCAGATAGTTACAGTCGCATGAGGTGCTCTCTCAGGCGCACTCTGGTGGTGCACTTGTGTATTACAACACTGTAAACAAGGCAGAAAATGAAACGTTCCGTTAACCGGGCAGGAGCTCTTCACTTGGTTAAGTCGCGGTTAATCAGCTAATCGGTTAACTGTGAACACCCCTAGTCAAAATAAGTCATAAAAAATTGTTCTCTGAATTATAAACAATCAGTATCACCATTGGCCATGAAAAAAACCCTATCTTTACTTTACAAATGACAAAAGGTGTTGTTATGTCAAGTGAATTAAATGCTTTGCACTGTGTATGATCGAATGGCAACAGCATTTGTAAATCTATAGTGCTCATGAATCAATTCCGTCTGTTCTTTTTTGAAGGCTTTATTGGACAAGATAGTGCACCGTGGAATGGGGGCGAGACTGGAGATAGACATGCAGCAAATGATCAGAGCCGTATTTGAAGTCGGCATTTAAAAACATGTCTATCTTGTTCCAGGATTATATTTGCATGTAATTATTGTAGTAGGATGACCTTTGCTGTCCTATAAAGGATAATACCGCAATGATTTTCTAGATCTTTTTTATCCAATAATACGGCGGAAATAATGTGTTACAGAGATGAAGTAATTTCGAGACATAAATACAAAACATGTTTACCTGTCCTGACACATCACCAAAAAGCAGTGAATTCAGTGTGGGATATTACATCACCTACAAAATAGCCAAATGGCACTTGAAGTCCCGGAAATGCAGAGAAAAATACAAAATTTAATGGGTCTATGAAGTAGAGTTAGGATGCTTTAAATAGCTTTAATATATGGCATTATATACTTTTATTCCCCATGCCCTTAAGCACTTGATAGCTAAAAAGTGTATTACATTATATCTCACATAACAAGTTATAGAAAATAGCCCATAATAGAGTGAAGCAGAAGAGTAGCTGGCATTAATGACAGTAATGTACAGCTGCTAGCCTTTGTACTGGGTTATCCTGCCTGCAACGCCAGGAGGATTTAGATATATTAGCTCATTAAAGGCTCAGTGCCGGACTTTTAAACATTTACAGATTTTGTTACTTTTACATTCTAGAGGCTGCATAACTTTCTTAACACATTCCAGACGTCACAATTCTTCACCACGATGAATTTGTGAGCATGTTTCACTACTTTGTGACGTGGCAAATTAGTGTTTCAGAGTATTTGTGATGTTTCTGACCAGTATTGAGATTAGATATACAGTATGTGTTTCAGGACATGTTTATACAAATCTAAGCTACAGGGTTGGCTGTTTTTATGCAGAACAAGACTGGATATCGGTTGTTTTTGGAGGAGGTTGTGCACCTTAAAAATTGTAGCCATTGCGATTTGCTAATTGCATCCATTAAAATTGCGATTTCAATTGGATTTCGATTATTTCTGCAGATCAGAGTATAGACATTTGGCTTTTTCAATACATATTATGCCTTTGCTGAATGGGCTGAATAAATTTCACAACTTTGATGCCGCAAATTGGAGTTTCTGAGTCACGGGACTGTTAGCATTAAAGTGCGTATGACAGGTTTTTCTAATTTTCTAATTTTTGGTGTATTAATGCCTGTTGAAAAAATATATTATAGTTTTAAACCGATCTGGTATCAGTTTGTGGAGAAAAGTTGAAAAATGTGTACACGTAAACAAATTCATGATGTCACACTAGGGAGACACAGGCTGTAGCACAATTTACTAAAAGAAACTACTTTTTTGACATTTTAAACTTTCATTTAAAAAATAAAGACATTCACATATATGTTTATTGGTCAAGTTTAAAAAAATGACTGACATTAGATGAGTTTTGGCCTTGTTTATTGTGTGGTTGCTTCTTTAATTCCAAGTGTGACGTCATCATTTACAACCAGGAAGTGAATTTTAAAAACATTTTAAAAAGCTACATTTTGATAAAATTTGTAAAGAATGTATACAAATGTTTAAATATATTTATCTGAACTGCATTTTAGTTCAATGAGTAGTCCAACCTGTCATAGGCACTTTAACTACCTTTTAATGGTACAAAGGCTCTACTTCCGGGGTTGCAACAAAAAAAAAAAATATAGCACTTAATGGTGGAAGAGCTGCTTTTATAATATACAATACTGTAATAAAGCATTGGATACAGACTCTAATTCATCCCAGTAGCCCATAGGTTTTAACCTCTTTTCCCAACAGCAGTTATATTCTCGATTTGTAGTGAAATTTCAAACATTTCTAACATGATTTTTCCCTTTTTCGTCCAGGTATCCAACTTGTACTTGTACGACAGTGTCCTGATGCTCGCTAATGCCTTCTACCGAAAGCTTGAGGACCGGAAGTGGCACAGCATGGCGAGCCTCAACTGCATGAGAAAATCCACTAAACCTTGGAACGGAGGGTGGTCCATGCTCGACACCATTCAAAAGGTACGCCATTATGTGCACTTAAATGATTAGGAGCAGATCAAAGAGACTAGCCGAGATGTGGGTCAATAGGAAGTACAAAATCAAGAAGGTAGCGTCTTTTAAGCACCCGGTAAGAGTTTAAATAGAACATACAGAATTATTGAAGCATTTCTGGTAAGAGCTTGACTATGGAAATTATAAAACGATATTCCAAGATTGGCCCCAAGATAGACCAGGGGCTCATTGACTGCTTTGATACCTTTGGGCATAAGGTAACCTCTATTCTCTCACTCAGAAAATTGGCAGCGCATACTGTAAGGTGGACGGATGTCGTTTAGTTCAATCTGATAATGGAATTTTTTATTGTTGGGGAAGTTGAGCTGGAGTCAAGACAGTTCTGAGATAATAGAATAGAGGATTAAGCCGCGGGCTACTTTGAATTGACCAATCACACCTTGTACATATTAATGTGGGGCGAAAACTTATTCCATCACGGAAAAAAGTTGAAACATGGTGATGTCTTTGATAGTCAAAGTAAAAGTGAAAAAGATCAGAGTAGCTACATTTGGCTTTATTAGAATTAGCGCCAAAAAAAGAAATACAAATGACATTATTGTCAAGACTCTGAAGACCGTTATCTCGTCCACAGGATTGATTGATGTGGCAAATAATGGTGAAACTGAAACATAGAAATGATACATAATCACACTTTGTAGGGTTAGGTGACCACTTTGAATACATACACAACAAATACACTGTGTAAATTAAATGTAATAAGCCTAAATTACACATTGACTTTTTATCACCTTAACTTGAAATGAAATGCACTGTATTTGTTACATTAAACTGTATATTTACCACTTCCATATGAACTAAATAGTACGATAGGTAAATAATAGTAACACATCATGCTTTTTCATCTGTAGCTTCCTTTTATACCTTCACATTTTGCAGCTTTCTTCAAAATAATGACGTGCACATAAAGATATTCTACAGATACATCAGTACATACTCACGATGCTACCAAAGTCTTAAGATGTATGCAGATGTTTCTGGATTAACTTGGATGAAAACAACGCCTTTCCGAGTCATGCTTTAACAGAACCTAAAGCCTGATTTCAACGTCACATGAACTATTGATTCAACCTTCTTAAAGCGGCCACAACACAATACGCAAGAAAATAACAACAATGCAGTAATTTGTACCGTCATGTGGACAAAACTAAAAACAGTACAGTGGTAAATATCTTCCATCAACACCTACGCAAGAAAGTATCAAAACATGCCGAGTTGTGAAAGCAGTTTGAGCACAGAAATGATCCCACTGAGTCCACTGAAGCTGTAAAAAACATCACGTCATGACCTCAGCAGGTGGAACAGAGCGTGTGTATGTCATCTTTATGAATAAAACTGAGTGAAAAGCGAAGGGATTTAATGTTGAGTGACAGCGGTCTGATGGCATTGAGAAACAGAATAAATGATGCTAAAGAAAGAATTCTGACAAAAGACAGTGCCAATTAAACAAATTACTGGGAAAAAAAATGGCATTTTGAATGTTTAGAAATTTGGGAAAAAGCAGCTGCAGAAAGGAAGGAAAAAGAATGTGAAAAGAGAGAAACAAATTAAAAAATGTAGACAAGGTTAATTGACCATTTCAAGACACACAGCTTATCTGCACTCCTCTCTTTAAAAATGTTTTTATAATGAGTTTGTTTTGTGATTTTAATGTCATTTTATTCTCTTGTATAAAGCACATTGAATTGCCTTGTGTACGAATTGTGTCCTACAAATAAACCTGCCTTGTCTTGCTTATGTATGAATGAAACAAACAATATCTCCAGGTATCTTTATCTTTTTGATGAGGAAACAATAACCTAATCTGGATAAAAGCTTAGCCTCACACAATCTCTTTAAAACAAGACGCTAAAAGAGGACGGCATCAGGATTTCAACTTAAATCAAACCCACTTTTGTCCATCCGTGCGAGACTGACATCTGTATCAGCTCCGTCGTTTAGCTTTCCCTTTGCTCACAGTGGGATGTCAACATGAGACCGGCTCTCCATGCAACAAGTGCGGCTTCTGTCTCGACCTCTCTTCTCATCTTGACACGTTGCTCAGTTTGGGGTCCGCTTCTCTGTCTGTCTCGTTCCAGGGGCGCATCAGTGGCCTCACGGGGCTGATGGACTTCCGCGCTGAAGGCTCCAACTCGCACGTGCAATTCGAGATCCTGGGGACGAGCTACAGCGAGACATTCGGCAAAGACGCCAAAAGGGTGAGTAGTTCTATTAGTATACGACCGCTAGTTACACATTACACGTTTTCTCTTCATCGTTGGAGGCATTATTGGGCATCTAGTGAACATTTCGTCCTCCAAGATGATATGTCCAAGCACAGAAAGTATGAAAAGCGTAAGGATATAAGTGAGTCGAGGGATAAATTGGTGATCACATCTCATCTCCAAAACAACAGCTCTTACGCGGCGTCTGCAGTTGTTCGTATCTTTCAAAATTGATTCAAGGAATGAACCAGGAGCGGCCCAGAAACAGTGGATGCATGTGGGAGTTGGAGCTGAACAGTTACGATTACAGTTTGATTCTGGGTTAAGATTCTGTTCAAAGTTTTAAACACGTCCCGAAATACCAGCGTTTGAGAGAAGACTGAAAAGCTAAACTCCTCAAAGGATCCAATGCATTTCAGTTTGCAGAGGCCTAAATTACTGGGTCAGGTTTTTTACATAATAAGACAGGGTAATTTGCAGTTTACAAAGGAAATTATGCTAGCTAAATAATTGAAGTTCTTGGTATTTGCTAATTGCGACTATTCAAATTGTTATTTTGATTTGATTACAATATATCTCGCAGCCCTAGTGGGAGTGATAAAATTACGACTTTTTATTATTCTGGTTCATGCACATGCCCTTCACGCCATGCAGTGGAAAGGCCGTTATATGTGAAAATAGATGTTTTTTGAGTGTAGTTGGATAAGAACTACGTAGAAACAACTGTCTGTGAGGATTTGAGAGCGAAAAAGGACTAAGTGGGTGGAGTTAGATGAGAACCATGTGGAAACTACAGCTTAGTGGTGGAAGAAGTACTCAGTTTTGAAGATCCAGGAGCAAAACAAAAATGTAAAAGTAGTATGTAAGTAAAAGTGTGTAATATCATGTTTACAATGTGTATAATTTTGCATAGATTTTATGAAAGAGTGAAATCTGATCCTCAAAGAGTATATTTGTGTTTGCTCAAAGCTAAGGATGATAGATAGTACAGATAGTCAAGTATAAAGTCTCCGCTGTAAAATGTACTTAACTCTCATTTATAAAGCATGCAAAAATGTGACTTTCTTTGTCAAGTTTGTGATCTATAAAAAGAAAGTCAATTTGAAAATGTGCGGTTTGATCCAAAACTCAGAACTTTGCATGTGTGAGCTTTCAGATACGAGCCAGAATGAAGCCATCTGAGCTCAAAGAGGCAAGATTCTACTTAAGCCAGCAAACACAGTATGAGGGAGTTTGTGTCTTGCCCGTACGTAAACTTAGTCGGAATTCTACATACAGTTTTATAAATGAGATCCCATATACCTCAGTACTGTGTTGATTTCCACCACTGCTACTCCTCACTATCTCAGACACTGTTTTCCCGTCATGGTTCAGAGCTAACATGTACTTCACTCAAAATAAGACACAACACCTTTAATGCTATTTTGGATTTAGTTCACATCGCTGTTGGTAAAAGGGATGCATGCGATGGCTATTAATGTCACTAAAAGTCATTATAGTCATTTAAAGCATATTTCCAACATGTACTTCCTGATATGTGAAGTATTTGTGAGTGGCTATCAACATAATGCCTTGCCAAGCAGCGCGTAGTCGAGATGTTATGCAACCTACCTCCCGATGTACATCCATTATAGCTGATGGCACAAAAGCTCTCCTATATTGAAGTCCATTTGAGGAGCTTTTTGCCTGGAGATGTGTTCTCACCTTGCTCTCACACGCTCTCCGTAGGCAGCAGAGAATAGCAGGTATGCCGGACTCCTGATGAAAATTGCCCTTCCTTAAACAATGGCGCGCTGTGGCCACTTACTGTGTGGAGAAAGTGGAATTAAAGTATTTCTCATTTTCTCTGGGCACTCTTACAAAACCCTACTCTCAAGTTAAGGCACTCAATTTCAGTCCTTAAAAAGTGGCATCCCACGGCTTCCCCTGGCTGCTGTGCGGTTTGTTATATCTAAGTGTTGTCAGGAAGATGCAGCACTTAATACGGCGCAGAGCGGAAGCCTGCGGGACACCTGTTTGCCGGGGTCACTGTTGGAACTGGTTTTATTACTGGGGGGGAAGTTTCATGTGTGGTCTCATAAGAATGCAAAGGGGTGTAAAGGGGGGCTGGGTTTGAAATTGAGTGGGTAAATCAATCAATGGTGTCCGCGAGGCACCGGTCTGTTTGGGGTTAAGTGGATTTGTGTGTTGAATGACTGCAGAGACTCGGGTTTAACATGTGTCCGTGAGTGCCCTCTGCTGGACCAGCTCTGGTGTGAAAACAGTGCTGAAACAGTGATGACTTACCTTGTGTGGATTACATTATTTTCTTTTCTTTGTAATGAATTGTTTTTAATCGATCTTTTTTTTCTGATTATTATTTATTTTTTTTGCAAATACATGTTACTCTTCTCACGTGAGATCTTTTGATTTTGAGAGTACATTTTAGTGTTTAGGGCCTATTCATCAATGCGTGTTCAATTCTGTAAAAATCTGTATTTAACTATAGCAAACGATTTTTTTATCCTGTCAAGCGGATACAAGTTTCAAGGTTGAAGATGCTTCGTTCTCATCCAGTTCAGTTTATTTTTGCAAAGCACAGGAGCAGTTGACTCGACGGGCGACAATGAAACGGTCATTGGACAAAAATAGAAATGTTGTTTTAAATAAACAGTGTTCAAAGGAATGTAGCATATGGATAACTGTCCCAGAGCACCACCTATCCTTGACCCTCCTTCTCGGCAAGGAAAAACTACAAAAAAAAAACGCTGTGGAAAAAAAGTAGAAACCTCGGGAAGAACGACAATGAAAGAAAGCTCTTCCCACGTACGGAGAGATTGCAGATGGTCCAGGACTGACGTGTATCCATTTGGATTGTGGAGCCAGAACCACTCAGGAGGAAGGAAGGTGGCTCATCTAGTGTAGAGAGAGATCCTCCAGGCAGCTGAGGAGCATCCGGGTCTACGGCTCTTCAATCCAAGTAGCTTCCTCACTTCCTTTGACAGAGAAATGAGAAAATGTGACTTTTCTAGGTTTTCACAGCAATCTTATCCAACCAATCAGTTTTCATTATACAGTTTCAGTTAAGTTGACCTTGAAACTCTCTTCAAAATGAGATTGTACTTAACACATTTAAAATTTCAAACTAAACCCATGTCCCATACACATTATGGTGGACATTATTATGAATTTTACTCGTTTCGGAAGTGGTATGCTCTGATAATTTGCTTGTAATAATGAATATCTTAATTCCATCTGCAAAAAGTGAAGAATAATTACACTTTTTCCTTGTATTGTCCCTGTCCGAATGCAGTAACGAAGATTGAATCCCTAAATCGACGTTTACGCCGCAAACGTATCCCAATTCACGCCAGCGCACATCACAAAACACGAGTACGTATGCCAGCCAGCAGTGACACACCGCGTGAATTCGAAGTCCCTGTTGAACCCCAAATGTGTCTGATTGGGATTTGAGAGGCAGACAAACAGACGAGGGGACAGAGAGTGCACTAGCATGTGGCTCTGTGTGGGAATCATTAGAGGCAGGAGGGGACAGCCAGGCCTCATAACAAGATTCAAATTCATTGAGTGTTGTTGTCCACTGCCCGGCGTGTGTGTGCGGCTGCCCACTGCCTGGCACCACCATTAGCAGCACAAAACAGCAATATAGCAGAAAGTGTCATTATGCGCTGTCAATCAAGTGGTATAGGCGCAGATGAAATGTATGTCGGATTTACGGTGGATATGTCTGTAGTGCTTGAGGCAGTATTGTACATTTTACATCTGAGGTGGTGAGAAATACAGGTCGATACGTCATGATAAGATATTTAGTGATACTGCGTTAAAGTTGCAGAATCAGTGTTGTGTTGTATATGTTATGATTCGTTCGAGAAATGTTAAAGAAGCTCTGTTGTGCTATAGTAAGGCATGGGAAGAAATAATGTATATGTTACAAAATACTGAATACCTGCATTAAAATGTATTTCATAATGTGTTCTGTTGTATTGTCCAGCTACTGTAACAAATACTAGATACTAAGAATACTCTCACATCAGAGAAGACCTGTTGTGCTTTTGTCTTCTATATAATTCTAATTTACGACACTTGTGGGTCATTGTGTTATATTTTGGACACCTTAAGATGCAGTATTGATCAAGTTTAAGCTTACTTTTGTTGATTTTTGTCAGCCCTTTATGTCGTCTTTGGAGAGCTGCAGTTCACAACGGCGAGTTAAGGATTTTTTTTACATTTCTGCCAAAATGGCTACACAACGGCTCACAGTTTAAGAAAATAAAATTGCTGAGCGAAGTAAGTGAAAGTCAGAGGGCGTAACATGGGGAACGATGAAGACCTGGATTCACGGAGCAATGTTTTGTCTTGTCCGCTGGAGATAGTAAAATATGTTCGAGTCACTCTAAATACGACTTTGAGTGGTTTAATGACAAGGGGGAGCTATTATATTGAAGGTTGTATAATATTTCAGCTTTAAAAAAACTGTTATGTTTGTTTCATCCTTTGTTCTGATTTATTTATCACAAATTTGAGAAGGAAAATTTGAATTTGGGTGAGTTTTTTATTTTTCTCACCAATTCCTTGCAGTTTGAAGCCTAAACTGCGTGATCAAGTTTAGCCATGTATTAAGCCATGTATAATTCCCTCAGGTACCACAGACACAAGTGGTTTTCTCAACTGATGAATTTTTTAGCATCCATCTTGCCATATAAACACAACGTGAAAACTAAAGAAACACAAAGATAAAACAATAATTAGCTTAACGAAAAATAAAGACAATCGACAATTACATTAACTTCTTGAAAATAAAACAGACAAAAACTAACCTCGTTGGCTGAGTACCGAGTGAGGGATTAGCTTAATTTCTTCTTTCTTCTTCTCAATTATGATTTAAACTTGCAACTTTTAGCTTAATCATGCTACTTTTTTGTCGTCTCTGCTGAGATCGACATAAAACAACATGATACATAGAAAATGAACAGAAATTAACATGTGGCAGTTACACTCCCACCAAATCTCACTAATCTTACGGTGGGATTTCCGTTACAAAAATAAAACTGACACATTTTGTGAACATTTTGTGAACTGAAAAACAACTGTAAATTCTTAGTCTGCTTCTAGCAAAACAACAACTTTATGTATAGGTCGATCAAGTGAAGATGTCTTAGTAGTAAATTTACTGTTCTTATCACGAGTGCTTTCACTCACCAAAAGTTTAACCTTTCTCACTTTATTATCTGCTCCTGGAAAGATATCTGTGACCTTGGCTAGCTTCCATTCATTGCGTGGTGCAAGATCTTCTTGTAGAAGCACTACGTCATTTATCTTCACATTTCTTTTGTTTGTATTCCATTTCTGTCTTGTTTGCAAATTGAGCAAATATTCCTTTCTCCAACGAATCCAAAACTCATTGGTCAAGTATTGTACCCTCCTCCATCTCTTCTGAAGGTACAAATCTTCTCTCATAAACTGTCCTGGTGGAGGTTGAACAATGGTTGACTTCATTGTTAGAATGTGGTTAGGCGTTAACGGTTCAGGGCCTGTTGGATCGTTCAAATGTTCAACTGAGAGAGGCCTGCTGTTGATAATTGCCATAACTTCGTACAAAAGAGTTCTCAAGGATGTACTGTCAAGTCTCTTTGCTGACTGCTCAAGGATGGCTGAAAGAACACTACGGATGGTCCTTATCTGTCTTTCCCACACTCCGCCCATGTGGCTTGCTGACGGGGGATTCATGAGAAATTCACATCCAAGTACTTTCATCCTTTCTTGATCCATGTCTTTGATGAGGTTTGCGAACTCTCTCTGGGCACCAACAAAATTGGTTCCTCTGTCACATCTTAACTGACGAACATTTCCTCTTATAGCAATAAACGCTCGTAAAGCATTGATGAATGCGTCTGTACTTAAGTCATCTACTACTTCAATATGTATGGCTCGTGAACACAAACAAGTAAGTATGAGTCCATATCTCTTGAGCTCTTTTCGACCGTCTTTGACGTAAATCGGTCCAAAACAATCCATTCCGACATAAGTAAAGGGTGGAGTAGGTTCTGTCCGGTCTACTGGTAAATCTCCCATACTTTGAATCTCTGTTTTCCTTCTGTACTTCCGACAATTGACACATTTGTAGATGTAAGACGAAACTGCGCGACTGCATCCAAGGATCCACCAACCGTTAGCATGCAGTTCATTCATTGTCATTCCATGACCTTGATGCTGAACCTTCGAGTGAAAATGTCTGATGAGCAGTGTGGAAATATGACTAACTCTGGGAAGTATTGCCGGATGCTTCACATGTGGGTGTAGCACAGCTTGACTCAAACGTCCACCAACTCTTTGGATTCCTTTCTCATCCAAAAACGGACTAAGTTTGTACAGTTTGCTGTTCTTAGAAACCGCTTTCTTTGCTTTCAGACATTTTATCTCTTCAGGAAAACTTCTCTCTTGAACATCCTTGATGACAAATAGTTCAGTTTCTTTTCTCTCTTCCAAGCTTGTACTTCCTTTTGTCTTTAGTATTTCACCCTTGTGTTCTTTTACCTTCTTTCTCAAGACTGCAAATGCTTTTATCAATCTGGACCATTCTGAGAACTTCTCAAATCTGTTGAGAATGTTCAGCTCTTCCTTTGAGTTTGTGGTGCACACAAAAGCTTTACGAAGTTCCGGATCATTTTCCTTGATCTCTCCCACCATGAAATCTCTATCTGGTAGGTTCTTTTGCCAGAGAAATGTCGGTCCCTTGAACCAGTTGGAGCACTTCAGTTGTTCTGCTGTTAAACCTCGAGAAGCGTAGTCTGCAGGGTTTTGCTCTGATGCAACATACGCCCATTGCTCTGGTTTTGTGCTGACTTGATTCTGATTCTTTGAATGCGGTTGGCTACGAACACTTGAAATCTTCTGGCATCATTATTTATGTAGCCTAGAACGACTGTGGAGTCTGTCCAGAAAAACTCCTGAATGTTTGGGATTTCAAGCTCTGTTCTGAGAAGATCGCTGACTCTAACTGCAACAACTGCTGCCGAGAGTTCGAGTCGCGGGATAGTTGTGACACTAGTAGGTGTAACTCTTGACTTTGCCATCACTAAGCAACAATGGACTTGATCTGACTCGTTAATGACTCGCAGGTACGAACACACACCATATCCACTGACACTGGCATCTGCGAAGTGATGTAGTTCGTATTTCTTCACTTGTCCAAACTCTGAAGGAACATAACATCTTTCGATATGTACGTCGGCTAAACTTGGAAGATCTTTGATCCAGGACTCCCACTGGGGTTTTAAGTGTTCTGGAAGTTCTTGATCCCAGTCAACCTTTTCTCTGCACATTTGCTGAAGAATCTGCTTGCCTAAGAGGACAAACGGTGCAATGAACCCTAAGGGATCATAAACGGAGGCTACGGTGGAAAGAACACCTCTTCTCGTAAGTAAGTTAGACTTGACTTGAACTCTGAACTTGAAAGTATCTGATGTAATGCACCATTCAACTCCAAGAGCTTTCTCAATGCGTGGAAAACTTGGAGACATATCAAGATCTTTAACTGAAGCACGCTCTTCTTGGGGAATGGTTGACATTACACTTTCTCTATTGCACACAAACTTGTGGAGTCTTAACTTTCCTGTAGAGCACAGCTCTCTTGAGTCTTTGATGAGTTGAATGGCTTCACTTTCTGTTGAAACAAGCCATCATCAACATAAAAGTTTCTTTGTATGAAACGAATAGCATTGTCTTTGAACTCACCTTTCCCTTGAGCTGCAAGATGTTTTAGACCAAAGTTGGCGCAGCCTGGAGAAGACGCTGCTCCGAAAAGATGGACCTTTATTCGGTAGACTGATGGTGTAGCTTCCAAGTCTCCTTTCTCCCACCAAAGAAACCTCAAGTAATCCTGATCTTCTCTTGTCACGTGGAATTGGTGAAAATTCGCTCTATATCGCAGGTGAATGCGACAGAACCTTTGCGAAAACGACAAAGAACGCCCACCAACGCGTTGGTCAGGTCAGGACCACCTAACAGATGGTCGTTGAGAGAAGTATCTTGGTACTTGGCAGAGGCATCAAAAACTACTCTGATTTTCCCTGGTTTGTGAGGATGATAGACCCCGTGGTGTGGGATATACCATGAAGGCGTATTGTCCAGCTCTTGGTCAGGCACCTTTTCTGCATCACCTCTGGAAATGATGTCATTCATGAAGTTCGTGTAGTCATTATAGTATGTGTTGTCTTTTCTTAGTCTCTTCTCCAAGCATTTCAAACGATGTATTGCACATACTTTGTTGTCTGGAAGCTTAGGTCTTTCAACACGAAATGGTAACGGCATTTCAAAGTGACCACTTTCGTTTCGTGTGATATTATCTCTAAGCTTAGAGAGGAACTTCAAATCTTCTTGCGATACAGGGTTATCGTCAAGAGTCCTTTCTAGGAAGTCAGACTCAAGTGCTCTTATTATGTCTGAAGGGGTGACATCTCTTACCTTTGTCCTGTTCACATAGACAACTTCGTTTTGAAGATTGACGGAGGGCTCGAGATCGGGAATCACTTTCCTTACTATGATGCGATGACTTATCCCAATTGCATCTCCATAGTTCAGACAAGGATTACTTTGCCCAACAATACTCCATCCCAGGTCAGTTCGCTGTGCGTAAGGCTCATCTTCTTTGCCTGACATGATTTCTCGTGGGAGGAGAGCTTGTGAGCAGTTGTATCCGACTAACATTCCTACTTCACAGTCTTGTAAAGGTGCGATTTCAGTTTGTAGGTGCTCCAAATGTCGGTAGGCTTTAGCTGTTTCATTAGTTGGAATGTGAGCTTTGTTGGCTGGAATAAACTCTCGGGTGAATGTTGGAGGTAGACTGATTCTCTTGTTTGAATTGAAGCCACGAACTTGAAGATTTTGAAGTCTGTGAGACTGCACAACTGTGGTCTTGGAAGACATAGTGGACAGCTCTAATTTAACCGGTTCTTTGTTAGTATCTAACGAATCTGCGACTTCACTGAGGACAAAAGTTGTGTCACTTTGTGAGTCCAACAGGGCATACACAAGGACTTCCCTTGTAGGTTGTGTAACAGTTGAAAGCCAAACAGGAACAATTGCAGCCGTTTGCGTGTCTCCTTCCTGACGTATGACTCTGTTTGTCGTGGCTGTGGCTGTTATTTGTGACTCTTGTTCGTTAAGACTTTGTCTTTCGTCGCTTGTGTTTGGCTTGTCTGGTGGTTGTCTTTAATTCTATCTTCGTGCAGACAGGTAGGATGCCTTTTACTGCACCTTTCACAAATACTGCGGTTTGTACACCTTTTCGAGAGATGACCTGGTTTGAGACAACCGAAACATAACTTTTCTGACTGAATGAACTTAACTCTGTCTGGCACAGCTTTGTCCAGAAAACTTCTGCATTTATGTAGATTGTGCTTAGGTTTTTTACAGAAGGCACATGTCAGTTGTGGCTTTTCTTGTGTACTTGTAGTCAGTGTTTTAGCACCAACTTGTCTCTGTCTTGAAGGTTTCAGCTTATCAAATTTGTCTGACTCACTCTGTTTTAGTGACTGTAATGACGTAACAGGGTTACAGGCAATCTTATCTTCTCTTGTTAGAAATGCAACAAACTGACTGAAGGTGGGAAACTGATTTGTTTGTTCTTCGATTTCAATCACCTTACGATTCCAGCTAGCAGCGAGCCAATCTGGTAACTTGGAAAGGATCTTTCTGTTCTCATTACAGTCGTTTAGGATCTCTAAAGACTTGATGTTAACCATTGCAGCTTCACAACTTTGTAAGAAATCTGCCAAATCTCTTAGCTCAAAACTATCTTTGGATGTAATTTTGGGCCACGCTTGTAGCTTGTCTCTGTAAGCTTTCGCGATAGTGAATGGGTTTCCATACCTTTCTTCTAGGATCTTCCATGCAGCAACATATGAAGATTCAGTTCCGAGCAGGAAGTAACCATCAAGTGCATTCTTTGCTGGTCCACTCACATATCTCCGAAGGTAAAATATCTTCTCATTCTCAGGAATGTTCTTTTGATCGATGAGTGTTTGAAATGAAAGTTTACAGTCACTATATCTCAACGGATCTCCACTAAACACTGCAGGTTCAGGAACAGGGATGCGACTTGCACTTAGTGCACTTGCTAGCACCTTAACAAGGTCTGTTGTGTTGTCACTTGGCAGGTTGCTTACAGCTTGAGGAACAACCTGTTCACGAAGAGGAGGAAAACGTACATGCTTATTATCTTCGACTTGTGTGTTGATCTTATTTACGTCAACCTTCTGCTCCTCTGCTACACTTGTTTGGTCATACACTTGCATCCTTGCTTGTGCTGCTTTCAGATCTTTGACCTTTTCTAGGTGCTGTAACTTTCTTTTCTTCTCATCGAGTGTTCTTTGCAGAGCTGCATACTCTTCTTCTTGTTGAGCTTTAACCATTGCTTCATCTGTTTCTCTTTGCATTCTTAGTTTGAGTTCTTCTGCTTCTCTTTCTAAGCGAAGCTTTTTCACAAGCATTTCTTGCTCTGCTGCCTTCTTTCTAACTTCAGCTTCTAGTCTATCAATCTCTTGCTGTTCCCTTTCTTGTTCTTGTAAGACTATGAGAACAGCTTGACTTGCAGCTGCTTCTGCTGCAGCTTCTTGATGCTTTACAGAGGATCTACTTGAGTGTGCGGAGTTCTTTGTGGTAGTGGAAGAGTTTGACTTACTGGTTATTGTTGACTGAAAGAGGGAGCCTGCGTCTGGCCAATCTTGTTCCTCTTCCATCACATTTCCATCCAATCGACTTGATGCTCTGTCTACAATGAATCTTGAGATCTCCACACAAAGATCTACTCTGCGACGTGTCTCTTGATCAGGTGGAGTGAGTCTGCGTAACTCATCATAAATGCTTCGGACATCTGCAGAAAGTCCTGTAATATCACCAATGATATCGTTAAGCAGTACATCACTTAAAGAGTCTGTTTGGGAGAGGGGTTGCCTGGACGATCTTACATGTATTCTCCATTTATCATAGACGTAGTTAAATCTTTGTTGGAGAACTTTAATTTTCTCATCCTGCATTTTTTTCCCTTTCTCTGTGAGTGTTTTCACTCTTTCACTTCTTCTTAGCTTAGTGACCGTTTCTTCTTCACACTCCTCTGTAGACTCAATATCCCGTTTCTCTTCTGGCTCGTGGGGCTCTGCACTAGCCTAACCATGAACTAAGGACTTACTCGGCTCAGTCATTTTAACGTTTTATGAACTAACTTAAATTGTCACTTAAATAGTGTAAACAATCTTATAAGATAGATAAGAGCTTATATACCTCTAATGTCACTTGCTTTTAGTTAATAAAATACAACATGAACTTCAACTATAATAAAGTAATATAAATGTAATTTAAATGTAGCTTAAATCAACTTAAATATGACCAAAAGTAATCAAAATATATTCTTAGAGCTCTTTAAACTTTCAAATAAAATACAGCATTCACCGCAAATCACATGAACAGATGCTTAAACTTCAATGTACTTAAACTTGTAAACTTAAGATAGCTGTAACTTTACAGACAGAAGCCTTAGATGGCAGGGGATGTTACCTCCATACACAGTTCGATTAGACAACCTTTAAACGTGCCCTTTTATTTTATTATTATTTATTTTATTTTTTTTTAATGGACATCTTTTTCTCTGCTGTTTTCCCTGGCACTTACTGAGTTTGGGCGCCATCTACTGGCTGTATAATGCTCATTTTGCCTCACACATCAATGCATGAGATGCTAATAAGCATAGACGTTACAGTGATCGTGTTTAGACGGCAGAACGAGTCTGGCGATGATTTAAGGACTTAAAACAGCAAAAGATTCTCGAATAAGTGACATCAAGTGTCGGAAAAACATCATCAGTCGAGGTAGTTCAGCAGGGAGTGTTTCTGACGCTCGGTGGGAGAAGATTTTCTAACCACCATTCCTCAAACTAGCATGAATAAAGCTTAGTGCAACCCTAGATAGGTATATGACGACAGAACATTGTTGGAACATGGCTTAAAGCTATAGCATAACGCGTGTCCTTTCAGTAATTACTAAGCCTTAATCCCTCTTAGTAAACAATTTGTTCACTATGAATTCTTGAAGTCTTTGTTCATGTTTTATTAAGGCAGGTGTAAGTAAGTGTATGTAGTGTCACCCATTATTTTGAATACATTCATTCATTCATTCATTTTCTACCGCTTTTTCCCGTTAGGGGTCGCGGGTGACTGGAGCCTATCCCAGTGACTTTGGGCCTTAGGCGGGGTACACCCTGGACAGTGGCCAACTCGTCGCAGGGCTGACACAGAGACACAGACAAGGACAGACAACCATTCACTCTCACAATCATTCACTAGGGACAATTTAGAGTTCTCAATTAACCTACACAGTCATGTCTTTGGACGGTGGGAGGAAGCCGGAGAACCCGGAGAGAACCCACGGTAACACGGGGAGGACATGCAGACTCCACCCAGAGAGATCGTGTGATGTTAGGGTGGTTCGGAATTTGAAACCACGATGTTGGGGTGGTCTGGGATTCGAACCCACGATCTCCTTATTGAGAGGCAGAAGCTCTAGCCGCTCTGCCACCGTGCACCCTATTTTGAATACATTAATGAATAATTCACTGGAAAAAATCCTAGCGTTGAACCTGTATCATTTGAGTCACTTTTGATCCAGTATACTCGCCTCACATCACACTCAATATTTGCCTCTCTTGTTGTTCTAAAAACGTGTTGCTGGTTGTGCAATTAACTGACTTCATCCAACATCGTTACCGTGACATCCCCGTGACACTCTTGGGCCTTGCACCCCTGTGATTCTTAACCCTGATTACGCTCTGAGTGGAGATGAAGGCTGAGGTCATGTGATTATGCCCCCTCTGCATGTGGAGTGGAGCGGGCGTGATTGCGTGTCCCCCCCCCGCCCCCCTGAGAGCCCCCTGTCGTCCTCCCGGAGCAGAGCGCGGCCCCCGGAGTCGCTCGTTTTGTGTCTCTTTGATGTGGGCCCTCTCATCTCCCCCTTTGCCTCGCCGCTCTCCCATTCACTCGTGTCCTAAACCTCTCTCCTCATTTTTCAGCCCCGCTTTCCTCCCGTTCCATCATCGTTTATCTGCATGCACTCCATTTTCCCCCTGGCCTGATGGCTCTTAGATGAGGCGTCTTTTTGGTTAGAATCGGTAATGAAGACTGAAATACTATTTCCTGGACGGCTCCTGTGAGTTTTCTGCGCATCTCGCCTGCTGCAGAGTGATCGATGCTGTTATTGTTGTTTGGGTTCCTGTTTGCTCTTATTGATGTGTCAGCTCCACTCTAAGCAGATATGGCTAATGACTTCCAGCATACATGAAGGTCTTCATCGGGAAAGGCCAATTCATTCCAGCGGGATTGGGCCCCGTGGATGAGCGGACTGCGTGCAGCGTCATACAGTCATCGTTCACACATATTGTTGCATATTAAGCGAGCGTTGTTTCTGCGGTTTCGTCAGCCGGCAGTTTTCTCCGAATGTCAGCGATGTGGAAAGCGGCTCTACTAGCAATGTGTGCCGTTCATTTTATTACAAACAAATGTATCAATTACTTTTTGAATAAACTTAGTATTTTGGTGGTATTTGAGACCATTTTCAGTCTGGGGAAACCTATGAACTATCACTAGGGTTATTATTCAGCGGTGGAAAGAGTACTGAGTATTTGTTCTGTTGCCAAAATTATACTTTTAGATCTTTTGTATAAAACATGATGAATTAAAGCTGAATGAAACTGCTTTAAATGGCACAAAGTAAAGTGTTTTGCACCTTTAATTAGAGCGGATGAATTAATGTGAGGCTTTACGATGTTTGTACAAATGAGCTGTTGTAACAAAATTATTTCCTGAAAAAGAGTCTCTATCGATTTATGTGTGTTTGCCCGATAGCAAGGAGCAGAGACAGAGATGTCTGTGATGTGATGTCAATACAATTATACAGCAAATTGATCCAAATAATTGAGTAATGGGGTCGATCAATTACTCAGATATGGCTTGGGGTATGTTTATTCAAAAATAGGGACAGATAGATGAGCAACTAATAATTATTTTAGTAGTCGTCAACTATAGGCTCTGTGTACAGAATTTCAGCTGGCTATTTAACTTCAAAATAGCTCTGTACTACTGAGTTCTTCCAGTCCAATCTATGGGGTCACACTAAAATGAATAAATACTATAAGATGAGGCGGTGAACAGAGAGCTGCAGGAGGATGTCACAAGACTTTACACATGGGGTGACACAACAAAATTAAATTAAAAACGGGAGTAATCTATATACAGTATACTATAGCACTAACATGTAGCTATTACATTATCAGGTCTTTACTGGACATTTTATTGGGTATTTCTTCACATTTGACATTTTAATGAAAGTTAGCATTAGCTGTGAGAAACACAATTTTTTTCAACCACCACTTTATATCGGTGGCTATGCAAGCAAAAGGTTCTTTTTCACTGTATATTTTTTCACAGTTAGGTTTAGGATGAGGGCAGGGTTGCCAGGCATCAGCCAAAGTCTGAAAAACCACCCCAAACCTGCAGAAGGTCTGGTGCTGCTTGTATTTCCTCTGTACTTATGAACGTACTGCTCCCACAGTGACACAGACCTGCCGTCCTCCCTCTCACACTCAAGAAGAAACTCCACAGAGCACGGATGGCTTTAGAGATCAGGATTTGTCACTGACATTCAAGACTTCCATTAGGTTAACTCTGAAATTAATGCATTTTACATGGCCACTGCAGCGCTTAAAAAGACGCCCAGTTCTGTGGACCTGGCAACACTGGACCAGGGTCAGGTTTAGGACCAGATCATTTGGTTACGTTTACGGCTTTGGGGGCGGGTAAACTACTGCGGAACTGTGCGAGAGAAAAAAAGGGCACGTCATAAATGGTCAGCTTAGCCAACTGGTACTGAAATAAATATATTTTTTACCAAATAAAGATTAAAATGTGCCGACTGAGGGCTAGGCTTGAAACTATCAACAAATGAAGTGTAATACTGATTCATATTCAGTGTTTCATATTTTATTTTTAGCTGTCTGCTACAAAAGCTTTTTTGACATGTACATTAGCGTCTGTATGTGTTGTCCTTTAACCTCCTTTTATGTGAAGCACTTTAGCCAGCTGAAGTTGTTTTAAATGTGCTATGTCAATGCATTTGAATTGAATAGTCCAGACAACGATTATCAGAATAGTGTTACTCAGCTCTTGGAGTGAGCAATAATGACAAAAATGTTTACTGTATCTCTATAGCTTACTTGTGATTTTCCTCAAATTTACAGTCTGATTATTTTTTGCAGTCTATCAAAAATGTGCTTAAATGTTCTTGGAAATGTCTTTGAGGTTGAAGTACTCCACAAGTGGGATTGTAATGTGAAAAGTGCAAAATGTGTTTAAACCCTCTTAGCAGCGTCTGAAGGTTTTCTCATTTTAGACGACTACTCATGATGGCATGTTTATCTCTGAAAACTGCAAAAGTTCAACTAAACATAATGAAAATAATCTCTTAATGCATGTTTTATAGCGTCAGAATTGGACCAACAACAAGCGATAGTAAACATCTTGGTTTATTTCTGTCGCTCTTGTCAGTCAGCTGAGGGAGAAAAAAAAATCCCATTTGTTACATTATTAGCTGTCACAGTCATCCCTCTCAGTTTCACCTAAGTATCCAAAATGGCTCTGTTATCAGGCTAAATCTGGCAAACGCGTCGCCAACTTCCTGCCAATTGTAAAGGATGACACGCCAAGCCAAGCCGCGATGCTTTAATGATCCAGTAATGGGTGGGCGCGGGCCAAAGTGCTGCTAACTATGGCTGGTCCCGGGCCTAAATCTCAAGCGGGCCCACACACACAATCTGAAACGGGATCTGAAACCACGCGCATGTGAACGGCACCAGGAGGAGCCCGGGCACAGCTGCTGCTCCGTCCACAGGGCCACAGTCGCCACGCTGCTATTTTCAGCCGCGCACCTTCCGCGGGCTGCAGCGTGGTATTACTCAAGACCATTTGTACTGCTCTTAGGAAGGAGAAATAACCTCGACGGAACCATTTGTTTTTCAATTTTACTCCAGAGTGTTGCAATTTTCCAGTTTTTGACGTATTTGTAAGTGCTGACAGGCTTTTACGCTCTTCTAATTATTGCTTAGTTTGGTGGGATGGTAAGTGTTTATTATAGGTTAACAAAAAGTGGCAGTGTGCGAAGAAAAGTGGGAAAAAACAGAAAATTACAGTAAGTTTAAAAAGGAATCGCGCTACAAAATTCTATCTAAAATATAAGAACAGTTAATGCCAGAGGAAGGCATTGTTATGACTTAAAAAAAAAGCATGATTTTTGTTGTTGTTGTTTTTTCCCCTGAAAAACACAGAAAAACGTGCGTCCTTAATGTGAGTGGGCTGGCATCTCCACAAACCTTACTGCTCCTGCTTTTTAACGATTTTTGCATATATCAAACAATATATGAAACCAGAAAAACACAGAACACTGAACGCGACACAGAGAGCAAAACAAAAGCAACTAAAAGCAACTAAATTTGTCGGTCCAGTCTTTGATCGTTTGCTCAGTTTGTATCAATCATTTTTCACAATGGCCTTTTTCATACGTTCATGTACGTTCATACATAGTTCTGAAATTAAGTGGAATAGCAAAGTCAAAAACAGATTGGAGTGCTTTGTTAAGATCCGTCTCCTGTCGTCTCTATCTCCATGGAGAATGTTCACAAGAACGGCTTTAACTTTCTATTTCCATGGAATCATGTAGGTGATGTGCCACCTCCAAAAAGTTACATACTGCTGCTTTAAACAAAGGTACTGTCATATATTTATTTTTGTCAAATATTAAAGTAGAACTAATTAAAATTTTTACCTTATTAAAAGTCTTTTTAAATCCGTGTGGTGGTTGTAAATGTATTTTCGGGGTTTTTAAGCCCCCACCATCGCCCCCTGCTGTCTCCAGCCATGCAACATTTCCTGACGCCGACCTGAAAACTCCCCTGAGAAACCTGGCTCTCTTTTTTATATTTGGCGACATGAAATGTTTTTGTATGTAATTGTACTTCCTTATTTCAGTAAAACGGTAGGGGCAGTGTATTTTCACAAAAGAACTGTAGGGGGAGCTCTGTTTCAGGAAGTAAAATTATAAACTTCATCAACAATTTTTAACAAGGGAAAACAATAAGATTTGTTTTAACATGTAATATAAGTATATGTTTCAGTGAAATGAGTGCACTAATCTGTCATATGCTGTATATTTTGAAGGCGTTTCACTGAAGCAATCTGATATATTAAGTATTTTAAAGAAGGTTCTATCAGATACAGCCACATCTGAGTCTGGTAATAGAAAGTGGCCTTTGTGTCTTTTAAAAGAATAAGTAACGCACTCCTCCGCCCATGCCAGTAATCACAGACCATTTATCAGCAGGAAGCCAGTGGCGCTTTAAATAGAATAGGCTTAAATCTTTATCCGTAAAACGTATGTGGAGTGATGCAATACTTCTACCAAGTAATGTTCAAGTAATTATGCATTCCGTGGCAATGCCTTTCTCTGAGCCCCAATCGCTTATACTTACATCTTTGTCAGTTAATTCCCGCTACGACCGTCCATGACCCACAGAGCATTTTTTAAAAGCAACTCGTGCTGTTATTATAATGACTTTCTTGTCCTCTAGTTGCGCGTATGACTTGAGTTCGATAATTATTACCTTTTCTATTTACACATTTATCAATTTAAACCGCCGTATACTGAAAATGATTCTGGAAATCCTTGGTTAACTCCCCCAATCAATAAATTTAAGCAATTACGTTGTTACCGCAAATTACTCAACTCCTTAAATATCCAATTTAACAGTCTGGAGTACATTGTTGGGTTGGACAATTAACTTTGCTTAATGTTAATTGTGCGGCTTCTCCGTTCTATAACAGAGGAGGAGGAACGGCAGAACGCACATGCCGCCGCTCCTCTCCACTAGTTAGATGAAAAATGAACAGCACTTTTGCACAATCTCTATTTATTCCCCCCCTCACTACATCCATCATCCCGAACACATGCGAAAAATGTAAGCAAGCTAACTCTCGTGACGGTACGCTGTGCGATGATGTAGCTCGCTTTGTCGCCCTGCATTTTTCTCGCGGCTCCCTCAATGATAACTGGTAATAGTAACAGATGCGGACTGATAATCGTTTGTGTTTTGCGCGTTATCAAGTCCATCTCCGAGTCAAGATTGCACATTTTCGCCTGTTTGTATTCTAATTGAAACATGAATGGGAATGGAACAAGGCGCGTTTTATCTTATGCATCGATATGGAGATAGTGGTCTGTCTATTGAAGATAATGTTTTTATGGTAAAGATATATATATATTTTAGATGAATGCAGGATTGTGATCTGATCGTGCGGCGCTTTCTTTCATTTGGGTGCAGCCGTATTCCAATGTGATTTTCTGTGTGATTTTATTCAGGCCGACCAGAATGAACTTGCTCCATCTCATCTGTCTTTATTCCTACTCAGTCGCTCCGTATACTCCCGGCAGATTTCTTATTTTTCTCATCTTGCACGGAGCTGTTTTGGGAGTATATGGAATAGAAGAGCAGCAGTCGGCTTTTCGGGTCTGGACACTGGAGGTTTGTGTTGGTAACTGCATGAGCAAAGTTGTGCGATTCAAAGAAAAAGGTTAACTGGTGAAGGGTTAAGACAGGTTTTATGTATGTCTAATTATTATTTAATTTGGTGGAAATGTAATTAATGTAATAAACATAGACAAGTGGCAGTTTGGGAAGAATAGTTCTGAAAAAAAAAAAAAGTAGAAAATTACAAAAAGTAGCTCTGACTTCTAAATAGGAAACCCTTTATCCATATCATCAGTCGGGTTATGCAGACATCACACATCTAATATAATTAAATTGTGGCATATTGTTTCTTCAGGAAGTGAAAAGTGTTCATTCTTTGTCTACTTTACCTTTTTATAAACTCAAAAATGGTTCACAGATGGTGGATGAAAGGTGTCGTTTCACAGGGCAGTCAGTGCAGATATCAGGACTTTTCAACAGCTTTTCCATAACTTTACACAGAGTTTTAACTGGCAAAGACCTTCAAGAAAGTAAGCACTTAAGTTCAAAATCATATAAGAATGTAATAAATATTTAGTGTAGCTCTATTACCATACACAGGGCAAGTTTCAGACACTTACAAACCTTATTTCAGTTGTTAGAATATTTCTTGGAGTCCATTATTTGACCTGTGTTAATTACCAATGCAAAATATTTATTAGCATTTTACATAACTTCCTGTAACAAAGCCAAAATCACATTTTAAAATGCAGATGATTAGGACCGTTCTGATATTTGAACAGTTTATGCAGATTTCGTTTGGAGTCCATCTGTTTACATTGGAACTTGAACCAAGGTGGCTGTGGGTGGCACAGGTCATGTGTCTGCTATGAATCGATACACAAAAGCTCAAGGAACACCTTTTTCTATCAGTTTAAGCAATCATTTAAGAAAAAAAAATATGCAGTCATATATTTTTATTTCTCAAATAATAACTATTGTGCAAATTAGAGGCACTACAGCCCTTGTTTACAGTCTGGTTATAGGTAACATGTATGGAGGACAGTTGAACATTACAAGTTGTTACTTCAGAGCATCTCGTATGTAAAACATATGGCCGATGCTAAATTGGGGGCCAAGGAAATGCTGACGTTCAACAAATTTAACATGTAAAATAACATAATATTGTAGGCTTTAACCATTAAGAAATGTTGACATTGTTTTTGTGGTGGTTAACCACTCAGATCCACTTTTTGTGAAGATTCCTATTGTTGTACACGTCACAGTTCATCTCGTGTGTGAAGTGGGAGTCCCTTTGTCATCCTCGAGTTCACAAGTAGGAATTACCTGTTCGAGTGGTGTTCCAGGCCATTTTGTGAGATGGAAAAAAAGTCACAGTTACCATTTCCTCAGAACTGCCCATGTCCAGCCAGGAAGTAAAATGGTAAACTTCACCAAAATGATCCAACTACAAAAATCCTTAATATTATATACATTTTAGTGAAATGACTAATCTAACATGCCCTATGCACTTAATTAGATAGAGTATTATCTGTTTGTACCAGCACAACAGACTCTCACCGCACAACAAGAAGCTCCAGGGTTCAGTTCCCTCACTGACTTGGACCTCTGTCTGTGTCTGTGTTCCCTCAGCCTCAGAAACCATGCAGGTCAGATTATCCAGCAGCAGCACCTTTAATCGCAGCGGCTCAAGACCAGCCTTCACTCTCATCTGCAATTTTGTCGAACAGCTTGTGTGTTTATTTACCTTGCCAAGCACAAGAGTGGCATGCACATAAAGACAGCCCATGGCAAGCTGGAAACAGCGCCAACACTTTTAAAACATAAAGATTACAAATGTCACAAAAGAGGTGTACTCCAAGCGTCAGTCAAGAAACAACACTTTCAAACCAGAAAGATTTCAGACGTTTCAGATTACATTTGGGCACTGTTTTACCAGAGACAACCTGCTTCAATCAAGTAGAAAGTTAACAAGTAACAAGCTATATTGAAAAGATACTCATTTGAATAAAAGCAGATATTCTTCAATATCTAAATATCAAATACTCACTCAGCCTGAATGCTCGACGGAACGAGACGCAGAGCGCAAAATGTCCAAAATTCAATGGTTCATCAAACGTTATGAAAGAAGCGCTTCCATGCTTTGCCAAATTGCTACCTCGCTATCTATCCATGCCATCTTGTTCAATCGACTTCTAACTCATCCTGCGGAAAATTCAAAGTCCCATTCAACCAAAAGAAAAATCAGTATGTGCTCCCTCTAATCCGCACAGCTGTTTTGATTCATTCAGTTCGGGCGGACAAAGCCGGCCTGGTCAATACACAGCTCGGTGTCTTGATGGTCCTGTCGATTGTAAAGTACCTGAATGTCCTGATTGAGCTTGAAGAGTGTCTCCTCCTCGGTTTCTGTAATGACAACGACGAAATGATCCCATGGAAGACTTACCTAACAGCACTTCTCGAAGATACTGTAATCGCAGCCGTTTGATTCCCACCTCTTTGTTGGATTTTAAACGCCCATTGGCATTTACCCCATTACGAAAGATTATTTTAAAGGTGTCATAACCATTAGCCAAAGCGCTGTCCTGTTATTCTTGCAGGTTTTTAATTGCCGACATTATAAAAACTTCATTACCTCGGTATTTGCCGCGGGGAAGGAAGCGTAACGTAGCAGGTAAACAACTAGTGGGCTTGATGTCCATTAGGGAGAGGACTATTGACAGGGTGCCATGCATATTTATGACGTGACAATGGTGCAGGTTTTGGAGACTCTTCCGGTACTTCAAAGGAAACAAGAGGCAAGTAATAAAGCAGAAAGCATGCCTTTTCATACGGAGCTTTTATGTGTCAAGCAACAAATCTGATGTGGCTTTTATGTTGATGTCCACCTCTCCTCGTCGTCAAAAATGGACACCCTGCTATTCTGTGGCATGATTTCAAATGTTTTATTCATTTTTTTTTGTTTGTTAGATGCAGGTGAACGTTACGTAGTGTGACATGGAAACCGTCGAGCACAAAGGAAATGTGGTTTCACTATGTAGCTTTTCTGGTGGAGGGTCTTGTCATGGAGATGTTGCTGCGTTGTACGGAATCGTACACATTTAGACCCTTTAAAAGTTGAACAAAACATTCAAAATTCTGAAATGGAGGCAACTGGAGGCAAGTGGATCATCATGGGATTTTACTTGGATTAGGCTCAGAATATTACAAAATCTGAGCAATCAGGGTGTTTTTGTCAAATGGAAACCACTCAGAAACAGGTGAGTGACATCAGAGCCTGGTTTTAAGGCATTTACATTATATTTTACATTATTTGCTTATGTAAGAATCCTGATATTTAAGTTTTACAGGACAAACACTCACAGACATGTTAATCCCACAATTGTTTTCATTTTGTCTATTGGTTTATTACATACTTTACCACAAATTATACTCTTTGTGAAGCTCAGATATACATTTTAGGCTAAAAATATAATAGAAAATCAAACTAACAGATATTTCTATGCTATAAAAACTGTTAGCATTTCCATCTGATGTTAGTGTATCATTGAAATTCGGTCATTTGGTCAATTCGAACGTTCGGATGAAGGGATTTTAAGCGGTCAGTGGCATCAGACTTATTTATCGCCATGGGGATAATTAAAACACCTGCAATTGCAAAAGCCAAAAAGATGGCCATACTGTGGGACATTCCTTCCATGCAAACTGCAAAGCAATAACATCTCCAGGGAAATGAGCAGGTGGTGACCCTCGCAATAGAAAAGGTACGAAAGCTAGCGCACCTTTCCAACCAGAAGAAGATCCAATGTCCGATTTGAGTCCAAGCTTATTTAATTTAGTTTATTTTGACATTTTATTGGTTTTGTCCTTTGTTAATGCTTACATTGTTCTCAGAGTGGGCTTTATAATCTTAGTTTTAATGTATATGTGTTCTTCTTTTGCACTTCACAAGCTATTCTTTCCAAGCTTGTTGTTCCAAGCTTCCAAGCACTAAAGGTCACACCTAACTAAAGCTTGTAGTTAGCATCACTGCTCAGAATGCAAATGTAGGGTCAAAATGTAAAAGAATCATGCCAGTATATTTACCTTGAGACCACCTTGAACAAATCATGCATACAATACATGGAGGATCCGCCCACACGTGTAGTCTATAAAAGCTTTTACAGAATATACTAAAGCCCTTATCGTGTCCTTTGAGAGGTATGTATTTACCGCTGTTTCTATTATAGTGCATGATATGTTCTTTCTTGTTAGTTGTGGGCAGGTTGTATAAAATAAAGTGTACAAAAGGGGAGAGAAAAAATGCTGACCAGCCAAGAATACAAACGGTACAATACAAACGCTTGTAATCTGGGCCCCGAGCTTATCTATCTGAGTTCAGATGAGCGTGATCAACAATCAGACAATTAGCCAATCAGAGAAATGCATAACGAATGATCTGTCCTAGCCCAAACTATACCCAAGGCAGGGGATATACTTCAGCCTGTTACACCCGACGTGTTAAACTATGTTAAAGCTGCGCCTTATTTTTAAACCGTTAAATCCATCAAAATAGTTTCTAGTTTCTTTGGCACATTGATAGTATTCACATGCATGTATTCTTTGGCTGCTAGCGTATCTTTAGAACAGCTATTTCAAATAGAAAAGTAAAGCAGGATGGACCACTAAAGGACAGCCAATCATCCCAAAGTGACTTAAAGTGATGCGCAAGGCTCTTTCTTTGTCAAAGAAAAAGTTTGTCAAAGATAAAACATTTTCTAATTAGATAAAGACTCTGTATAGTGGTCCAATTTTGTCGCAAGTTCTGCTTTTACTTTACTTTTTTGGGCGGAAAATGTTGAGTAATGCAGCTTTAATCTGAGGTGTGAGAAGCTTGCACACCTTTTTCTGAGTTTGTTCTGGGACTTTATGGTCCAGGCTCAGACTGAGAGGAGAAATCCATTTGAAAATACAGAGATGGTTTGAACCTGTAGGACAAAAGTATGCTCAGTACTTACTTTTTTTTTTCTCAGACCAATGTTGCAGTTTACAGTGAAAAAAGATGATTATCCATATGTGTAACAAGATGCAAGCCTGAGTGTAAATGTATTTGTGTATTTTTGTATGTGTGTAGCTGTGTGCGTGTTTACATTCGAGTCTTAATATCTCAACTTGGCAAAAAAATATGAAATAATGTTTTTTTACTTTTTGAAACGCATTGAATTGTTTCTTCTCTATTGAGCTGACAAGTGTTATTGTACGTTTCACAACTTGAAATGTTTCTTTCATTGTTTTTGGCACCACATGAATCCAGTCTAAGCCGAGGCAATTTTGATCCCATATTGAGCGCTTATCCAAGAGTCTTGTCACTCTACAAATAGTAATGGAAATATCTATAACTGTGTGAAGTGGAACAATATGTCCAGCTAAAAGAAGAAAATGTAAACCAGAATACATTTGTGTCTATGTAATAGTGTGATGGATGTGTAAAAACAAGACGATCCGAGATGTGTTAGAATCTGTGTATACCTGATAAGCTACAGAAATGGCAGCACTTGAGAAAATGTCTATTATGAGAAAATGTTCTGTTGCATCCGCAGTTTCAGACATTACATTGTAAAAGTGCGTGTAGCCGGTACAGTTGCCATAAAAGACTGCAATAATAGTAGTAGCAGTAGCAATTTACAATAGCAACAGCACAGATCATTGGGCTTGGACCACGCTAGCCTTGCACCTTCTGACCATTCTGTGTTACCAGGTAATACTTGGTTCAGGACTCCCAAGGGACCCAGTGGAGATAGGGAGAGATGGGGACAACTGTTGCAGCATGGAATCCATATTTTTCACCCGGATTACGTGCGAGTTTTGCAGGAAAAATGTTATTCATAAGTTTTATTGACTTTATTTGTTATAGAAGCCATTTTGAGGACTTTTCATTCAAAACATAGAGCATTTAGTCAAATAATTAATTGCTATTGCATTCAAAATTTCCATCACTTTGAAACCTATAGAGCAGGCATCTCAAACTCCCGGCCCGGGGGCCAAATGCGGCCCTCGTGATGATTTATGGTGGCCCCTGAGAGGATTTTAAATTTGTATTCTAAATGGCCCACCGATAAAACACATATCTCTTATCTCTCATGTATCTGTAATTATTGGGCTTGGTAATATTGGTAATTAATATCAACATGAGCTTATTACTAAAACACATAGTTTGAAGCTAATTTGTGGTTTATAAGGTATTATCATTTCTAAATTTTAAAATATACCAAATAGGCCCTAAAAATGTAAAACTTCTGGCAACTTCCTATATTTTGTGGGTAAGGAAAATGCATATTAGTGCGTTTCATATCTATCTCTTTTGCGTCTCCTGACCAGCTCAGATTTTCTAAATTCGGCCCCCTCTCGAAATGAGTTTGAGACCCCTGCTATAGCTAAAATATAACCCTTATTGGCTGTCTGTAGTTACCTAATAATATGAGCTTTAAATGTACGTGAATGAATGACACAACATTTGATCACTTTTTGAATTCATTTGCACGTATAGATGCATAGTCTAACCAGAGAAACAGCCCCTCTGAGTCTTCGCACAGTTCCAGTGGTGGTGAGTGTCATTGGGCAGAGGAGCTGTTGTTTGGCTGGCGGCCCTGAGCTTGTCCTGTCAGCTCAGATCCCCCTCTCCAAACACTCCAGCCCCAAACGGTGTGTCACATTCAGCACTACCCATGTCTCGCTTCAAGACTCATTAACTATTTACAAGTCAGGGCTATGAAAAGTCCAGGCAGCTACAAATGCAAAAAATTCACTTAATCCAAGAAAAAGTGGAAAAGATCTTTCATTTTAGCCGATGTAAAAAGGTAGTTACTGTACGGCCAAATGTTTTCACTGTTTATGTAGTTGTGACAAATTGGAAAATTGACAATAATACACTACATTTTTATGTTTTTTTATGTTGCATTTTGGTTTAAAGAAATATTGTATACTAATTCCATAGCTGTAATCACAACTAGAAAATAAATACAAGTTGTTTTAAAGCTGGGGTACCTGATTTTCAAAGCGCAAAAGGAGGATTTCTAGATCCTAACTCCCACAAACTCTTTGGAAAATTGTTTGGATCCACATGCATTCATTTTAGGCGCGTGCATAGTTTAAAACAGCTTTTTTCACATGTTGAAATGAAATTGGGGCGGACCACCTAAGCACAGCCAATCAGAAAGCTGCATTCTTATTTTCGGCTTTATGAGAAATAAAATACTTGATGATTAAATGCAGACAACATGCAGCAGGCTTATTTTTGTTCTACTTTTACATTATAGTCTTTGGGGGAAAAACACAAAATTTTGTAATTTACCTAAAAAGTCAGGTACCCTAGCTTTAAAGTATAAAACATAGACTGTTTACACTGTACTTTATGCATATCATACGGAACACAACTATTATACTTAGTATATAAGATACTGAGTATCTTATATGGAACTTCAAACTCCAACTTTCTCACCCCTCGTCCGCGCCGCTGCTTTGTTGATTTACATGAGGATTGTTATGTTTAGATGAAGAATCCCATCACTGTGAATCTTCTCTGATGGAGTGGCTTGCAGATTGCCGACAAAGCGTGATAAAAGCCATATCCGCGGAACAAGTTTGAGTGTAGTGTCTTGATCGCATGCTAATGGGCTACTTGTTGTCTTGGCAACTGGTTGGGCCTGGACCTCCACACGAGCTGCTCTGTATTCTGCAGTGGACAAAGCACGTCTCACATCCATAAATGAGTCAGTGGTCATGTTTTGTCATTCTTGAACTGCGATTATAAAATATCATTGGGACTTGAGTTATTTTCTTCAAATCTTGCTGAAATGTCAAAAAATCTACATTAATAATGTGAGCACGAAACATTAAAAAGTAAGAAAACCTTGTTTTTCTTAAAAGCTTTATTGCCTGAAAGATGGAGCGGTTGCATTTTGAACTTTGAGCTGGTATAAATAACTGCTGTTTGTCTTTCCTCTGCAGCTGGCGACGTGGGACTCGACTCGCGGACTAAATGGAAGCCTGAAGGAGAATCGCATCGAGAGTGGGATGCAGGGAGTGACGCTCAAGATTGTAACATTACTGGTGAGAAGCAAACACCATGCACGGCTATGAGGGTTTAAAGGATTTTATATAGAGTTATACTGCCATATTACACTGAAGGATGCACAATGTCTTTGTCAATTCACTATTAGTCTATGCATCCTTCTCAGAACTATTTGTGGATCTTGTCCCCAATACCTTCCATTAAAAGTGATCTATGTACCTCTAGTCTCTGTCTCCATGGAGATGATAATGTTTAATACCTAGAATGTTTCACTGTTTAGTAATCAAAGTAAGCTGAGAGAGGCAGGAGACTAATGCAGGAGAAGTTTATTTACCATCAGTACGTGACCCGGAGACTTGAAAACCCTTGAGCATTATGGTGGTTTTGCCCACTCAAGTCTGTCTGTGCTTCCACATTAATCTCTGATGACGTAGGCCAGATAACAAGAAATGATCAGGAGGTGTCCTTGGTTCAATTGTGCAATGTCCATATCAACTATGGTATTAAACTAGTCCAAGCAGATGACGCCACCAGGCTGAGTTACAGGTCAGACTCTGTGCACAAGGTGGCAGTTGGGTTGTTTACTTTTAAATTGTTATGCATTAGCATTAGCATTGAGACACAAAGACGTCCGTTTATAAACACACAAGTGTCCTTTGGTGAAGTATTCGCTTGTTTTGTGAAGTATTTTACATGTTTCAGAGACGTCCAGCACAACGCACTGTTCACTGCATGATCTGTTTGTATTTATTCATTTTAGTCTGACTGGACCAAAACCCCATAGAAATGAATTAGACAGGAAGTACTGAGCTAGCCATTTAAAAAAATAAACAGACCAACTGCCACCTCGTGCACAGAGTCAATTAATGTTTTTCAAGGTATTTTAGTGCAATAAAGCACATGTGATTGAATATAGATAAGTTTAATACCGTATTGTGAAACATATACCTGAAAAAGTGAGAACATCTTCATGGACATGTAAACACATTTGTAATAGAAATGTCGGGAATAAAATAGTGTATGGGTGTTTCAAATGTTGCCATATGCTTTAAATATTGTACATACACATACATTCTGACGTATTATTCTTTACAGTGCCACAGTGGCTTGCACTCAATCCTCACAGTAAGAACAGTATGACTCACGTGCCGCTCTGGCCTTTCGATGCAGAGTTTGCATGATTTTGACCACATGGGTTTCCTCTGGGAACTCCAGTAAAATCCTCCAGCTAAAGTAGTCCTGAACAAGCCCGGACTGCAGGATCGGTGGACAAATCTTCTTACAGGGACAATAAATCTTACCTTACCTTACTCTTGTACCTTTTTTTTTAACCTTATGAGAAAAAATCACACTTTTGGGTCCGGTTTACTGTATAGATGTTGCCGTTTTTTATTGCGGTCATTGGACTTTAATGAATCCAAAACATGCTCATTTTAATCCACGCTTTTATGTTGCCTGCCTGAAGATCCTCTTTTATATTTACTGGGCATTCATTAGACTAATTAAACCCAATATTGTAATAGATGCTCTAATCACAGCTTTTCCCCTGAGAGACGGTGATTCACCGGCAGATCAAACATTATATACAAACATCCTCTCTATATGAAGACATCCCCCTTAAGAAGAAAATACCACCTTAACTCGATCTCAGTTCAGTCACGGTTCACGGAATACAGATTTTCTCTTAAGGCCTGGCCATCAGAAGCCCATTAAAGTCATCCCCGCTCACCACAACACAGCAGCTCTCCCTCAGCCGGCTTCATCAATTCAACGCAGTACCTCTCGGACTTGCCCACTTTATCTGTTTTCCCCCTTCTTCACACATGATTTACTCTGCGCCATATTTATTCTCAACTTTCCAGCAGTGTCACTTAATCAAGTCATTTACACCGGCCTACTTCTTTCTTTACTATTTTTTCCCCACTCCATACCCATCCAATTCTAGCCTGACCCCCACCCGCCCATAAAGAAGAATCATGAGCGACTTGGAGAAATTTACAATGGCAATCCGAGTGATGATGGACCTCCGCAGTTGTGGCGGCGCCATGTGTTACAGGTCAACAGTTTGCGGCCGAAAGCCTTTTATTAAGATGGAGTTTAAGTTAGATTACCTCAGAATCTCTTCATAAAATTGTCACGCTAAAGTTCTTAAGATGAATGAATACGTCCCTCGTCCGGGTTGCCAATTCGAACCCTGTGGAGATTGCGTTGCATCTTGATAAATGGCCCAGCTTTGATTAAGTAGACACACAGTTCTTTTTTGCCAAGGGTTTTTGAATAATGACCGCCTCAGGGACAGAATTCCCACAATCATAATTCTGATCGTTATCATTACAGCGTTAACATATTGTCCTCTCCCCATTTGCTCTGTGTTCTTTGGCGCGGACAGGAGGAGCCTTTTGTGATGGTAGCAGAGAACATTCTGGGCCAGCCCAAGAGGTACAAGGGCTTCTCCATCGATGTTCTGGACGCCCTGGCCAAGATCCTGGGATTTAAGTATGACATTTACCAAGTTGCGGACGGAAAGTACGGCATGGCACTGCCAAACGGATCCTGGAACGGCATGATCGGGGAGCTTATTGGCAAGGTTTGTGCTTTGTTTTGAGTCTTTTTTTTTTGTTGGTGAATCAGTGCCGAAATTGCCATCCAAATAATTTTCTGGGAGGACAGCCACACTGTCCTGTTGAGAAATGTAAGCTTGGTTTGGTAGACCAAGAGTAAATATAACAAATTCAGTTGTTTCTCTAATGATTCTGGTGAAAAGGACACAATTTTGGCAATTGTAAAGTAGTTGGATCATGTTTTTCCTTTATGAAATTAGTTGTATGTAATGATGTAATATTCTATGAAGGGCATATGTTTAAAAGTGTTGAGCCTTCACACCAACAAACTGACTAACTGGCCATTGTTTTGTGCGTACCCTGCTCAATGCCCAAAGTAATATGAATATATAGACGATATATATATAAATACACATACATACAAATGATATTAATGTACAGTTACAATCAAGGTAGCCATCTGACTGCCTCTGTTGGAATTCTGTATAGCCGCCCTTTTTACCAATCTCTATGTGGACAGTGATTATCCCACCTACATCTTTCTTCCACAGAGGGCTGACCTGGCCTTATCTGCCATCACCATCACCCCGGAGCGCGAGAGCGTAGTGGACTTCAGCAAGCGCTACCTGGACTACTCCGTGGGTATTCTGATGCGCAAGTCGGAGGAGAAAATCAACATCTTCTCCTTGCTGGCTCCCTTCGACCTGGCAGTGTGGGCGTGCATCGCTGCAGCAATCCCCGTGGTGGGCATCATGATCTTCCTGCTGCGGAGGATACAGGCCGTACGCTGTCAGAGCAACACCGGAGGCCACCCTGCACCCTCTGTGTCCACGTCTCTGCAAAGTGCCATCTGGATCGTCTACGGAGCGTTCGTGCAGCAAGGTGAGTGGTACAGTGAAAGTATGTACTATAAACACTTTGAATTGAAGTTTGTAACCTTGTATTGGGCAGTTTGTATCGTGAGAAATCAAACTGAATCTTTTTTGTAATTTTGTATTCAGTAATTCTTCAGTGCCCATCAGTTTTGAAACAAATGACAGGGAACATGTATGGAACAGTGTCTAGTCAGCGTGAGGCACCGCAAGGCATGGCACCCACCCAACAGGGGGAAACATCCTATTTTGAATTAATGTTGATCCATGTGAGCCCTGTTCGGACAAATGATGCATCTTGAAACTATTGTTGATTCTGAACGACATCTATCAAAGTCTGGCCCACAGCCGACAAACATTTTTTAACCCGCCACCCACTGCATTCCGTGCAAAGCTAAACTTTATGCCTTTAAAAAAGCAATTTGTTTTTGGTTTTTGGCCTGGCTCACAACATGGCCACTTTTGTTTCTGTCAAGTGGATTGGATCAGTTTTTTTCTTCAGATATGGATCTGCCCAGTGATGCATGGCACACTATTGTCAGAGAGCAATCAACTTGGCAACCAAATCCCCCCATTGATTTCATAATGATATGCCAACACTTGGCTGGGTTTCATTGTTCAAGGCAGATTAAACTATCTACCCAAAGGCATACTAACTTTCTTATCACTGCTCATTTGAATAGTTTATCCTTTTTTCCTTAAGGAGTTTGGGGTAGATAGGAAATCATCTATGAAAGCTCACGATGCAAATATAACAGGAGACTTTAATCAATTTGTTCGGAAGATGAAAAAGACTGTCTCACATATATTTCATTATTGCAGCACACAGAGCGTAGTAAAATTTCTAGATGCCCAAATTCACATTGAATGACCTCAGCCAATCAGTCAAAGGCATGTGTGATCTCAAAGAGTGATGGCAGATGGCTGTGTATCTGTCAGGGGCCTTCAGTGTTTTTACCCACAGTGTCCCGGGGCCCAGCTGTGCTGATTGTGACACTTTGAGACAAATATGTTTTCATTACATTTCACAATCCACAGTCTATCCGATGACATTTCTACGGCTTTACGCTTCAGAATTACAATTTTATCTGACATTTTGGCGTCCGCGTCACAAGCTGTTTTTTGGAAGTGAAATGGAGAGTATAAAAAAACTTCACGACACATATACTCATTTTTCATGTACAATATAACGTCTGAGGATTACATTTACATAGTTTCGAAACTTCTTTCATCACTTCATAAGACACCGTTGCCCCTTTTACATAACAAGTAATTAAATCAACAGATTCACTTGGCATATATCTTTGTCATGGAGTGTGCCAATCTCTTCAAAACTCTTGTAACATGCTGGAAGTAAACCAGGCAGATAACAGGTTCAAATGTATGACTCTTCTTCCCATACAAGGAACTCTTTAAATAAAACATTTATCATTTGGACAACAAGGCTAATCAACATAAACATTACAGTACACCTACACATATTGGCAACTTTTGAATTTTGGATCAAGAAATTGGCCACAGGATTTGAAGTGTGTAGTAATAGTATTGCATTTTTATTGTAACACACAGAAAGCCATTTGGAAGTGGAATAAATTTTCATTATTTTTGCCTTTTTCAATAGGAAGCGACGCCATCCTTGGATCCGTGGCGTTACGGATTGTGATGGGAAGCTGGTGGCTCTTCACTCTTATTGTGTGTTCTTCATACACTGCTAACCTCGCAGCTTATCTCACTGTGTCGCGCATGGACAACGCAGTGCGGTAAGACTTCATCTCCTGAATAGATCACGTGATGTTTGTTTATTTGTTTGCTTGCAATATTGAATGGTTGGTTGATATTGGTAGGTAAGTAAGGGTAAGATTTCTGGATGTTCTGCATCAGCTTTGGAGATATTTCAAAACACATATTGATGAAGGAAAATGTCAAAAGTATACTGCAATAATACTGCATTGCACAGAGTGTTGTTCGTTGATGCAGGTTGATCTCTTATGTTGTTGATTTGAATTAGTGCAACTTTAACATTTTCTTGCACATAGAACACAACTTTGGAGATTAAATCAATGTACCTATTGTAACCTGTTTACATCTCTAAACTTACATTTGGCAGTGATGGAAGAAGTACATAAATAATTTAATTAGATTTAGCCTCTGTGTTTTTTAGTGTATAGTGTTTTATGAGCTGCTCACAACTGCTGCTGATCATACTGTCGCAGGGATGTTTATCTGTCGTGAATCGTAGGTAAAATTCAAGGTAAAATGCAGCAGCAGGCGACCGTAAACACAGCCCTGGAGGCACAGAGTGAACTGGGCCAGCGAGCGCCTCTGATGTCTTCTGAGCAGATCACCGCGCACACAAAAAACAAAGATTTTGTTTTTAAACAAAGCAGTGCTAAAGTTAACAATGCTAACAGTTTGATAACGATTTCTGTGATGTGTCAGGAGTTTAAATGTGCTGTATGAGAAGATAGTGGGACCACAAACGTATTCATAGCACAACTAGGACACACACCTCCTCTGGCGCTTGTCCCTCGTTCAGTGTGAGCCGGTCACACTGAGTATGTGTCCATCGCTCTGGAGAGTGGGCACAGTCCTGTCATGAGCTCAGGCTCTCCTCGTGTGAGATTTAATCACACAGCGGGAGTTTAGGAATAATTTGGAGTGTTTTAAAACCATACAAAATCACACAGTGTAAACCCAGCCTAATAAAGCAGCACCGTGTAAGAGTCCTGGTGGCAAGCACATGACCTGCATGACTCATGGAGAATGTTACAACCAAACTTTAACACATTCATCATCACATTCATGACATTCTGTGAAGACTCCAAGCAAAACAATAACATCTCCTTAGAAACCCTCCACCAGAACATAGCGCACCATGCAGCCGTTTAAAATGTTCTTCAGAAAAAATAGTAATAGCATTTCACACATGTTTTGAGAGCAGTAATCAAATGTAGACATTTTGTTAAATAATTATGTTTCTTTTGGTTAATGTGTTGATTTTGGTTGCTTTCTGTTGTTGTTTTTTTAAGCCAAAACATTGATGGAAGAGTCCATGTTAAAACCTATTTAACCATTTAAGCAGTGCTCAAACATTAGTCAAATACAATCCAATTCAAAAAATAGACTTTTATACCACCATTTCATAATGAATATTTATTCTCTATGCATTGCTATTGAAATGCTAGGAAATACACTGCTCAATTTACTATCCACATTAGTTCATGTAAATGTTATGTTGTTTTTCATCTGCCATCAAGGACATAGTATGAAATATATAACACTGTGGAAACTCTTAGCCCTGAACGGAGACGACGCCGACATGAAACACTTTCCGTCACCCACGAGTGATCTGCTGCTTAATGTATTTATTTGTTGAACACTCTCTGACTTATTTCATTTGATCTTTTCCTCAGCTTGCAGTATTTTCATATTGCTCATAATAGTTGTTTTTATTACACAGCTATAGCACTCGCTTCATTAGTGTGCATCCCTCATCTCCGACGCTCTTCTGTTTTCTGTAATTTTTTGACCCAGTGCCTAACAACTAGCCTGTGCTCAGTCCCAATGTTATTTGTCGGTAAATCCAATTTGGTTTGCTGTCTTTCCTCCAAAGAATGGCTCGAAAGGCGTTTGATTGCATTGGGTCTGTGTACTGCCGAACAAATAGCCACATGTGGACACGCCAGGACAGGGAGCGAATGTTAAACAGTGCCCCCCTCACCTGTGTCCGTCTTCTGCAACAAAACATCCAAACAAACCTGAGACGCAAACCATTCAGAACTCAGAAGAGCAAATGCATTGTCCTATGGATGGATGCAAGTGTTTATCATCTCCAGTGTTTGTTTGATATAAATACAGGCAATTATATATTGTAAATGCAGTTAATTTCATATTACCAGATCAAATGTAAGGTTCAAATTAGTCGCCAGTTAATTAAATGTGCAGTTTGCCAACAGAAACATCTCTATTGAGCATATATGCGTTTCAGTGTTGTGCGTTTAAGCTAATCCATTTCATTTAATTGCTTTGAGCGACAATTTAAAGTAAAGGTGAGTAAACAAATTAGGTTTCACAGATACTCAAATAGCAGAGTATGTCCAAGGCTGTATTATCTTTATTAGGTTTATTGTTTATTATTATTGCAATACATGGAATAGCTGCAAGTATAAGGAGAAAGAAATGAATATTTGGGGTGCATCGAGAGTTTAATATGCCTTTTTACATACAAAATACTCTTTTCAAGTCATTTTTCTGTATTTGTTTTGGCATGAACTCTTGTGCAGCTGTGGATTTGCAAGTGCAGTTTGGATCAGATCTGCTCAGCTCATATAGACATACTGAAAGATTTTGAGACCTTTTGCCCGTTACATGCCACAGCTAATTAATCAGCAGAGCGTGTATTTAGTCGACCAAGAATTTCTTTACTTTATTGATTGAGAAGGACTGGCATTTGGCATCGTTTTGACACATGGTTTAGTTTGATCATTTTATTCAAACATTTATCTTAGCAGGAGGTTTAGGTGGTCAAATCATTTCTCGTCAGTTCACGCAGTTCTCGGGCTCTTTCTCAGAACAGAACACACAGCTTTCGTTCAGAAACACACATGTTCATTGGTTTTAGCTTATTTCTTCAGTACCACAACCTACAACCCTGTTCACACCTGATAAAGGACTCTGGCACAAACAGTCTCTAGTCAATATAGAAAAAAACAACTATTTGTGAGCATAAAAATCAAACGGCAAAAAATGTCACACGCGAATCAAGTGCAGAGAAAGTAGAGACAGAATATATATCGAGTCATCCTACAGTAGATATCATTTGGAACATTTCTCTTCAGTTCTCGTGCCCTTTCTCAGAACAGAACACACAGCTCTCATGCAGAAACACACCTATTCATAGGATTTATCTTGTTTCTTCTAAACTACAGGTTTGTTTACACATGATCGAATTTCTTTCAACATAGAAATTCAAACATAACTCTAAAAAACCAACTGTTTGAGCACCTAGAATTAAACATCAAAGGATTTCACACAAAAATCAAACAGGGGCAATGGCCTCAACAGAGTGTGCAGACTGTATACATAGAGACATCCTATATACAGTATATGTCCAGTGTGGTGTTGCTGTAAATATCTTGTCTGATTTACAAGAACATATACATTACGTATCGCAAAAGCCGTGTTGATGAAATTGCTTTGCTGACAGCTCTGTTTTCTTCAGCAAACATGTTTTGATCAAATCAAATCCATTCAGCATGTTTACATATTTAAATTAGATTTTTCTCCGAACATTTTAAAATGTATTGATTGGTCTCAGACTAAACACAACTCCTCCAGCCCCAAATGCACATGTAAAGTCTGAGCTCCAATCGCAGACTGCACTAACCAGTGGTCACTTCTGAGCTACAGAGCTACAAAGAGCACATAAAAACACACGAACAATGTTTGAGAGTTCTGATGGTCAGTTTAAAATGTAAAACCTCATTTTGGATTTTATTTAGAACAACTGAAACTCTTGTTTAGGGTTTTGTGACAGCTCTTTTGCAAATGTCAGTTTTGAATTGAAAAGTATGTCAAAGCGACTGAAAAAAATGCTAGACATTTTTCACAGTTAAACGAGGAGTTAAAATACATTTTCATCCAAAAGATCTTTCATAACACAGTGGGACCGGCAGCAATGTAACAGATGCTATTTCTATTGTAGGCATAAAAAATAATTTATTTAAACAATACAGTTGAGGATAAAAAATAATATCCAAATACTGCTAGGTAATGAATGTCAAACTTTTCACGCATGTCCATACGCAGTGCAATGGTCTGCCTAGTGTTCCAAAGTATTGAGTGGCTCTCTGGTATAAAGTGGATTCAGAAGCAGCAGTATCCCAAAAGTAGGAGCGCACAAGTCTTTGCCTTTTACTTCAGCTTCTATTTGGCTCTACTTGTGCTATGAAGATAGAAAAGAGCTGCCAGATTTCTCCTGGTTGCTAGACTTCAATTTCCCATTCCGCCTGGTCTCGCAGTCTGCAATTGTGTACCAGTATAAGAAGTATTGCAGTATATAGGCCGCTGCACTTTTAGGTTCTTTTGAGAGCTCCGTCTAAGAGGTCAGTGAGGCTGCCTTATTGCTCCACTCCATCCTTCTTTGAGTTCTTGTTCACGTTACTTTTTAGTCTGGACTTTCTGCAAACCTGTTTTTGGCTGATTATAAGGTGCATGTCGAGCGTTGGTGGGCAGCTACTTTAAGGTCAATCCAATAAAAAGTCATTTAGAAACATTGTTAAAAGAGCACCCGGATCTGCAGGTATTAAAACTGTTGAGCTACTGAAGACTCGCCAGGAAATATCATCACAGCTAATAACGAGTAACATCTCACGACTTCAACTTGTATTTATGTGACTGTGAAGTCCTTGTTATTGCATTCTCTTAGAAACTAGGCTCGCAGGGGAATTATTAATTAAAAAGTAGTGTATTTTGCTGTTCTAATCAAAACAACATTGTTTTCAAAAATAACTGTAATGATGGTCATAAAACATGCATCAGTATAATGAAGAGTTATAATGGGGTTTCTAGTGTAAATTAATCCCTTTGGGCTGAACTTTTGAATCAGTTTAACACAACGATCAACTATTCAAGTCTAAAAATAATAAAAAGTTATGAGATCTAATGATGAGATATTCATGTAAACCTATCTTATATCTACTGTCGCATTTGTCTCAAAAATGAAAGCAAATGAGACAGTTGAGTTTGGTGGTTCTATCCTCAAGGCCGCTCAGGATTTGAAGTAAATGAAAATAAAAGAAAGAAAGAAATTCAATGTACTTCCCAAATGAATACAGTAACATGCAGTTTGTTCAAATATAAAATGTTGAGCGTTACGTTATTTTAATATTTGCCTTTTCAATAAGCGGCTTGTGCTTTGCAAAGATTTAAAGACAGACAGATAAATGTAAAAGCAGCTCTTAGGGTCAAAATGAGACTGCTGTGTGCGATCTGCATCTAATTATGACTGTTTAGTGCTGATGTCATCGTTCATTTTGGCTTTCTCTGTTCTCCCTTTTGGTCGTCATTAGGGCGTGCCAACCTTATGCACATCGGGCGCATTTATTTATCAGTCCAGCCGCTGAACTGCGAGTATAAAATGAAAAAAGCATGTGCTATTTGTGGGCGTTTTGTACAGGGTTTACTATAACAAAGTGCACGCATTATTTCTGATGTAAAGCTGATGTGTTAATGAGATGTATTCAACAAGAGCAAACGTGTGCGTGCCTCTGCTCATACCGAGAAACCGTGAGAAACAGCCACGTAAAGTGTTGATGACAATATGACTGAATATGATCATTTTTCAGTTGTTTACAAACAGTTCAAAGTAACTATGCTGTACTGTCTGACTGTGCTTTCTTAAATAAAACCATGTTAGTGAGAGAGATATAGGCTGAGAGTAAAACATTTGAAACTGGGTCACGCAGCGCTCATTGTGTGTCCTTCACTTTTGCACATCCAGAGTCAAGTCTGTGCCTCACCCAGGATTCCTCAGATATATTTTATTATCGCTACTTTAAAAACAACACAACTTTATCTTTGTAAGTGGCTCTTTTTGAATCATAAAAACACAAATTGCAGCAGCTATACTGTGGGAAATGTTTGCACGTGTCCCTCCAGTTTCATACTCATCTCGTTTTGCATATTCATTGAGCAAAAACGGAGTTGCGTCCTCTTTAGCATCTGTGTGACACGCAAATGTCAACTGTGTCAAGTTTTTGGTCCTCTTTGAGTGCGATTAACGGTTTTGTACGCTAAATGAGACCATGATAGTTGTATAATCCTCAGAAAAGTCCTCACAGAGAAAATTGTATAGACACATTACTGACAAGAACAGTTCATAACATCAATCTGATCAATAGGTTACATTTGTTATTTGTATGTTGTTCCAGATTTTGCAGTCTTGTCTCGGCTTTGAAAACATCATCTGAAGCGCAGGTCTCACTGTGAAATTGTCTTCATGATAAAACTCTCAACAATAGTGTCTGGGTCCAGTGGATTTTCGTCTAAAAGTCATTGGCGTGTCCTCCCAGATCAACTCGGTGCCGCAGCCTTGAAAACATTTGCGCCTATCTGACTGGAATCTGAAATGACACACATGGCCGTCTCCCACACGCCTGTTGTGAACTTTTGTCACACACGACAGTCGACAGGTGCATTGTAGTTTCCCTTCACTCTGTCACTTTCTTCAGGTAAACATCAACTGTGACCAATAGTTTTATTTAGGTTTAGCTTTTAAAAGAATAGAGCTTACGGCTGACAGAGAAGGATGTAAGGGCTTTGTTTCCGCGCGTCTCTTGAAGGAAGACTGGATGGAGGAGATGGTGTTTTTATGTCTCCTCTACTACATCTTCCCAAATTGATCAAAGTATTTTCTACTTCGCACACAAAAAAGAAAACCTTTCGAACTTAACATGTGCCCTCTATGCTCAGAATAGAGTTATTTACTGCGACTGAAAAAATCTTGATAGCAGTGGTATACTTTGGACTGATTCTTTGTGCGTGTTAAGGGCCTCTTCAGTGCAGGTGGTGGATTGATGTTTTTAGGTGTACTTGAAGTGTTGTAAGTGGCTTTATGTATGTTTCAGCATTGTAGGATTAACAAAGACTGCCAGAAGAGTCTAGTATTAAACAGAAATATGTTGTTGTTCATAATGTGTCAACAGTGCGTCTCGATGTAACACAGGTTAAAAAAAAAACAAGCATAGAAATTAATAGCTCCCCAAAGGACTTAAGAATATTATACTGAATATTTCTAATTTGATGTCAACTGGAGGTCAATATAGGCCTGTACTTTAGATTCTCAACTTTGTATTTGCATAATGGTTTAGGTTTTATAGACTCGCTGTCTCCGTTAAATGCTACTGCTAACAGGTGCAACCCACTGTCATTTGTGCGTGGTAAAACTAACTCTTCAAAGGTTGTTAAAAGATTGTATGTCAGAGGAATAGTTTGCCACCCAGACCAGTTTGCTGTAGACCACTTTGGAACAGACAGGCTGGAGTTTGCTACATAAGAAACTGACATTACCCAAACAAAAAAAATGTTTTCTTATAATAGGATTTAAAAAAAAACTAAATTGTTGTACTCAATTCTTAGGCTTATCCCAGTAATTCACAAAAAGACAAAGACAAAGCCATGTTTTACTAGTTCACTTTGGAGCGGATGGGAATTGTGCGAAAGTTTGTGACATGGCTAATGTTAGTGGTCACTCTTATCCCATCGTCTCCCTCAAAAGGCCAGCCAGTCTGCTTTGGAAGCTGGACCTCGCACGGCCCATTTTGGATCTCTTAAACTGCCTGACACAGTGCGGTTAACTTCAGACGGTGGAGACACTTTTGGACCCAATCTACTCCAAAGTGAACCAGTCAAAATGTCATTGTGGCATTGATTATATATTATTTATATATTCTCTTTACACATTATATTAAGACATGTGTTAAAAATATTACATGTACAATTAACCTCTGAAACGGTAACGCTAAATACAGTTTGTAGTCTCACACAAATCACAGTGTTATGCTGTTGTTTTAAGGACAAGGTGATGATCTTGTGTGACAAATTGCCAACCCATAACCCTCTAAACACGGCATGCTTTTCTTGCACACATTGCTGCGCCTCCACACGTATACACTTTTAATTACATGCTTGAATTAGCCTGACATTATCACCTGCAGATAAGCCATTCAATACTCCAGCATTTTAGGAAAGTGCAGACAAGACTATCCGTGCCGCATAAACACAGAGAGGTCCCCGGACTCCCCCGTCGCACCCCTCCGGCCCAGACGCAGCCTACACCGACCCGAGTCCACTACGAGCCGGATAATCTCTGCGGCGAGATTATCGTTCACATTACAGTGGAAGCAAAGTCTAATTATAATGACATTTGGGTTTGAGCGAATATGCTGCAGTGCAAAATTGGCAATCATCTCTATGTGTAAAATACAGCTGGGGTCTCGGCCGCCCACGCAACACCTGCACAAGTCCATTTTGTTACAGCGGACGGACTCCTTTTCAAAACCAGATCATCATTTCTGAAAAGACGAGACAATCAGCCCCGAACGTGTCAGAGATTTTAGGCCCGTGATGTCGACGACGGATGTAACGCGGCGGATGCGTGTTATCGTCCGGGGAAAATGTTGGCGCCGGTGGTCATAGAGACAGGTGCACTTCATTTGGTTGATAAAGAGAAATGAGCAGAGCGCCGTGATTGGTGCGCGAGAACAAGGGTAAGTTTGATCTAGAATTCGAAGCAGTAAAATGAAAAGCTATGAGGCGTGACCGGAATGGATTGTTTCAAAAGTGTTGTACAAGAGGAGTTTATGGAGCCTATAATAACCTCCCCTCTTTGCATGTTAGACATCCGCTTCATTTTTAAATATGGATTACTAAAACAAAGCTGTGTTTTCGAGAAATTGTCCGTTATATTGCAACTCCAAACTATGAGACGTAATTTATGGCATACTAATTTTTGCTTTGATTGCTCCATTTGAGGTTCCACAGGCAACTCTCTGGTTTATAGGTCGATGCTTGACCCACTAAACCACTGCTGCCCGGAGGTGCCATCAGTTTATGCTTCGAAAACTAAATGAAAGTGTCTGTGTTACTGACTAATGTTGAACTGATGTGGAATTATTATTTAGCAATTGTTCACAGCATTCTTTGTTCCAGACCAAGCTAAAACAGGCTCTAGCCAAAATGATTTAAAGTCTATATGACAGGTTAGACGACATATTTCACTAAAACATAGTGAACATGATTATATTTAAGATTTTACTAAACATTTTGCTGATTTGTCTCCAGTTTGACAGTTTTCATGCGTTTATAATGTTACTTCCTGGTTGAACTTGAGCAGCAGATGTGACATACAGAAAGTAGAGGTAATTCCACAACTATTACCTAGCAACCACTTTGAAAACAAGGGTCAAAATCCACGTACTTTACACAACTGTCAACAAAAGGTGTTAGTTGGGTGTAAATTGTAAATGGCATGCCACTTTTTGACAATATACTGTAGGTAGAGCTATTCTGTTTCAGAACTCAGCTCTACTTCCTGTCATTTTAAACTTTTATTGTTCAAAATATCTTCAAAAACTGCAACTTCGCAGATGTAAAACTACAATAAATAATTTCCACAGATGCTAACCCATCAAACTAAGTCATAATTACAAAATTCAAAAGTGTGACATTTCTTATTGTGCATTTAGTTGTGTTTATGCCTTCTAAGCTGTTGTTCATATTAAATTGCAAATGATACTGTGAATGTTGCTTTGAAGATCTGCAAATTGGTAATGTTTGTAGTTTTAAAAAAACTGACAACAAACTTAGGTTGTACTCTATAAAACAAGGAGGAGTTATTTCTGCACATTTTATAGCCCTTTACCGTTTGGCAGGTACTTAAAGGAAGGCAGGGCATTTGTAGAGAACAGTTTGTACACAAAGTTATAACAGGGAAAGATACTTAAAGCTCATTTATAGGCACTATTTTGTACATTTATATTAGGCTGCCAAAATACTATATCTTCAGCTTATGATTTTGTGGAGAAAAAAAAAAAAAAATCAAGATATTCATTTTTTTGCCAACATTGTCCAGCTCTACTGTGGTGCGATCCGCTGTTTTAGTCATTTATTTATAACCTTCATTTAACCATTGAGACCTCTTTTTCAAGGGTGACCTGGGCCAAAGTGAACACACACAAATCAAAAAAACATTGACACAATTAAGAGACATTTAAGAAAATAATAACAGAATTTATATTTATAAGCCATTTTGATTCTCTTTCTTTGTTTTTTTAAATGAAGTCCAGTTCGTCCTCCGCTCTCTGCAGAAGGGCGTACATTTAGCTAGGCGCACCACCACAATTTGTTTTATAGATTAAAGTCAACCAATGCGTCAGTGATACACATTATTCAAGTATTGCAAACATTCAACAGATGCATTAATGTGAATAGTGTGAGTATGAAATCACAGTCTTAGCTAATATTGTCTCTGTTTGTTTGCAGGTCTTTTGCTGATCTGTCCAAACAGTCGGACCTGATGTATGGGACAGTGAGGGACTCGGCGGTTTATGAATATTTTCGGGCAAAAGGTACAAACCCTCTGGAACAGGACAACACGTTTGCCGAGCTGTGGAAGATCATCAACAAGAACAACGGCCATGACAACTCCGTCAGCAGCCCCATGGAGGGCATCAAGAAGGTCAGTGTTTAGATAAGCATCTCTACAAAGGGCTCTTTTTAATCAGGACGTTGATATACTTTGCTTGTTCGTTTTTGAAAATTCTGTTCATGAGCTGATTCGAAGCGAGTCTGACACAGTATGAGGCAATGGTTGGTTGATATCAAAGAAAAGATTAAAACAAAATATTTCAAAAGAACCATGGGACTACTTAGACCAGCAGTCCGTGACTAGCAATCAAGAATAACGTTTTAATTTACAAGTTCAAAAAAAGAAACAAAAATGTATTTACAGTGGACCAAAGTAATACATTATTCATTGTACAAAGTGCTGGGGTTAGGGGTCAGAGTTTGGGCTAAGGGTTATAGGTGATCTAGAGGGTTTATATAAATGCTGCATACTTAGTATGCTTACATACTTAGTAAGTATGAGCACTGCCAATCAAGCCAGTGTTTCACACAGATTGCACCAGTGAACATATTTATATGAAATTATTAACATGACACATTACATTAAAATATTAAAATAAAAGTGTTACTTTAAGGATGCTAAATTCACATTTAGCCGATATGTATAATATGTATAACTTGTATAATGTACACTATATGCCCTTGCAGCCTTTATGTTGAAGGTGTGATGTTAAAGAATATATTGAAATTTTCAACCTCTCTACCAGTTTTGTAAATGTAAATTGCATATTGTATATGCCATTTCCATTTCTGTCCTTTATATTAAAGGACTATATTCTTATGCAATGCCATCTTGCCGCAAAGTGCTTTTTGTTATAAATCCTTGCCAGTGCATGGGCCTTGTATCACCAGAGATGAATGACCAAATGCATTAGGGTTGTTTTACAATAGGTTTCTCATAAAAGGTAAGACAAAAAGAATCAGTGTAAGAGCGGTAATGCAAAAACACTCATATGAGTTGATTTATATATAATACATATACATATAATACAATATGTATATATATATATATATATATATATATATATATATATATATATATATATATATATATATATATATATATATATATTAGATGAATAGCATACACAACAGAAATTGTGACTGGACTGTTTTGGCCCTATTTAGAAAGTTTACTCATCCACATAAAGCAGAGTCTATTTCAGCCGTCTCCTCGCTCTCATGGGACAGGTACATTCCCACCAGGCATGAGTCAGTATTCTGTGGGCTATGCGCTTCTCACAAGTACTCACCCACTGCTGAGATTCTGCTGCACTATGTGAATCATCTGACCATTACTTTCCCCTCGCTAAACCCATGGGCCCATGCAGTGCTGCCACCAGCCACAGGAGGCCTATTAAGCTTTAAAACTGTCAAAGGTCTGGACTTGTGCCGTCATTCACATGCACGCACTCTGAGTCACTAAAGAACAGTCGATGTCCAACCCTTTGCTTTTTACTTTTCATCCACTAAAATATTTTGTCATTGTTTTTGCTAATTTATTAAAGTAAAGAAATAAAACAAACAGATTAAAAAGTGATCATAATGATTTTTTAAAAATGACTAAAAATGACTGAAAGGAACGAGTGGCGACTATAGTTTTCAATCCCAGAGCCCAAAACAGACCATAACAACTCAACTGCCAAGGAACATGTCTTTACAAGCCACATGAACCAGAGTTAAAATTCAATATCAGTTTTCATGTTGCCCATAACTATCGTAGGTTCATGACATTTTTGTCAACTAAACCCAAAGCAAAAGAAAAAATAATAATTATTTGACAAAATAAAAAAAATCACAGTCATCTTCACCAAACTTATTCTGAAGCACTCAAACTGACTTTAAGATGCATCTTAAATTTACAAAGGTGAAATAAGATCATGTTCATCTATACGCAATCAAAGACATTTAGTGCTTTGCTAGAATCTCAGCTCTCCAACACACATTTCTTTTAGAAGACTTAGACAGACTGGTAATTGCATGTACACCTAATTTATGATGAACATGTCATGTTTTCGAGCCTTTCTCACCTTTATATGTGGAACATGTCCATATAAATGCTGTGAAAACTGTACACAAGTTGCCACAAGTTCACCAGGGTCTCGGATAACAACCACATACATGGATGTACCGCTGAACACTGCATTTATATCATCGAGTACAGAAAGTACAGAAACTCACAAACAACTATAGAATCCCAGCACATACTGTATTCCTTCTCCTTTATGGTGTTGTCCTTCTAATGTGAAGTGTCATACATGCAGTGTAGGGCTGTCAATCTTTAGTCATTTAGTCAATTAATCGGTTGATAATGTCTCAGTCGACCAACATTTTTTTTAATCGACTAATTATTTCGGGAATTTTAGTAGATTTATTCACAACAGCAGAAAAGTAAAGTAAAATCTGCTTTTTAAATTGATAAATACACACTTTACCAGTAAATTTCTGCATAAATGTTTGTAATAAATAGTCGCTTAGTCTATTTATCAATCAATGGAGTCTCAGTCAACTAAAACTGTAGACTATTATTTAATGTTATGAAGATTTATAATGACAACAACAGAAAAACTGTAAAAGAAATGATTTGTAAGATTATTATCTGCCTCTTTACATCTAAGTACACAATTTGTATGGCTTTTCTGTATAAATATATATTTTTTGCAGAAGTCAGATCATAGAAATGCCACGCCCCCTTTTTAGTCGACTTATCAACCAGCAGAGCATGTCTTTAGTCGACCAAGAATTTCTTTGGTCGACCGCAGCCCTAATGCAGTGGTCTCCAAATCAGTTTTATTTTGAAATATACTGTCATCTGCTTTAAATCGTCATTATGGGCTCTGGGCACTGCAGCAGTAAATAAATACTGTATGATTGTTTTTATGAGAAGATTATTCAGTTTGTTATTTTATCTAGTTTTATTTATATCAACCCACAACTCCTTGTTCACTGCCTGATCTTATTCACCTTATTCCGGAAGTTGCCGTGGGAGCTGCCATCTTTTTTCCTGTTGTATTCATTTACATCAGGGGTGGGCAATTATTTTGACGCAAGGGCCACATTAGATTTTTACACTTGCCTGGGGGCCGGACCATTTTACACACATACTACTACACATAGACTTAATGCCTAAAATATACAAAAAATTACTACAGAATAGCAAAAATCATTACCTTTATTTAGTGGGAACAGTGCGGTTGATCACTCCTTTTATCCAATGCATCAAAGTTTGGTGTTATTCTAGTGGTGGCTGTTCTCAAAACTGATTTTTAATGAACAAGCAGCTGCTCAGGAAACTATAAAATGACAAATGCACCACACCTAACTCATACAATTTTTTATTGAATGCTTTGCGGGCCGGATCAAAATGCCAAAAGGGCCGCATGTGGCCCCCGGGCCTTAGTTTGCCCCCCTCTGATTTACATGGACTGCTCAACAGAAAATAAGTTCTACATGGACTACAAAGCCCCAGGATATCGGTGCATTGCTGATGTGCTGTTTCACGTGTACCTTAAACATTTTACACAGATTAATCTACTTTATATAATATTTTAGTGGCGAGACTTTTCCCTCCCTCGCCACTTCCATGAACCAAGTTCCCGCTTGAGTAAAAGTGCCATTACAATGAACTGTGTGCTGGACCAATCACAGCGCTGCATTGTGGTTTGGGCGGAAGTCAAAAGGACAAACCTAAACAAACATGACAACACTGACAGATGTTCTATTTCTACTCTATTTTGCTTTTGAAAAAGTGCACATTGCTTTGTGCATTTGAGGACGAGGAAGAAGTCTGTGCTTTTCTCTCAACTTCTTGATTTCTTGATTTCTCGGCTTCTTCTTCTTTTGCGACGCTGCGGCCAATCAGTTCAAATGTTTGTCATGACGTTACACATTTTCCTGACAGCTTTCGGTGAGAGCCTATCCAGACTGACAATGTGTAGAACTAAATTCAGAGTGCTACACATTGAGTAATTGAGTTTATGTTGCTCCTCAAAATTCCGACTGAGTGACATAAAAAGTGTTTCTTTGCTTTACTGACCTATTTTTGTCCAAGGAGCTATTGTTTTGCTTAAATTAACTTTATGCGACAAAATGGAAACTGAAAGTAGTTTATCTGCTGTTGTTCTGACTCTGCAGCGCTAAGCCATCTTGTTTGCTAGCATCAGTTGGAGATTTAGGACACTTCAGCTACCACACAACAACTAATTTTCTCTACACTTGGACTCAGAAACATCATATTAAAGGTTTACTTCAGCTGTGTGTGATCACAAAGAATCTGTCAGTAATAAAAATGAGTGGAGTTGCAGAATTCCTGTTGTTTATCTACAACTGTTTTAGCAGAGTTGTAGACCTGCCATTTCATGTTTTAGTTGTGTCTTGAGTTTTCACAGAAAAAATGTCATTACTCACTATCGACTCTCATGCGTTTTTGACATTCACTGACTACACCGCCCCCTCACTAACATTCAGGATGTTGAAATATCACCTGCATAACCTCTATGCCTGTTCTTCATATATTTTGTGTATTGTAAGTGTATTTCTGCCATTGTTTTGTCCAGGCAAAGAGGGAGTCCTATGCATTTCTGTGGGACATGGCGGTGGTGGAGTACGCAGCTCTGACAGATGACGACTGCACTTTAACCATCGCAGGGAACAGCATGAGCACGAGAGGATACGGAGTGGCCCTACAGCATGGCAGCCCCTACAGAGACCTCTTCTCTCAAAAGTATGTGTTCAGTCCCAGTATGGTCATTCATGCTTTTCAGGACGTGGGCTTTGTGGCAGCAATAGTAGCTTCCCATCACTGATTATGGCGTGAATGAATAGTGCACAAAAGTGACTTTGAGTGTCAGGAAAAACCCTATCTAAGACTAATGGATTAACTGGTCATAATGTGAGAGTCAGTGGGACCGGCCAGTCAAAAACTGTAATTGCCCACAGTGCAACTCCACTTCAGGCCTGTAGTTGCTGGCACAGGGTGATGTGACACGGTTGGCTGAACAGAGTACACCAGAAGAGAGAATAGTCCTATTTGACACAGCTAAATTATTGACCATCTTATAGTTCCCTGCTTTTATATACACAGATACACACACACACACACACACACACACACATACACACACGTACACATTTAGGTTCAGAGAGGAAAAACTCTCACTGTGCTGAGTAATGGCCCAGCTCAGAGCTCACAGGTCCGATGGGACAGATGGAGCGTCTGGACACTGTTTGTTGGAGGCTTTCATCGCTCTCCTCCTCAACATCCATCCCTCTGTCGGCTTCTGTGCTCTAACTAATGGCCTTGCCACACTGTTTGATCATTTGGCTTTCCATCCTTTTACACTAAAGCTATTATTCTTGCAGCTCATATTGATACTATTTACACAAAAGTTCTATAATGGTTGGGATTTAGCAGCTTAAGCAGTTAATAGCATTAAGCGGCCATTGTTTCAGTGATGAGCCATAAATGAGTTACTCTACAATATAACAGCAAAACAATTATTTTGTCTTGAACTTCTTACTTCTGGGCCACTATATTTAGATCCAAAAAGAATTGACAAGCACAAATATCTGCATTACTATAAGAAATATAGTTGCTGAGATAAGTTGAGGGGAAACCCTAGCCTCCCCTCAAAATCCATAAACCACAAAAATTCTCACAACTAAACTGTCTGGTTTGATGAAAAATGTTGTCTTCTCTACTATGACGACATGCTTCTGTGTGCAGGATCCTGGAGCTCCAGGAGAAGGGAGACTTGGACATCCTGAAGCAGAAGTGGTGGCCTAAGAAGGGCCGCTGTGACCTGCAGAGCCATGCAGACGCCCAGCCGGAGGGGCGGGCCTTACGGCTGCACAGTTTCGCGGGGGTCTTCTGTATCCTGGCCGCGGGCCTGCTCCTGGCGCTGCTCGTTGCTGCTCTGGAGACGTGGTGGAACAGTAATCACTGCAGGAGAGAGCAGCCCAAAGAGGTGACCGCAGACTCCACCGGCCAGGGCCCGAGCCCCAGCCTCCTAACCCAGAGCAGCACGGCCGCTCCCCCTGCCCCGCCCAGGCCCCGCTCCAGACCCCGCCCCCTGGGCCCCCCGGTGCTGCCCAGAGATGCCACTGCCACACTCTACTTTATGGATCCAGCAGGCGCTGACGCCAGCCCCGATTTAGTCGAGCTGCAGTACACCCAGTTATAATAGGTGTGCCTCTGAGCCATAGCACAGACATCATGTGATCATTCTGCTCATGTGGGAGAGAGATGGGGTGCTCCTGGGGACTCAGTGGGATTCTCTCTCATAGAGAAGACACACATGCTAAACACACTCTTTTAAAGAATACAAAAGCTGAAATTGTACTTCTGGGTCAATGAGCACTTCAGTGGTACAATAGCACTCTTTCGCTAATCCATTCAAGTCTTAACACTTTAGAGCTCCAAGTGCATCCTGCTGCTGTTGACTGGGCAGCCCCTCTTCACCAGACGGGCGTCCAGACAACAAGGCTTGACATGGATCCCTAAACTAAAGTGTGAGCAAAGCACATGCTGCATTATTTAAGCCTAGAGCCGCATGACCAAACACCAAACTACTACAGCTACTACCCAGATAGACCACGCCCTTTAAACCAGTAACTCAAATGTATCCATGCTGTTGGTACTCTGACTTACTGCTCCTGCCTTGGTGCTCTCATAACTGCTGAATACAACCATCAAAATTATTGTGTTGATAAAATGCATGTGTTTAGGTTGAACAAGTTTTTTTTTAAATAATACGTATTAACATAAATCATCAGTATCAAAACCCCACTACAAAGTACATTTTGTTGTAAGTGAAAGTTGTAAATCTCTATTTTCAACAAAGTCAAACATTTCTTTCTATAAGGCTGCTGAATGCATGGTACACTGTAACCATGCAGATAGCAGCATTACTTTAGTACATTTGATGCACCCTTAAATTGCCTAGTTCAAAAAAGCATACAAACGTCTGGTTGAAGACTCCACCTGTAGACATTGTCAGTGAACAGGTGAATGTAACAAGAACCTGCTGCATACAGCTTTTACTGAACTGAGCCTGTGAATCTTTTCCTATTTGAAAAGTAAAAAATAAATAAATAAATAAATAAGTGAAATGATGTGCACATGACGAGCAGAATTAGTGGTGTGTTACTAAATGCCATGGTGTATTGTCAGCGTGTTATGAGAACACTTAAAAACCCCACTTGAATCCCTCTAGCTGTTTCCATGATAGACTGCAATTTATATGTCAATGGCTGGAAAGCTCACTAATGCACTCATTGACGTATAATAACAAGAGACTATAGGTTAATGCTCTTGACGCAGGTCTTCTGTGCTGGATGCTCATTGGCTGCATCAGGACCAGGAGGCGGAGCATGGGACTTGGCAGGGTTACCTCATGCGCTGTATGACTGTATGTCATCTCACCCCATGGTCTCTCCTGTTTGCTGTGCATGTTTTATGTAGAGGTCAGGAGCAGTCAAAATGCAAGCAGGCCACGGTCTCCTCTTTGCTTCATGACTGCTCCTCCTTTGCACAATGTCACCTGTTACATACTTTAGATTGCCTTTCATTGGGTTTGTTTGATAGTCAAAAAGACATGAACCATGATCCTTATGTTAACAGACTCTTCCATTTAGGCATACAGTAGAATATTTTAGACCAATCAGGACATAATATTTCAATGTTTCAAAGTTAAGTTAATCAGTTAATCAGAATGCAAGTGAACGCAAACACCTTAAGATAAACACTAGTAACACTTAGCTGTCAAAACACATTTGATAGCTATCATCTGGTTGTCACCATGTGCATCAGTGACTGTTGAGTCTGTCTTTGTAAATGTTAAAGCTAGATAAGATAATGGTACTTCTACTGAAGAGATGCAAACTCTAAATGATCATTTTTGTTGCATTATGTGGCAAATTTCTAACAATTTCTTTGTTCTGTCTCCTTATCTTCCCAACCTTTCCTTGCTGCCCATTTGCTTTATATTTATGCCCCTGCCCTTGCCCATTTCCCTCTTCTCCACTCCCATCTGGCCTCACTGTGTGTCTCTCAGGACAAAGAGGTGAACCTGGAGCAGGTGCACCAGCGCCTCAACAGCCTGCTGGACGATGACCTGGCCCATAAGCAGCTCCCGGGACAGTCTATTGAGATCTCTGCTCTGGACATTGGCAGCATGCAGCCCAGTCAGTCTCTGGAGGCCCTGTCAGTGCGGGACTACCCGTCTCACCGTGGGGGGCCCCTGTCGGTCACCTCTTTCCTGCAGGAGAGCCACGGGCCGGGCCGGACACTGGGCGCGGTCGGGGGCAGGACCCTACCACTGCCCCTCAGCAGCGCCACCATGCCCTCCATCCGCTGCAAACACAGGGCTCCCAACGGGGGGCTCTTCCGGCAGAGTCCCCTCAAGACACCCATGCCAATGTCATACCAGCCAGTGCCAGGGGGGGCCATCCCTGAGGCCAGCGAGCCCAGCCACGGCACGTCCATCTGAGCAGGACTCTGACAGACTCAGCTCAGCCACGCGACGTGTGAAAAGTATAAATACAGAGGATTTTTATTATGACACAGGTCAGCGGACACGCTCTGACTTTCATGTACATATTTGTAAGTACAAAGAGAGAGAGAAGCAACATTAAAAGTGTATTTTGAATATTCTCAAGCGTTGAGTTTAAAAAACACAAAAGTTTGAAAAAAATGACTGAATGGGTTTGTAAATTTTGTTCTAAATGAATAAAGGTGACAATTCTTTGTGGTTGTTTTCTAAGTGCCAAGTTCAAAGCTGTTTTCTTTTAGATCAACATTAAATGAATGTACTGTGAGAATCATGATAAAAGACATTTCACACTTCAAAGACATTGGAAAAATTGCTTTGTTTCATATGAAAAATAAAACGTTGAATAAAAATTATTGTGAGACGTGTGCTTGAAAACCTTTTTAAAAATCCCCTTCAGCTTGACTCTGCACCTGCTTTATGAAGTGTTCCTGGACCAGGTAAGTCAAAGCTTATTCAACTATTAAATGTGTAAAACAGAAATATGTTTATTGTAATATTGAACTTGTGCTATTAGCAGAAACAATAATGGAGCAAAGCCACTATTTAAGCCCCCGCTTTTCTTGCGACCCCATAGGAACCTTACTTTGGAGCACTTCCACACCCCCATTAGCTTAAATGGAGTAAATTACATTTCCGTCCATGGGGGGAAGAGGATAATTGCTCGCATTGGGCCAAATGAGGTCCACCTTCACGCTACCCCAGACACACAGCTCCAGTTTGGAGGTGTCTTTGGATAAACTAGGTCCCACATCCAGCTCACTGAACCTGCAAAGTACAGACATGTGGCCAATGAATGTCACCAAGGATAGTGTTCTTGTGTGTTCTAAGGCCAATTTGTACCAGCCACAATGGGTAACCTGTAGTGCTCAAGGGCCATGGGAGCACACGGGTGTAAAGTAGAGTGAATGTGACTGTAACCAATGTAGTGGTGTTGGCCCTTTGTTACCTGCCGAAATGAACCATCAAGACATGAACCGAGAGGAACTGAAGGCTTATTTGGTGCTGCGTCAGTGTAGACAGGTCAATGTGGAACTGCACAACTCAATCTATTTTTACAGACGAAGGCCTGATGTGACTGTGAGGCTGACCAATGTTATGACCAAGACTGAGACTTTAAAGAAGATATTCATCCAGTATTCCTGTGTATTTTGTATAGAATTAAAAATGCAATTGTGAGCTATACTAACAAAAGATACATTCTGCATAGCAACGTTAGCTCCCAAGATGTCTTTTTGTGCACCGTATGAAAGTGACATTTCATGCATCAGACATAAAGGCCGGACAGACCTGGTGTTAGCGTTGACTGCATGTTGCGTGACATTTATAATAATATAGTGCAATGGTCAAAGAATTTCGGTAATTTACACATATCAAACAGGTACAGAGATCATAGTGTCAAGCCATCGTAAAATACTGCAACATTAAGTATTAAAATGTATGCTGGATGATCTGGAAGTGGTCATGAAATAATTTAACCACAGCTTGAATGCAGTTGAGCAGGAAAAATATTAAGCCTTTTAATATTTTTCCTGTTGAGCAAGTATATCATGTGACAGTCAACACTGTATAGCGTCAGGTGCATGTGGCCTTTGTGTCTGATGAAGGGCTGACGACTGAAACCAAACACAAAATGAATTCTTGGGAGGTAATTTGGCTGTGCAGACTTCTTTCTTTTGTTGCCACATGTTTACCGTAGTCCAGTGTGCTACTCAGACTTTGGGTGGATTTCAGATTACACTTGCACAAAGTTAAGTAAGTTCTTTGATGCTTTATCTGGATAAAACATACTGTCATTTTAACAGAAATATGACCTTTGATATGGTATTATTTTGTTTGCATGTTATTGATTTTTGTAAATATTGAATCCCACTTCCTGAACACAAAATGACAACACGATATATAAAAGTAAATACAGCATATGAAACACTCGAATTGTATGATCTAACAAGCACATTGATTGTGTTTACAAATGAATGCCTGATTTTCTCTGCAACAGATGTGAATTCAAACCGCTGTAAATGGTCCTTTACTCACGGTTGATTTCTGAAGGACAGGCAGACCTTTTATGCACTGAAAACATTAATCAACAAATTCAGAGTGAAGTGTTATTCATTACCATTGCCAAATATTATACTTTATATCTATGGATGTTTTTAACAATAACGGCAATTTGTGGCACAAAAATATCTAAAAGAGATTGTATTAAAACGACAGTGATGTTCAGGTTTCTTTAACAAAACACAAAATTGTCAAATTTTTCTTAAATTCTGTGAATTTAATGTATCCAATAAACTAGATCAAATTCACATTTTGGTCAACCATTACTCCAAACAAATGGGCTGATGTTTTGATGTCTCGCTAACGTCAATCTCCTTGACAACCGTGCCAAATAAAATTATTTCCTAAAAGCCTTTAAAACACTGTACACTTGAAGTACACTTGAAGCACCCTTGCAGACTAATGCATATTAAAGATTCTATTTGAATCCAAATGGATGAGAATGTGACTAAATGCAAACTGTAGATGGATAATTTGGCAAAGCAAAATAAGAAGGGACACTTATGAGATTGCCAATGGGAACATTGTCCAATTCAGAAAAGTTTTGAAAAGTGGGATATGTGCCAATCAAATACCTCAAGCCACGCCAGAAATGAATGCCTGATCAGTTTGGGTATTTTTGTTGTGGAAGATCAAAAGTTTTGCATATTTTATGTCGAGTTTACTTATGCTGCTTTTATTCTGACACACAGTTTCAAACTTCTGATTATTACGTTTCAACAGATAAAGTGCACATAATAATCTAATATCATGTCTATATACCTTTATTCTTCTTTGCATATTTTAATGCAGTAACATACATGTTGAGGCTAAAACTGTGCATTTTCTCCAGTTTGCCACCAGGCTTCGGTTGTTTACAAAATGAGGTCTAGTGAGAGCCACAGGTTTCAAATGAACTCTTTTGAAAGCACTTTCCACAGGCTCTGCAGCCACTGACCCAGACTGTGCCCTGGTCCCACTCTAGCCCAACATCTGTCTGCTTCAAAACACACTCGCTCTCCATCTGCTGGTCCTGTACCCCACAGCGAACGTCTGTAACGAAACAGTGGCCATTAGGAGTCCGTGCTGCAGCCTTAGATCCTTCTCTCATTAGGCCTCACCTGGCTGTGCACTCTGGTCTGGAAGTCCTGTCCTCAAATGTTTAAACACGGAATAACTGCCTTTGGTCAATCTTCGCCCTCACCAACTTTCACAGAGAGAATTGGCACAAGCGCAAAGTTGCCTGAACTCGCCCAGGATAGGTCTCCCTAAAAACAAAACGATGCCTTGGTGGTAAAAGCTCTCGTTCACCAAGGTCAGAAGATCAAATTCCGCTCAGACCTGTTGTTGCGGCATTGGGAAAACACTGCACCAGCCTTGCTTTCTTGTGAGTTTAGTGTGTGAGAGAGCGTATGATGGTGGTTAGACTGGCAACCTCGCTCTTCTTTGGGATTGCAGAAAGTAGAAGCTAACCGCCATTGTTGTTTTTGTTAATTGAGAAATAGTACAAATTGGAAAAACAAACACGAAGGTGCAGACTACAGTTTTTAGATCACATTTGTTTTGTTTTTTTAAACCCAAGAAAAAAAGGTGGAAAAATAATTAATTTATCTTACAGCTTGTTTTTTCAAGTCATTTTTGCGCTGTGTTCACTACTGCCCCCAGTGATCAGCACATGTACAGCTCCACTGCGATGCATCTATAAAGTGTGAGCAGACAAATCGCATATGGACGAAGTGACGGACAAAACTTTGCAGAGGATGAACAGAGGCCTTTATGCGTATCCGTAAGTGTCTGGATCGAAGAGCACAAATGAGCCTTTAGAGGTTAGATTATACTAAAACAACGAGAACATTATTATACTGAAGTTTTAACTTGAGTTGAGTTGCTTGGTTTTTCCCAATTTGACAATGTTAGTGATGTTTTTAATGTCACTTCCTGGTTGGACATGAGGAAAATTCCACAACTTCTACCAAGCAACGTCCATTTAAATTACACAATAGTTATGATTTGACAAATAATGACATCTGATAACACCTTTATTTTGTTACATGATTGTTTAAACTGACAGAAAAATGTGTCAGTTGCTACTATCTCTGCGTTTTCGGTGTAAACTATCTTTGCATCTTGATGGAGTCTCACTTATTGATCACAGAGGGATTCTGTTTTATAACTCAGCGCTACTTTATGCAATTTTCAGCTTTTATTTTTCAACTGTTTGACACATGTAAAACTATGACAGAATTTGACCACAGGTTCTATCCCCCCAAACTGACTAATAATTAGAAAATGTGAGAACCTGTTTAACATGAGAGTGTGTTTGTGAGAGTGAACGCAGGACAATGGACGAAAACTAGTCCAAGGCTAATTCTGGTGTTGCATGTTCATTAAAATGAACTGTGCTGACCAAATACATAAATAAAATTAAAACATGTCATATGCGCTTTAGTCCAAAACTTAGTGTTTACTAAAATGTTACTGTGAAATGAAAGTATTGAGCAGTAGAGAGTAGTTGGAGTTCTTCAGGTTAAATTCAATTGTGTAACTCATTTATTTACTTGTGTTGTGTTATGTATTTCTGCTATTTATTGTGTTCACTTATTTTAGGCTTACTATTTTAGTTGTATTCATGTCCTAGTTTTACTCTTTTTCTACCCAATTCTTTGTTTATTTCGACTCTCTGCTCCTGGTGCAGACGGCTCCTCTGATGGTGTTTCCTCAACTGGTACTGTACTCAGCCTCATGTATTTTAGAGCGTGTGTGTGTGTGTGCGTGTGCGTGCATGTGTTGGTGTCTACTTGAGTGTGTGTGCAGGTGTGTGTGGGAGTATGTGTGTGTGTGAGTGTGTACAGGCGTTTGGTTGTGTGGAGTCTGTTGATTGTGGGGTGATTGGGTGGAATATGGGTATGTGGAATGTGTTTAATTCACTATAAAGCACTTTGTGTTACATCTTTGTATGAAAAGCACTTTATGAATTTGATTTGAAGTCTCTCAGACTGTGGACACACTGCACAGTCTTGTCCATGATATTGTTAATGAATTGAATAGAGTGTGGAATGAATGAGTGTTTATACCTGCTGCATTTACAATAGATATTCTACATGTCTCCTTCCAGACTGCAAAGATGGACTCTCCATAGACGTGTTTCCATAGGACCAGTATGGCGTGGAGTGGGATGATGATGTGTACGGACTGCACAAAAGTGAACCGATCTGTGTTGCCCTGTTTGAGGGATCCAAAGGGGGCTGTGAGAGGTACCCCCAGTGTGATTCTAGATTTTCTTTTTGAAGAAAACAGTTGTGTTTGGGTGACATCAATTGCTCATGTAGCTGACCCCTGTGAGCTGGACCTCTGCACTGAAACGCATACCAGCTTTGTAGTAAGGCAAGGCAAGGCAAGGCAAGTTTATTTGTAGAGCACAATTCGTACACAGGGCAATTCAAAGTGCTTTACATAAACAGGAAAAGTTGCATTAAAATCACAAAACACAAAAAGACACACAGAATCATTTTAAAATCATTTTAAAATAAAGTGCTTTAAAAGAGAAGAGTGCAGATAGATCTTTCAGTCGTATGCACGTCTAAAGAGAACTGTTTTTAGCCTGGATTTAAACATTGCCAGAGTGGAGGCCTGTCTCACATCTTCAGGGAGACTGTTCCAGATTTTAGCTGCAAAAAACTGAAATGCTGATTCCCCATGTTTAGTCCTGACTCTAGGCACCTGCAGGAGGCCGGTCCCTGAGGTCCTCAGAGTACGAGATGGTTCATATGGCTCTAACATGTCAGAGATGTACTTTGGTGCTTGGCCGTGGAGAGACTTGAACACAAGCAGAGCTGCTTTAAAGTCAATTCTCTGAGGCACAGGAATCCAGTGCAGTGACCTGAGCACAGACTAATGTGATGGTACGTCCTGGTTCTTGTCAGGACCCGAGCAGCAGCATTCTGGATGTACTGCAGCTGTTTTACAGCTCGTTTGGAGAGGCCAGTGAACAGGCTGTTGCAGTAGTCTAACCTACTGGAGACAAATGCATGGATAAGTCTCTCCAAGTCTGGTTTAGACACTATACCGTTAATTTTGGCAATGTTTTTTAGGTGGTAAAAGGCTGTTGATGTTATTGATTTGATGTGGCTGTTAAAGCTCAGGTCTGAGTCCATTAGTAAACCACAGGTCATCTTTAAAGTTTCCTTGCTATCTAGATTTTTGTTCATGGATCGATCAGAACTAGTAAGCCTATGTTAACTCTTTTCTCATTAAATGGCACTTGTCATTCTTATCGAACCGACAACAGTCCAAGCTCAAGTTGACTCTTGCTCACACAGTCTGAGCAGCCGTGTGCCTCTGGGCTCAGGGCTGCATGGGCTTGCCGTTTATTTGTTTACGAACAATTGTGTGTGCTAGCAACCGTAGCTTATATTGTTAACGCCTGAATTCCACATCATGCGTCTCCGCTCCGCTCCGCTGCGCCGCAGACCGCCTCCGATTTAGAGCGCAGGCCCTCGCCTACTGGATGCAATTTGTCTCCGCCAGTCCGCGCAGCGCAGGGCTGCGAAGTCCCGAGGAGCGGGACTCGCGGGACCCGCGGGACCCGCGAGAACTCGCGATCAGAAAGCGCTCCAAAAGTATCGGAAAGAAAACAAATGCAGATTAACTGAAAGTCTGTCGTTTGTACAACTGCAATCACTTTTTCACCGTGTCAACACAGCGCATGAATAGAGCATTAATAAAAGTGACAGCCTAAAACTGTATTTAAGACATTTACAACCATTTACATGTATCGGGTGGAATTGATTGTAAACATTTGCCTTCTGGGTAACAAAAAGTTTAATGCACGTCATTAGGTCTGAGTTAAAAGTTTTTGTTTTGGAAACCCAGATGTAGTTCGTGTTCTCTTTCCTGTTTGGTGCGATCTAAACTGCGTGGCTTGATCCGGTCGGACTCTGGCGCAGAAGAAAATAGACTTGATCCGCAATTCTGTCGGAGAGCGGCGGAGTGGCGGAGCTGAGGCGCAGACCTGCGCAGCGCTTACGCGGGATGTGGAACGGGCTTCATTCTTTCAGATGGCTGCGTAAGTTCTGCGCATTGCGTGGCGCAGCGGAGCGGAGCGGAGACGCACGATGTGGAATTTGCCTGTTAGTCCATGGATGATACGGTGCATCTAAGTCTCCTCTCAAATACGTCTCTACCATAGCCAATCATTTAATGGCTGTTTAAAGAATCTCATACAAATTACAATACAGAAATTAGTTTGTTCCTAAATCTGTGAAACGTATAAATGATGAACTAGAGATCAAAAGGAAATGTGTTGATGGGATTTTTGGGTGTTTTATTTAGATTTTATCTGGTGTTTTGGTGAAATGTTTGTATGCTGATGATGTTCCAAAGCAATTTCTCCTGAAAGACCATTAAATAAACTAATTAACAGCTTATTTTTCGCTGTTTTGTAGCACAGGGCTGTTGTTGGCGATGGTGATGATTGCATGTGTAAAATAACAAAGTGTCTACTGTACTTTTTTCCCACTAGAACGTATATGATTATGTACTTACGATGGGAAAAACGGCTCATTTTCCATTCTCTGTCCACTTCTGATTCTGAGCTTGGCCGAATCCACAAAACAATTACCATGTATGTAGGAGATGAAATGTAGATAATCCACTTTACATGGATGAGAACCAGCTAATAAGCTCATATCCCCTGTAAAAGCAACTCTCCATCAGGTTTTGTGCATAGAATGTTATCACAAGAACAGGGACTTTGTAATTAGACAATTCTGCCATACACGCCGCGCATGAATGGTCTGAATAATTAGCTCGTGTGGGCAGCAGGAGGCAGTGTGCTGTAAAATAACTTCCTTTGTCCCTGGGGGCAGATCAGAGCGCGTCTGTCCACTCTCCCTCTGCTCTCCTTATCATCCATTCAGCACTATCGGAGGCCAGCCCGCAGAACTGAACTGCTGGGTCTTCAGGGAGCAATCTGCCCCATAGGACTCGGAGAGCTTAATGAGCGCAGTAAGGTTAAGATAGACTTTAGTGCGTCTGTGGGGAATGTGTTGGCTGCATTTGACCCTTCCTTCAAACGGTGCCGCTGGGGAAGCTGTCAGGAGCAGTGGGAAGACTCAGTGCAACGCCTGTGAAGATCCACAACTACAGGATCTTAATACCAAGCTTACCACCAAATCAAAGCTTGTGGATGTTGTTTAAGGTTGAAGGGAGAAAAAACAAATACAGTCGGTCTGAGAATAGAAGAATCAAATCAGGACCTTGCACAGATTGTTACTCTTGATCTGAGAATATTCAGACTTTCTTAAAATAAGAATTACAAGAAAGTAAGTTTTGTTCTAATTTCGAGGATAGTAGAATTGTTCTTCTTAGAAAATGCTTCTCTTTTTCTTATTTTCAGAAAAACAAGATATTTTCTGCTTCTTCTTACGTCAAAATACACTAAAAGCAAGGTAAATACTTATTGTAAGCACTTACGAAATTTGTTATCTGGGTTTCTTTTAGATGGTTCAAGTGCTGTTGCAATGTTATGTTATACAATGTTATCTTATTCAACCCTTGTACTTCAAATTCCAACAGTATATATTTTCTCTAAATGCTCTATCCCTCATAATTGTGAATGACAAATGTTTTTTAACCAGATTAAAGGACACAGCTTTTAACAATGTTCCATTATCAAAAACATACCCGGAGTTGCATTCAGTTGCATTCACGCTGTTTTGAGGAGTGTTCACTAGAAAATCCTCCCCCTCTGAGCACTTCCTGCTGAACTCCCTCAATCAATGACGGTTTGTCTGATTTTCTTAGTCACTTATCTGAGAATCTTCTCCTGTTTTAAGTCCTTAAATCATTGCCAGACTCTCTCTGAAAATTTCTGCCGTCTAAACACGATCACTGCTAGTGCTAGCTCACACATTCTTTTAAAGTGATAATGAAATTGTGCCATCTACTGGCTGCATGAACTCAGTACATGCCAGGGTAGACAGCAGAGAAACTTGTTCATTTAGTGCATAATAAACTTTTTTTTTTTTTTTTTTCAAAACATGAGATGGCAAATTTGAGCATGTTTAAAGACTAATAACAAAATCCTTTAAAGTTATTCAAAGTTTCTATGTTTTGTAGTTTTTGAGATACAGATGTTTTATGAATATGATTAAAAATTAAAAATAAAAATTTGAAATTTCAATTAGCAGAAACAGAATAATTAATATTGATAATTAATTAATAATAATGTATTGAAAATAAGAACAAATTTATGAATTGGCGAATTCTCAAATACATTTTTAGAGTTCCCAAATCAATAAACCTTCATCTTCAAGTTCATAAATGTACAAAACAGACACAAATATTGAATTGTTTTTACATTAATGCAACATTAAAATTACATTGTTTACCAATTCATTTTCTGTCTGCAAATTTTTTGTTGAAAACAAAGCAACAGAAAACAGTGCAGAAAGAGGTCAAGAATGTGTGTTTTTTAGAGATCATTTTGTCCACTTACATATGCCAAACGAATTACGACTTCAAATTTCTTGGTTTATTTTCTTCAAGTTGCTAAAAAATAATTCAAAAATGGGAGTGCAGGAGTTCCAGTAGGTCAGAAAGGGTTTGTTTGGCTTATTTTCTGGGTATATATGTGTTTTCAAGTTTGAATTGCTATTCTATATGAGTCCCTGGTGTAAAAAAGCCCAACAAAAACACAACAAAAGTACACATAAACGCAGATAAATACAGCATGTGTCCTCTGTATGTCTATTTTGTCAAAATATCGATTAAAAAGAGAAAGTTACTGGGTGTAACAAAGAAGGTAAAAACTAAACTTTGAATTGTTTTCCAATATAACTGAAGTAAAAATATCACTCACAATTCTTCCTATTTTTCCCAATATGCCCCCTGTCAACATACATGTCACACAGAGTCTCATGGAGCAGCAATCAGCAGATATTTCAAGAGTGGCAGTTGCTGCTGCTGACATGAGAGCAGTTTTTAACTACGTGATAATTCAGCCTTTAGTGCGTATGAATAAATGATGAGCGAGCTAATTACGGAGCATAAATTGACTTGGCCTTGACACTTCATAAAAACTGTACGTGAACTTGAGAGACAGCTGCTGCGCTCAGACTGACAGCGCTCCAACACAAATTATACAAGTTTAAAATAGTAAAGTGAAAAGGACAATAGTTTATGATTAGCTAGAGATTGATGGAAAACTGCGTACATCCAGCTTTTAGCTTCGAGTTGGAGGGACGTCCGGCTGAAATACATTCCAAAAAGCAGAGGACAATTCAAGGCTGTCCTTCCACAGACTGCCTTCTGTCTGTGAAAAACTTAAACTTAGAGTAGAGTTGTGTATTCCCTATTGGAGATGAATAAATTGCAAATGTCTTTTATGGGAAACTGTGTCTTAACAGATGAAGAATGGGAACGTATAAATACATCTCAATATGAGCGATCGCTGTTTTAGTTTTCTTCCGAGATTTTTGGCACACATGCCCCCTCGTAGGCAGAAAGTGCAGCACGGCGAGAGCAAGGTCTGTTTTGGATGTTATTAGCAGTTTTAGAACCAAGATTTCTGTTTATTTTGTTTTGTACTGTATAACAGAGTATATCGCCTACACTTTGTCTCTTGGATGATGCCAAAAAGGTAAGAAGAACAATTTTAAAGTGAGCAGGCCACTTTCGACTCCAATGTTAAACGCATTACCACGTTACACTTTATTATTATTATTGTTAGCAAATCTACAATAGGCTTTAACATGTGGAACTATGAAGACAAGGCTGAACTTAAGGACCGCCATTAGACGAGAGACACAGCTTCTTTAATGAGTTTCAAACGGTTCTTACGTCCGATTTCACTGTATAACGTTTGTGCGTGATGTGTTGTAACAGTTTAGTTTTGGGGGCTTTGTTGATCGTACAGTCCCATAGAGGGAGGCTAATGGGACGCTGTGCTGTGCTCTTATTTCACCGTCACTGAAAGTTATAATGGCCTCAAATTCGGTGATTTGACAGTTTATAGCTCCAGTGGTAGCATTGATCCGTTTGCTGTGTTGTGTTGTGTTTTCTCAATCACTCGTATGTTAGAAAAATGTATAAAACCATGTGTAGCGCCCTTAGTGTGAACCAGTATAGGAGAGGCACCAACATCTACTAGGTTCGTAAGAGGAGATGATAGATTGGAATGACTTGCTAAGATTAAGGTGAATGAACAATGGGTGATTTATTACTTCACCACTAGGAAAGAACAATTGCAGATGCACAATATAGTTGAAAATAAAAGTCCAATAACAAAAAGTAAACCCAAAACAAAATAGAGCTCTTTCCCCCAAAAAGTTAAATTTACTTGTGTATAGTTCGTTAGTTGAAACCGTTGACTACCCGGGTCGTGTATGTATTTTTGTCTTATCTGGATCCAAATAGAAAAGAGTTCCGTCTAGGATTTTCTGACGAGGATGTTTCAGGCTGGCCACACCGTTGAACACCGCTCGCAGTCACCATGGGCTGGGCTCGCCATCAAAATTCGAAGATCACTATAAAACCAATCTACACAAAAGGTGCAGAAAGTAAATGATTCTGTTCAAGTTCTTATTATAATGAGACCTCATTGAATATATTCTTTCTCAAAGAGCATATGGATTTACTATCCAAATGTTAATGTCACTGAATCAAAATAAATGAATACATGTACACTTGTGTACGTGATTTTGTATAGCTTAATCAGCTTATAAAAGTAAGATGAATTACCATGTTTTTAGCAATAACACACAGTAAGGTATCAAAACGGCAATGAAATACCCCTTACAATACAAACAAAACACACTGGATAACATGAAATTGAACTTTAACCATATCAAAATAAGTTATTTATCATCCATTCTTAACCTTGTTGGCTTTTAAATGTATTTTACAATAACAATGAAATTAGTTTTTTAACATGTACATAGTATTTATGATTTTACAACCATAACCATCTATGAATGGCTTTTAAATGTATTTTTAATCATGAAATGGAAATATCTCTACAAAGGATATATTTTGCAGTGCAGGAAGCACATGCTTTCTCAAAAGTAGTGCTAATCCATAGATAATTAAGGCCTTAGCCACACTATCTTAGCAGCTAGTGCTAGCATTAGCACACTACTTTTTCTTGTGAAATACAATGTACAATGACACAAACTGTACCAAAGCAAGTAAAACATTAACACAAAATCATGTTACTCCCGATTGGTTTTAGAGAATGATAACTGACTTTCTAATTGTGTAATTTCAAACTGATACACAAGATTAGCTCCAGCTAACAAATGCTAACAGTGAACATGTTTCACACTCACCGGGAAGTTATTTCTCAACAAGTTGTCACTTCTATGGCTCGCGGCCGTTTATCAGGGTGTAAAGCCTGTTTACAACAACACATTGGTAACCATAAACCAGAATATTTGATGTTATTTGACAATTTTCCTACTTACTCGCTCTGCTCAGTTTCACCACCAGGAGTGTGCTTAGAAATGACAGTGACCGCATGGCAGGGCTAAACTTTGTCAAAACGCAACAGCACACTCTACTGGCCATTGTTATATTACATACACAGGCTTAGGAGCCCAATGTTTCATGTGGGATACACATGTAAAAATGCTCAGTATCAACAGAGTAATACTAGTTGTGGGGGAAACTGCAGTTGCAAAGAGGCCCATCATTACCATGTGTTTTGTGACTATCAGATTGTTCAGAAATAAGATAAATAGAGCACTGCAGACTGTCTTCAGCACTCGCATCCCACTCAACTTCAACAATGTATTTGGGCCTCAAAACTCCTGCCATGGACACAATAAATGGGTACCTTTGGCAGCAGGAAAACATAACAAAAAAAATGGATGACACAAACTGAACCAACGATCAAGCATTGGGCCAAAATCATAACTGAAATTCGAAAAATGGAACCTATCTCATTTCAAAATTTACTTATTTGACTGACTTTAGATTAGAGGTGCAACTAACGATTATTTCTACCGATTATTCCTTTGATCAATCGGTTAGTTGTTTAGAGTACAAAAGGCCCTTAAATATGAAAATTTTACTCAGTTTTACTCCATTTTACCCATGACAAAGCTGAAGGGAAGGCGCTGACGACATCTTGGTGGAGAGTATTTATAGATGAACAAGGATTTTAATCAAAAACACACAATTTACATGTGTCCTGTGTGTTTTTTGTGTCATTCGTGCGCTGTCTTATTAGTATTAAAACCTCTTCTTTCAGCTCACATAATATTCTGGAGTCACTGTATAGACAACTTAACAATTACTTGATTATTTAATTAGTTGACAATCATTTCAATAATCGATTAACTTGTGACGCCGGACAATTTAACTTAACTCCGCTGGATGTCTGATGGCGCTGCTTGTGCTTTTTTGTTCTCTCTATGCCGTGCTCTAGCTTCTGTTCTTTTTTTCTGTGTTTGAAATTGAAAAAAGAAAAACAAAACCTGCAATTACAACATTTCCACCAGTGTTCTGTCGTCACGTTTACAACTTCCTTGATGTTCTCCGTCCCTCTGAAACAACTTGCCTTTCCCAGAGCAGAAATTACAAAACGGCTCAGGATTTAAACGTATTCAAATGTACATCCAGCCTCTGCATTCGTTTCCAGCCTCACCCACCACTGCATAAATCTGCCTCCGAGCACGCGGCGACTTCAATTGTCATTCTGCATCTCGAATAACACCAGCTGCCCTTTCCGACACTCTGTACGACTCACATTTTCCTTCCGACGATCACAAAACACACACCGGCTTGTGACCTCATGCGGCTGGATTTACATTTTTCCTTTCCGTTCAAGACACTGTTGGCGAAAATATAATTAATCCAAATTAGCATATGCCTCCAGTTAAGCTCCTCTCCAGCATAAATAATGTTACACTATTTGTATCCTTAAGGTGAGTAGTTTTATGAAACGCAGCGGATGAAGAAGTGTTTGGGAAAGTGATGGAACTCTTTCTTAACAAAACGAAGCACAAACTTTTGGGGCCGCGCCATTAGAATGACTACGAGTTGAAAATGTTTGAATTTTTCATGAAGCGCAGACGGCTGTAGGAGTCCAGGTGTGTAGTCTGTAGTTTCAATCTGCTGACTAAGTGCTTTATTCTTAAATTATGTATGGCTCAGATGGGGTTTTCCTTTGCAAAACTATGTCCCAATAATTATCGAGAACCTGTGTTGTATAATGAGTTAAGAGCCTCAACAGGGCAGTTCACAGTCCGATCAAGATTCCTGCGCAGGGAATAGAAATAGCCGTGAGAGTGCTGTTGAGGTCAGTGGCACACAGAATAATACATTTGTTTATACGGTGGAAGAATAAAAACATTTTTATGTTGTTTATGTTTATTTTTACTATGACAGCCATAATGCATCGATTTATCTGTGTAGCCTTGTAGTGTCATTGAAATGCAAAGGTATTTTTCAGACAGTGTAACAGTAATCTTACTTGAACAAAAGCGGTGTTGGAAAGTAACAAAGTGCTAAAGTAAAAGTACTTAACTTTACTTAAAGGACTAAATATTATGCATTTTTCATATTGTTATTAGGCTTTACACCTGCTCTTGAGTGTCTTGAGTTTGACATGTCATGTTTTGAACTAAAAATAAAATGCTTTACAAAGAAAAATATAACTTTATCACTGCATTGGAAGATGCCATTTTGACTTAGCTGTGGCTCCATCTACTGGCTGTAGGGACAATTACACAAATGTAAGTATATACCCAAAATGTTTTGCAGTAAGCAGTGGCTGTAGTTATTGTGATTAGACCAGGGGTGGGCAATTATTTTGACGCAAGGGCCACATTAGATTTTTACACTTGCCTGGGGGCCGGACCATTTTACACACATACTACTACACATAGACTTAATGCCTAAAATATACAAAAAAATACTACAGAATAGCAAAAATCATTACCTTTATTTAGTGGGAACAGTGCGGTTGATCACTCCTTTTATCCAATGCATCAAAGTTTGGTGTTATTCTAGTGGTGGCTGTTCTCAAAACTGATTTTTAATGAACAAGCAGCTGCTCAGGAAACTATAAAATGACAAATGCACCACACCTAACTCATACAATTTTTTATTGAATGCATTGCGGGCCGGATCAAAATGCCAAAAGGGCCGCATGTGGCCCCCGGGCCTTAGTTTGCCCCCCTCTGGATTAGACGGATTAGACAGAGCGAGTTTGGCGATGATTTAAGGACTTAAAACAGCAAAGATTCTGGGATAAGTGACGTCAGCATCGTCTACGTCACACATCGAGGGAGTTCAGAACGCAGTGTTTGAGAGAGAGGATTTTCAAAAGATAATTCATCAAACAAACGTGAATCAAACTGAATGCCACTCCAGGTATGTTTTTGATGATGGAACAATTTTAGAACATGGTTAAAAGCTCAACAAAGTCAATTTTGCATAATATTTGTTAAGTAAAAGTAAAAAGTGGTACTTTTTACTTTCACTTAACTCACTGCTTTTACTTCCGTTTCTACTGCAAAACATTTTTAACAAGAACTGAAAAGTGTAGAAAGTGTAAAAAGAATGTTTTGTGCTGTTTTGTGGGTTATATTTAGCACGTTTATGTCAACAGACTGTCATAAGGGTTTGAATTCAAGTCCCAGCTATGAGCAAACAAAATACTGCATATACATCAAATTTACATGAAAGATTAGGAAATTGCTGCTGTTGACCAAAGATCAGCACAATTCTTTATCAAAATAACAATTTAATGCTTTAACAGTTCTCAAATTTGTGAGAAATACTTTTACTTTTAAAGTGGATTTTTTTATGTACTACTTTTACTTTTACTTGAGAATTTTCTTGCCCCTGTGTCTGTACGTTTATATGTACAACTGACAAGCAGTTTTGGCCAGATATCTTGCAAATGTGCATTATTTGATGTTTTGTCCTTTAAACTACATTAACTCCAAATTATAAGTCAGATGGCACGTCCAGACAGTTCCTTTTACAAGTTTTTACTCTTTTTCTTGGACTACCATTTATAGAACTTCTATGTAGTAATTTGGAAGTTGTAGTGTTAAACCTTTTTGTTTTATTGTCCCTTTTTGTTTTGTTAGACACTTAACCTCGATTGTCCACTCACAGTATTGTGGTTGGGTCAGGTTTAAAGATCTGATAAACCACCATTTATTTGTCTTGCTGTGGCATTGACATGAAAAGATAACAAATGAAAACATCAAGACTTTGACATTTGACATCCCTGGTGGTAAATCTTTTGGACATGACTCTGAATTTCATGCCACCGGGGAAACTTTTCAGGAGCAATGTTCAAGCTCGTTTCAGATTTTGACCCAGATCTTGTGAGGAGAACTGAGATGAAGGATTATTAATCTGGGCATGTTTGAGGTTGAGGAAGAAAATTCGAACTCTCCAAGCAGAAGTAACTCCCCCTCATGAAACCGTGCAGGGTTCATCCAGGGTTCATGCAGACTCCATGTGTGAAAGATGATTACATTTCCTAACACTAATAGGACTGTAGTACCCATTATTGCCAGAATGACGAAAGATTAACCCTTTATGCCTTGACTAAAATGAGTCAAACTGAAGCTGTTTCTAAACCCTGTTTCTGAACCCTACAGCTTTCTTTTTCTTTTTTTTAACATACCCAGCATTTTGATTATCAGATGTTGGACAAAAAGCAATGAAAAAAAAGTCAGAGGGTGGTTGCAGGCTCGCCCCAGGGCCCACTGTCTCTTAAGCTAAAAAAGGAAAGATTTGGGCGAAAAAGCATATAACTTTATTGTACTGGTAAGTGAATTGAGAAAAAAAATGTATAATAATTTTCAGAAGTTAAAAGACTGCTATCTGCCTTACTTTTACTCCATACAGTCTTTAATAAAAGCAGCTAACGGTGAAGGAAACTGATTGAATGAAATTACCTACAGTAGCCTATTTATAAGCACCATAAAGAACCAGGGACAGACTATTTATGCAAGTTGTTGGATGAGAAGAACTAAGCGAAAACGATGTCCTGTTTTGTGCCTGTTCTGACACATGTTCGTCACTCATGGTTTAAAATAATGAAAGATAAACTTACAACTTAAATGAATGTAACGTCCTTTTCTCGCTGGGTGCAAGACAGAAAACTTTGCTCAAGATAACTCCATAAAAACAGACAAATGGACGTGAATTCCTGTTTTATAAGTGCTCCATATAGGTGTCCAGTATATCTCGACAAGCACACTGCAATCACACCCACTACTGATGTTATTTTTACAACTGTTTACCAGAACAGAACATGCAGGTACGATGACCTGTGTGCAAAGTACCATCAAAGAAACAAACGCCTTGTTGTTTAGCTCTTTAAACCCGGCCAAAGCAAAGTGATTATAGCAGAATGATCCGCACAGAGACCCAGAGTAAACAAGCCGTCCCAGGGCAGGTGAAGTGGCGATACCTGCTCTACATCCTGCCTCCCGCCGCGCTGACCTGGCCCGCTAAGCTATGATGTGATTAATTAGTGTGGGATAATGACTTTGTTGTGCAGCCAGAACAATGCCCTCGCGGCTCGTCAGGGTCAATCGCTGCTGACCTGTCTTTACCTGCTACATGTTTGTTGACTTAGTTTATCTTCTCTGGGGTTGTTCTGTTTGGGCTTTTCTATTGGTGTAACATGGCTAGCTTAGAAGCCAGCACTGCATTCATGTTTATGTTTATGTATTTTAAAGTGTATTGGAAAGTAGCCAGTGTAAAGAGAGCCTTACTGATTGGCAAGAAGCAAAAGTATATTTTTATTAGTCATTTATTTAACCACAAAGTCCCATGGAGAAGTGAGTTCTCATCGGGAACATCTAAACATAACGTAACATGGAGAGATTTTTTAATCGACCTCTTGTTTTAAGGTAGAAATGCTAACTACAACCTTTACATATGTCACTATTCAGGCCGTGCAGATTGGTCAGTGTTGTTGCCCCAGGATGCAAATGAGGAAACAAAGTGGAATTCCCCTCAGTTTGAGTTACCTTACACCTCCTCTGATCCTTTAGAAGAATCACAAACCTTACAGCAACATAAAGGAGCAGAAAGTCTACTCTGAGCTCCCCCTGGTGCCCAAGAAAAAACAATATGATAGATAAATCTAGAGTTTATTAATCCAACCTAATGCTTTCATACAGACAATTAACAATCAAGTCCTTAAAAAACAAATCACTAAAACAGAACAGACTGTTCCCTAAAACAGACACATGAAATAATGTGTGTAATTTTCACAGTTTACAACAGGACTTTCAACAGCAAGGACCACAACCTCAAGACTTAGATGGAAAAAAAAAGTATTTCTTGAAAGAAGATGATCACAAAAGGAACATAATATAAGGAACATTTATATTTGTATATGTAACTGAGATAAGTGGCTTATGGACTGATTTAATATTGAAAGGTAATTAGGTAGGTCATGTATATTCTATAAGACAAATGTTGTAAATACTTTTTTTCTGTTCATGTGTGATGCTGTGTGAGAGTGCTTGAGTCAGAGAGTGGAGTTTGTGAATTGATCTTACTAATCTTTTGTTGTTTGCACTATACTATTTATTCTTGTAAATCAGGGACTGCAGATGGAAACTAGCTATTTAGCTATAATCTGGTGCGGAACATCTCTGTTTTTTATTAACTTAATGTCTCTGTACATTGTCCCTTCAAATAAAGACTAAACTAAACTAAACTATAAACAATAGTCGCCGTTTAGGGGCTTCGTCCTCTCCTAAAGTTAGGAGAAGGTTGGAGGGCAGAGCACAGAGACATAAACAATGTTGTGTGTGACCTGGAGGCTTAAACAGTGTAGGCACCAGAAGAGGCGAGGATGAGGCCGGGTCCTGCGCCTGAACGTAACAGGTTCAGATTCTTACGTGTCATGCAGGATATTTTGAGTTCTTTTTAGGTTAGATTAGACAAGCCTTATCTGATTTCCCTAAGGATTTGTCCTCTGCATTTGACCCATACTTCAGTGACGTTGGGGCGTCTCTTGAGGGGCAGTAGACACAGCGCCCGAGGACACATCTCCAGATCTCTGTGCGTGGCTTGTTCAGGACTGTTGTAGCTGGAGGATTTCGCCTGCTGTGCATGTTTTAGGTTGATGAGAAAAAACAAAGTATCAAGAGAAAATCCACCCAGACGCAGGGAGAAACATTCAAAACTGGAGTCAAGCCCGCGACTAATTTAATTTTCTTTTAATTGCTTTTTAAAATTGTACTACTATGAGGAGTCACTGACGCAGACTGCCAGTTTCCCTTTCATCAATCAACCCATGTCACCGTGTATGGAGTCACTGAAAAATTAGCAAAATTGTAAAACCACTGACTGACTGTAACAGTGCTATATATAGATAGCGTTATTATAGATACAGCCGGCACTGGAGGAAAGCAATCCATTCATTTCAATGTAGAAGAGCTGCTCTATCACCCACTGTTTAACAAGAGCAAACACAGACTTTAGAAGTTTAATTGTACCAAATATAGACACAAAAACATGGAGAAGAATATAGTGGTCAAACAGCTCAGATTTGTTTAGTTGCCCAAGAATGCTGACAGTCACTGTGGGCTGAATGATACCGCTATATTAGCGCCACATGCTGTATTTTAATATCTACAGAACAATCCGTTTACTTTTCTGAGGCAACGCCGTATCAACAACTTCCATGACAACTCTGCTGTTACTCTGCTTTAATTCATTTTGCTTAATATACACATCATTTGCTAGGAAATGAATAAGAAGAGAGAAAAAAGCTGCATTGCATGAGAGTTTTCACCCACTCCAAACCACACCCCCAAAAGCTATTATTTACATCAACAAACCACTCTCACACTCACAATGTAATCTCAAATTGTTACACATACATTTCCAGCTGAGTTGCTGATTTTCTGTAGTTTTTATTCAGACGCTGTTGTTGTTGTTGTTGCTTGCGCGCGCACACCACACGGCTCTACGACTGCGCGTCTCATTAAAAGATTGATGCCACATATGTTTCTGAGAGCAGGACGATCTCTCCGCTGAACCACCTGTTCACACTATCGGGTCAAACCACTGTGGCACCAGCGTTTTTCTCCCTTCATGTGGCTGTGGTGCAGATGAATATTTATTATGAGGCTGGTTTTTAATGCGCGAGGCGGCAAAGGACCCCAACCTGCGCTGCACCGTATTAGCCGTGTGATAAACAACTTCTCGCTATTTGATAAATAATCCAGCAGAAACACAGCATCCCCGGCAGAGCTATGAAAGTTTTATGCGCCGCACCGCTGAGGCCCTCTCTGCGAAATGCAAGACAACACTCAGAATTCCAATAATTCGTCTTCCATTTCTTTCCTGTGTGTTTTGGGGGATTCACAAACAATGAAACTCAAATGTACTGGTTGTTTGAACTGAGGGTCCACAGGTTGTCGGGATCCATTTTTCATCCAGACGTAATCAAGATGCAGTTTTTTGCGGAAACTGGATGTTTAAAGAAGTGCGTACAGTATATGCGCGCGGGTAATTTCGGAACGAGCAGATTGCACGGCCATCTGGTTTAAAGCGCTAAAACAGGGCTGCGAGATCATTTACGTTTATTAATTATTAAACAGACATATTCTTTGACAGACCTAGTGCACCCACACAATCTGTCAATCTTCATTTCCGCACAGGTCTAGCTGAGTCCAGCCTTTGAGCAGCTGTGGTAATTAACGCACACAGACCTAGCGCTTCAGTTTGACAAGAAAAACAAGAAAACATGGAACGGTAGAGTTTGTGTTCAGTCGCCGATGTTCCAGCTTTAAGTTGTGATGGTTTAAAGCTAAAATGTGTGGGATTTCATACTGATTTCAAAGTGTTGTTTTATTTTATCTTTAACTTTCAAATTTGCACCGCGCTACAGTCAACAAATTGTCCTCCTTGTAGTTTATCACATATGAAAATCGTACATAATGAACGTTTTTTAATCAATTAACGCAATCTATATTTATTTTTTTTCAATTAAAGCTAGTGTTTCTGATTACGATTACTGATCATGAAAGGATGAAGTATTTATGTCCATCTAGTTCTTCCATAGCTCTTTGTATTCACATGCATTCATTTTCAGATGAGTACACAGCTTTAGAACAGCTTTCTCAAACGGCAAAGTGAAGCTGGGGTGGACCACTGAAGCGCGACCAATCAGAGCGCTGCTTTGGCTGTTACTTTCTGGTTGGCTATGAATAAAATGCTTTATTATTAGCCGCAGACAAGCCGCAGTGGTCTACATTTTTTCCACAAAGTTGTGCTTGTACTATATACTTTTTTGGGGAAAATACAAAATTAACGAATTCACAAAAAAAAAAAAGGCTATTATTTGTTTAATAATATCTGATGCTTTAATTGTTACTGCTTGAGGGGATATTGATATTACACATTTACAAATAATAAAAAGTTTGTCATAAAGAGTATTAAATTCACAATTGTGTCATTTCGATGCAATTGGTGCCTGTGTCCTAAAACGTCTTCTCTCAGCTCATGGTATGTTTTGGACGTCTTAATAATAAACTCATTATTGGCTCTGAACATTGGCAATAATTAAAGAAGCATATAGTGTACAGCTCTGCATGCACTTTTCGACCAAAGCACACGTCCAGAGAGACACCGCAGCCAAGGATTTGCAACGGTTTATAAGTACAATAATTAAGCTTGACAGACATGATACATTGAGAGGGTGTAAGAAATAATTTTGTAGAGCTATTTGGTGTGTGCACATAAAAAATACATGTGATTGTGCTGTAATGATAGGTGACAAAGGTGAAGGTCAGCTACTTGTGAGGATGTAATATTAAAGTCCATTATTATATAACATAAATAAAGGAGGCTGGCGGAAAATTGCAATAGAAGTCTTGAACCTGTGTCTATTTTTAGCTCTGTGCGAGGCAGAGAGATACAGCCGGAGACAGACATTGGAGTTTCTTAACACTCCATTACCTTGTGCTTTTCAAACTGCCAAAACTGAATTCATGAATCAAAAAGACAATTAGAATTTTAGTGATTCAATTAGGCTGTTTAACACTCAGCGCAGCAGCTGCACAAAACAGACAGTAAAGGCAATTTGCAATTCATAGAATGCAAATACATTTAGTCTGACACTTTCTGGTGGGAGACATTTGTCTGGCAGAATATGTTCTGCCTCATCTAAAAATCTTATTTCAGGAAGGGTTTAGGTGAACAGCCATGAAGAGGGTTCTCTTAAGGGCTGGGTTATTGCAGTGTCATCTGAGGTTGGCCTGCTAATTTAAAAAACTCATTCAATTTTTTCAGTAGATATCCTTAGTTTTTTATAAAACTCGAGGTCTTTCTCAAAACTCCAGAATTTAAACAAAGCTGAGAACAATACTAGCTTCAAGGTTCAGTAAAATCTCAATGATTTGTTTGATTGGAGGTTATATGGACTCTCGTGGGTTACATCCTGGTGACATTGTCGTTTTTCTGCCAAACAAAAGATGAGAATGTATTTGTGCTGCGTTGATACCTTGCAACAATTTACAGCAAAAACCCAAGACTTTAAAACCCAGAGGCTCATACTTGAAATCTGATTTAAACACTGTGGTGAAAGAAGTACTCAGTTTTTGTTTTGTTTCTTATGTAAAAGTACAGATACAGGAGCAATATTGCATTACTTTAAGTAGAATTGTACAAAAGTAGTGATAAAAACTACAACTTTAAAGTAGTAGTAAAACAAGTAATGTGCCTGCAATGTTGTTAACTGAATCTCTCTAAAAAGCCTCCTGTGAACGGGTGTTGAATATCGGCATTTTTGCTCTGACACGTGAAACAATGCATCAGGTTCATTCGGTGTAATTGCCAAATCCATATCAAATAAATAAATAAATGACACAGATTTAAATTAAACAACAATTAAAGTGACAAATTGTGATCTTGATAATGAACTGTCCTGATTATTGGTCGTCAGTTGGAATGTGAAGATTATTCGGTTAATTGATAATTGTGATTCTTCAGGTCACAATATCGTAAGAACTGAAAATGAATAATTGTGACCATTTTAGAAGCAAAATGAAGCCTTTTTACTTCAACATATAATCCAAAAACTACATCTAAATGCAAACAACTTTTTATCGGGCTGTTTTTTTGTTTTGTTTTTTACATTCAGAAAGTTTGATTCTGAATAGTAACATATTAGGAATGACATTAAATTACAAAAAATGTATGAAAGAAAATTAATGATTCCACTATTCTTTGGCCAATTTTCCTGATCATTTATATTGCTTAATGTGGTTTTCTTTGAGTGGGAACTCTAAAAATGTAAGTGAGATATCAATTTTTGCTCCTCTGGTTGCCTGAGTAGTTGAGACATCAGTCGTGTTCATTTCCGGTGACGTCACATCCGGTAAGTCTATTCTGCGTTTGCGAGTTGATCGTTCTCCACACTTTATTGTTAATCCACGAATTATACAAAAACTATCTTACCCTCCTACACATAATTGAAAGTTTAATTGCTCCCTAAACAACCCGGAGCCTCATTTAGCTCACTTTGTTCAGTACTTCGTGGATTAAATCCCCCCCCCTGCCCGCTAGCATCAACCGGAGCTAACCTAGCCGACTAGCGCCATGGCTGGCCCATCCTCCGCCTCTTTCGCCCTTACCTGTTCAAGTTGTCATATGTTGAGTCAGAACCCTGCTTCCTTCACTGACGACAGGGAGAGTTGCGTGAAGTGTAGCGTAGTGGTAGCTTTGGAAGCCAGGGTTACAGAGTTAGAAGTGCGGATCCGCATTGTGGAGGAGCTAAAGTCTAGCTATAGCCAGGTCGTAGCATCAAGTTTACCGGACCGCGCCGCAGGTAGCAGTGTTAGCATGGTTAGCTGTGTTAGCGGTAGCAAGGCTAAGCCTCAGGATAAGACCAGCCCCCCAGCGCCTCCCCCGAAGCCCGGACCAGACCAGGAACAAGACAGGTATAGTTTTGTGACAGTTCGGAGGGATCGATGCGCTAAACGCAAGCCTTTAGTGCACCATGAGCTTCCCGTCCGCAATGGATTTGCCCCACTCAGCGATCATACACTGAACATGACACTTGGAAGTTCCATAGTCAGAGACATGAAGCTGCCAGCAGCCTCAATTAAGTGTTCTACGGGGGCCAGCATGGGTGACATCAAGGAAACCTTAGGCTTTTAAAACAGAGTAGTCAGAGGTTCCGTCGTATCGTGATTCACGGAGGTGGTAATGACACCCGGCGGAGACAATCAGAAGTGCTCAAATTGCAGGTTGGAGCGGTGTGTGAATTGGCGAAGTCGATGTCAGACACCGTAATATTTTCTGGTCCCCTCCCCAATCGGGTCAATGCTGAAATGTACAGCCGCTTTTCAGCATTCAACTGCTGGTTGTCTAGTTGGTGCCCCCAAAACAACGTAGTCTTTGTTGACAATTGGAGTGCGTTCTGGGGAAAGCCCGGCCTCATACGCAGGGATGGCATCCATCCGACTTCGGAGGGTACATCACTTTTAGTTCGAATTTGGCCGATAGCCTTAGTCGCCTAAGCGACGCTCTAAATATGAGTCCCGGTGCAGAGTCTCTTCTCTGTCGCTAAGCTCTCGCCCGCGCTGTCACAGATCAAGTGTTCAGAGTCAAAGCAAATAGAGACTGTGTGTGTCCCTCGTGTAAATAACGCCAATAAGTCAGATCCAAATACAGATAATTTAGGTGTCAGACCAAATAACTTAATACAAATAATCCCTACACATGATACAAATAAACTAATAAATAAGCATGTAAAATGTGGATTGCTAAACATTAGGTCAATTTCCTCCAAATCACTTTTAGTTAATGAATTAATTAACGATTATAATATTGATCTTTTAGCTTTAACTGAAACTTGGCTTCAACAAGATGATTATGTCAGATTAAATGAGGCCACCCCACAGAGTCATGTTAACTTTCAAGCTGCCAGGAGCTCAGGCCGGGAGGTGGGGTGGCAGTAATTTCACATTCTAGTTTACTCCTGAGTCCTAAAATTAACAAAATTAATAATGAGTCTTCCTCATTTGAAAGCCTTATCCTATCAATCACCTGCCCAAACTGGAGAAACCAAAAAGCTGTTCTGTTCATAATAATCTATCGACCTCCTGGTCCTTATTCGTTGTTCTTAACAGAATTCTTTGACTTCCTATCAAATTTAGTATTAGACTGGGAAAATATCGTGGTGGTTGGGGATTTCAACATTCATGTGAATGAAAATAATTGCCTCAGTAATGCCTTTAGCGCTTTATTAGACAGCATTGGTTTCACTCAAAATGTAAATGAACCAACCCACAGTCACCAGCACACTCTGGACCTGGTTCTAACTTATGGAATAGAGATTAGTGACCTAAATGTCTTCCCCCAAAACCCAATAATGTCAGATCACTTCCTAATTACCTTTCAGTTTATTCTTAAGGACTATCCAGCTCCTCAGACTAAAACTATAATGAAAAGGACAATATCTGAAAAATCTATTTTAAAGTTCAGAGAAATAATAGAACCAATATTTAATATTATGTCATGTGATCCTGTCGTTAACAGCGCCAGTCCCAGTGCTATTGATAACTCTGTTGACTCAATGGTCAACTCTCTAAAATCTGCTCTTGATGTTGCAGCTCCACTTAAACAGAAAGTAATCAGGCCAAAACGAGCCTCCCCCTGGTACAATGAAGAACTACGTTCTCACAAACAAAGGGTAAGAAAACTAGAGAGATCCTTACGCCGCTCCCACACAGAAGAATCCCTGAAAGAATGGAAAACTTGCCTTCTGTCTTATAAGCAGGCTCTGCGTAAGGCTCAAACCAGATATTATTCAAATTTAATAGAAGTAAATAAAAATAACTCTAGATTTCTCTTCAGCACTGTAGCCAGGCTGACAAACTGTCACAGCGCAGTAGAACCCTCAATACCAGTTACTCTAAGCTGCAATGACTTCCTTCTATTCTTTAACAGCAAAATCACAACTATTAGAGATAAACTAAATGCAATTACTCCCACTATCAGTACTGAGCAAGCCCAGACTGCAAAGCTAGTGTCCCATACAAATCCTTCAGTAATACTAGATAGGTTCACTGCTGTTGATCAGGCAGAGATAACTTCAGTCATTATGTCCTCCAAAACATCAACTTGTATTTTAGACCCAATCCCAAGTAGACTCCTCAAAGAAATTCTCCCCATAATTATAAATCCCATTCTTAATATAATAAATACTTCACTAGAAAGCGGTTATGTCCCTCAGTCCTTCAAATATGCAGTGGTTAAACCACTTTTGAAAAAGCCTAATCTAGACCCCGACATACTGGCAAACTATAGACCTATTTCTAATCTGCCCTTTGTCTCTAAAATCCTTGAAAGAATTGTGATTAAACAGCTTTGTCGCCACCTGCAGGACAATAATTTATTTGAAGTTTTTCAGTCAGGGTTCCGTGCATACCACAGCACTGAAACTGCACTAGTTAAAGTCACAAATGATCTGTTATTAGCTGCTGATGATGGACAGGTCTCAATTCTGGTTCTGTTGGACCTCAGCGCAGCGTTTGACACCATCGACCACAACATTCTACTGCAGAGGTTAGAATGTGATGTAGGTGTCAGTGGAACCGCCCTTAGCTGGTTTAAATCCTATCTATCTGATAGGTACCAGTTTGTTAATGTAAACCAGAGATCTTCCCCATGTTCTAAAGTAACCTACGGTGTGCCGCAGGGTTCAGTACTCGGTCCAGTTCTGTTCACTCTTTATATGCTGCCCTTAGGTATGATCATCAGAAAGCATGGCATTAACTTCCACTGCTATGCAGATGACACTCAGCTGTATTTATCAATGAAACCTGATCAGACGCATCAAGTAGACAGACTTAGTGCCTGCGTGAAAGACATAAAAACTTGGATGACTCTTAATTATCTGCTCCTTAACCCTGAAAAACCGAGGTCATTCTGCTGGGCCCTAAGCACCTGCGAGACTCCTTATCTGACCAGATAGTTTCTCTGGACAATATCACTGTAGCCCCCAGCTCTACTGTAAGAAACCTTGGGGTCCTATTTGACCAAGATCTCTCGTTCAAAGCTCATATAAATCAAGCCTGTAAAACGGCCTACTTTCATTTGCGTAACATAGCCAAAATTAGAAAAATCCTGCCCAGAGATGATGCCGAAAAACTCATCCATGCATTTGTCACATCCAGATTAGACTATTGTAACGCTCTGCTTACAGCGTGTCCTAAAAGCTCTATAAGAAGCTTTCAACTGGTTCAAAATGCAGCAGCAAGATTATTAACAGGTACTAGAAAAAGAGATCATATTTCACCAGTGTTGGAGTCTCTTCACTGGCTTCCTGTTGAGTTTAGAATCAAATTTAAAATCCTCCTCCTGACTTATAAAGCTTTAAACAATATGGCCCCATCCTACCTCAAAGATGCAATAGTAGCGTACCATCCAAACAGAGCTCTTCATTCTCAAAATGCTGGACTATTGTTAGTCCCCAGAGTCTCTAAAAGCACAGTAGGAGGTCGAGCATTTAGCTACCAAGCTCCTATGTTATGGAACCAGCTCCCTGTTCATGTAAAAGAGGCCGACACAGTCTCTACATTTAAGACCAGGCTCAAAACGTTCCTCTTTGAAATAGCTTATGGTCAGGCCAGTTAGGAACAGAAATAAAAACCTACAGTTTTAGCTACGCTGCCCTTGGAGCAATTCTGCTGGGGAAGTATGGCAGCTTGAACACTATCCTCTGGTTCTTCCTACTTTATCTATCAACAATATTTAATATTACTTCAACTGTAGTCTGTTCATTGCTGTTCACATGTTTCTCTTTCTCTCCACTTCCCCCGGGGAGTGGAGACTGTTTCAGACACTGCGCGGCTGCTCCAGTGACGACCCCCCCACCCCCACCTGTCTGGACGATCTATGCGCCACCCGCCTGGACAGCTGGATTAGCCACACCTCGTCTGCCTGGACGAACTCCTTCTACTTTAGATGAACTGTTCCTCATCTCCTGCTGGAGGATCTCTCTACACTGGTGGACTGCTCCTCGTCCGCCTGGAGGAACTCTTTAAAGCCACCTCCCTCTTGAGTGGTTCTGGCTCCACAGTCCAAGTGGATGCGTCAGTCCTAGTTCATCTGCAGCCTGTCCGTCCGTGGGAGTAGGATCTCTCCTTCACTGTGGTTCTCCCCGAGGTTTCTACTTTTTCCCATGGGGTTTTTTGTAGTTTTTCCTCGCCGCGAAGGAGGGTCAAGGGACAGGGGCATTCTGGGACAGTTATCTGAACTGCTTTTACCTGTGGCCCATCGAGGCAACTGTTGTTGTGATTTTGGGCATTACAAAAATAAATTGATTTGATTTGATTTGATTTGATATAATCATGCAATAAATAAATAAAGCCTTCAGCCATTTCAACAGATCTAAAACCATGATAAAAAATACAGTTAAGTTAAAAATGTGATGCAGCGGAAAGGTACAGGTACAGATAACTAAAAATGTCATCTAAGTACAGTCATTTTAGTTTTGTACTTTCCATTTAAACATCACATCACAACCATTCAATTCAAGCAAAAAAAAAGTTACTAAAGTTGTGTTGACTACTTCAAATTATTATTATTTTGAACTTTCATCTTTTCATCTTTTCCTCCAGTGTACTCTGTCAAACACTATTTATTACATCCTGACATCTCATCGGAGAATTTCGGATATGTTGATCGCTCCAGCCGAAACTGTTCCGTAGAGCGTTTCTGACTGAAGCGTCTCCATCAAAGTCCTTCAGATGTTTTCATTTCTTCCGTTTGGATCCAAATTTCAGAACCTCCTCGCCATCTCAGCACCAGCCACAGCACATGTTTGGATGTTAATTGCTCAATTATTTAGCTGTTTCTTTCATTTTGTCAACCCCCGCTTTAAATTTGTATGCAAATAAGTTTGATATCATCTGGCAACTGGAGACTTTTTGGAGGAGCAATTATTTCTCAGTAGAACAGAGCTGCCAATAAGTGAATGAAGTTTCCTGTTATCATGCTTTGTTTAATTTCAGCAGGCAATGAACCACCTTATGGTAACGAGCAATTCTCTTGGTCACAATTAAAGCAGACCGTAGAAGACAGCGTTTGGTTGGAGATACTGAAGGTGCGTGTTTTTCACAAAGTTAACTTACGGGCGGGCTGTCAGTGAGTTGCAGAAGTCAGCGTTTCACCTTGTTTCACCACGGCCTGACAGAACCAGTGATAGAAGAAGGTAGAGCTGTTGAAGATGAGGATATAGAGGTTTAAAGAAAAGTGGACACACTGCGGCAGACTGCAAGACTCCAGCGTGTTGAAGAGCAAGTTCAGATCGCAATTAAGACGATGTAAAAGGATGTTTAAATGCTCAGATTAGAGGCAGATGAAAAGTTGAAATTGCATGGCTGATCTTTAAGTATTGTGACAAGAAATGGTCTGTGTGTTAGTTAATTTGCTCGAGATTAAACATTTCGAGGCACCATTCAAACATTTAAGTTGAACAAAAACATCAAATAACCCTACTAATTCTTTCTCTTGTCTGAAGGGGCAAGTTTTCGGTTCAACAAGTCTGGAACTAAGCTTAGTGATGCAAACAGAACTAAAATATTAGATTTAACAGACACATATTCTGCTGCACTGACATTTTTGAGCTTTTAACCATGTTCTAACAATGTTCTGTCATTCAGTTGGAGTTGCATTCAGCTGCATTCACACTGTTTTGAGGTATGTTCATCAGAAACTCCTCACTCTCCGATTTCGTACGTCACTTATACGAGAATCTTCTGCTGTTTTAAGTCCTTAAATCAAACCAAAAATCAAACCAAACTCGTTCTGAGCATTTCTGCCGTCTATTGCTTGGCTAGCGCTTTTTATGGCTCAAGTTACATCAAGACGATGTTTAAATACTCATATTAGAGGTAAATTACAAAGTTGACAGTGCATGGCTGATTTTCAAAAAGTAGGTAAGTATTGTAGCAGGATAGGGTTAGTGAAAATTTGTCTGTGTGTTAATTAATGTTATAGAGATTAAAAAAATTTTGGGGCACCAGTCATTTAGCTCTAACAAAAACATTGAATAACCCTTCTAATTCTTTCTCTGGTCTGAAGGTGAAAGTTTTCAGTTCCCAAACTAATTATCTACAAGTCTAGGACTAAGCTTTGTTGGCTACAGTAAACGCTGGTAGGGCTATAATCATTCAGTTGTTTAGTCGATTAATCGGTCGATCCATTTTTATTAGTCGACTAGCAACAGCACAAACAATAAGATATGAAGTGAGTTTGCTGAAGATTTTAGAGTCCAACATATAGTTTCCTAGCACTTATCTGTAAAAATAGTTGTTTTTGCATGGATTCCTTCACAGTTGTGTTCTTTTGAGTGCAATTTGGGTCAGATAAATGGAAATAACACAGTTCTGACAAATTTTTGCTACACCCCTTCTTAGTCGATAGGGCTGGTCTTTAGTCGACCAAGAATTTCTTTCGTCGACTACAGCCCTAAACGCTGGTGATGCAAACGGAACTAAAATAACAGATTTACTTTAGCTACAAATAAATCTAAATAGAAGAACCAACTCCACCTTTTACAGCCACATCTGGTTTAGTCTTACGTGACAGACGTTTGGGCCCAGCGTTGACGTCATTCGGTGGATCGAGCTGTAGAGTTTATTTGGAAACAACGTCCATGATGTCACTTTTTAAGACTGGCTGCTTTTGCCAATCTATTGTAGTGGCCCGGAAGAGGGAGCGGAACGAAGCATGCATGTTTTGCTTTTAATTTGCTGAGCTTGGGCCATCTTTTGGTTTGTTCTTTTCATAATGATCACAGTCAGTTTGTTTAACTTATGTCCGGATAATGTCTTACAATAGTTACTTCAAGTCAGTTTATTTTTGCAGAGCCCAAAATTGTCTGAAAATGACAAAGTAGACAGTTTAATTCACTTCGTCAAGGGAACAATGTTTACAGTCTGAGATGCAAAAATGTTTAAATGGCAGCTGTTGTCTTTTAAACAGCAAGTTGGAGTGAGAGTTTAGTTTTCTATTTAGGGCGAGTTATGATTTAATGTATTCTGGCCAGGACCAACTTGCTGATTTTACCAACAGAAAGTTAGAAAATCAAACAATGAAACAGTCATTGGTCAATGGAGACAAGCAAAATAATGAACCAACATTCACAGGAAAAAAAGCAAACGATAGCTGTTCCCTGGCCTCCTGTGTCTTTAGACCGTACTTCTCTGCAAGGGAAAACTCCAATACTCCAAAAACCAAATGGAGTCACACTTGAATAATGCTACGTAAAGCATCCAAAACTATGCGAACGTCTCAAGAAAACACTTTGGCGATGTAAGTGGGGTTTTTTAAAGATAATTGAACACTACTTCTACTTCTTTCGAGCATTCCGAGCACTTTACTTCAGTAAACTATTCGCCCATTCACTCACAAGCGCGCAGACATTCATTCATCTGTGTACACAAACCCTTGAGGCAGGTGGAATGTCTCTTTCAAGGGCACAACGGCAAAACCTTAATTGATAAACAGCGAAACCGCCCTCTCCCCTTCAAACTAACTCTTTTACAAATGCAGCGGCCATGGAGGGGTGTCACTGCTGCACTGAGACTCTGTCAGAGCAAGTTAGGTTGTGAGTACAGAGACAAGAGCAGGGGAATAAAAGCTGCAGATGAGAAGAGTGCTCGTTCAAGTTTGCTTAGAGGCTCATTTACATGCAACGATCGCACGGCAAACAAGAAGCACAGAAGACAGGAACATAAGGAGTCGGAACTCCAGCAGCCTGTTTTGGAAAATGACACTTTCTGGTTGGCAGGATACCTACATTTGGCAAAATGTTGGTTCTCACAGCAGGAAATGGGTGGGAGGTGGGAAGGTGGTCCAAAATTAAGGAAAGAAGTAACTTTTAGACTGCGATATTCAGCTTTAAAGCAAAAGTATGGAAATGTGTTGCCTAAGAAGGGGAAGTTTATTCGTAACAGCAAACTAACTTTTCTGGCAAAGGGTCCACCACTTGCTCGTCACGATGGAGATGTTATAACTTGGCATTGAATGTTCTACAGCATTTAGCTTATTTTTCGCCGTTGAGACAAGCAGGTGATGGCGCCGGGTCAAGTTAGTTAGATGTTCTGAAGCCATAGTGAAGTCTCCCCCTGCTGCCTCACCTGCACAACCTCCCTCGCCGCCTGCTCAGCTGTGATAGGCCGAGCTGCGCCCATCACTGCTCAGCCTTAAACTCAGGCCTCGCACAGCTCTCCTCCACCCCAGCACCACCACTGCACCATATTTAGAGTCTCGTTTTCTTCAGGTTTTTATTCCCACCTCCACCAGTGTCGAGGCTCCGGGGGGAAGATTCCTCATCATTCCCTGCCAGGGTCTAATCACCAAACCTAATATCTCTATCAGTATATATTATCGTTGATGAAGAGCATTACTCCTGAAACTTGATTTTCAACCAGTGTGCCGGGGAACACTAGTGTGCCTTGAGTTTTTACCAGGTGTGCCTTGAAAAAATGTCCGTTAACAGATTAACAAATGTGAATGTAATTGACTAATTTACCTTTTTGGAGTGTCCTGAGCTACTTCTCACTAAAAAATAACACAAAACCATCACTATTACCAAATTTAAAGAACCAGACAGAGGCACAAACATTAACTGGCTTGTTATAAACCATATTTTTTTACTAAATGGTCTGATTTGGTAATGTTTTTGTAGTAGGTGGTGTGCCGTGCTAGCTTTTAAAACTGAAAAAGTGTGCCACAACTCAAAAGAGGTTGAAAAACACTGCTCTAAACAGTTGACAAGAAACTGTCTCTTTCAGTTGAGTCAGTCTGTCAGTCTCTAAACTCAGAAAAATGGTGTCACAAAAAGATCTGAAACTTATAATTCATACCCTTGTGTCTTGCGTTTATACTATTGTAATAGTTTGTTTTCATGTACAAACAAGAAGGAGCTGTCTCGTCTGTAGCTGGTTCTGAACCTGAAGCCCGCAGAAATAAACAGGTTCACTTTTCCCCTGTTCTTAAAGCTCTTCGTTGTCTCCTATCATATACATTTTAAAATGCTGGTGAGGACCCTTCTTATATCAACGATCTGATCCAACCCCACACTCCCTCTGCGCACTGAGGTCTGTGGATCACACCCTGCTGATGGTTCCTCGCACTCGTTTTTGGACCAGAGAAGACAGATCCTTCCAGTCTGTCGCTCCCAGACTTTGGAACGATCTTCCACTTTCTCTGCGCTCAATAGACTCTGTTGACTCTTTCAAAAGCAAACTCAAAACTTTATTTTTTGCTCGGGCATTTTAACTTCAGCTGAGTAAATGTTTTGTTTTTCTGTATTTAAACGTTTTATTGTGTGCACTTTGTGACTTTGTTGTCTGTGAAACAAATAAAGTTTACTTACTTACTATATCAGTATATCATAGTTGTGTTTAATTCATTATGTTCCAGTGCATATCGTCTTCATTTGAATCTCTCCGGGTTGAAATGTTATGGATGTATTTAAACAAGTGGATGATGTATTAAGCAAGAACATCTCCAAGGAGACAAGCAGGTAGCAGAACAGTTACTGTGTGCACAATTGTTTTAGTATTGCCTTTTGCTATGGATCCCACTTGCTTAATGTTTTTTCCCAACCCAGTTCTCCTTCTCAACTGCTACTCTGAGGTAAGTTTAGATCAATGATAAGGTTTAGGAACAGTCAATTTGGTTTGATTCGGTCTTTGAGACAGGTCCGCTAACTGGGTCAAATTTAGTTAACGTATCTGAGGCTCTGGTTGATTATTTGTTGACTTTGACTCTGCTACATCGGCTAATAAACACTTCTTCTGCAGGTCCGTTTTCTCTGTAAGTTCTGCATCGATATATTTGATTCTGCAGCAGCCGCTTAACATTCCCTGCCGATGCTTCCACTCACACGTGTACATCTGTTGCTCTGACTATCTGCACGCCGTCCCCTATTTTCTTTCAAGACTTTCATGTGCTGATTCTCCAAGCCCAGGGTTCGAGTGGCACTTAAGATGGTCACGGACAGCCGAAACATTTGTATCGGACGCTGAGAGGAGCCGTCTTTAAATGATAGAACTCTGAGCTTTGAGCACTTCAATGTCACTTGAACAATGGTGAAAGGAATGAAGAAAGAGCTGCTGGGGACAGATTATTCACATTAATGCGTGAAGGAATCAAAAAGAACGAGAAAAGAGCAGACCTCAGAGAAGCTGCAGACTACAGGTTGAGCTGTTGTGAACACGCGGTGATGTGTGTGGAGGCAGATGCAACGCTTTGGTCAGCAGTCACTTTTATATTGGTGTTTGGACTGGAAGTTATTTTGAGCATTTTATTTTAATTGGAAGCGCGGATTGGATGCAAGAACGAAATGCAATCCAAATCCAAATAATTTATATTCCACATTTTATAAACATGAACAGTTTCCAAAGTGCTGCACTAAAACAAAAGGTACAATAAGTAGTCAATTTAATCTTACTAGTATCAACAAATAAATGCAATAGAAATCAAGCAAAACAGTAAAACCATTAAAAAAAAAAACACAAAAAAACAGAGGACCCCACAACTCACGCAATGTTAAAAGCCAGAGAATAAGTCAGGGTCTAAAACATTCCACTGTGGGCTGCCAGAGCACACCAGAGTGATTGAAATATAGTAACATTACATCTTTAGCACCAAGTAAACAATATTTATACAATGGGATGGGCCTAGTTTTATTTATAAACAATACTGAATGCCTCATGTTTCATTTTATTCTGAATTTTATGGTTAACCCTTCATGACCTGCCATAGAACAAGTTCTTTCCATGCTTTGCTGTCATTTTTGTCATTTTTAGGACTATGATGTTATGTTATATACACTTATGTAACCCTCATACATCAATATATTATTAAGACCATGTTTATTTTTCTATTATTCTATTTTTGTTCTATTTCAGACCAGATAAAAGTTATTTGAGTTAGTTGGAAAAACGAATAGAATAATTAAAAACAAGCATTCATTTATGAATTGGTGAATAGTTAAAGATTAATTCAAATAAAATTTAACTTAAGAGTTCTCAAATCAATACATTTTTCTCATTTCATCAACAATCAAAAGAGACATCGATATAGATTTTTTTAAAACAAAATTGTAACATTAAATTGTGTTTTTTTACCACTGGATTTCATGTCTTTGCATTTTGACAAACTGGGAAACAGAGGCTACAGAAAACAACGCAGAAGGAGGTCAAATCATTTTGTCCACTTTTATGTAACAAAAAAATCATTATGTATTGTTTTATTTTCAGCAAGTTGCTAAAAATAAATACAAAAATGGAGTGCTCCTGTAGGTCAGAAAGGGTTAAACAACCCCAAAGCACTGAGTTGAAGAGTTTATGTGCAACCTCTTTTTAGTACAAATACAGCAAATGCATTGATCAAGATTGTATTAAAACTTTGGTAGCACTAGAACAGATTTTACTTTTGGAAACATTTCTCTACAGATAAAATCCCAAGCCTCTACCGTTCTAGAACTTATCTGTTTTTGTCTTTTTCTTTACAATCCTGTAGAGTTTGTGAGGATTACACTTACCCGGTGAGCGAGGTGAAGATCCCTGTCTGCAGCTGCCATGTGGGGCGTCAGGTGAGAGCGGCGCTGGAGGTACGTGTCATTTCCGTCACGTTCTCCCACTGAGCGCCCACAGCCAGCCACATGGCCCTTCATATGGAGCCCGGGACACGACAGCCCAGCCGGGATTAACAAACGACTACGTGGCAGCATCCGCACCACACAGCGTTACCCCGGGCGGCTCCTCACGGTGTCCACTCTGCCTAATGTTACGGCGTTACACAACACGGCTTAAGCAAAGTGACATGGCTTTTCTGTTCTCATCAGAGAGAGGTGTGCACAGAGTGTCGGCTCAGTTATGAGACTAGTCATGGTGTTTGGGATGGGATGTCTAGTGTCTGGGATGTGTTGATGATTGCCTCTTGGTCAGGACTGAAAAAGAGATCATTCCTGGATAAATAACTGAACTGAACTGAACTGAACATCATATTCTAGAGTTGCACGATTTGGGAAATAAAATTATAATTGCGACTATGATTAGATTTGTAATTTATGTTTTAATTATGTGATTCTGTTCAAAGTTCACATTTTAAATACAATCAGGAGAATGTTTCGGTGTGTCCTACAGAAGCATAGAACTGTCAATGTTGGCTTTATTTTATTTATTTATTTTTTGATAGTTTTTCTGACTTTTTTTCAAATAAGTTTTTCTGAGTTTGTTTGGATAGTTTTTCTGTTTTAAAAAAAATCGTTTTTTGTTTTTTTTCTGACTTTTTTCACGTAAATAACGTGATACTGTCACGTTATTTCATGATAATTATCACATTATTTTGTGATAAAATAATAATAATAATTTGATCTTTAATCTTGATCAGGAAATTACTTTGCAACGCCACGAGGAATCAAGAGGAAGCATGGCGTCGATGGAAGAGGATCTGATCAAGTTTTCTCAGGATGTGAGCCTTCAAGACCGCAAGTTTGAGAAAACTTCTCGGGATCTCGAGAAAAATTCATCAGATCCTCTTCCAGCAACACCATGCTTCTTCTTGATTCCTCGTGGCATTGCAAAGAAGACATTTCCTGATCAAGCTTTAAGATCAAGCTTTGCAAAAAAAGAGTTATCACAAAATAACGTAATAATAATCATGAAATAACGTGATAGTATCACATCATTACGTGATTATATGATACTGACAAAAAAAAAAAAGTCAGAAAAACTATTAAAACAAAAAAAAGGAAAAAAAAGTCAGAAAAACTATCCCCCCCAAAAAACAACATAACAACATTGACAGTTCTATGTTTCCGTACATTTCTGTCACGTTTTTATTATGTTTTGGTTACTTTTAGCATAGTGTTTGTCACTTTTAGTTGCATTTTTGTCACTTTTAGTTGCATTTTATGGCGTTTTGTCACATGTTTGACCCTTGTAGTCACATTTTTTATGCTTTAAGAGGTGTTTTTGTCACTTGAAGACTTGTTACTTTTAGTTGCATTTTAGTTGCTTCTAGTTGTGTTTTTATCACTTTTAGTTGCAATGTATGGCTTTTTTGTTGCATTTTTTTTGCTTTTAAGTTACGTTTTTGTCGTTTTAGTGATGTTTTTCTCACTTTTAGTCACCTTTTTGTGGCATTTTTGTTACATTTTTGTATGCTTTTAGATGTGTTTTTGTCACTTTAGTCATGTTTTTCTGCCCGTTTCACTTCTAGCTGCATTTTTATGCCTTATTGACGCATTTTTGTCATGTTATTGTTGCTTGTTATCATATGTATGTTACTTTTAGTCAGGCTTTTGTCACTATTTGATGAGTCGCTTTGTCGCTTTAGTTGCGTTTTTCTGACTTTTTGTCACGTTAATTGTCGCTTGTAGTTTCGTGTATGTTACTTTTAGTCAGCTTTTTGATGCTTTTAGGCACGTTTTTGTTACTTTATGATGAGTTATAGTTGCTTTTAGTTGCATTTTGTCACTTTCAGTCATGTTTTTGTTGTTGACTTTTTGATACGTTTATGTCGTTTATTACTGTGACATAAACGTTATAACCTTTTTGATGCTTTTAGGCACGTTTTTGTCGCTTTATGATGAGTTATTGTCGCCTTTTCTCACTTTCTGTCAAATTTTTGTTGCTTTTTATTTGCGATTTTGTCACTTTAAATTGCATTTTCCTGACTTTTTGATACGTTTAGGTCACATTATTGTCGCTTGTCGTCACACGTATGCCGCTTTTAGTCAGCTTTTTGTCACTTTATGATGAGTTATTGTCGTTTTTGGCTGCTTTTTGTCACTGCTCACGGTGTCCACTCTGCCTAATGTTACGACGTTACACGACACGGCTTAAGCAAAGTGACAGCCCTTTTCTGTTCTCATCAGAGAGAGGTGTGCGCAGAGTGTCGGCTCGGTTATGAGACTGGTCATGGTGTTTGGGATGGGATGTCTTGTGTCTGGGATGTGTTGATGATTGCCTCTTGGTCAGGACTGAAAAAGAGATCATTCCTGGATAAATAAAAGAAAAAGACCCCACTATTTAACGTCATATTCAAGAGCTGTACGATTTGGGAAAATTTCTATTTGCAGTTTGTCTCAGTATTGTGATTAGATTTGCAATTTATGTTATAATAATGGGAGTCTGTTCCAAGTTCACATTTTAAACACAACCAGGAGAATTGACAAAAAGACTGAAATATGAACTGGCAAACACACTTGTTGCTTTTTCATGTTTTTGACGCATTTTTGTCACTTTTAGTTGCGTTTTTGTTGGTTTAGTCAAATTTCCGTAGCTTTTAGAAGGGTTTTTCCTCACTTTTAGTCACATTTTGTTGCATTTTTGTCAATTGTAGTTGTATTTTTGTCACGTTAAGTTATATTATTGTTGCGTTTTTGTCACATTTTTGCCACTTTTAGTTGCTTTTTTAAAAACTTTTTTTCATGTTTTAGTTGCTCGTTGTCAAATGTTTGTCGCTTTTAGTTACGTTTTTGATTCTTTTAGATGCATTTGTATCACTTTTAGTTGTGTTTATTTTGCTTTTTGTTGCATTTATGACACTTGTAACTGCGTGTTTGCTGCTTTTAGTCACCTTTTTATGCTTTTAGACACGTATTTGACTCTTTTGCGTTTTGTTGTTGCTTTGATTCACGTTTTTGTCACTTAATGTTACACTTTTGTTGCTTTTAGTCAAGTTTTTGTTGCTTTTTGTCACACTTTTAGCTGCATTTTTAAAGTATTTTTTGCATTTGTAGCCTCATGCTTGTCACATTTAGTCAGGTTTTTAGATGGGTTGTTATTGCTTTTAGTTGCGTTTTTTGGTTGTTTCTGTGTCACTTGTTTCCAAACATGTTTCAACACATCTAAATTTCAGGATGGGCAGATTTTTTTGCAGGATATTTTATTGACTCTGGAGAAAACTATTGCACATAAAAAACTGCAGCCTTTTTGATATGCTAATTGGGATTTTGAGACAATTGAGCTTATTTGTCCAGCCCTATCACACTCACCAGTTCGATCCCCGCTCCCTCCAGTGCATGCTGTTTTTGTGCTCCTCCTGAATGGTTCTTTGATGTAAATAGCTTTCGGGGCCATGTGTAAACAGTATATATTGTAATTACCTTCATAAAAATACACAAAAATATGTTCCGTTGCATGTTGACAGTATTGCATAAAAACTGCTGAAACCATTGGTACATTTTTCCTCTTGCCCCCATAAGTCAAAACTAGCTCAGGGTTTGAACATGCAAGGGGGGTTACGATAGAAAACAGACTAACAACATTAAAGAGACAAACGTGTGAGTGTCTGAGCTGCCCGCATGTCCATGTTGTGTGAGTGTAATATGTGCATGACAAAAGGTCAAACAAAGTTATGGCTGCAGAGAGAAGAGAAAGACAGTCCCAGGCAGCTTTTAAACTGTTGACCCTGACCAAAACAATTCTGCCCATACCGAGTGGGCAATGGTCAACTATAGAAATCATTTCACACTATAGTAGAGTAGAGTATTTCTCACTCCCTATTTATGTTCCAGTTCCCATTTCTAGATTGGCAGTTCACATAATATGGCTTTCGACATACACATTTATTCCCAATTATCCCAGAGCTGTTTTCTAGTCAGAAATAATCAGCTACAAAATTAAATTCATTAAAATTTTCCACAGAAAGCATGTAAACAAGGCAGACAAATAAATATAGCTTGTAATAAACATGTCAGCAGTCTACACTGAGCGGAATGTGAATTTCCTCACTAAATGCTCTCGCTGAAAGAGCATGTATAATGGAAGTTAATTTTGTAGGCGTATGTATAAAGGCAGGCGACACTTAGCACTTAACATATACCACATTTGAACTGACAAATATTAATCAAATTAACATGTAATTAACTATGTCTGTCTAAGTGATTGGGGAAAATTAGCATGATGTAAATGTCAGGGCACGAAATCTGCAACACCATAAATATATGATTAAGAATATTCATCTTGTCCTCCTGGTAGAATAATTAAATAGTTTAATCTATATCAGACAATGAGATATTATATTCCCATCACATTTTTCGACGGTTACTTAAGTCTTTGTCTGGAGAGTCACACGATGGCTGATGTAATGTGTCTTAACCGTGCCTATATATGAAGAACTGCTGTCAAGACACTTCTAATTGCTTCTGACACAAACAAAGGATATCATCAAGGACCAAGGTATAATATTATCTCTTAGCATTTGATTGATGAAACAATTAAGTATACCACAAATAAAACTCTAGTTCTGTGTAGGGCTGAACACTTTAGGTAGTTTAATCCTTGTTGATTAAAGCTGGGGTGTCATACTTTTATTGTTGTAAAGAGTACATTGTAAAAGCAGCACTTTGAGACAAAAATGAGACCACCGTGCACTGTCTGTATTTAATAATAAAGTACTGTATGTCTCTTCAACACGGAAATAAGAGCTGAAAGCAGCGCTCTGATTGGCTGTGCATGGGGCGGTCGTAAGAGTTTCACATTGCAGAATGAAAAGCGGTTCTTAAGATGAGCCCGCACCTGAATATGAATGATTGTGAATAATAAAAATGTACGAAAGGATTTGTGGGAGCTAGGAACTAGTTAGACACATTTACCTACTTCTTATTTTGCTGTGTGAAAATTAGGAACCCTAGCTTTGATCGGCTGATGGTGTCTAGAGACATCAGTGATTTAGATGGAGTTTTGGGAGTAATCTGCTTTTTTCACTTATAAAGATGCTGTTTACTAGTACTTCTCTGTTTCTAGTCGTTTTTGCGTAAGATCCGAACAATTTTGAGCGCGAACAGCACCACATTGCACCCTTTTTAGCCAATAGATAAACATGAAATGTCTTTAGTCGACCAAGAATTTCTATGTTCCAGTAGTCTTCACTTTGTAGCTTGATATGAACTTTTTTTGCTCTTTTTAGCCAGAATTACTGTCGCTGTAATTTGATATATAATCCAACACGAATCTGATCTGACATAAAGTTCTAAAAGTTCAGTGTTAAGCAACCATCAATCTATCATAATGTCCTTTTCCTCGATAGTAAAAGTCCAGAACACTCCCGGTGAGCCATGCCTGACATTCCCTGGGCGCACATAGTTAAAGGAGCGTGATCCATGCGAGATGTTTATCTTCAGCTGCAATCAAAGCCAGACATCGATCCTCCTTTCCATCAATGTAGCCATGGCAGCTGAAATCGTCTCTTCCGTTCCAATCTGCAGCTGAATCTGTCCTGTCTCTGTACTGTCAGCCGATGTCGCACAAAGAATCACGCCTCATCTACAACTGGGAGATGGAGGTGTGTCGCTGGTTGTGCTTATTATTGTGTCCAGAAGTGAAAGACCAAGAGGAGAGGGCTTTGTTTGGACTATAGCGCGCTGCTTTGGTGGTGTGTAATGGTTTTCACTGCGCCGCTGCCACACATCTCATTTTTTCCGGTGGTTCGCAGGTTATTATAGTGGACAAGCTGGTGTGCATCAAAAGTCATGTTCCCTGACAAAATTTTTCTTATTTTTCACACAAACCCGTATTCTATTCCATTACTCAGAAATACCTGAGAAAATATGTGTTGTTACTGTGAGCGGGGTCGTCTCTCCACAGATCAGATCTATAAGTTGGTGCATAAGTTTAATTCTCTGATATAAGACATTTTCTGATGACTCTGCTGTGGATGCATCAGTGGTGGTGACGCTGCAGGTCTTTTGTGAAAATACAGTCAGTATAAAGCTTCTTTTTTTTTTTTTTTAACCCTCTTCCTTTTTATTGAAATAAGGAAGTACAATCACATACAAAAACATTTCATATCACCAAATATAAAACAGAGAGCCAAGGTTTCTCAGGAGAGTCGTCTTCTGGTCGGCGTCAGGAAATGTTGCAATGATGGTTTTCTGTGCAGAGACAGCAAAGAGACAACAACCCAGGCTTCAAACCGCACAGACTTAAAAAGACGTTCAATAAAGTAAAACTTTAGCCAGTTAAGGACAGTCGCTTCAGTCGTGCGACTTGGTCGCCAGGCGCAGCTAAAAAAAAAAAAAGGCACCAGCAGACGCACAGCTGACCTGCTGCTGCCCCACTCCTCCTCTTTTCTTTCTCCTTTCTCTTCTCACTCTTGTTCTGTACTGTCCCTATTCTTCCACTGCTTCCTGCACACGTCCTCTGAATAAATGTATGAACTCCTCAAACCACAAACTGGCGGCAGTTATGTTGGCTGCACGACTAGAAAAAAGTCAACAAATATTTCCTGGCTCCAAAGTTGTGATAACTTACCAGACAATCCAGGTTCCTGCTGACTTTCTCCAGGCTCTTGTTCCTGTCGCTGTCGTTCACCAGCGTGACATTATAGAGCTCTGAGCACCACAGACACAGTGAGTTTATCATCCATTTTTTGCCACTGTGTGGTTTGTTTATGTCCTTCTTTCCGGATAATGAAATACGTAGTTACGTCACTGAAGCGTGATCTCTGATTGGTTGCCATCCACAGCGGTTGCTGCAATGGCCGCGGAAAGTTCAGCTTCTTTTATCTTCTACGACAGTTGCTCTGGTCGTGTGAATGAAGCGACAGTGACAGCACTACTGGCGCCGCACGACAAAATCGCAGAATTCGCGCCGCGCCAGTTGCACCGCAAAATCGCAGGGGGTTTTTGTAGCGCGACACCATAGACTTTACATGTAAACTGGTCTCGTTGGTCGATGCGGTCTGAACGCTCCTTTAGTTCAGAGGGCTGGTCATGTTGTGGGGAGGAGCTGGACTCTCTGACTGTTGTGTCAGAGAGGAGGATGTCAAAATCAGGACTGTTCTGGACTCCGTCCCACCAGCTCCACAAAGGCCTGGTCAGCTGCAAGAGCTCATTCAGCAACAGAGTGTTAATGCCACGCACTCCATGAGGGACACAGGAAATCATTCCTGTCTCCATCAGGATCTGGTTAAATTGTACATTTTCTTGCAAATATGTACATATGATGTGAGGGTGCTATATTCTATTGAAGGGTTAGATGTGAATTTATTCTGTCTTCACCAGGGTTTAGTTATGAAACAGATTTATAGGCAAAGCAGCCGGTGAACCTCGAGTAAATTGTAAGAAATATATGTACAACTGATTTCTAACTCAATTTTCAACAACAATTTTCATCAACAACATTTGGGAGCTTCCTATCTGACCCTGGGCCCCACTTTGGAATCACAGATTAAAGGAATACACAACATCGTCATCAGGTAACATCAGTGGTGTGAAAGGAGAGAATGAGGTCTGAGGCCGGGGTAAGAGTGGTTTAGGTGGTTGTGCGTTTTTCTGCTGCAAGACGTGAAGGATGCAGCAGAGAGCATTTATCTGAAGGCTTGAGTGGTGATAGCACTACCTGATGGGCAGATGGCGGGTGGAATAAACAAATCAACCTCAAGCCTGAAATGTTGCAAGGGCTTAATTTTCACCCAAGACATACATGAGCGGAAAAAATATTGTAGAATTCTCAACCTAGATCTTATACATTTAAGCATGTAATTACCCAAAGTGCTATTTGAGTGCCTGAGCGCTTAAAAGGTATGACTTATCTGTACTGTTTATCGTTCCTATTCATAAGGACGTGTTTACCGTTTTACGTTTAGCCTGAGCTGTAGTTGGAGTTTGATTGGCATGTGTGATTGACAGTTTAGGTTCCATTCACAGAAGAAAATTGAAAAAACTTAACATGTAGCTTTCCTTTTACCGGTAAAGTATGTTGAATATATAATCATTGGTATGGATTTGTAGTTTGTCAAAGCTACAGGTTGATGCTAAATTCCTATTAAGAACCAATATATGTTTATTCATTTATTCATTCTTTAATTTGGATCCCTAATGGCTTTCATGAAGTGGTTACTACTGGGCTCCATAAAAACTGTATAAAGATGAACATTGGATGCATTCCCACTTGTTATTTCATCTTAAATTGAGCCCATTTTAGTCCTGATGTGAACTTGGCTTGGTCCTGTTTAGTCCGAATCCATCCAGGTTTAGTTACGGGTTTAGTTCTGATTTAGTCGCAACTTTGATGTGGAGCCCTTAGACTCACACTCTTTAGTCAAAGCGTGACTCACTACAGAGCAGTTCTAAAGAAACTTTGGTATCTGAATTACAGTGTACAATCATCCAGCACTTCGAGTGAAAGAGCACTATAGGATCTTTAACCACCAACCATCGACCCTCTGGGGCTCACAGTGAGTACTTCAGTGCGATGACGCAAACGACGTGTCTAATTTCAGAGAAGTAATTGTAAAAAGTGCATCTTTTCTATGCAGCTTATGATACACCTGATTTAATCTGTGCTAAAGTTAATGTTTGAACAAAGGTAATTTCTATGAGTGAATGGGCTCATTAGCGTCACTTCACTGTGATTAGCCCCATAAAAATGAAAGTAAAATGCTGTGAAATACGGGTACATTTTAATTTTAAACATTTGTAGTTTATAGTAAATCTCTATCTGTAATTTATTAAGATAATGTTCATGTATTTTATGATGTTTTAGCCAATACACCTGCCATATATCTAAGTCAAGAAGTGATATAGTAGATCAAAAGGAAATGTTTAGCCTTTTTAAATATATGTCACCTTTTTGCATTTAATTATTTTACGTTGATAATCAATTTAAACTTTTATTTTACACACAATTTTTAAATGAAAAAGGGTGACGGTCTTTTATTGTGTGTACCTCTGTAGAATGAATGAGGTTGAATGTATTTTTGATGTTGGTGTCAAGCCTGTAACCACCTATAAGGCCCATATTTCGGAAAAAAAACTTTAGTCCCTTTACTGGTTTTACAGCATATGGTCAAACATTTCCTCACTTTCTTCCATTATTAAGAACAGGTAGAAAGCCCTGCATGAGTGATTTATTTGTCGGCAGATGACATTCTGGAGGCAGTCGAATAATCATCCACCTGAACAAGCAGATGTTAGCAATTCTGCGTGAAATCATCACAGCAAAAAAAGGCAAATTAAAAAGAACTTGAAATTATTTCTCAGTGTGTCGTATATAAGCAACTCTAGGGGCGTTACAAAAAACATTTTACAATCAAAGTTTTCTGAATAGCTGAACATTTTCAATTTCCAATTTTGCAGTTAATACAAAAAAAAATGCTTTTACAATCCAACGTTTGAATAGGAGTCAGATTCACACCAAAAAACATGTAATTTCTCCTCTCTTTTCTGCATAATCGTCTCTGAGTGATCTTGGTAACACATGCTAAATATTCCTTATTTTTAGTCAGATCCGTGATTTTGTGCTTTCTGCCTGATTTGGACTGTGCACTTTGTAGTGTGCAGCAGGAGTCCCACTGGTATTTTTGACACAGAGTGGAGTGGACAGCTCAGCCAGTTCTCCCACTGTGCCACACTGCCCCCTGTCTGTCACTCTGACCTCCAAAACAAGGGGGTGCAGTTTAGGAAAGCACACTGGCATGCAACACGGAGCGTTTAAGTGGTTAGCCGAACAGATGATGGCACCGCTTTGTGACCTTTGTGTCGTTGCGGTTCCCGACAGGAGAGAAAGTTTAGAACAGTGGAGCGCAAAGGGAGTCAAAGTTTGAAGGAGAAATGACAAAAGGTGAGCCGGCGGTTGTGTTTCCGAGCAATGCAAGATATCGAAACGGAAATGCGCGCCTCACAGCTGCACAGGTCAAGTAAATAACAACAAGCTCTTGGTGAATGTAGATGTTATCCGTAAACAGCTCCGTCAGTGATATGATATTTGCAGATCTTTGAAATCTCACTGGAATTTGGATTGTATTCAGCTTCTCAGAGATTGAAAATAATGTGTGGATTGAGGCGAGACACTAAAGGCAAAACCCATTTCTTTTTCTTTTTTTTTGTTCCTTGATTAGTTTTGTCTCCCAACATAAGCTTTCATGTGGAAACAATAAACGTGTCCAATCTGCTCCTAAAGATTTTTTATTATTTCTTTTAAACTACTTCATTCATAGATTTCTCTAGGACTTTGGCTCTTTTCCTCCCGTAGTGACAAGATCAGCCTTAAAGTAGCACACACACCAAACTTTACAATTTTGCACTTGACGAGATTCTGACGGCCTAATTTATTAAAGTTTCAAGTAAAAAAAAAGAGGGAATATCTGAATTTTTAGGCCAATTTTCCGTCAGATCTAGTTCACCTGAAAACAAAATAAGAAATCAAAAATCCCCTCTGTAAATTTTTTGGGTTAATTAATTAGTTACAAAACATTTTTAGGGGATTTTTAATGTCTTTTTTTGTGTCAGATTTAAATGCCCCAAATATGTACATTTTTAAGCTCTTATTTCTATATGAAAACAATAAATGATGAAAAACGTTTACATGAAAAACATTTGTGGGAGCGAACTACAGAAATATTGAACTGAACTGAAAACCTGCAGCATCTCACCTTAATAGCATAATTCAGTACCACTTGGTGATACATACACTTATTCGCTCATTTTCAACAAATAGTTTACTAATAATGATTTAAGATCAAGATTAATTACTTCATTAAGGGGTTAGGGTTAAAAGTTAGGATTGGGTATTTGTTACAAAGCCTTCGATCATATCGAATAAATTATTTGTCCACTATGAAATAAATCTTTGTTCAATTGTAACTTAGGTATTATAAATAACAATAATTCTTCATGTTTATTGTGCTCTGCGTCTAAAGAAATGTGGCTTTAGGCATCACAACATGTTTTTATTCTTAGAGAAAGATCCAGAAACATTATTAACTTTAGTCCAACTGTGGTCAGTGGTCATCTCATCTTCAGAAGGCCGGTTCCTTTGACACATTTGATACTGCTATAGATTTCATCTTCTGAACTTCAAACTAATTTTTCTTCATGGCAGGGCAATGAATGGGCTAAACTTTGAGCAGTTTTGTGACAGACACATGACTTTGGTGACCCCAAAAGGTAAAATGTAACGTTATCACCTTTACAAATCATGCTTCATAAATGGGTCACATATTAAGCATCTTTCATAATCACATGATCACAATGTCTTTTATACACACATAATCCTGTCCAGTGAGGCTCATTTGGTTGTTCTGATCATTTATTTAAATTGTTCTTTTTACAGACCAGACTTGTTTTTCATACCTGACAGACACCTGATTTATGCAGATTTGGGTGCTATCTTTCCCCTGGCAGAGTGCCATCTGCAGTCTGGCTTCTTCAGGACAATATCCTAGTTGTGTGAGAGAGTAAAAAAGGCTCCCTCGTCCTGGTTTATGACACAGATTGCGAGAGAGCAGTCGAAACTGTTAGGTAAACAAACAAACTCTGGTCTGGTTCTGTGAGTGTACTGATTGCCCTGTTTGTTACAGAATATTCAGAGAAGTCTTTGTGTGGCAGCCAACTGCCAGCCTTCTTCATAAAGTGCAGGATTTGTGCTGTGACTGTGCGGATGGTCTGATAATCAGCAGTAATCCTTGAGTGCGACCCTGGCCTCACACACATTTGGTTGACAGATGAATGAGGAAGTACTTGGAGCTCTCGCCTCCACCATCCCGATGTTAACTGGTCTGAGGTGCAGATGGACACTCTCGGAACTGGCGGTGATAGCTTTATTAAAAACAAACAAGCAAATTCTAAACTTTTGGAATTGTAATATTTTTCAATCTCATGACAAATAATATTTTCAGTTTGATTTCAACAACACATTAAGAAAAAGAGCATAGGCTTGCTCATTTATCTTTTTCTACACGGAAATGTCTCCAATAGGACAAAGTTTGGTTTGTGACTTTGTGTCTCAACATCTCAAAATAATTATGAGCAATAACAGCCTGAGTTAGAGCATTTTGATTAGCAGAATTTTAGTGGCACACGCAGTTTCATTCATCATTGATTAACGCAGACCCAAAAAGACCAAGACCCTATAATTATTGGGTTGATGTCGCATATTGTGTTGTTAATTATGCCCATCGACTGATACCAAATGTTTGTACGGATGACTCTTTACACTTCACACGGTACAAAACATATCCACTGTTACAAAGAAGTGGCAAAAAATACATGTTTTTACACCTTTGAATCAGTGAAAAAGTATTGTTTTGAGTTTCAGCAAAGTTTGTTTGTGGTGGTGCTTCTGCCGGGCCAAACCAGTTTCCCTGTTTCTGTTTGCATGTTTATCCCATCAAACCAAAAAAATCATCATTCAAAACATCATGTTTGTAGAAAATGATGTCATAATGATGCAACAATTCCAAAGGTATCCAAAAGGTCTTCATTTCGAGAGCAGCTTAGCTTGTGATCAGACACACTTTAGTATTGAGAGACCCAAAACGACTTTTCTTTGCAAAATGCATGAGAGGCTGTTGTTAACAAACAACATGGATGTCAGCATGAATGTGACATTCATACCAGCTCCACCTTGTGACAAACAAGGGCGTTTGGAGGCAAAGCAATCCAGTCTCAGGAAGAGGTTCAAACAGCTAAGGCCTGGACCTCCAACCTCAAGTGAGGACCTCTTTTTGTCTGGAGATGGAGAGGCCTTGTTGGCTGTGAGGAAAAGGTACCAGCCCTCCAGAGGCCACCCTTCAACTGAGCGACGGACACAAGACTCGGTCTCATCAGAGGAGACTGCAGAGCGACCCGTCCACTCACATCGCCTGCCTCCAGTCGGTGCTGGTGGCCGTACTCTGCAGAGGGACTCACTTTTTACAGTGATCCCACCCAATAAACCCTGCAGAGGGAATAAGATTGTTTTACCTTCGCTCAGCCCAGAGAGACCAAATTGTCTTTGGGACGCCAGGCAGCCACTGGTGACCCAGGGACAACATCCCAGGAACCCAGACTGCCTGTCATTCTGCCACCCCTTATACCTGAAGGTGAATATATATTACTTCTTACTTGCTCTTTAATAAATCTCATCCTTAGGATGTCATTCAACTCTAAACTCAATAATTTATTTCCACTGTTCTCACTAATCCACCAACCCATATGGCCTTTCTGAAAACACTGTCCTCATGTGTTAATTACTAATCATGTATATCTTCAACTCTGTTTCCTTTAACCTCCTCCCCATACTCAATTGTCAAAATGTCATCAAACATTTGTTACCTTCATTTACAACGTTACAACAATTAATTTCATATTTTTCATTTTCCAACAGTGCCAAAGACCACTCTGGAACATGGTGCAGCCTTTGGTGAGCGTCGGAGACAATCCCAGGATCCCAAACTGCCTCTGATTGTGGCTCCTTCAGCACAAGGCAAAGGTAAAATATTTGTTAACATAGCAAAAGTGAACTGTTGAGAAGAAAACTAAGCATCTTCATTTCCAATTCCAGGTGCTGCAACACGACATTCCAAAACAAGTCAGATTGTGTGCCTCCCACCAACTGAACGCGCTCCAAAAGCACCGGAGCTCAGAGATGCTCGGGCACAGAAAGTGTGTCAGAAACCGTCACAAGTGCCAAAATTACCTCCTATTGTACTCAACCGAGCAAGAGTTTAGTTAAAGATTTGTAAGTTACAACTTCAAATCTCAGGTGCCACGTTGGTCATTAACAGGCAACAATTTGTTGTCTATTACTTTGAGTGACTCTGTCGTGGACCAAAGACCTGACATGTGGAATTCATATTGTAGGAGCAAAACCACAACCAGTTCTGACCTCAACCTCTGACAAACCAAGGAAATCTGAGGTTCCAAGCCTGCCTCTGATTGGACCTGCTCATAGAAAACAGAAGCTCCACTCTCCAGTTGCAATTTCAGTTGAAACCACATCTACAAAAACAACTGCAGTGTCCAGGCTGCCTCCTATTGGACCAGCTCCAACATGGAAAAGAGGAAGCAGATGAACAGAGAGCAGAGCAAATTGAACGTTTGCTCGTCAACACATTTTGCTTTGAATAAATAATTCAAATGCACATACAGTTTTGTTGTCTTTAATGTGAACCACTCTAAGATATAGGCGTAGTCTTGAAGATCTTTAACGTTGTTTAAGCTTTAACACTGATCAAACACACAGACTGGACTCATTCTCACTGTAATTCAGAACATAGAAAACACCATTGCATATGTTTGAGTTGTTACATTTCTACACGACCAAAGACTCAGCATGAAATACTCTCACACTATAAAGTTAATCAAATTTCGACCCTTATCACTTCTATCATTAGCACAACAACTACAGCATTACTGGTACTGGTTAACATGATTTTGCCTGACCATTCAAGACCACACGTTTTGGTTTGGACTCATTTCCAGTCTCCCCGATTTCCAATGGCGGATGAACCAATCAAAAAAACGCATGGCTCATGGTCTGATAGAAACAGGAATAGCACAAAATTGAAGCAGTAAACTGTACATTTTAGGTTACGTTTTGTTTTGAATGTTCCGAGAATATTTGAGAGACACGTGCTACAAATTGTCCCAAGTTAGGAGAGTTTTTTGATGGCCCGTTGTGGTCCGATTCCGAACAAAATGTAGAAAGGACTGGCTGGCAAATTATGATTCAATAAGAAGACGTTGGGAGTGATTTGATGTCAGTAGGAATATCGTAAATTTGCATTTGTGGTGCTGGTGAGGCGCTACCTTTGCTTGTGCTGGTTGCTGTTGTTTTTGTCTCCAATTTAACTGTCACATGGGACATATTTTTAACTCCATTCACACTGTTGCACCGGATTTATACCCCGGCCCGTATTTTGAGCGGGCAACTTCCAGACTGCCTGTTACCCCAACTGTGTATTTCACCGGCGCAGTGCAGGTTCACTTGGGTTTGCGAGATAACACTCCAAGCCGCTGTAGTGTGCAGGAGAAATAGACTCCTTTGTAGATGTCAGTGTAACAGCACACAGCCCATGGCATAAAGAATCTAAGCAAGTGTTCTAGTAAAATGTAACATGACTTTCCATGTACAAATATGGACCACTCTATCTTTAAATACAACATCAAAAATATCGAAATGGATAATTAGATCAAATAAAATGTTACTAAAATGCACTTGAATACAGGACATGACTTGTAATTTATTAAAAATTTCTTGGGGGGGACCCTCAAATCCCCCTATACACATGCATTTTTCTAACTGTGAAAAAAAAAGAAGAAAAACTGATAAATGTGACCTGCTCCAATAGATTAACCACTTTTCTCCCCATGCATTCCACTTCTGATTTCTTGTCTCTATTTTATATAAGCGGAAAAAATGAATGAATGAATGTTATGTCCAATTATTTAAACAGTGCGTGTTTGGTGGGCCACAAACACAGTCTTGTTTAGGGCCCCCAAATGCCTAGAACTGGCCCTGCCTCAAAATGTTGACTACATCAAATGGCTTACTTGGGTAGAGTTGTGTGGTAAAATTATAACTCTGTAAAGAACAAAAGAACTGCATTATTAGTGATACTGAAACCACGCATAGACCAAAGTAAACAGAAGAAAAATCTATTCTTATTGATGGTGAATATTTTCCATTTTCCATCGACGTCTTCATGAGTCGACCTTACCAACATGATTGCAGAAAACCGTATGTTCTCAGACTTCAGTGTCAGCCAGGCTCGAATCAAGGCTGCAGCGTCTGGCCTTAGAGCTCCCAATGACATGTTATCGGAAAGTATTTCTCAACCTGCGCTGTTAAAAGGCTTGTGAGGCTGGGCGAAAGTCTGTGAAGGCTGAATGTACATTTAAATTCAGTTTAAACCTTGCAACGTTCAAATCTGCATTGTAAATATCGTTATATATCAAGTTTGGGAATGAATGTGTTTTTTATTGCGTTACATGTCGTGCGAGTTTTAATGGATTTGAATTCTATTAATGTTTTCAGAGTGTGAATGTCTCCGAGCGAGTCCAAAGTAAGAATAGCACAGGTGAAAAGTAGTTTTATGTTTGGTATTATGAATAACCTTTAAGGCTTGCTTTCTCTGATGCAGTTAAGTATGTGCGAGTCAAACAAACATTGAAATGCATGCCGTGTTGACATCAATTGAAGCTAGATAATGATGCTAAAACAACTACTCTCCGTCATTATTGAACCCTATGACTGTTAAGTGTATTCATCTGGATTAATGCGTGAGAACGGACCAAGGCGTTACAGTCAAATGTAACAAAACAACAGGGATTTGTTGATTCATTATCCGAGCGTGTTTGGGTTTAATACAGATGCAGGTGGTATAGAGAATATCAATGTGGTTCATGAGCTGCCCACAAGTTTTGAGTTTGAGTTTATTGAGCAGAGTGTGTATCCAAAATACATAAGTTCAAGAAGGCAGCGGTTTGAATGCTGGCTTCTGGCCCTGAGGAGAGCAATGATGCCGAAAGCTTAAACAGACGGTGCATCTGATTATGGCTAAAGCTGGACTAAGTAAATGGGGAGCACTCGCGGCAGAATGTTGAAAAGGTAGACGGTAAGATTAAGACTAATTAATGTTGCTTTGAGATGCTTAGTATTAGAAAGGCCATTGACTCTTCAGACCGAGTATTACCCCTGAATATAATGAGGTTTATGTGCATCATCTTAAAAAAGCAGAACAAAAAACAAATTAACTACAAACTAAACCTTGCCTAAAAGAAAACACATATTTGCAGTGTACACCATGGCACTCTCTTTGTAAGCAGCCATGTTTGTTCAGTCACATCCATCTGAGCTCCAGGTGATAAGACCAGGCTCAGACCAGATGTCTTTGGGCTGGACTGGCCAGGCAGTAGTCCCTGTGCCACATTAAACCAATAATCCATTACTGCCCGTTTACTGGTGGCACACACAGGTGTACACATAAATGAATGACTCTGAAGACACCCAAAGTGCTTTACAGTGCATTATTCATTCACTCCACACTTGGTGGTTGTAAGCTGCTGTAGTCGTAACTGCCCTGGCTGGGGCAGACTGACAGAAGCGAGTCCACCAATCACTCACACACACTCACACACACCACATTCGTAGCATTGTGCGTGTCTTGCCTGTTGACCCAACAACACTTTGCACTAGAGCCACACAGCACCACCTGCTGTTCCAGAGGCCTCCTATCCGAGTGCTGACCAGGCCTCGTCAGGCTTATCTTCCAAGATCTGATGAGATCGATCAGGCATTAACAAGCAGGCAAATATAAAAACATGTCACAAACATAAAAACATAACATTTTACAAGCTCAGGTTTTATTCAGTTTGTAAATAATAGGATCCACTAATCAAAAATCACTCTTCCCTCTACTCTACTCACGCTGATGAAAATACAATATGAGTAACAATTTTCTTTTTACACGAAACTTTCAATAGTGAGCAGGATGTATTTGAAATGGGAAGTGGGTGTTCAACAAAAGAAAATATTGTCAATTTTATTTCTAGCTGTGGCTAGGCAAAGGAAACAATAATTTATGTGAAAGGAAAACACACACACACACACACACACACACACACACACTTGCAACATCTGTGATTTCACTCGACAAGTGGTGCGCCACTGGAAGCAAAGGGGGATGCCATTGACCACTTTTCGATCTTTTTTTTGTTTGCTTGGAAGCAACAACAAAAAATCAGAAAATCTTCTGGGGTTTGCCTTCTTTTCTATGCTATGTTGTAAGCCCTTCACACAATACAATAATCCAATACTTTTTGATTCTGAGTTCAATCAGAGCCTGCCCAGGTCAGCCAAATAATGACTCCCGCTGAATGAACTGCTATGATTTGTTTTGATGCTCGGGCGCTGGAACAAATGAGACCTTTAAAGAAGCCGGCTGACACACATATAGTACCAGCTAGCATTAATGATTCAAATGAATGAGATACAGCGTGGAGCAGGGGACTAATCAACAGAATGGATAGGCAAACTCCAGTACCTAGCAGTCAGCTCAATCAGCGCTCAAAGGGAGCTTAAAAAACGCACGCATGCCTCGTATTGACTGCCAAGGTATCGCCATAGCAACCTGCCTTCTGCTTTTTTTTTTCATTTTCTGTTACTTTTTTCATAATGTTTTCATCGGTGCATTTTTGTAATATTTTGGAGTTCTCAATTTTAATGTGCTACTTCAGTTTTTGTCGTTTCTATATTAGTTTGCAGCTTGGGTCTAAAATGGGCTTTGTTCTTCGGGGAAAAGTAATCAGCGTTTCAGCACTGGCAGAGGAGGAGAGCGAGGTGCAGCGTGCAGTAGCTGGAGGTCGATAATACATGGGTTTGCAAAAATTTTAAAACAAAAATATTGGAAAAACTGTAGGAGAAAATATTGTTTACCAGCTGCATACAAGATCCATTCTGGTTGCCCAATAAACGAAGAATACTGTTAAAATTCGTGGCAGTGTCAAGAGAGATCGGATTTGAAGATCATTAGTCGAACATTATAGTCCATCTTGTTTGAAGGTTTAAAAAAAAAAACGTCCATAGAGATGCATTAGCTAAAACAATATAAAAAGGTAAACAAAAGAGCCGTGGAACAACCCCAGCTGTGGGGAGGTTAGCAACTTAATATTACGTTAGCCTAATTAAGAATCCTGTAAACTGTTCAGAGGGGAAAATGAAGTAGACAATGATATATTTTGTCTGTTTTTTGCTGTTCTTCTTCTTTTAAACAGTATGAACATGAACATAGCACAAGAAAAAGACACAGAGCATACAACATACTACATAATCCTAAACGTTTAGTCCAGTAAGTCATCCCATTTGGTCCAAACGTCTAATGAATCTGTCCATTTTCAAATTGAGTCAGAAAGTAATTTTATCAATTTGTTGCATGTCAGTAATAACTTAGGTCCAGTCCTTGATTATTGGTTGAGTTTGTGTCATCCATTTCTTTCTGAGGGCCTTTTTTCCTGCTGACAGAAATAGCTCCAAAAGTATCTGTTCAATATTTCTGAGCATCAGGACAGTCTCAAAACACATACACAAGCAATGGTGGGCCGCCTGGCAAACCACAGTTCCTCTAACAACCAGTCTTTCCCTGTGAATAGTGAGCACTTTGACATGGTTTTATAAAAAAAAAAAAAAAAAAAGGTTACACATTCTTCCAACAGAACTCTTTCCAAACATGTGATTTTGTGGTCCTCCATTGAGAAGTACATATATTTGAATTTATTTTCTCAATCTTCGTCTCAATCTTTCATCTTTCTCTTTGCAACTTATTTTTTATGCGTTTAGTAGAATTTTCAGATTATTTAAGCGTTCTCCTTGAAAGTTCTGATTTATTATATGCCTCGATAAAGATTTAGTTAGAGGTTTATAATGGTCAGTCTAAGTATTTGTTGTAATAACTCCTTATTTGTAATGTCCAAGCTTTTAATTTGTTTTCAAAGAATAACAACACAAATAAGCAACAATTTAACTTCCTTCTATTACAAAAGATGAAAAAATGTATATTTGAGGTAAAAGTATAAAAGTATAATTTCAAAAATATAATGTCACATGTATCTGAGTAGTTTTCATTTGCCAAAACCATCTATATGGATATTTCATGTTTTGTTTTGTGCTTAGTCCCAGTTTCTACTCTGAAAATCACATCAAATTTCACTTCACTTTTGCCTCCAGTCGTCTCTATTCCAAAATTTAAAATGTACTTAGATACATTACAGAAAAATAATGCAAAAATGATCAAGTTTAGGGAGAAAAACCAAGCGGCGAGGCATCAGGGCACTCTCTTCCCCTTTTCTTCGTTCACATCTGGAGGGACGTCAGGATGGATTAATCATACAGACGCCTTATCATTTTGAAGCTAATATAATCATAGAGGACAAGAGGTTGTGTCAGAAAAGGCAGGTAACGCAGTAAAAGTCAAAGGCGCAGCTCCGTTAACACCAGGTTGAGAGTTGGGGGCCCTGTACGTCGTGTCTGGAGGTCCACGGCTGCTCGGTTCTGTCTCGGTGACACTGAAGACCACGCGGTGCACGGCTTCTGGTGAGCTTGTTTAAAGGTTTCCCATCCGACGCGTGTTGGACTTGCTCCATGATTTCATCCTGACAGGGGAAGCCGCCTGTCTCAAGCCCGGAGGACACAAGCTGCTCATTGATTTCCGTCTCAAAGCTGCCTGTTCTGTTCTTCCACAAAGCCTGACACATCCGCACCGGGAAACTCACAAAGGTTTGCCTTTTGGAACCACAATATAATAGCCTAATGCATTTATTTGTAATAATTAGATGAGGAAATATAGAACTGTGCATCTATCAATAAATGATACATAAGCTAGATTTTGTTTTTGCTACAAGGAGACATAAAATACAATGATAAATGGTAAACAATTAAAGTGCCTATACAATTTGGACTTCTTATTTAACTAAAATGCAGTTAAGATGAACATATTTAAAAATGTTCTCAAATATTTGCAAATTTTACCCCAGTTTAGGTTTTTAATTTTACCTCTTGGTTGTTAATTATGGCATCACACAAGGAAATTACCAAGAAATCATCCTGAACACTCCTCTAATAATGGAAAAGTTTTAATTAGTTTTATATTACAAAGAAAAATACATTTGTCATATAAACACCTTTATTTTGTTGAATCAATGTTTAAAGGGTTAATTATGCATAACCTTTGTTTCTCGAGTGTGATGTTATCAATTTGTTTACTTCCTGTTTTTGTTTCCTCACAAATAGCGGTCTGATTGGTGTAAAACTATCATTTACTTTTACAACAGGTATTAGTACGCTGTCATACGCACTTTAACATTGCACTTCTTTACAGAGCAGAGCAATTATCAGGGGTGGAAAGTAACTATGAACAAAAGTAAATGTACTGTACTTAAAGTTTTTAGGTATCTGTTCAATGTATACTTTTTACTTCTACTTCATTACAGTATAGGTATCTGTCCTTTATACTCCATTAATTTTTTAAAAGGACTGAAAAGTACAAAACATCTTATGTTTTTAATGCATGTTTATGATGACACAGCCTAAATAAAACCAGGAAATTTAAATGATCAGTTCACTCTGATGACAGAAAACCAGCATCAGCACAATTCTATATGAAGATAACTATATATGGGTCTTACATAAGTTTCAAAATCTGTGTGAAATACTTCATGTTATTCTAAAAGTACATTTTCAAAGGGGTTTTTCAATACTTTTACTTAAAGGTGCTGTACCTGATTTTTACTGTTTTGAAATGTGAAAAACAGAACTAGATCATGAACCCATTTTTTCCCCCGTGTAATAAAGTAAAATCAGTTTGCTACAGCACAAATATAATGTAAAAGCACGTTTCAAAACAGTAAAAATCAGGTACAGCACCTTTAAGTAGATTATTTTACATGATACATTTACGTTTACTACAATAGTAAACTGCTCATGTTTCTCTACTTTTACTTAAGCAACAAAATCGAGTACTTCTTCCACCATTGGCAGATATTAATTTGTCATCCGCTTTACTTAACACACCGCTTACACATTAGACTGTCCGTGTTCAAATAAGTGCAAAAACCCAATCATACTGTATTAGCGACTGAGAGAAGGCATTGGAAAAACATTGGCCCCCTCCGTGCGCCTGCTGTGGGCTCCTAATGGCCTGTGTACCATCGAGTCATAATGAATGAGGAGTGGCTCTGTGGAGACGTACACATCGATTTGTTGCGGCACAGAACACCAAGAGAGACAGAAGTACAGAGATTATCGTCATTTGAACACGGAGTCAAACATACGCGAGTGCAATTTAAAGCTTTTAATACTACTTTGATGTCACTCTCTTTTGAAAATGCAGACCCTCTGGATCTCCGTTGACATTTATGTATCTGTGTAATGTTGGTACTAGCCGTGCTGCTAATAAGTCAATTAAATAGGCTTCATTCTTCATAATTGCCAGTAGAGGGAGACAGGGAGTGAATTAAAATGTGTAAATGAAAGAAATGGTGTCCCAAATGATGTTGTTAAGCTACACTTAAACTTGTCAAAAAATGTGAATGAAATACTGTAGCAAAGTGTCAAAAATATTGGCATAAATTCACTTTTGGATGTAAAGACTTGTAAATGTAGGAGGATAATGAGTCGATTGCATAAACAAATGACTAAACCTTCAGAAAGCTCATTTACCTTGATTACAATCGCTATAGTTTGAAAAATATATTGCTCCAGGTCTTTAAATAAAATCTGACAGACTATACCACACAAATGTACTACACATTTTATTGAAGACGTTTTTACTCTGGGGCCGTTTCTAGCTACAATGGATAACAGTACTATAATAGCAGCAATTTGATGGCCATTTGTTACAAAAGGGTTCAAGTTGTTGTTCTGAGGAAATGGAATCTTTGCATAAGAGGAGCTTTTCTGTAGTTGGCTGAATCCACCACAACACTTCTTCCGCTGTAAAGATCTGTTATGCACTTCTTTTTTTATGGCTGAGGGCTTTATTCACCAGGAGAGTTGTAGCGTGAAATGAAGAAACAAATGGTTGAGGGCTGGAATTGAACCTATGACGTGCAATGATAGTGTTTTTATCGTATTATTTTGTTCTACCTGCACAGTGTGTAAGATTCAAGTTTATCTTAAAGGCTATTTAACTGTTTTTTTTTCTGATTGCATGTTCTATTCCTGCTGTTCTTGATTTGTGCGTTGCTACACTGGAATTTCCCCACTGTGGAACAAATAATGGTTCTCTTGATCACACATCAGCAACGCCCTTAACCACTGCATCACCGGCGAAGCAAGGTGGTACATTTCTAATATTTAAAACACTACTGAATGTTTGACTGAGGTATTTCACAATTGTTTTTTAACTAAACATGACCATGACATGAAGTTTTGCTTTTATCTTCTCATGAAATTGAAGTTGATCTTTTTAAATTCAAACTATAACATCATATTTATGTTTAAGGAGATACTACAGGCAAAACTCTTACATTTATATGAGACGTTGTAAATTCAAAGGCCATTTTAAATTGTATCTGATTAATACGTTGTTATCATACTGTCAGTAATTCCCAAAAAGATGTTTAGTAATTCCAAGTTTGTGGCGGAGGAATACGAGGCTAAAGCTAGAGCAAACGAGAAAAGAAACAACTTTCGCTTTATCAGGTTTTTTTGCATTTATTTCACTTCCCGTCTCCTGTACGTCGCATTTTCATGTCTCATTATGAAATGTATTTGAGAGTGTTATACATTATGCGCTGAAAATATACTGTATATTTTGGGTATTGATGCGAGTGCCGTGCGTTGATAAACAGGAAACAACTGATGCTAATGTTCTCTACATTTATTTTAAGTCTATATTGAACAAATAACTGGAATTGCAGCGTTTTAGCGCAAGACCGAGTTAGAATTTCGTGAGGAATGATTATTTTTTTATTTATGTCTGTTTTTTGTCGTGCAATATGACAATAAAATTAATATTTCCTTCTAATCTAACATGACCAAACTCTGCACTGAGCCACGCAGCAGTACTACGACTGTACTTCGACTTGCTCTTTAGCTTCCAGCCTAACCTTTGCAGCTACATAATAACACAAAACACCAAAGCCCACCACCATTTCAGACTCTAAATCCCTGGCCAAGACCTTTAACGACATTGGAGCTAAACTGGACATGCAAACCACATACATGAGACCGAGGTGAAAGCTCCAATCGCAGTCCTATCAGTGTAAAGGAGCTGCCAGTTGGCTGACTGTTCCTGTCAGAGCCGCAGGTACATAGTAATTTCCCTGGGCAAACACGTGGTGAGTGGGTTCGTCTGAGTGTCTGCCTCCCCTCACAGGCTCCATAGTAAAGGCTGGATTACTGAAGAGTGCTATAGAGCTGACAGGCCTGACAGCTAACATTCCCCAATCACCTCCGAGGAGAGCCCCAGCCCTGGTGTTAAATGAATGTTTTATATGCAATACCACCGCGCTACAGCAGCAATTCACATTTAGAAAGGTATCAAGCCAAAAGAGCCCCAAGGAGTTGACTGTGATCTGCTACAATTAGATAAGCAAACACCCTAGTCTGACACGGAGGATTGGCTATATACAAGCAAAATGGGAGGTCCAGACTGCTGACCAAAAAAGAAAAAGTTATTTCCAGTCGAAGATCTTTCATGCATGGCTTCTGATCTTTGAAGCCGACCTTAAAACACCACCTACGTCTAGGGATTCACAGTCACTAAAACAAGCCCCGAGACACTTCCTTTGGGAAACTGTAAGCTGTCAAAAAAGTGGTGCAGCTATGTTTGTTTAATTGTCTTTTAGAAACAGTTAGAAGTTAACGTCTACAGCAATATTGTATCACTATCTCAACTAAAGTTAAGCTGAGGAAGTGAGCATAAGGTCAACTACATTTCTTTTTTATTGTCTTTTGTGTTCAGACATTTGGGCCCAGCTCTTCAGTGTGTTTACATCTACAGAAATATCAACACAACTTTCAGGACCAAGATGGACAGGAAAGAGATGTGGTTTGAAAGGATTGTAAAGTGAAAACCCTCAGGACCATATCTGTCTCTTCTTTATATCCCTTATACCAGTGCTTCTCAAACTCTTCGCACAAAGTACAACCCAACTTATTATTTGGCTTTCCGAGTACCCCCAGCTCTGAAACTGGACTTTATCAGAGTTAAATTAGGACTGAACATGATCTAAAATGAGACTAAACTGTGGATAAGGTAGTTCTAAATGAGGATGAACCCAAAGTAGAACAAGAAATGAATAGATTTGTCTCTATATAAAACAAATGCTCAAACTGTAGAAAGCCCCACGTACCAGTTTGAGAAAATCTTATCGTATCTGATATTTTTTATTTTAATAGAAAAGTACAATCAGTTCAATTACTGCTACCTACAACTGCTATTAATGCACACTACTTCCCTGCTATCCCACTTTTACTAACATTCTAACTACAATCAAAGGAAATTACAATTATGGTCTGTTTATCTTCTTGTTTCTAGTATTTAGATAGATCATAACTTAAGATTTTGTTCATTGTAAACCACGATATTGATCTAAAACGACTTAGTAATAGAAACATTTGTTTGCTTCCTGTTTAAACCTGTAGAACTGCTAAGCCCCGCCTCCTCATAGTGACATTTCACCGTAACAAGCAGCACATTGTCATTTACATTATGTACATGACATTTCAGAACCCGCAATATGTCACTTGGAGTTTTAATTTTTGCAAATAATCACAACTAAGTGCAGGGACGTGGGCGGGGATTGGGGGTAGGTGAAAACAGGAATTTTCTCAAGACTCGCGAGCACCCAGAACAGAACAGGACAGGAATCAATCAAAATACAATTTAGAGTGAACTAATGATGACCTGTTAACACTGTTAACAAGGCCAAAAGCTCATCAAGGTTTATTTTGTATTTTATAATATATCACCTTTAATGACTTATACTAATATTCCAATTCCAATCAAAGAACTTACAATTAAAGTCTGTTTACCTTCAAGTTTAGGAGAATTACTTGCTTTAATTTAGCATTTTCTGACCTATTTTCTTCCACTAAATCAATCTTGTCAACTGAGGATTCCAAACGAGCAGGCGGCTTTATTTGAAGTTTGTCTGTGCAGCGAGATCCTGCCGTGTGACTTTGTTAAATTCTGATCAGTGGATATGGATCTATCACCTTAATCATGACAGGAGACGCAACCTCCGCACTATGGCTGTATGTGCATGGATAGGAGATATTAATTATAGATAAAACCCTCAGCATGCATGATGAAACACATTTGACGAGGTGCACACCAGTCATTTATGTGCTAACTTTCATCTACAAAGGCATGCGCTGCACTGTTTATCATTTAGTACATTTTGTCAGTGATATAAGGTGTATTTTTTATCATTATCTTTGGGGCCATGAAAAAAGTGGCAGTGATTCTAACGGAACCAGCAAGAACCAGAAATCCTGCGTGCAAAATGCTTTCAAACCACTTTGGGAATATTGTGGCACTGGGGGTAACCAGTTAAAAGCTTTAATTATCATGAAACGCTAGGACCGCTCATCTAGAAATATAGTCTGTATGAAGCTATAGGAACATGGACAGGAATACAACACACTAATTAAATACATGTTTTGAGAATGTGAGCAGCGGCAACAAAAAAGTTCAGTTTCAACCTGGAAAGACTCAAATGAAGACGATATGCGCTGGAACAGGATGAATGAAATACAACTAGAATGAAGTAATGATAGCTATATTGCTAAACATATCTGGTTTGATGCTAAGACCCCGGCTGGGAATAAGAAGGTGGATGTTATGAGCCTTCCCCTTTAAACACTGGTGGTGGTGCAAGTCAAAACTAGAATTCTGAAATGATCTGGTGCTTTGGTGCAGCGGTGGTGCTGGGGTGGAGGAGGGCTGCTGAATGGAGAGGCAGAGGTCTGAGTTTGAAACTAGACTCAGCTCGCCTTGGCCTATCATGGCTGAAGCTGAAAAGTCATATTTAAAAGAAAAACATAACTTTGAGATTTTTTTTACTGTACAAAAACATGCACTGTGGAAAAGTTTTATATAGAATGGTTATTCATGCTGTAATTTTTTTTAATATCTCAATGTTTTGTGATTTTAATTGATCTTTTCTTGTTATCTAAAGTACTTTTAGTACACTCTTTGTACTAATTGTGCTCTACAAATAAACTACCTTGCCTTAAAAACATGAAACTAGTTCATTTTAAACTGTTTGCAGCGGTAAAGTTGCACGAGTTTAAAGTTTTCTAAGCCTATAGCACACTTAACCATCATGGTAAAGCGAACAGACATACAAACCTCCCCATAAAATGTTTTATAATTTGATGCAGACAACACAGCGTTCTCATTTTGACTTTAAGACAGCTTTTACAATATATCTGTGCTGGGGTGAAAACTATTTTACTTAAGCACATGAAACAAATCTGGAACAGGCAACAAAAGTGTTAAAAGATCTAGAAGATTAGTGTAAGATGACGCTGTATTGGTTTCAATGACCTGTGCTTTTGACGCTGCCTTGAAACTGTGACCTTTGTGAAACTGTAGCAGCCCTGTCACTCAGACACAAGCAGTGTGGTGTCACAAAAAAAAAAATGGTGCTCTGTGGGAGAATTCTTCTGGGCCAGGAAGAGCAGCACCTATGGAGTGGCCCCTCATCTAACTGACTGAAGGACAGAGGGGAGTGTCTTATCCTGTTCATATGGATATGGAATGCTTTGAGATGTCCAGGGTTATCATTATTTCAAAGAAGTTAAACAAATACAGCTGGACTTACTTAGTTCTTAGATAACCTACCCAGGAAGCCTCATCAGGCCTCAAATGTTCCCTCAAAATGTAGATCCACTACCCCTTTAAGGTCTTGATCAAGCCATTAAAAAGTCACGTTGTAGCATTGCTGAAATGAAGGACAAGCACATGTATGAGGGTTTCTCTTCACACACCATGAAAGGTCGGAACTGATTCCCTTGGAAATCTCATAAATATGCCATACATGTAACAAAGAACAGCACTACTTTTGAACATATGGAGATGAACATCACTTCAAGAGTGTGAAGAGAAGGTCAGGAGTCATCTTGTCCTCCCAGCACCAGCACCTTCATCATGCCACAAGGTAAAAGAAATGATGTATGTATGTATGTACTGTATATGTGTGTGTGAGGGAGAGAGAGAGAGAGAGAGAGAGAGAGAGAGAGAGAGAGAGAGAGAGAGAGAGAGAGAGAGAGAGAGAGAGATTTTTGTTTGTTTGTTTGTTTGTTTTTACATCAAATTCTGCATCAAAAATAGTTGTATTCATCCTCAAGGGGAAATTATTTTTGTTGATGACATGTGACCAGAAAATAAGAAAACACTTGTTGAACTACATTCAATAAACCGGTACGTTTATACTTCTGGAATCATAGTCAAAGTTCTGAAATACTAAGTCAATTTAAACTCAAGAACCCATCTTGACCTCACCCTGTGTTCGGGCTCCTGTCATTGGCAGGTCCTGGCCAATCACAGGGCAGCATTTTGGTGTGAGCGGCGCCACAGGCAAAGCTCTTTTAGAAAACAAGTTGCACTGTAATTTTGAATATTAGTTACCCCATATTCACCTTTTCTGCAAACAGTTATAGTTAGTTATGTGAATGTAGAGTGTCTTACCAGGGACACAACAACACAACTACATTCTGTTTGCAAGGAGAGCATTTAAAACTGCACCGCTCTCAGCCAGAGTTCCCCCCGAGCAACATCCAATTGTATTTTACAGTTACTGTAAAAAATATGTATAAAAGAAACTGGTGAAAGCTACCTGTTAGTAGAACACGGCCGATACGTGAAGTAGTAACATAACAAAGACCCTCTTCATTTGTAGAAAAAAAGCACAAGGACTCGTCTGGAAAACAGGAAATCATTTGCCCGAGACAGCTTGTTACATTGTTTTCCCCGTCTGAATTTAAGTAATCCAGTCAGGTTGAACCACAAAGTAGGCAAACGTACATTTAATCCGCTGGGTTCCGTTCGCTGGGGAACATCCATCCATCAGTATTAATGCAGGCCCGCTCTTCTCTCTGCACCTGCCAGTGTAAAACAAAACGCCCATGGGGAGTTGTGGCAGAACGGGCTGTCAGTTCTCTAGATAAACACGCCACAATTGTAAACATGGAGGGAATCAAAGTGCGCGGTACTTTTATCAATGAATATGTGAGTGTGCGCGCCGCGGTTTCTCGGGGAAAGTGTGATGTAATGTGCATTTTCTGGGCCCGTTATACAAAAATAGTATTTCAGGGCTGTGCAATTAATCAAATTCTAATCGCTGTCAAGATTTAGTCATTTCTAATTGCTTGGGTCCTTTGAATTGAGACGTCCACAGCAAATCTTCTGTCAGTAAATGCATCTGGTTAAGAGCAGATTGCGGTGGAAGAAATATGACTATTTTATATGCTATATGTCAGTTATAAAACGTCAAAATTGTTATAGATTGATAATTAGGGTTTGTTTTTTGGTCGTGTTTCCCAGCTTTAAAGAATGTGTTGCAAAAAAGGACAGTTTTTGAGTTTGGGTAGTATTTTATCAAAGTAATCAGAGCAGTTTTTCTTCTAATTAGTATTTCAGTTTTGAATAGACGTATTATCAGATTATAACTCAAGGTTTACTGTGATTCAGCGAGTCCTTAACCCATTTGTGTAGTCTTTTAAATGTAACTTGAAATAGAGGCAGTATAAAAATAATTATTGCAATTGTGAAATGAAATTGTGAATCTATTCAAAGCACCTTCACTTCACACAAAGATAAAGAATGAACTCCAGTGCTTGCAAATATACTCATTTCTCTAATTCACATCCGCAAGATCTAGAGTAGAAGAGACTACTTTTTCTTTTTTTTTCCAATAAAGATAGATCCAAAATCACTGATATTGGCATGATAGATATAAGTGATCATGGCCCTGTTTATATTACAGTAGACTTAGAGCAAAAACTAAAAAACACACCCTGGAGATTTCATACCAGTCTGCTTAATGACCCCATTGATAAAAAGTCAAATGAGACTTATTTGGAGGAAAACAAAACAGTAGAAAGCTCTCCTCCCATCCTCTGGGACGCAGCGAAAGCAGTTTTGATCATCGCCTCAACCAAATGATTTACTGGACAAATCAAAACTATCTATCTATCTCTGTTCCAAGAAGACTAATTTAGTCTGAGGTAAAATTCCCAGAACAGTCATTTCCTGTTGGTAATGTTAGTGAACAACAGTATGCTCTGGAGATAGATTTAAACGGCTGGTTTTTAAGCTGATGGACGGAGGCTCAAACACTTGAAACAATTTCCCCATGTTCTCGCACAGAATGCTGGAGGGCTTTATTTACGATCATGAGAGTTCTTTTTTTTCCCAGTGTTGCTAAATTACCACGCACGCTGGTGATTTGTGGCCCAAAACTTGACTGTTACTTCAAAATAGTATTACTCAAAAAGTACAAAATATAGTGGTTAAAAAGTTTTTGTGGAAACACCTACTCAAGAAATTGGGAGAGCAAATTTCTCATCTGATTTATAATTTGAAACCGTTTGGAACTTCCAACAATTCAAATCTGGTATTTTCAAAAGACTGACCACAATAAATCAGAGAAACAAAATGATGTCTGAAGGAACGGTGCAAGAGATGTTTAATAATATATATTAAAAAATAACATCCCAATAGCTGTTCCTGTATAGCTTTATAGGGCCAATTCTCCTTGATATGATTCTGATTCTCTCTATGTCATCAGTAAGCTCTATTTCCCCTCTGCTCTTTTTCACAAACTGACACTTGATTGGTGCAAAACTATAATTTATATTTACAGAGATATTATCCCACAAAGTGAATCCAAAATGAGCAAATTGTAAAAACCTGTCATACAAACATTAAAAGCGCTTTTAACCATGTTATTACAGGGTTTCCTCACCATAAGTGTAATGTTTAATGTTAGTGTAATGTAGTGATTCATGCATATTAATTCTGTCTTGTCTTGCAACTGAGGAATGAATGGATACAGTCGAGAAAGAAACTGACAATCCATTCATTTTAATGTGACAGAGCTGCTCTTTCACTAACTATCAACACAACCAAGAGCAAACTTTAGGAGTTATATTGTGTCAAGCACAGACAAGAAGACACAGAAAAGAACATTAGCTGTGTTGTTAAGACTCGACTTGAATTAGTTCTGTGAAAAAAACTCATAAATCGCCAGGAAACGTAGACCTATTAGAAGACAGAAAAAGTTGAGTTTCCTATTGAATAAACAAAGAGTTTCCTGCATGGTTTCCCCAGCCCCAGACCACGCCCCCCAAACATGATGCATTGCTGACTGTATCTATCATGATCTACGTATGTTTTTACTATGCTTCAATTTTTCCCAAACCTACTTACATCATACATCATCACTTTACACTGTGGCTATGCTAGCAAAAGTTTATTTTTTTTTACAATATATTTTTTCACTAAGGGTAAAGTTAGGATTAGGTTTAGAATCAGATCATTTGATTAAGTTGAGAGCTTTGGGGCAGGGTTTCAGCATGGGTTGTAGAAAATAAGGATGCATTCAATACGAAGTACCTGACAAAAACATAACATTCATTAATTTCTACCGCTTGTTCCGGTTAAGCTACAGGTGACTGGAGCCTATTCCAGTGACTATGGGTGTTGGGTGAGGTACACTCTGGACAGGGGCCAACTCATCGCATTCACTCTCACATTCACTCAGGGCACTCACATGGGCTGGGCGAAAAATTATTATCACGGCCAGATCATGATTTCGATTTTTATCACGATTCACGTTCACTTTACGTTTTTGTTGCTTTTGAATGCATTTTGATGGCTTTTGGTCATGCTTTAGTTGCTTGTTTCAGAACATGTACAAATCCAAGCTTTTATTCAAATCAAAGAAAGACATTTTGTTCTTTGTGGAAGAAATGATTGCACTTCAAAAATTGCAGCCTTTGTTATTTGCTAATTGCATCCATTAAAATTGTGTTTTCGTGTCGATTTGGTTTAATTGTGCAGCCCTCGTCTGTAAGAGGTAAATGCAGTCATCAGCCTAGAGGCTTCAGAGGCTAAACAACAGGAGAAAAATTGTGTTTGAACAGACAGCTGCATTAAAGAGACAAACAGTGAATCACAATACCGCGATTTCACAAAAATAGCAGATTGTCACAGGGATGGGCTCACGATTAGATTTTTATCATCATCACCATATTACCCAGCCCTACTCACATGGATGTGTTTGGAGGAATCGAACCCATAATCTCCTTATTATAGAACCGCTCTGCCACCGTGCACTCCAAAAAAAAAAAAAAAAATCATTAAAAAGGTTTTGTATATTATTTGTATTTGTCTTTCAAATAAAAGACCATGTGGGTGCACGGTGGCAGAGCGGCTAGAGCTTCTGCCTCTCAATAAGGAGGTCGTGGGTTCGAACCCAGACCACCCCAACATCGTGGTTTCGAATTCCGAACCACCCTAACATCACACGATCTTTCTGAGTGGAGTCTGCATGTCCTCCCCGTGTTACCGTGGGTTCTCTCCGGGTTCTCCGGCTTCCTCCCACCGTCCAAAGACATGACTGTGTAGGTTAATTGAAAACTCTAAATTGCCCATAGTGAATGAATGTGAGAGTGAATGGTTGTCTGTCCTTGTCTCTGTGTCAGCTGCGACGAGTTGGTCACTGTCCAGGGTGTACCCAGCCTAAGGCCCAAAGTCACTGGGATAGGCTCCAGTCACCCGCGACCCCTAACGGGAATAAGCGGTAGAAAATGAATGAATGAATGAATGAATAAAACACTTATTATTACAAAAGGAAAATCAGTTCTAATTATTAGGTTATTTGATTATTCAAGTCATCTGATTTTGTAGTCTGAACCTGTAAATACCCACTTTCTGTTGTGAGAATAAAAGACTTCAAAAATCCTGCTTCTAAGTGCCCTTAGACTAAAAAAAAAACAATTTATATTACATGTCATCTTTTCGATATACAGCCCACCATTATATGACAAACACCCTCATAAGAACACCTGCATATGAACACCATAAAGCAGAACAAGAGCTTATGTGAACATGTTACAGCCTGAACATACATTTGAATTGACTGATGTTTCTCATGACATGGTAAAGAGCCTCATCGATCTTCCACCTTATATTTAACAAAAACACATTGCACTGTTTTCGTACATGTCTCCGAGAGTATAATATTTCATCATTTTCAACATGCAGATAAAAACATTCTGCCAATCAGACGACAGGACCATGGCCAATAGTACGCGGTGCTCCGGTTCCCATAGCAACTGTGATCTTTGGACAAGCGGCTCTCAGAAATACCTTGTAAACACTGGAATTAATCGCCTCATTGCCTATAAACCACTGCGAAATGTAATGTTCTTTCACTGATATGTTTTCTGAAACTTGTGGAACATTTTTCTTCATGAAGCTGCAAATGAGACGGACTATTAATGTGGAAAATCTTGGCTACGACATGGATCCAAAACATCTTTACATTGATATGGGTCGGATGAAGCCATGGTATAGTTTATCAATAATGGCCTTTGGAGATTAACTTCAATGATTGGATTTGTGACGACAAGGTGACAAGTCAATATGGTCAATAAAAGGAGCTTTGCAGGATTGTTCATGTCCAGAGAGAAGAGTAGAAAAGTCTATATACAAAAAGTTGAATTGAATTTGGAGCGTTTCCTGTATACGTCAAATTCTATGTCATTTGCACTGTTCGGTATGTATTATTTTAGATTTTGATGAATACTTTGAAAGTAAAACTAAAATGATTTTGTAGAAACATAGATCTATCTTGCATTTTAATAAGGAAAATTGTTTATTGCATTTGTAAAAGATTTGTTTTAGAGACATAAAAGACATTCAATCTCAAAGAAAATCCGCCACATTCTCAATAAAGCAATAAACTAAGTTGAAAGCCTAAAAGCAGAACTAAGCAATATTTTTAGCTCATTAAACGTCTTTGTAAGTCCAGTTGGTGAGTGCATGTGTATTTTTGGGGCGTTTGAAGTGCTCGTTGTCTCCCCCTGCTGTTTCGGGGTGGAAAATCAGCTTCAACATTTGCCAACACAACTATCCTAAACTATCCTGGCTCTTTTTTTTTTATTTATTTAGTGACGTGAAATGTTTTTATATTTTCACGAGAGAGCTGAGGAGGAAGAAGTGTGCCAAAAGTAATTCATTAAAAGTAAAACTCATAATTAATTATTATACATTAAAAATGAACACTGAATTAATTACATATATTTTAATAATTAAATGTTCAATGATTTACTTAAATGTGCAATTAATTAATTTAAAGTGTCATTAAATATTTTAAAGAAATATTTAAAGCTTGATTTTATAAAGTAGTTTTTAATTCATTCAGGATTTCATGAAGCATTAAAAGAATCTGTCAGACTCACTCGTCAAACTTAGAAGGCGGGAGCCCATTTCTCTACAGAGGGGTCTATCATATCACAGCCCTGGGGACATAAAATGTAAGGGGAAAGAACGAATCTAGATATGAGGCCGAGAGAACTAGAATATTAGAGTTCATGACATGATTGTATTGTATTGTATTGTATTATTTTATTTGTACGGGGACAGTGCACAACACATTACAATACATGAACCAAGACAAAGTCAAAGGAGAGATGCTGGTGCAGGTTATAACACAACTGCTACTTTACACCTGTGGTCCCTGGGCAGGTTGATGGAAGAAATTCAAGTGTAGAAATTGAAGTATCATAATTACAGATCTGCTGTCAGAGTCACATCATTCATCACTCAACGAAATTTTAAAATCATCCAGCCTCACACTTCACACAAACTAAACTTTTCTCTCTCAAGCTCTCCCTCTCTCATCCTTTCAATGAGAGCTCCACTGCACACAGACACATCCCTATCACATGAGCTCATCAGTAATGTGTGCAGACTTGTTTAGACAACAGCCATTTCTTCGTCAGATGTGCAAATGTTTGAAATTCTGTGTAAGTTAGAATCTCTGTCGGTAAATTACTCCAATGCCTCACGGCCACAGAGGAAAAGGCTCATTTGACGAGTGCAGTCCTACATTTAGGGATGCTGCACTCTCCTCTGGAGGATGACCGCGCTAATCGTGTTGTTTTTTCTGAACTCAGCGACAAAGCCTCTCAGAGGAGGTGCAGCACCATTTTGAAAAGCAGGCAAATGTCATTAGAGACATGACAACCACTCAGTCAGAAAAATATGCCTATTTGTTCAAAATTCCAGAGACACTAATGGTGGCAAATATCTAGAGATGTTTTATGTGTAACCCATTTGGCTTGACGGACTAAGGTTCTTCCGGTCACTGTTTTAAACAATAGGAACTGGACAGAAATTGCAACAGAAGCATAAGTTTTCTCAAGTTCTCAAGAAGTTTTCTCAAACTTGCCTTCTGAAGGTTCACGCTTAGCGGGGCGCGACACACCGGACAACATATGCTACGCATCTGGCTTATAAAACAACTCTTTTGAACATTTTATGAACAAAATGAGAGACAAATGTGGGCTCTGTGAGAAGAAGAAAGGCAGTGCTTGGAGCAGGTTACTAGTGAGTTTATCAAGAAACAGGAGGTTTCCTGTGCGTAGAGAGGCCAGGGAGGACGCGGTTTTATCTCCCTGGCTTCAAACTTTCAAACTGGCTTCTGTTGGTCACAAACCGAGACCTGTCTGGTCACTGCAGACGTGCCAAAAGCATGTGGTTTGAGCCGTGGTGCTGCGCCCAAATGTAACCAGACGTGTGCCTCTGCCGCTTCTCCAGGAGAGGAGGGCGCACTCATGTTCCTTTAATAATAATAAATGGCTTATAAGTTTGAATGTGTCACTCTAACAGTGCATGGTGGTGGTGCTGTACCTATGGCCTGTCTGTGTCTCTGTCCTGTGCATAATCCTCCGCAGACACTGCTGGTGAACTGCTGGTCCGGTTTTGATCTGGGTTTGGACGTGCATTTTCATACAGTGGTTGTCGTGTCATGAAGAAGAAGAAGAAGAATTTTTATTTATAGAGCGCTTTTCCACCTAATAGGCACCCATGAACTCTAATATTCTAGATTCGTTCTTTCCCCTTACATTTTTTGTCCCCAGGGCCTTGATATGATAGACCCCTCTGTAGAGAAATGGGCTCGACCAGAGCAGTGGAAGTCCCGCCTTCTAAGGTTGACGAGTGAGTCTGACAGATTCTTTTAATGCTGAACAACTTCATGAAAAACTACTTTTAAGACTAAGCGGTAAATATTTCTTTAAGTTATTTAATGACACTTTAAATTAATTTATTGCACATTTAAGTAAATCATTAAACATTTAATTATTAAAATGTGTATTTAATCAATTCAGTGTACACTTTTAATGAATTAATGCCATATATAATGAATTATGAGTTTTACTTTAATTAATTCATTTTGGCACACTACATCCTCCATAGTTTGGGAGCTCCGTCTTCTGCTTTAAATCTTCAGGAGAAAATTAATGAACAGGTTTATTACAGACAAAATTCTAATTTGAAATATTGTGGAGAAAGGGGGACTTCCTGTGGATGTCTTGTTGCCCATTGTATTCTTCTTCTTTTTAAAACTAATATCTATATTACAATCTCATATTTTCTGGGAAAAAAGAGGAAAAAGGGAATGGATGATAACTAAATAAATAAATGGATAACAGGGACTGAACCAACTATCAAGGACTGGACTGAAATAACACTGGATAAAACAGAAAAACTGACTTTCATCATTTGAAAATGGACAAACACAACACTTTTTTTTTTTTTTTTTTTTAAGAATACTCTTATTCTTTTTATTGCCCTCTCTGTCTTGTTCTGTTTTTTATGTTAAAAATAAATGAAGAAGAAAAAACAACAACACTTTGCTGTAAAGATGTATGACTCCACTTGCTATAAAGGCCTAATAGTTCAAGAATGACCTATCTTTTTTATCTTCTTGGAACATCGAGGTGTATTTGTTAGCTAAATGTATTACTTTTTAATGTATGTCCTTCAGAATTCATTGGAGATAATAGTTGAGAAAACTTAAGTAGTTTGTTTACCATTAAAAAGAAGAGGCAATGAATACTAGATATGAGCGCGTCTAAAACACTGAAAGAAAGGCATTGGAAAGGATATGTCTGTGGATAAGCAGGGTACAAAGTGAAAAAACCCAAGGACTCATGCAGACTGGATTTGACGTCTGAATTTTAATCGATGACCCTGGTGTAGCCAGACCTGTGCTGAAAGTACAACATCAGAAAGTGCACGGCAAATGGTAATGTTTCAGCAAAATAGACCTGAACATAAAAGACGGATCAAATGAACCTATAAAAATATGAAGAAATGGCACCTGCGACTGACAATACACTTTGTTCTCTATATGTGACCAATGTTGGGAAAGCTAAAGGCGTTTTTGTTTTGTTCATCAGTTGTTGGTTGTTGTTTTTTTTAATGAAGAATGCCCTGTCTATAAAGCAGTGTCTTGCTCAAGAGCGGAATGTACTGGGTCAAAGGGAGAGGAAACCAAACTAACCATCATCCAGGTACTGTTACTTACAAAAATAACATTATTACACAGAGACAATTATTTAACTAATCACTTATTTATCAATTTGAAATATGTCTTGTCTTTATTTAGATTAATTAATTAAAAAAAAACTCACAATCTGACAGTTGTTCCCATAGTGTGGTGACTGCAGAGCTCCATCACTGAGGAAACATTGTTTGTCTGAGCTGTAAAAGAGAAAACACTTGTGGACAGTAAAACTGCATAGCTTTAAGGAATCACTGAACAACTGAGGAGCTGCTTTATAAAAAGAAAAGATAGACCAAAGGCCCAGCGTGCAATAAAATACTTTCACATGAAATTAGGTTTGGGATAGTTGTTATGTCTGTTATAATTTGGAGAAAATGTTACTGTTCCCTCATTAATCCAGAAAGTTTTTACCAATTTAAAAAGAAGTAAAGATAACTACACTTGAAATCTTTGTTATGCTGTGTCATAATTTGGACCAAGACATAACTAAAGTAGCTTTGTCCCAGTGCAGAAATAGGGTCGAAATGGGAACGCCGTGTGCTATCTGCATCTAGTCAGAGAGTGTTTTATCCTGCACCGCTAGTGTGGTGCATTAAAGTCCAGCCAGAGGCATAAATGACCCAAAGGATTGTTCAGGACCACAACCAGGGGCACAGATTAATGACTGGTGATCGAATGTATTCAAATCATTTACATGTTACAAGTTTTTCTTCATAAAAAAAAACAAACAAACATGTAAATCCTGATGAATATGTGGCCTGCTCTGCTAGCATCTCCCAGTCCAAAAATGATTTGTTGTTGTCATTTTAGTATATTCCATTGTAATATGACATTATTAAAACCATTTGTGTCATTTGGAGGACCAAAATCGTGTTAATGCCACCAAATGCATTACTGTGATGGTAAAACTCTGCTCTGGCCTCTGAAAGGTTTAAAAAGTGCTATCTATTCACATTGTGGTGATTCATTAGGATGCTAGGATGAAGGAAAGGATTAAATTTGGACGCCTGCAAACAGTTATAATACATTCATTCATTCATTCATTCATTTTCTACCGCTTATTCCCGTTAGGGGTCGCGGGTGACTGGAGCCTATCCCAGTGACTTTGGGCCTTAGGCGGGGTGCACCCTGGACAGTGGCCAACTCGTCACAGGACTGAGTTATAATACAGAATATATTTAAAAAGATAAAAGACAGAAAGAAAATAGTTAACATTTATCTAAGTTTAATGCCATACTGTGGAAAAAAGCACTAACTTATGACCCTCCATGAAAAGTTACACATTGCACCTTTGTACATCAAATCTATCCCGCGCATTTCACCCAAAGCCTGTGTTTATTAAAAGTGAAGGCTTCCCTTTGAGAAGACGGGAAATATGTCAGCAGTCATTTACTGTTATTTGGGAAACAGCCAGCCTTGCTCTCCTCCACCACACACTCATTACCTACTGCTCATTTAAAAGCAATGCTGTGGTTATAATTACCGTTGCGCAGTGCATTATCCAAGCCAGCGTTACACGTCTGTAGCCCAGAGTTAAAACCCCTGGCTTGGGCCTTGCAACAACAAAATACAGACACCTCATTTCTTCCTGTCTGCTCCATAATTGTCGGATGGGGTATCAATAATTTGTCAGGGAGTTGTATTGTGCGTAACACTGACTCCCAAATTATTCCTTTGAAGTGTTTTGTGAAGCCGTGTGCGCGCCTCCCCTGACAATCCCCTGCGCTCTTATTGTGTGTCTGCTCCTTTTCACACATCATTATGTTAGAGTTATTGCTCACCAGCTCTGCATTCAGCATCTGTCCCTTTACAAGAGTTTTGGGGTGGCCAACAATAGCCTCCTCCCCTGGCGACGCTGAGTGGCTCATGCCGATAAAACCAACCCGAGGAGTGTGAGAACGGAGGAAAATGCAAGTGAATATATTTTGGAATGGAGGAATTCTTATTGGAGCTATGGACCTTCGGATGTCTAGGTTTAAGGGCCAGGTAAGAGATACTTGATCACCTGAGAGGAGCTCTGAGTGGAGCCACTGTTCCCATTCATCAAAACAAAGCATACATTTTGTTACAGGGGTCATTTTGACTTCCACAATATTTCTGCCCTTTTGTAGTTAATCATGTTTTTGGCAAGTGTTTCCAGGAGGTGAGAGGGAACATTTCTCCAAGTTGTGAAGACGGCCTCATAAAGGGCATCTACTGTCTGGAACTGTGGTCCATTTTTGTAAACTCCCCCTGCCATCCATCCCCCAAAGGAACTCAATTGGATTTAGATCAGGGGAGCACGCAGGATGGTCCAAAACAGTGATGTTATTCTCCTGAAGAAGTCCTTTGTCCTGGGGCTTTGAGAACAGTAGCGTTGTCCTGTTGAAAAACCCAGTGGTTCCACAGATGAGGGCCTCAGTCATGAGGGATGCTCTCTGCAACATCTGCACAGACCACACCTGGAGCTTCATGGTTCCATTGAAGGAAAAAACACATCATTATGGCGCCCCCTCCCTGTGAGACGTAGAAAACATCTCAGGTGGATCTGCTTGTCGTGTCAGTAACGTTAGAAACCATCAGGACCATCAAGGTTACATTTTTTATATCTAATTTAATAAAACTTTCTTCCACCTTTCAATGTCCAGTGTTTGGTGCTCTCTTGTACAGTCCAATCGGCAGTTCTCTGGCGTTCAAGGAGACGAGGCTTTTGAAGAAGTTTCTTGTTTTTGAAGCCCTTCAGTCGCAGATGCGTCCGATGGTTATTGGGCTGCAGTTGGCACCAGTACCAGCCTTAATTTGGGTCGAGGATCGTCCAGTGTCTTGGTGGACGGCCAATTGGATCCTCTGGCTCAGTGTTGGGTTTTTGGGGTCTTCACTTTACTTTTTTGTCCCATAACCTTCAGGATCTTTTAAGAAATTCAAAATGACCGATGGCACGCTGCGAGAGGCCCTGCTTCTGCAGCTCAACAACCTGACCACGTTCAAAAGAGAAGAGCTTTTCTGCCTTTGCCATCAGAACGGTGTGAATACCTAACTGAGAATGACACTGAATCCACATTTTTACACAAATTTGGGCTTTTAAAGGCATGTGGCTACAGAACAGCCTAGTTCAGTTTAATTAAAGATGTTTACTCAAACCTTTTTTTTTTGTCTCACTCCCATTGCTTCTTGTTCCCAGCAGGTGACTTTAGAAAAATATTGGCCACAAGAGAATATCTTGAGAGAATGAGATAATTATGTTTAGGTTTTAAGATATTATTTCAAAATAATCGTCGTTCCCTCAATATATTTTCACGTGAGCACATAAATTGTGGCACATATTAATCATATATTTTGCAAATGTCCTTTCCCGGGCTCTGTAGAACTGAGGTCTAAAAGTGACAAAAGCTCTATAATGACATCTGTATTGCACCACCTTCAGATAGGTTTTTGTTTTTTAAATGTGTGATTGACATTGACAGAATCTGTGTTTTATTTAAGGTTTTGTCCAGTTATATTGAATCTAAATCATTAATCAGATGTTCAAAGTTTACATCACTTTTATCCTTTTAAACAAGTTATTCAAGTAACCATTTTTTACACTTTTACACTCACCCATTAATTTACACCTTAGACATTGTCCCAAAGTCTTTCCATAATTATGTTTGCACCTTTTGTTCCCTCATTGTACTCAAACAAAACAGAGGAGAAAGGTAAAACATTCAGCTTCAAAGCTTTGACTTATCAGAACATGACGCCGTAGAAACAGGAAGGAGATGACTTTCACAGGGAGGTAATTAAAATAGAAACCTTCATTTGATGTTTAGCATTTCATTTCATTAAAAAGCAACAGCGGTCGGCAGCGGGGCCAAAGACACAAGAAGAATGCACCGGACCTCGAAGCGCAGCATGCTGGCCAATTATAGTGATTCCTTTGCACAGATTAATTAACAGATAACTTCCTATATCTCACCAGGGCCTGCTCATTTGACTAGTCTCATTCATTTGGCAGGAGACTTATAATTTGTGCCCTCTACCTATACAAGTAGAATAGTTTAATTAAAAGAGCTCGAATGTTTTTCTTGTTTGACTGAAACTGAGCGAAGGTCACTTCCTTAACCACATAGTCATTTACATCTTAAGTTCTGTGAGTAAAGGTGAAAGAAATGTGGAAAATAAATATGAATGATTACAAACTTTAGGAAGACGATGATATAGTTTTCTCAGTTACCAATCTTTGACCCAATGTATGACGTTTAAAGCTAACAGTCTTTGCTGCGAACAATTGTAGTGTCGGGTCATTCTTAATTACCAAAAACTTGGGGGTGATGGCCAAGTTGTTGAAATACCAATCAGAAAGCAGAATTGGCCTCACATTTAGGTCTCCAGTTCCTACAACAGTATATATATGTGTCCTTTCTGATCTGGATGGTCACTTCCTAAAGCAGCTGCACCTTGAGACTTGAGCTGAACATGAGACATGACCAGTCCATAAACTTGGATGTGTCTTTTGCATGTAAGAAGATAAAGTCCAATTCATAAGAGGCAAGAAGAGTTAGTTCTTGCACCAAAGGGCAGTCATTATGTTCTTACTAGGAACTGGACGATTCTCAAAATAGTCTCAAATCGTATGATACTGGTGGTTTGATCTGACTTGCATGTTGGGTTTGATTCTCATGTGTTCCTCCATGCGTTCTGTGTTGCCATTTAAGTGAAAGGGTTAAGCCTTTCGTCCTCTCACAGACAGAGGGAGTAAGTAAATCGACCCAGGAATTACTAAAATATTTTTCTTTCTTTAGACTTTATCTTTCAAGTTTTACTTGGAAAACAATACATCTATATACCTTTTCTTGGTATAATTTGTTTAGCAGTAAAATAAAAACCGTAGAGGTGTTTTTATTAGTGTCAGTGGGAGGAGCCTCTGGGGACGAGGCAGAGAAGCTCAGACATGAGTCAGGACGAGCACACACCCACAGGCAAGAAAATAACCAAAATAAATAACACGCAAATGCACAAATAAGGCAAATCTACAAGTGATTGTTTAATAACCTATAATATGTGTTTATGATATCGCTTTGTGTGTTTATGATATATGAACACACATTCTCCTTATGAGACACAATCTTTACTTTACTTTACTTTTCAGTTATTAAACATTCAGAACTATAGCCTCATCATTAAAGGACACATATTCTGCTACAGTGACATTTTTGAGCTTTTAACCCCGTTCTAACAATGTTCCGTCATCAACATGTTGCTGCATTCACGCTGTTTTGAGGATTATTGGTTTAAAAATCCCCCCTCTCCGAGCGTCAAAAGCACTTCCTGCTGAGCTCCCTCGATCAGTGACATTTTGCCTGATTTCATACGTCACTTATCTAAGAATCTTCTGCTGTTTTAAGTCCTTAAATCCTTTGTTTCCTGAGCATTTCTGTCGTCTAAACATAATAACTGCTACTGCTAACCTGAGCATAGCGTCTCTTAAAGCGATAACATAACTAATTTGTGTAAGTGCTAGGCGTCATCTACTGACTGCATAAACTCAGTAAGTGTCAGAGCAGACAGCAGAGAAACCAAATAAAAGTCAAAAGAGGAAGTCCTGACTTAATTGCCTGTACACTATATTAATACTATATTAATGTATATAGTCATTTACAAAAAAAGTAAGTTTTATTTAGAAAATTAACAGAAAAAACACAAGCACAAGTTTTCTGCCAAACAAAATCTAAATTATATTGAAATCATGACCCATGTATGCAGATAAGTATTCAATCATGACAAAACAGTATCGTCCCATCCCTAGTTTGTGAAATTAAGATTATAAAAATATAATTTGAGCCAATAAACATTTTGCCTCCTCTGAAGTATGAATTGGCCTTTAGGCACTGCCTGGCAGTTTTGATGTAGTGAGAGCGCACACGACATATACTAGTTTTAAATTAGGATCTAATAGCTTCAAAAGTGGATATGAAAGTTGAGAACATTTACCAGACAGAAGATGACTTGCACACCTCGCATAGTCATCATTGCTGTCACACAGTAAAAGAATATCTATAAAATAAATACTGACTTGGCCACAAGGGGCCAGTAAATCAAAAGACTGTATCTGTCGGTGTCACAGCACATTTACAAGCTTTCCAGAAAATTATTGTTTGATGATATTTTTGGAGGAATATCGCCCCTGGTACAATCCCATTTTGTTCTGAGTCTTACAATAATAAAGATTTCTTACAACATCTCTAAGGCAGTTGTGCATCTTTTAAGTGCCATTTCCAAACAAACCATTTAAATCACACAAAACCAGATGCAGTTAAAATGCTGTTTTCGACTTGCTGCACATCCTGAACCCGCAGCAGTATATATTATGTATTCAGAAATGTGTTTATATTTTGTAAGCAGAGCAGCTCTTACAAAACAAAAGGATGAAATTGTTGAAAAGTTTATGTGGCGAGCTGCTTGTTTCAGAACATACTATAAAACCCCTCATGCAAACACACCACCCCACAGCTCCGTTAAGTAAATCTTTTCATCTTTGCTCTACTTTTCAATGCACTCTGTCTGTCGCGACCAATAACAAAAAAGCTCCAAGATGCCAGAACAAAAAGCTGCTACAGTGGAAGACATTTAAGTACATCACCTCTTTGCCCTTTGCGGCAGGGGAGGAGTCGGAAAGTTAGGGAGATGTCATACCCGGTGCTAGGGACTATGAATATTTTAAAAGGCAGAAGTTTGGCCCATCTCTCCGCATTAAGTCACGGTGCCACCACTCGCATACACAGACAAACAGTGCGGAAGGGAGGGGGGCTTTTAGGGAGCTGTGGTGGACAGGTAACCTTTCTCCTGCACTAAACAGTAACACCATTCTGAGTGATTTGAATAGACACCGCCTGTGAGAGCCAGAGGGAAGAGAACGCAGAGCAAGGGACAATAGCGAAGAGAGGCCACAGTACCGGCTCTGGCAAATTCACGAGTCCAAAGTATTAAGAGTTGTGGCATCATTGTGGACAAAACACAAAACAGAATTGAAGCAGACTGTGTGGTGTAATGCGTGAGATCAGAGTGTTTAAAGTGCATGTGACGGGTTCTAGTTGAATTATTACTTTATTTGGTGGGATAGTGTCTGTAGTAAATGTTTATCATAGTTTGTAAAGGAAAATGTAAAAATAAAAGTGACAGAAAGTAGTGCTGCGTTCATGTCATGTCCAATAAGAGACATTGAATCGAAAATGCAGGTACAATTTACACTCAAATTGCAACTTTTGCTGAGAGTTTAAACAATAATTTAACTTTTTGTAAAGTCTATAAACTGTAGTGGTTATGGGCTCTGACATTCTTTTATTTTTCTTTTTGTCTCTGGATCTTTTGTTTTGCTCAAATTCACTTTTTTACAGTAAAGTAGAAACTGAAAGTAGTTTCTCGTTGCTCCAACTGTGCAGAGCTTAGCTGGCTTGTTTGCTGACGGCATTTGGAGATTTTGAACACTTTAACTGCCTCACAACCAAAAATTTCTTCAGCAAAGAGATTTGGAAACGTCTTATTTAAGGAAAGAAAGGTATGGAGGAAAAAAAAGTGTAAACTCGGTAGTTTACATGGAAATTTTGTATATTGTATATGTTTCATAAAGGGTTTCCCAATGTAAATTTGTTTAAAAGGTTCAAATGTACTGGTAATATTATATTGGTTGAAATACTGGCTATGTGTATATGTTTGTATGTTTACATTTTTTTTCTGTATTTCTGGGGAGGTTTTTCACCTGCTGCACCAAACACAAGATAAAAAGGAAACAAAATTCTGAATAAAGTCTGATCATTGGGAGTTAAATCCAGTTCAGACTTCATGTTTATGATTCAACCTTTTCAAGTAGGAACTGCACTACACAACTTGACACAAACTAAATATTTAGACTGTAGCAGTTTTTTCAACAGTTGTGAAATTACCAACCTTGTCATATGCCTCCCATGTCCAACCAGGAAGAAAAATTATAAACATCACCAAAATTGTCAAACTGGGGGAATATAGACTAACCCTTTATTAAGATCTTAGACTACATATTCAATAAAACATAGTTGACATTATTGTATTTAACTGGCATTTGCACTTTAATTAAATGAGTTTGTTCTTTGTCAGAGACTAAAACGGTGGTTGGCGATAGAGCAAGAACGTCCCAGGTTTGACCCCCAAACCACGTGGGGCTTGTGTGGAACTCGCCGTTTACCAAATCAATCCAAAACAAGCACAACAACAAGTCTGAGTGTCTGGGTTCTCCTGACCAGAATCCTGCTCACACTGGAGCCGTGGCGCAGTTAGAGCCTTCACCCACAAACCCAAAGATCTTCACTACTGCTTATTGCTGCGTCCTTAGGCAAGAAACGTCACCCACCTCACCTTTGCGTGACTTTGCGGTGACGATTAGAGAGGGTGCCGTAGATTGTCAGGCTTACTTCCATCAGGCTATGAAATTAGTGGAGTGCACAGTGGGTCAAATTTGCAAACACTTTCATACAAGAAGTTTTGAAATATACTCTCCTCCAGATTCAATTCCATTCAGTATTCAGTAAGAGCCTAATCAAGTTGAATCTCTTCCTCAATCAGAGATATATTAAGCAAAGTTCTTTGGATGTGGAAGAAATTAAGTGGCATTCACACTCTTTTTATCTGTGTAAATAATAGAGCAATTCATGGAATGTCGTAAGCGAACTATTTTTAGGCAAGTCTTTTATTTAGAACATTTTAAAGGTAGACAGCCACACTCTTTTTTGCTTCAACATCCACAAGAGACAAAATCCAAACCATGTGCGAAAGGAGAAAGGAGACCCTGTGGCAGAGGTTATGACACTAAAAGTCTGCCTCTGTCGCTCCAGACGCCTAAACACAACTTTCCTTCCACCGACTTGAAAGGGGTTCTCCTTCCGTGTCAGATGGAGATGACATGTCTCCACCTCCACGCCTCTTCTGTCAGGGCATTTTCCGCCAAACGTCACTCTACATCAGTTTGACTTTAGGTTTTTCTTTTTGCCAACCCAAATCTCAATGTTTCCAATGTGTCTTGGGTCATCGCTGGTAACTGACGAAATATGTTAGTCCAAGTGGGCAATCCGAGGTGAAACGGCAATGGGTGTTTGGGATTATAGCTATTTCCTCTGAACCAATTCGACTTTTCAACAATTTGAGTTGAACTTCAGAAATGTGCAAGTCCTTAGAGGAGAAGAGGAGTTGAATGGTAGCTGCAAAATATACTGGTCTGTGCTCTAGGTCTTAAAGGATAAATATTATGCATTATTTGTATTGTTATTGGCCTTTAGACCTCCTCTTGAGTATCTTTACTTTGGCATCGCATCTATTAAAACTAAAAATAAAATGTTTTCACGGAGAACAATATATCTTTATCACAGGGATGCCAAGAGTAACTTAGCTGTGGTTCCATCTACTGGCTGCAGAGGGAATTACACAGGTTGAAGATACACATTGCTTGTTGTGCTAGCCGTGCAGTTGTTGAGCGGAGTGTTTTGACGGTCTGGAGAGGATTTTCTAACCACGATTGATCAGACTAGTGTGAATGAAGCTAAATGCACAGCCAGGTATGTTTTAGATGACAGAACAATTTTAGAACATGGTTAAAATTTGTATAATATTGTCATTTAAATTTCAGTTAAAAAAGAAAATACTAAACTAACTGGAGACACTTAAAGCTGAGGTACCTGACATTTTTTATTTGTAATTTAGTATATTTTGTATATCTTTTCTTTTGTATATCTTGTAAAAGCAGGACTTTGTGACAAAATGAGGCCAATGCACACTGTCTCAATGTGCGCTCTGATTGGCTGTGCTTTGGTGGTCCGTCCCAGTTTCACTTCATCTGAAAAAAGACGTTCTAAACTGTGCACACGTCTAAGATTAATGTATGTGGATATTTAACATGTGCCAATGTCTTTGTCGAAAGACAGGAACAAGTTAGACAGGCTTAAGTACTTCAAACTATTGCGGTGTGAAAATCAGGTACTCCAGCTTTAAATAGTAAGAATACCAATTTTTTAAGCTAAGTATACTGTAAATTAAGTGATTAATTAAATTGAGTTAATCTGTTTAATTCAAGGTTTTAGTTGTAGCAAACTGAGACAAAATGCAATATTTACTGATCCACAAGAAAAAAGACAACACAATATAGCTCACAAATTACAATATAAGAAATTCTGTTAACAACAAGTAGCAAGTGATGCTAAAACTCTAAATAAAAACAGTAGCACAGTGTTGTCAAGCTGAATTATGGGATGTCCAGATGTTCCGTGAGATTTGGCCCTCCAGTTTGAAACATCCCATAATAATTGATATACTCTTTTTCACAATGTAATCAGTGGGTAATGATTCATTCAGTGCTTCACAAAGTATTTTGGCCATTTCCCGCCTTGGTTGAGATTGCTTTTTTGTCTATTAGACGTTCAAACTCAGAGCAAAATAGTTTTTCTTTTTGTTGTTGCTCCATTTGAAGCACACACCTTTTTCTCTATGTCCCCAAAAACTGATTGAGTTTATTGATTTTGCTGGGCCATTGTCTTTCGTTATGGCGCATTAAACTAAGTGAATATATTTTTGGGCTATTTATTCACAGGTATCGCAAAAAAAGTCTTGTTTTAGTGTTCAGCGCTCTGCTTTTTTCCCAATTATTCAAAACATAGAGAGGAGACTGGCATTGATCTGAATGGACAAGGCCTTACACGGCTCAAAGAAATATAACCTATTTCTCAAGGCTTTTTATTCAAGGATATGCCAACTGGCTGAATCTCAATATGAGCAGCACTGGAGCAAAAATGATGTTTGGTTTTTCTTCTATTTTTTTATTGCTAGGTCATATTGAGGAGTTTGTTTGCTCCTGTGCATTCGGTCAGCCTACAGGGAAGCACACTTTCATTTCAAGCCAAAACTCACTTTGAAATCTTATTGAATTGTTTGTCACAAGAACAAAAACATATACAAGACAGCACTTAACAACAAACATCACCTTTTGACATTAAGAAACTTTACAGGAGCAACATTTTTTCGAGTAAATATCCGTCAAAATCAGACACTGAATAAGAGAAAGAGGGTAAATAAGAGAAGTAAATAAATAAAAGAGAGCGAGAAAGAGAGAGGAACAAAAGGGCCAACTTATAAGGTTTGGTTTGAGCTATTGGAACTCATAACCAAAGACGTAATGAGGCTGATGAAGCTTCGCCCTCAATAATAGCGCCAAGCCTGGGAGCACGCACACTGACCTCCGAAATATCTACTTTATTTCTCCGCAGGATAGACGGTATGAGAAAAAAAAACAACTGGAGTTTGTAGCAGCAAGGTCTTCCTTAATCATATCTCAAAACACTGAAGCCAAAACAGAAGCGCACAAAAGTTTGAAATGAAAGTTTTATATAAATCCATTTTTGAAGAAGAGGCAAGAGGTTTACGGCAGCGAGATGAGGAGGTTACAGTGCAGACATCAGACGTTATATTTTAATTTGTCGAGATTCAAAACAAGTCTATTAGTGTTATACAAAGCAGGCCCGTGCAACTGTTACTGGAAAAAGATGGACTATATTTAAATTAATTTTGCAAATGACATACAATCAGCTGTACCTGTAGTGTTTATCATCGCGCTACATTATATTCAGACAATGGCTCAATCATATCTTATTGCAGTCTGCCAATACGAAGCCCAGCCACAGAATACAGCTCCTTCAAGCCATGTTCAAACCGGGAACAGAAAGAATATGTAAGTCTTTCAATGCAAATGAGCGTGAGATGAGAACACAGTGACACCAGGCCACCCTCAGATGCATGTTAAAATCCCCCTCGCGAGACACATTCAAGATGGCAGAGACCCATCCACAGTGGAAGCTAATGGAGACATGAATGCAGACGTTTATAGCTGAAAACTGACACTTATTGGAATAGAATGTTTGTAGTTTTAGTTTCCAGTTTCCAAGAAAATTATTTGCAAAGGGACCAATTTAAGTTTTGGCACAAAGTTTGGTGGAAAAAGATGATGCAGCAGTGACTTGTGATGTATGAATTGCAGACTCATTTAGCAGAAATGTTTAAGTGAACTTCAAATAGATAGAAAAACAAAGAGAAGAGAGTAAAAGCTATAATGTGCATGGCTAGTGCTACCTGAGCACTCAGACTTGTGGCAGTCCCAAGCACAGAAAAATTACACGAAAGATAATGGAATATGAGCAAGTGGCATGAAAATGTTTCAGGCTAATTACATTTTAAGTGTTGAAAAAAAGAAAAAAGCAACTTCGAATCAGCGTGACAGATTCAACCAAATTATTTCACACAAACAAAATTTGATATTTGCATAATGTAGTTACATCTTTAAGTGCCATAAAACCTAATAGAGAAGTGTAACCAGATAGTCACTTAAATTTTCCACACGGTCCAACACCAGGTCCTTTACTGGTTTGTCACTGAAGTGCTTAGAGCCTATTGCCTCCAGACTTCTGCACCAATAGATAAACACAATTACACATTTGAAATACACTTCTCAGTTTATCCTGCCAGCAACGCCATTTTGCAACCGAGTTAATATTCATATGCTTTTCCATGGCTCAAAAGTATTTAGACGAGGGTAATGGATAAATTTACATTTTTATTATGAATGTTTGATTCTTTCTTTTTTGGTCAAAACAAAATGTAGGCCCTCACAAATGGAGAGTCTGTGCATTAATTTACCAAATAAAAGAAAAGATGATCCAGTATATATAACTACAGAAGCTATAATGAACGTTGTTGGAGTAGATGACCCAGTAGTTATGAGATAATTTTAAGTACAAAGAAAGGGAAGCAAAGCAAACAACATTCAGATAAACATATAAACACGTTAAGATTTCTAATACAGGAATATACACACAGTTGATAATTACTTTGGCACTCATAAGTCCAACTCAAGTGGAGCTCACTGGGACATATTAAGGAAGGAACCATGGGAGCTTAGCAACACCCACACGGATAACACTTTAAATCAAAATTACAAATTATTCTTCAGCAGAAAATAAATATTTGCTGTTGAAAAGTTACACGAAAAGTTGACATACACACATAGTTAACATGTTAATCAGCTGTACCTGCCGCAGCAGAGGGCGAGCTGCAGGCGCGGCATTCACTGTTGGTGGGAAATTTGCCATCTAGGTTGTCAAACATAGTTATTCTGGTGATGTTAAGCTTTTTCTTTCTTTCTTTTTTTCTTGTCAACTAAAAGAAGAAAAAAAAGACATATCCACACGTACTATTCTAGCTGATCGTTAAAGCTATTATGTCATTTGTCCTTGGTGATAAAAATGGAGGTTGAACAAGGTTACCAACAGCCACAGTGCAACAACACTCTCATCCTCATCCCTACAGACAAGTTAACACCTTGTCAGAGCAGAAATAACACTCCACCGTAACCACTCCTCACATGTGCACCCGACAATCAGTGGCACCTCTCCCATGTCACACACCAAAGTCACACGTGGGCCCTGACAGACATGGCCGTTCCGTCCAAGTAAACATGCTGTGATTGTACCTGTCCATCACATGACACCCTGTTTTCCTCACGCACTCCGGAAGAATACGGGACGCTTCTGAGAGGCTGTCGGAGCGCGTTAGGCCAGACACGGCGGCGTCAGAATATCGGACAAGTCTATCAGATGTTCCCCGACAGAAAGAGATTGCTCAATGACATCTCCGCATCTCAGGAGAAAGGTGTATATGGCTCTATTTTCCTCCGGGCTGCACAATAGTCTTCCAATATGCGCCCCGCTGAGAGCCTGCTCTAAAGGTACAGATAAAACGCTCAATCTTAGAGACCGGTTTTAACACGTTCCCAGTTGTTAGGGGATGTCTGAAGATGAGATTTCAACTAAAAAGTGGATATAGTATAATGAAAAAAACTTTGAAAGTATAGCTGCTATTGCTTTGATCAATTATGTTCCTTGTCCCAGGCCCTTTGAGTCTGGAACACTGAGTCTTTCATGCAAGTACAGACATTAACTGTAAAGAAATGTGAAATATGTGAAGAAGCTTTTCAATAAAAAAAAAAGAATTAAAAGTGAAGAATTTTAATTATGACACATTTTCCACTTGATTATTTTATCTTGTCTTATCTTATCTTGTCTTATCTGAAGCAAATAAGTTGTGCTATTTTAAAGTTTTTAAACAGAAACATAATCACAATAATCATTTAAAGTCAACATTTGATTTGTTGTTTTTTCATTTGAGTGCCAAATGTTTGAGTTAGAATATTGACTTAAATCACTCACAGGGTTCATAAATACCTTTTAAAAAATACAATCTAAGCACTTTTCAGGCACCTTCATGGTAGACTCACAAGTTTTTTCAAGCACCTTGCACCTTTATACTAATTCTGTCTTTTTTTTTTTTTGCATTCAAGAAGGAAACCAGCTTACAAATGTATATTTAATTTAGCAGGTGGCCGGAAAACAGCTTTTTAATCCATGTAACTAATATAGCATTAAAAAGATAAACAGCAATTTCCGGAATAAGGTGAAAAACGTATCACAAGAAATATCCTTGGTGAAGAGTGCTTTGTTGGATATTTTTAGCAAATCCTAAGTAATTTCCTGTATTATAGCACTGCCCCTGTTTAAGTCATTATTTGTGGCAAACTTCACATAACACAGACGCAGAAATCATTTTGAAGGTTGCGTATAATGTTAGAACACCAACACAAAGCATTCGTAACTGCAAATTTAGAATATGTCAAAAAAAAACAATTGTAGACTTGTTAGTATTTTTCACTGTCAAAATGCAAGGGATACAGATTGGAAAGTTTAGATTTGAAGCATTGAGCACTTTTTTTTCCAAAATTCAAGCACTTTCACAACCTTGAAAACAACATAATAAGCCTTTTCAAGGATTTCAAGCACCCGTACAAACCCTGTACACGACTTTAATTGTAATCCCAAACTATGCCTTCCTTTTTTATACTTTGAGCCAAATCAGCTACTGTAAAAGTTATAACAAACTTTTGCTTATTATGCAAATATGTCACTGTAACAATTTCCTTCACCACAATAAACAGAAAGTTAACAAATCTAATAGTTGTTCCAGACACCAAAGTCGACATTGCCAGGGGGCTTCCTCGGGGCTGCACTATAGACTTCAATACACCCCACACTGCGAGCCGGCTTTAAAGCTATAGATAAAATGCTCCATCATAGCTCCGAGCGACCCAGTTGTTAAGTTGTTAGACCGGTCTCTCAGATGTGTTGGAAGACCCTACTTATCCAGCTCGGAGCAGGGGAGGAGAAGGCCCCGTGGAGGTGATGGAGCTACCTGCCACCAGAGAGGCACCATCTGATCTGTTACTGACAAATACTCTCCCCGGGACATGAATCTCACCCCGGTTTCTCCAACTGAGCTGAGCTGGACCAAAGGGAGAGAGGAGAGAACAAGGTGCAGGCTGTATCATGGAAAAAAAAAGAAAAAAAAAAAAAGTTGATGCGTGAGGTTATGAGTGAAGTTTCAAAGTCAGAGCGGTGCATGGAAGCCGTCCAAGAGCAGATTATGTGAGTAAATAAATTTAATCCTGTCAGTGAGATATTAAAGGGGCACAGCAGTGGTCTGCTCGAAATTTGAGATCAACAAGTTTCTAGGACATTGTCAGGGATGGTCTACTTTCAGCGAGGAAAAAACTGGAATACTTTGTCTTGCTCTGGCAAATTGACAAATATCTCTCTTCTGCATTAGCGAGAGTGGAAATGGATCAAAACTGTCAAGAAAGAGCAGCGCATGTGACGGGTTAGACACCACGTATTTCATTAAAATATATAAACCCGCAGGAACTTTAAATGGCATGTTACAAGTTTTAATGTTTTCAATAGTTTCATACCAATCGTCTTCTTCTTCTAGTTTTTGCCAGGCTGTATGTTAGGATGTGTAATGCTATCCTCCAATGTTGGGCTAAAGTTGCTGCAATTTTAAACAATTATTTTGTAGTCAAACGATTCACCCTACAAAGTGCGTATTATTATCGGTAGTATTATTGTCCAGGTGTAAATACATTTTAGCCGCATCAATAATAATTTCCGTTCTCTCAGACTCTTTTTGAAAACCACTTGCGGAATAAAGCACAGTGAACAAAAACTGAAGGAAATTCTTTACATCAATAGTAATGGAATTGCGCTTCACACTTTCGTTTACCCTCTGCAAATGAAATACGCTAGTTCTGATGACTTTCTGCTCTAGTTTTCTTGTTGGACAGTCTCTTGACCCAGCTCGATGAGGGCCCTCACAATGAAGGCGTTTTGGTTCCAATCCATTGTCCACACAGTCTTCATCCTCACAATATTTGCTGCCACAGTTGGCACACTTTTTCTCCCAACAACACACAGCAACGACATGTCCATATTTTTGGCAAAAGTAACAACGCATGGGGCCACTCTCAAACAGTCTGACACGACTGCAGAGTTGATCCAAATAAATTCCATGTGGTAGTTCTCCACGAAGATTCAAACAGACTGACAAGCTTTCCATCGGCACATCTAAGTAATCTTCTCACTCCAGACACACCAAATATACTCAAAAATTCTTCTGCACTTACTGACAATGGCACAGCAGAGACTTCCCTCCCCACCAGCATTTTACATGGCTACACTCTTTACATATTCCAATGTGTAGTTCCTTATTTTTTTGTTTTTGTAGCACAATCAATGATGACCAATCTGCTTCGGGTAACTTTTACATTTCCTGCAGTCTTGTTGATAAACCGCCCAAGCTGGTGTCGGCCATTAAACAATCATTCTTCCTCCGTAATAGCAAGCATTCCCACAGCATATGATTCTGTGCTTTGGATAACACTTGATTCACTTGAAAAACTATCTTTTTTCCTTTCCCTTTCTTTTTCTCATCTCATCCAAAATGGCTCTCAGGCGTCTGAGATCCTGCTCCTCCGACAACATTTCCGGTTGTGTGGCCCGCGGCATCCTCTTCCTTCATACCAATCAAGTGGCAGTTTTTTGAAGAAACAGGAAGTATTGTTGAGTTCTGTGATGACACGGAACGTCCTGATGCTGCATTCATGTGAACTCGGACATGCTGAAAAAACGATGTAATCAATAACAAACAAACATAACTTTACCTGGACTGTCTTTGCTGATTCATATGAAAGATACTGTAGAGGCAAAGACAGTCCACTAAAGTTCGCCTCCTGGCTGCTAAGTTTTAAGGGTTTCCTGAATGCGTGTCTCCACCAGTTGGCGATGCTACCGCGCTCAAATTGAGCTGCCGACTGTAGGCTGCCATGTTTGCAATCTGCTGCTGACCACTAGGGGCTGGCTGCAGAAGTAGAACTTTTCAATGCAAGTCAATGGGGAGTTAGACGTTTCAAAACCTACTTTAGAGCCTGGCTCAAAATACGGCTTTGGTCTCAAACGTTAGCTTACGGCTCTGTGACAACGCTGAGGGGGGTGAATTTTTTTGAACCAGGCTGGTTTAGCCGCTGTGATTTTTAAAGTTCGTGCATATCTAATGAAGAAGGCAGGCTTTACGCGCCGGAAATGTCAGGGCGCAGCCATACACCTACGAGTGGGCGGTAACCATAGAGGCAACGACGGCAGTACGTCAGCAAAAGGCCGCCCCAAAGTCGCCCTCCCCCCGCCACCCCACCGAGGGGGGAGTGGTGGGGGCTAACCCGCGGCCATTTTGAATTCTCCATGACTGAGCCGCATTATCATGAATGGGGCGGAGCGACAACTGTCTGTCCACTATTTTTATGTCTATGGTCTCCACACACCACAGGTCAAATATTGTGCTAAAGTTTCTTTTTTGGCCCCTATAACCAGTAATCCACATACATCACAATTTAAACAAGTGGCACGGTAAGAAACAGTGTACCTCTCCACCTAGCAGCACCTGTGCATACTTTTTCTGCCCCATTTACAGGGAAATGGACACTGGAACATGTGGCCCACAGCACCACCTTGTGGCTAGGGGGAGAGTGTACATTTTGGCTCCTACAATACTAACAATACTGTTATTGTTGTCATATTAGAAGTATTTGAGATGTGTTGTTTCTTGGTGCATATTGCTGATAAGTAAATAATTCCATTATTTTTCAAAAAATTTGATTGCTTAAAATATCATTAACTAATATAAAGCTGAATAATGGGTTAAACGTGTCCTATTTGCAAAGTAGAACCATCAGCGTGTGCTACCGAACAAAATAACAATATTGCTTCACAATCAGGGTAAGGTAAGGTTAGGCAACGGTGTGCTGATTTTACTAAAATAAATCTGACAAAAACACGAGCCGCAGGGAATTGCACCCACAACTTTCTCAGGGAGGGAGCTCTGCCACGCTGTTATGTTGCCCTGTGTTTGAACTGCGCACACAATGTCAGCTTAAAATGACAATAAAACATTTGCATCACAATTTGTTCACTGGAGGGTAAATTGACCAAGTAATGCATTTTCACCTCCTGACCTTTTCCACTTCCCTTTAAACTATTCTGTCATTGCCGGGTGATGGCGAGTATCTTGGGAACTATGACAGAACCACACAAGAGAGGGAAAAAAATCAAAATGAAAATCTATTTTGGGCCTGTTTTGTGATGTTTTCTGCTCAATCACCCAGGCTGCCCTTTTGAAGTGTTGTGAAAAATAGTTGCTTCTTTTATAGCCGCCTTTTCTCCGCCTGTTTACTCCCTAGTTCATCATCGTGTTGTATCCAGATGAATGAAGGCAAAATATTTCTGCAGCAGATTCAAAAAGAGGAAGAAAAAAATGAGATTGCACATCCATATGTAATAGTAGAGTTTTTTGGAGACATGGATGGCTGAGTTGGAACATTTTGTGCAGGGAAGTATGTTGGTGGTTCAGTTCTAGCTAGCAATGTGTACTGTAATGGAAGTGTTGGTGATTATGTCTTTACTGTACTTTGTTTAAGGCGAGACACTACATGCGAAACTACTTTGTTGGTCAATTTGCTCTCTCAACATATAGGCTTTAGTGTGGAAACAACAAACGAGTTCAATCTGCTTCTAAAGATGTATTATTATGTATTTTCTTTTCTTAAAATGCATTTTCCTCCCACAGGCACACAAAGATCATCGCTTAAAGTCGCACCTACACACATCAAACTTCTTGGACCTAACAAGAGTTGGCAGAACATGCAGAAAGATTTCTTGATATAATTCCAAGCCTCATATACAAAGTTTTAAGTCTAAAAAATGAGGCGAAATTAGAATTTTTAGGCCAATGTTCAGTCAGATCTAATTTACTCAAAAACAAAATCAGATATCCAAAATAATCTCTGTACATTGTTTTGTGATTAATATGTGTACGAAACAAACAAACATTTAAATGGTTTTGTCCATTTTTCAGATTTAAATGTCCTAAATATGTGCAATTTTATACATAAAATGCTTTATTTCTATATGAAAACAGTACATGATGAAAAACATGATACATTTTTTCATACATACTACAGGAGAAGTTTCAAATGTATATCTTTAAATTTAAGATTTTTCTTATTCACCTTAATTTTGGATCAAATAGAATTCTGACAATTTGGCAGATTTTAACACGTTCCGAGGTTTGTACAAAAACAAGAACTGTAGTAGTTTTTTTAAATACATAAATTGTGAAATTATCTATTACTGTTCTTGAATCTGGGGTTTTCACAATTTGGAATTTCCCAGAAAGAGTATCGTAAAAGCAGAACTCTGTGAAAAAGTCAGGCCTCTACACGCCGTTTTCATCGAATAATTAAACATTTTATCTTTTCAAACTTGTATGAAAGAGCCATGTGAGTCACTGTATGACACTTGCTTCATTTTTGCGTCCGAAAAACTTCTAAAGCTGTGATAGCGGGCAAACAGGATTTGGGCTGAGAATGAGTTTGAGAGGTTTGAACACCTACTTCCTTATTTCACGGTTTATAAATTATGCACTCCAGCTTTAAATACTAAAAAATGATATTTGTCGGATAAATGGTAACTGTGAAACTGATTTGTCAAGAGGGTCAGACAAAGTCCTTGTGGAACTCAAAACATTTGGACCCAAATAAACACTTAACAATCACTGTGCACGGCCTTGGACCAGACAGACAAGAATTGTATGAATAGTTCTTTGATAAACAGAGCTCTGACAAGCCGCTGTATAATTGTGACCATTTATTTAACCTTACATTTAAAGTGCTTTACGTTTTGATATGTAACTGGACGTCAACACTTTTTATCATATCACACAGGGGTATATTTTGAACCGCTCCGATTAGCGTCGGAACAAAGGCCTTTGGAACGGCTGCACCTGGGGCCGTGGCGTGACCCTGTCCACATACATAATGCATGTTCACCTGTCTCCTCGCTTCACTCCACAGAGGGTAACCCAGTGTCACCTCCAGAGAAGCAGCGTGTGGTCAAAGGAACACGAGAGCAGGCCCGAGGCGACCGTGCCGCTGCCCTCAGTCCGTGTGGAGCTCTGTTTGCCCATTTCTGGCTGTGACACATCCACCGTAACAGCTCCAAGCAATGTCGTGGGTGACATGTTGCCATTTAAGTGCCGGCCGTTCAGAGAGAAAAGCACCGCTCTAAAATAAACAGCAGCACCTAGTCATATGTAGTGGGGATACATCAGATCACGTCAGCCTGTTGACGGTAACAGGAAGAATGTTGCACAGATCAATAGACCCTTCCCGGAGTGACTATTGGGACGTGCACGCGGCCTGGTTCTTGTGTTTACATCCTATTCATTCATTCATTTAAACTAGAACTAAGTAACATTTAACCTTATTAAACGTCTTTATAAATCTGTGTGGTGGTTGCAAATGTATTTTCGGGGAGTTTGAATCCCCCGTCGTCGCCCCCTGCTGTCTCTGCGCGAAAAACCAGCCTTGTAACTTTACTTTTTTATATTTGGTGACATGAAATGTTTTTGTATGTGATTGTACTTCCTTAATTCAATAAAAAGGAAGGGGGAAATAAATAAAGTCTTTTGACTGGCAGTGTGTTTTCACAAGAGACCTGCAGGGGGAGCTCTGTTGCTGAAGTTACTGTTTCTGCTTTAAATGGAGAAGCAAATAAAAAACATTCATTTATAGCGCAGACACTTGGTTGTGTTTATATGTTTGTTACATTTGCTAACAAACAATAACTGTCAGGATTTAACAGCCTCTAGTATATAAAGTTCATTTATTCCTGTAGGATTTGTGGCACTTGGTGAAAGAAAAATGCATTTCATTGTCAAACTGTTGTTGTGACTCGCTATGTTTTTGTTGCATTATTGTCCAGAATAACGTTAGATTTAAGAAATGTTTATTACAAGGTTGTCAGCATGTCTGTATGAATGCATGTCATTAACGGTAACGATCTACATAAAAACACTTCTACACTTGGTCATGTTTTCGACCGAGGCGCTGGTGTTACTTATGTGAGGTCCAGTGGTTGTCAGTCGCCAAAACAGCCCTGGTTCTTCACAGATTGCGATGTTTTGAGGCAAACGCTCTCTCTCCTATTGAAAAGGCAGGAGTGCTAACACATGGAATGGTAAAAGGCAAATGGAACATAATGTCAAAACCTTTTTTTTTTACTTTGTTTATTATTTTGTTAGCTGAATTTGTAACTGTGGTAAAGATATAGCAGAGACTAGCAGTTAATAGAAGAAAAAAGTTTATTTATTTATATATATATTTTTTTAATTTAAATGTCAGGAAGTGGCGTTGAGTTCCAAAAAAAAAAAACTCTGTCTGTGTCAGTAATACACAAAATTCAGTTCAAAAGGAACAATTTGTATAATTTACACATAATATTCATTCATTCGTTGTCAAATAATGACTATTGTGCTCACTAGGTTGTGTTTACGTTCTAGAATTTGATGATGTCCTAATCTCAGATGGAGCAGGGGCTTATACTCAGTAATGACAGAGATACGAACCATAAATCAGGTCAACAAATCTACAATCTGACAGTTAAACAGTAAATTCTACCTAACAAAAAAAAAAGGCTGTGATGTCGCGTGAACATAACCTTGGTAACTATTAGGGAATTACTAAAACTATAAACTTCCTCAAAATGGTCAAATTGTGGAAAACTTGGTACGATTTTTAGCCAAATCTAAGCAAAAATTGCATAAACTTCATTGTAGTCTAACCTGTCGTACGCACTTTGAATGATAGATGAATTGACCTTTTGTGTTTCTTGCACCGCTCCTTCAGACATGATTTTATCTGCTCACAGTACTCTCTGGGCTGCCAAGAGTTTGAAGAATAGACCACAAATATTTCAATAACACAACAATAATAAAACGCTGCACGTGTGATAGAGTTGATCCACTTTGTTCGAGTCATAAATATGAGGCAATCGCGGGTAAACGTCCACAAAATGTGAATCGCCCCCCTCTATCTTCCATATTAGTGTTAATTATTCAACGCTGCAGGCACTTAACATCGCACTGCCCCACCGTCTGTGCTCTGCATTAAAAATGAACCGAAATCTGTGCAACAACAAGAAGGACGTAGAATGCCCCTCAAAAATCTGACTTCAAAATGCATTGAAACGCCAGAATGGACTGGTGACTCATTTAGCAGCGTTGCATTTAATCTATGGCATTGCAGTTTATTTTTAGCTTTATCTCCGATTCTCTGTCTTCTCTGTTTGAGTGTTTGTTTCATTGGGTGTCCGTAGGTGGCGACGTGGAGGCGTGCAAACTGGAAATAGAAGATAAGCGAGTCTCAAGCAAATTACAGGCCATCAGCGCATCACGGCACAAGCATGCATAATCAGGAGCCAAAAACACCGTCTCTGTAAATGATCTGCGCACATTTTCAAACAAATTGGGCCGACGAAAGAGAGATTATGAGAGTGATAACAAGAACAAGGCAGGAATTAGCATTTGTCAAGATATGAAAGCAATGCTAATATGAGGAATTATGATTGAAAGTCTGCCAGTGAGTTTATGTGTTTCTATTCAAGTTCAAGGAGGAATGATTAGGCTGCAGTCTCTCTGTGCCGGTCTAAAGCGTAAATAAATGGCGAGTACTGTGAAGGGAGGGCACCTTGAGTAGAAATAAATACGTATAAGCACATAACAGTATTGGGAATGTGGTGGCAATAGTCGGGAAAGGATCAAATCTGTTTGATAATGTGACTTTGACAGGTTTTCAAGTAACTAGATAACAGCTGTAAAGTGGATGTTATTAGCTGAAAATGTCTTAAGGAAATGGAATGAAGTGAAGGATTCAATTATCAGAGTTGTCTGCGGTATTGATTATTTGGTTAAGCACAATGTATCTAGTAATAACCTGTCCATGTCTCGTCAATATTAAAACAGTTAGGGGTTAAAGGACAGCGTTAAACAGCTGTATTGGGTAAAGGTAAAGAGCTGGTCCTTGTCAACTGATTTTATGATGTATTGTGTTTTGTTTTCCCAGTCGAATCAAATCAAGTGTTTCACATATGTGTTTAAAAGCATATTATCCAATCGTCTCGTCATGTTCTCGTCATTTCACAGCTATACTGTTCAATAATATCTTAAAAAGGGAAAAAAAAAAAAAAACATAAGCTGGGCTGCAGCATGCACAGCAACAGTACGCACTCGACCAGAGCCACTGCTGCATTTATTATTATTTTCATTTTTTAATTAAACCCTTGTGAGGGAAATTCACTCTCTGTATGTGACCCATCCTTCACTGGCGCAGAGGAAACCTGTCCGGAGCAGCGACACATCTGCAGGTCTTGAGCTGGTCTTGGTCAGGACAACAGGTTTTGAGTTGATGGGCCTCTGTAGTACACCCAAACACGAGGAGGAACATGCAAACTCTGCCCGACAAGCCCAGCAGGCCCGGGAGTCAAACCTACAACCTTCTCACTGTCAGGCTAGTACTTCCCACACGGCAGGCATTAGTGCTATTCACTAAACCAGCGAGCAGCACAAGATTAGGCCTTTGTGGTTTTTCTGTTAAATGAGTTTAGTTTCATTAGCAGAAGCAAAACGACCAAAGCTTTTCGGCTGTTATTGCACCTATTTGGCTGCTTTAACAAACAAAGCACAACAGCTAAATCCACCTGTTTCTCAAATAAATCAAACAATGCTCTCCGTAAAATGTGACAGCTTCTCTAACCCCAAAACCCAGGTATCTAGAGCTTTCCTTTTTCAGTCAATGCATCACTTTTGTAAGGCACAACTGCATGATGAATAAGCCTACTTTATTTTGTTCCTATCAATATCCGAGTCGTCTTTTATAGAGTTCAGAGCCCTTTGATATCACTTTCTCTCAAGCAGGGAGGCACATACAAGAGGATTTGGCTGCCTGACTAGATATTATGCACACAGGCCTCTAGCCATCTGCCCGGCCCTCTCTCTCCTCCTCCCTCTCTTTCTCTGTCCTTCCTGAAAGGTAAAGACTAATGCACTCGAAAATAGGCAACAAACAAGCTACTTTCCATGTCTCCATTATGAGAACACCAAGTACCACACCGCTCTCTCCGTCCGGCTTGATACATTATTTAGAAATAATCCTGATTTGCTGGTGATTTACAAAAGAACAAGGCTAACACAAGAAAGGCGCCATTATATTTCAGAATAATAAGTCTGCCGCAGGATCAGCGCCGGGGCTTTAACCGCGTCGGGCAGACTCCACATATCTCTTTATGTGCCGGTTTTCAAAATGGTGTCTGTTCTTATTCACTCAAATGATGCGTCCAGTAAGTGCTCGGCTCGCTTTTACGGTTAGTTTATGAAGAATGTCCAGTTTTGTTAGCTGTTACATACCTTTTTGGTCATATAAAAGGTCTATAAAAACTCCAAGCGGCCCCAAGCGGCAGACCAGTGGGTTTAATTTAAGGAGATTACTGAGCTTTGGGGACTGTTTTGATAATGATAGATCAGGCTGAAACACAGTTGTTCAGCACTGCACAGACAAAGAATCACCGCAAATCAATGCTTACGTTGCGGTAATAAAGGGATATTTAATGGAAATGGTGGCACAAGACATTGACAGCCTTGGAATGACTTGAAATGAAAACGATTTTGACATTTGAAAACGCTTTCTATACAAGCGCGCATGCTGACAACCTATACCTCGCCCGTCTGGCATGTTGCGCTCGGCCTGGTCTTTTGAATAACCGGGCCGCATGCTGCTCAAAAACCAACGCGTATTTGCTCTGCCCCGTGAAGAGAATAAACATGGGTTGCGGCCAGTTCGGCATGCTTCAAAATCAAAGAGGACACGCTGTTTTCTTCTGGCGTTAATGGTGCGTTCATGTAGTCCGCGTGAACTCTGGACTCGAATTTTGTGTCGCTTTTATTAGCAAATATATGATGATTAAACTGTGTGTTATTAACAGATCTTAGGAGGCTTGACTTTTGCATCTGCTGACAGTTTTTTAGTGCAAAATGTAATTAAATAGACGCTCCTGCCAGACCTCAGTACGCCTTCGCGCTCTGGTTTAGTGTAAGCGTCTGCGCAGGCTAACAACAACGACCATCACTGTTAGCTTTATAAAACTCTGTGAAAGCGCGGAGTCTGTGATTTTATAATTGGAGACGTCAATATCCCAATTTTCTGAAATAAAGCACACATAGATTACGCGGATTAAGATCAAAATACTGAGTTAATGATGAAAACCGTGGTAGTAAATCTCTCCTTTAAAAAGAAATCTGGTGTAAATTTGAAAATGTTAACTTGTGTTGTTGTTTTTTTTTTTTAACTTTGTTTTCCTCTCTCCCTTCCCTTCATGCTAAGCTACTCACGTTGGCTTTGAAGCTATTTATTTACTGCATGAAAACATATCAACCTTGAAATGAAGTGGGATACGCAGACACCCAAAACATTGCCTTATCTGGGAAATAGGCTGGTAACAAACAAGTTTACAAAAGTCAAAATGCATTTAGGCAAAATGAAATCATGCCCTAGGAATGTACCACAGCTCCATGAATGTAGTTCATGTGGCCTGTGAGGAAATGAAGTTTAAGGTGTTAAAAGGAGAAAACAAAGTCGTTAAAACGTTAAACCTGCCTCGTTATAACACAACAATGAAGCTGTTATAACGTGAAAATAAAGTCGTTACAACGTAAAATTTTACTTCCTACAACGTGAAAATAAACTCATAATAAACGCATAGCTCTTTATAACATTGAAATGAACTTGTTATAACATGAAAATTAAGTCGTTAAAACGTGAAACTTGAGGTGCTAAAACGTGAAAATAAAGTCATCAAAACAAGAAAATTAAATCGTTAAAACGTGCAACTGAACTCATTAACATTTAGCTGTTAAAACAAGAAAACAATGTCGTTAATCGTGAAACTTAACTCATTATAACGTGAAAATAAAGTTGTTAAAAGCTGAAACTTTACTCATTATTCATTCATTGTTGCCTAGTTTTAACTTTACACTTTGTTGTTGTAGCAAAAAAGCCTGAAAACAGTGTTCACGCCACACTAACAGTTCTATTATTTGTTGTATTATTATTTAGTATGTCAAGACTTAAATCCTTTTTGATGGTTATAGGGAGAAAAGTTAAATATAATGCTGGATTTTGAATTAAAGGTACACAATGTAACTTTTCTGAAAGAGAATACTGCTTGTTTTCATAGAGATGTTAATGCTTTATCAAGAATGTTTCACAGTATAGCATTAACCATTAGACAATACCACCAGGTTACAGTCAGTCAGAATGCATGATTTCAGGGAGTTTTTTGAGCACCTGAAAAGTTACATAGTGCACCTTTAAAGCAAGAATGAAAAATGGAAAGGGAAGTCGCTTACATCAGGCATCGTTAACGTGACGAACGCACAATTGTTTGCACAGGAAACAATCAACAAGAACAGCCTGCCTTCTCGTTCGTCATTCCTGCTCCAACTCGTCTTGCCTTGCCCAATGACACACCAACACAGGTGATCTACCAACCTTTCACACAAGGATATATTACTTAAGAAGAGGCAGCCATGCAAGACCAGCCGCTCTCAAACTTTTCACTCCAAACACCACTTAACAGAATATTCGCTCTTCCAAGTATAACCAAGTCTATAATAAGACCTAGGACAAACGAAATTGGACAAAACTGCGGATGAAATTGACTTGAGAACTACTGACCTAGATGAAAACGTTCATGAGACACCAACCTTTTCAAAATACGCCAGGTAATCTGCTCTCTCAATCTCTGGCGGGTCATTTCGGAAAATTTGCAGGAGATGGAAGTCAAACAGCTGTCAAGGGACCCAATTATGCTCATGTTTCTGTACCATTACACACTTGGATGTTTTTGTATCTACCCCAAAAACTTTCTCGCTCTCTCCCTGCCATCTCGCCTGAAGCTATTCTGAATATTTGAAAGTAAAATGCCGGAGGAGGTGGACGATCCAGGCATCTCCCCTTCAGGAGTGTAAGTGTATACGGACAAGAGGTCTCAAAAACAGGGGACGGAGACCAAAATGTGCCCTCAGCGACTCGGCGTTTCGAAAAGTCGGATGCAGAGTGACACAGCTGCTTCAAGTAGATTAGAAGAAGCCCGGACAGAAAAGTGAATGACTGCAATTAACGGAGAAACACAAACAGATCATTACTTACAAAATCAGACAGGCCAAAACATCAACAGGGAGCGGCACATTTACTCAACTAATCTTCCAATTATCATTATCTTAGCCAAGGCGCGCACTTTGGAGGACTTTCGTAAGGAACGGTTGGGTGAATATGTTGTCAAAGTTGTGCAACTGTTTTTCAAGAAGTCGCAAGTGCTGCAATGCATTCGGAAGTGTTAAAAATTATATAGCACTTTAGTTCAATTTAAAAGGTGGGCCGTGTAAGGAGGGAGGAAGATGGAGAGGTTTTTTCTTTGCTAGGAATTTTCCACTGAATGAGATTAAATATATCTTGTGTTTATTCAACTGCAGGTACTTTTACTGCTCCAAAAGACAGAAAGTCCAAATACGTAAAGGGGACATATGCAAAATAAACTTTTCAGGAGTTTTAACCTTGTTACAATCGTGTTTCCTCATCATTAGTTTGCTCAAAGTTGTGTTTTGATTGGTTGCTGCTTGTTCGAGTAATGCTCCTACAACTGAGACTGGAGTGTTCAGAAAATTCCTGTTTTCACCTACCCCCTATCTCCGCCCACATCCTTGTACTTAGCTGCGATCATATATGGATTGGATTCTAAAATGTCACGTAGCCACTTTTCAAAATTGTTACGTGAGATGTCACCATGAAGAGGCGGAGCTTATCAGTTTTGCAGTTTTGAACAGGAAGTCAATGGATCTTTTTCTATTACTTAGCCACTTTAGATCAATATTATAGTTTACAGTGAACAAAAAGTAAAATGATGACCTACTTACATTGTAGTTCAATATAAAGTACCTGAAAAAAGCATAATATGTCTCCTTTAATCCTCAGTTCCTTCTCACAGATAGGGGCAGTAGTATTCTAGTCCAATTGTATCACATAATCACACAAAAACTTAAATAATAAACCACATTATTTCATTTAAGACATTTTTTCCCAACCACTCCACAATATTTGAGTTTTAAGAAAACCATTAGAATCTTCCTTTTCACTAACCCTATCAGAAAAGTTACACAATGAATCGCAAATGACAGAATTTAAAAGTGAAAATGTTGAGGGAAAAAGCCACTTGGGTCAAACCTTTCCTCAGCTACGTTATTCAAAAGGTTCTTTGGGCTCTGTGTAATGAATTTCACTTGACTATTTATCTTTAAAATTACTTGCTCATTGCACTATTGAGAACCTCCTGCCCAATTCTAGGTTTTTGCTGAGTCACACTATTAATAAATATTTTAAAGGACCCATATTATGCTATAGTTATATATAGAGAGCTTTTAACCATGTTCTAACAATGTTCCGTCATCAAAAACATCCCTGGAGTAGCATTCAGCTTCATTCACGCTATTTTGAGGAATCCTGGTTAGAAAATCCTCTCCCCTCTGACTGTCAAAAACACTCCCTGTTGAACTCCCCGATGAATGGCGTTTTTCTGATGACTGCCGTTGCTTATCCGAGAATCGCTGCCCGACTCGTTCCGAGCATTTCTGTCGTCTAAACACAATTGCTACAAACTGCTACGCTAACGTAGCGTTTCTTCTCAAAGTTCATTTTTAGCTTGGGTAAGAACTATGTGTAATTAAGTGATACAAAATAAAGAACTCCAGACCAGGTAGATGCGAAAATAGTTTACTGGATCCAGGACGCTTTGTCTGCAGATTTGCAGATGCCGCAATGAAGAAGCACAGTATATACCTCTATGCAAAACAGAGTAAAAGTGGGCGTACATAATGAGGACCAAATACAGTGCATATGTTTCTAAGAACCAAAGGTATACAAAGATATGTCAATCAAAGAGTTCCTCGGGTGCAAAGGTCAGATTTATTCACCTTATTCCGGAAGTTGCTGTACGCGCTGCCATCTTGTTTCCGTTGTAGTTTACATGGAGCAGACGAGCTCAACAGAAAATAAGTTCTACATGGACTAAAAAGCCGTTTTCAGACTGACCAGGAAATCAGTGCGTTGTTGACTTGTTGTTGCTCGTGTTCATTAAACATTTTACACAAATCAACCTACTTTATGTAACATTTTAGCGGCGAGACTTTTCCCTTGTTCATCATTAGCTTCAATGGAGTTCTCATCAAACGAAAGTGCATTTACAACCAAAGTGTGTATCTGTGGCAAAAAGAGGCAAAAGTGGGCGGGGCAGAATAAGGTGAATACCGGGTACAGAGGACCCCTGAAATAGCAAACAAGGCAGAGGACACATATTTGGTCTTGTGTGAACCAGATGTTGAATGACCTTTGACCCAGGACAGGAGCATCGTTCACGGAGATGAAAAAAAACATACTTTCACTAAGCAACCAGTAGATGGCGCCATCCATCAAGCATCATGTGAAAAAGTTGAGCTATTCACCTTATTCCGGAAGTTGCCGTACGCGCCGCCGTCTTGTTTCCGTTGTATTAGTTTACATGGAGCAGACGAGCTCAACAGAAAATAAGTTCTACATGGACTAAAAAGCCGTTTTCAGACTGACCAGGAAATCGGTGCGTTGTTGACTTGTTGTTGCGCGTGTACATTAAACATTTTACAGCAATCAACCTACTTTATGTAACACAAGACTTTTCCCTCGTTCGTCATTAGCTTTAACAGAGTTCTTGTCAAACAGAAGTGCGTTTACAACAGAAGTGCAAAAAACTGCAAAAGTGGGCGGGGCAGAATAAGGTCAATAGCTGTTAATTTAGTTTTTTATGAATTTATGAGAGCATGTTTAAAAGCCGATAACATTACAAAAACACATTGTATTTTCAGGCAGTGAACAGTGAGCTGTTAATGTTTTTTTTTTTTTCCAGTTACCACTCACCAGGGCCTGTTTTCCTGGACATACTCTGCTCCAGTTGTGTCCACATTTGATGCAGCGTGCGTCATCTACTTGAAGATAATAACCGGGCTTAGAAAGGCCTCGAAAGCTCCTCCCACTCGCAATCTTTGTTCCAGCAGAAACAATGGCTCACGAGAGGTCTGCAACTGACAAGAAGAGTTAATGAGCAACACACGAAGCTTAATATCAGCTGACAATGGGCTGCATTATTCTGATCTAACCCCACGTGAACCCGTCCAGATGCAAAACAGCCAGTGTCAGCTCTGACCTTAGCGAGACGCCCTGCTTCACAATCAAGTGCATCATGAAAGTGCTCATTTGGAGAGCACTGGTCATTAACCCGAGTACAGCGCTCACGGGAATCAGACGACACACTGTACAAGCAACTTAACTCTGCCCTGTTTATTTAGAGTTTACATGTTTGATTCAGGGCGCGCTGCTGCTGGTAAAGGACGTAGTAATCACAGCCACACACTCTGATTGGCGCTAATTGTACACGTCTGAAAATGTCACATAAGCCCGGTTTAATAAGTGAACCAACATTTACATGATCACTAATAAACGGCTAATCGGATTATCCCATTTAATCATAACAGCATTTTTAACCAGGCGTCCTGCTGCATAAAAAGAAAATACAAGTGCTTAAGTCATTACTGGTCTGTAAAATAAAAAAAATCAGAAAAAAAAGATCAGGACAAAATTTGACGTAATTTCGTGAACAGTTTTAGAAAGGTCTCGAGCTTTATCAGAACGTTTAAGAGCACAATGTTTAATACTATATTTAGTGTAGGAAATGGGTTATTATCGTCTAAAACCTTGACTAAAAAAGAGCATTTGTAATTATCCTTGTGGTATCAAAATCAGTATCAAGGATCAAGGATATTTCTTTGTGTCGAAACGAGTATTGGTTATCATTTATCATTTCGTTCTATCATTTGATTTATCCCTTGGCAGCACCATGGACAGCGATTTAAGCTCAACCAACGCATCAGTCCTTGAGTCAGGCTTTCACCTTGGTCTTTTATCTAAAGCTGAAGGTGATAAAGTCGAGCCGAAGGTGATGAAGTCAAGCCGTTTTTAACTTTTAAGCATTTTGAACAAGTCATGCGCGCTTTTATGTCTTTGCGTGTGGATTACTGTAATGCACTTTACGCTGACATCTTGCACCGCACACTTTATCGTCTACAGTCAGTCCACAAATAGTCCACTTTTAACAGGAACACATTCTTGCTTCTTTGCACTGGCTTCCTGTTAATTTTAGAATTGATTTTAAGATTTTATTGTTTGTTTTGAAAGCCTCGAATGGACAGGCCCCACATTACATCTCGGATTTCCAAACTTACTTAATTGTTTATATCTTTTGCATAATATTTTAATTATGTTTAGCTAATATGTATTGTTTTAGGGTATTTCTTTACAGTTTTAGGGTTTTATTGATTTTTATTGTTGTTTTTATGAGCACTGGTAGAGCAATTGTAATCAGTTTGTTTGTTTTTTTCTTCTGTGCAGCACTTGAAATGTTGAAATGTTTATAAAATGTGCTACGTGAAGAAAGTTGCTTTTCTTCTTTCTTTTTGTTTTTTCAAGTCATTTATTTGTTTTGATTTTATACAAATTGTGCAGGGTTTATTTTCTATATGTTGGTTCTGAAAATTGAACATAAGTGAAAAGTGAAAACAACAACGGAACAAAAAAGAAATAGAAAGCATGCGTCCTTACTGTGACTGGGCTTGCCTCTCCACAGACGTGACTTGTAACTCGGCCTGGAGGCAGGTCACCATCTGCTTGTCTCCGCGGAGAGATGTTGCCGCAGGGTTGGATCCACTGACTGTGTGTTACAATAGTTAGTCTTACAATAACGCATAGAAAACTAAATTTACATTCCTAAATCTGCAATCATGACCTAAACTTTGCTTGTTTACTTTGCAGAATGCAGTTGTTTGTAAGACTTTTCTTGTGAGACTTTTTTTTTAATTACATGCTGAGTTGAAATGCATTAATGAAATCTTTGAAAGTTGAAATCTGGTCAACATTAAGCAGTGAGTCGAGCATGACGACGAATAAGCTTCTATTGTATATTTAGACGTTTAAAATACATTATCAGCCTAATAAAGACTGGAATATGACAACAGAAGACTTCTAGGTAGATATATTATATTCATGAATAAAGTGCAATATTGATTCAAATCAGCATTAATATATGGCACAAAGTTAAATGTCTTCCTTCACAGCATAAATAAAGAAAAGTAGTTATAAAGACCCTACTTCTGTGCCAAATTCTAGAACATATTGACTGACATTTACTTTTTCACATCTATTACCTCCAAAGGCTCAGCTCACACAACTGTCAAATTGTATCTTAGTGAATATTCCAGGATTGACTTGATAACTTGGCTTTGTGTAATAGGAAATATGAATTTTGTTTCGTTAAATTGTATCTCAGTGCATGTGTGTTTGGGTTGTTAACAGTCTGACTTAATAATTCAAGTACAGGAAGCATATTAACTTTTTTTTTATCATAATGCACTAAGTAGTACTTCATCCTACTCTTTTTGAGCAAAAAAAAAATTAAGAAAAACTTGATACATTTAAGTATTTTTTGTCATCTTGTCATGTTTAATGTCTTTATGTAGATTACAAGAAATGTGTGAAAATGATTGCTTGAAATAAATAAATCATGAAACAAGATGCTTGGAAAGAGGTCTCAACAACCAGCTGACTCATGTACAAGTAAGAATCATTCAAACTGAATAATCATAAAGACAATAAAGTTATATAATTGGCTTAAGTAAAATATATCGGTACTTCTCACTACAGTCTACGCTCCGGCCTCAAAAACCAGCCCCATGCAGCGGCAGCCAGACATTTTCCACTTGGCCCAACTCTTACTGAAGCCTTTGTCCAATTTTAAAGAGGTATTCTGTGTGATTTGGGTTGATAGCACAATCTCTAAGGCTCAATATTTAATCATAATTTCAATTCAGCTGATGTGTTCCAGCTCCTGCACTATTATTCTAGCAGCACTGGCTGTGAAGGCACGACGAAGATGAAAATCTCTCATTGTGGAGTCAAACTTTGAACACGTCTTGTGTGCGCGCTTAATGACAGGCCCCTCTCTGGCACATGCTCCACTGTTATTCAGCCAACGTCCCTGAAGCATCACCTCATTAGACCGCGGCCTTAATGTGAAGTGTACAGCGGCAGCCATGAAAAGATATGAACAAAGCACACCAGTTCACCTGAGGTCACCGAGACAGAAACTAGCTCTTCGTTTTCTATAGGTATTTACTTTTAAAAATGTATTGGCTTTGTCTTCAGGTCTGCAGATGTGACTATGCTTACGTTCGCTCTGTAGGTCTTGACGCTCAGTTCAGATTCTTCCCCCAAATCCGATTTTTTTGCAGAGTTGGTTCACACTGCAAATAAAATGTGACTCAAATCAGTTTTCATTGGTGAATCCAAACAGCCCTGAAGTGTCATCATGTGGAGAAGAACAGGACAGAACCAAGAGTCAAACAATTTCACATTATGACACAGACTATGACAAGGACACACCATTTATCCCAAGCCTGTAGTCATCTTTATCTTTGTCTAAAATAGGAAAACGTTCTTTTTATTATATCTGTCACACAGTTCAAAACTTCACTTTTTGGCCCTTTCCAGCTAAACCGTTGCGCCTGGCAGGTGTTTGAAGGTTAAATCCTGTCTTTTCCACAGTAAAATTAAAGCAAAAAAATCGGATTCAACCTGCAGTGTGAACGTACCACATGATACAGTCTATAACGAGGAAGCAAAATGTGTCAATACAAGCCTATAGTAAACTTTATCTTGTGTGTTAAACAGGCAAAAGTTGATATTTTATTCTTGTCACACTTTACAAAACCAAATGATGAACATCAGATATCGAGAATTGAGCTAAATCGCAGCTGGTCAGAGACATACTGTTTCTACGGGAAGCAACAAGTGTTTCCTTTTGGACTTTGCATTTTTGTAAACGCAAACTTACGTCACAGATGTTGCTTGAAAGGTGTTAGTTTTAACCCTCTAAAGTCTCACAGGGCAGTCAGTGTAGATATCTGAGATATCTTTTGAACAGCTTTTTCACTACTTTACACACGACTTTTATCTGGCAAAGACAGTTAAAAAAGCAGATTTTCTTCAAAGTTTACATTTGTTTTACATTAGCGACCAGAACCAAGATGGCTGCGGGTGGCACACAGTTCACACGTCTGGCAGAAACCAGTGCAGTAATAAAACTTCACTTTTTTTGCTCTGTCTAGCTTCACTGCTGTTGTCTAGCAGAGGTTTGAAGGTTTAATCTGTTTAATGCCGGTCTTTTTCCATGTAAAAAAAAAGATTGATTCCAGTTTAATTTCCGGCTTATACTGTGATACAAGTGTGTTTGTTTTCGCAATAACTACCAGACCAATTTCACAAACTTCTCAAAACGAATTCTTACGATAAGAAAACACACTAACAGCAAATTATGACTAGTTTTATTTGTCAACAACTTGGCTGATAAGTGAAATCATTTTCCTCTTTTTTAACAGGTGATGGGGCCCTCAGATCTCAGAAGAACTTTACACAACCACAGTGCCTTTTATTACAATTATTAAATGATTAAAGCGTAGACAAATGCAACTGAGAAAAAAACATCACAGTCCGATGGCCCAAATCTGATTCAGTCCCATTTATGAAAGTGGCCTAGATCGCATTTGGAAAAAAAAAAAAAAAAATAATAATCATATTCGGCTGTTCATATTGTCATGAAAAAAACAAAACAAACAAATTCAGGTTACATTTGGGCAAAAACATCTGATTTGACCTGCATGGCGAACGTAGCCTGTGATGTAGACTTCTAAGGGGCAAATTCAACACAAGAAAAACACATTACTTTCACAACCTCAGTTTATTTCAAGATGTATTTCTGTACAGCTCAAACGCTACAGAGGTCTATGATTCAGTCCAGAGACGATCAACGACCTGTCACCTCACAGGCCTTCCTTCTCACACCTTGGAATTAAGCCTTCCCCTGGAGCACTGTACTTGTAAACATCGGCTTCTGACAAAATAGCTACGATTGTAAAGAAAACAGTTTAAATTTAGACTAAACATGCCAGCTAGCTCACATACATCAATGCTACTATTCTAAAGAGATGTGTCATTTAAAGTGCTTCAGATCAGAGTTTGTCAAAAAGCATTCAATTGCTTTTTTGCATTTGCATAATAGAGATTATATCATAGTGGCTGTTTTTGTGGGTTTGCACGGCTGAGTGGCGAGGCGGCTCACATTCCAGAGTATGGTTATAAATAGTGACCTTGGATAATATCTGAGCATATGTGAACATTTTAAAACATTCATGGCGTGGCTGACAAAGTGCGACTCCAGGCAGTAGTGGTTGTTGAGGATTTATGGCCAGAAAAAGTAGGTATATTTTAGTCATTGTACTTTGGGAGTGAATACAGATCGGATAACATAGCTTTAAAATCTTTCTTGTTCTGGGGCGCAGCGTTACAATTAGTGAAATAAAGTGATTTTGCATTTGGATTGATCCTGGCTGTTGCAGTGTGTTTTCTGCCCTGTTGTGCTGTGCCGTAACTCACTAGATGGATTGGCTTGAGAGCTAAGGGGGAGTGGAGACATTGATTTAGAGATAGGAAGCCTGGAGCCAGATTAGAAAAAAAAAAACAAAAAAAACCCTTGACATTACCTTTGGCTAGTGGGCATCTCTTTCATGCATACACACTCGCACAGTGTTCAGAGAGTGACAACATTGGGGCAACATTGATTTCCTGTTTGCTTTTACTAAGCAATGAGAGGTTTGGGCGGCACACAAACAACCAGTGTGTAGTCCAGCTGTTTGGAACACCTTTACCAGTGGTGCCAAACACGCCTCATCTTGATCAGAGCGACGCGAGCCTGATTTCATCACTTGTTTTTCCACCACTGCACCCTACAATTATCTCCTGCTGCGATCTGTCTCATCCTGGCTATATATCTCTCCGTCCTCTCTTTTTTCTGTTGTCATTTGAAGGAATGGGTTTCTGTTGGCGCTGAAAAGCACTGTTGACTGCTTGGTTGGTTTGGCACATTGTTGAAGCGCCCAATAGGTAAACATGATTTATCAGAGGCTGGATCTGCTCATACAAACAAACACTAATACAAGAGGCAGAGCAATTTGGATATCTGGAGGCGGCCATCTTTGCCGACTACAAACACATGAATGGATGTGTATGTGTGAGCTCATTTATGACAGACACCAGCAGAGCTCAAAATGGAAGTCTTCATGTTTGATGCACTTTGTTATTAAACTTGTGTAGAATGAGAACACACTTTGTAAGTGGCTATATTTGGCAGTGTGGTCTGTGTGTGTGTGTGTGTGCTATAGGAAGTGTGTGTCCTGTAGTGTTTCCCTGCCTCTATGTAGGGTGCATTATTGGACGCAGTAGACCGGACAGTGCCAGAGGCGTACAGGCGCGCGTTCACGCGGCGTGACAGAGAAGAGAGCAGCGCCGCTGTCAGAAGGCCTTTTTAACACACTGATGCTCTCTGGTCGGGGACGTTTTGGGAGCGACTGACTGCAAAAGGGTCCCAAGCAAAGAAGAGATAAACACAATTCTTCCAAACTCCCTTCGAAACACCTAAAGCCCCGCAGGCTCCCTAACTGAAAATACCTAACTAATACCTTTGATGTTCCCACGAGCTGTGCAGCAGCGGGAGGGGTGGGGGACAGGAAAAATGACAACAGCCCTGACTCTCAAGTGAACACTCACTTTTACTCAAGTCCTGTTTCTGCTGTCAGTGACACAAATGGGCCAAAGGTACAGTGTTTGTACTTTATTTAATTCAAAATGAATTCTTTCATTATGTTATAGTTTGAGAGTTACACATTTTACCTGAGTTTACATGAAGATGTTCAAAACATTCTCACTAATATGAATCTCTGACTTGATATTTTTTGGAACCTGTTTCCTTTTTAAGGATTTAACTGGAAGCATGTGCAAGAAATTGATCTATTCTTGTCAGCACGACTATAATTTGTGGGTTCTGATTCTATACTATGTGCTTATGCTCATTTTAACCAGTTACTTAGTTAACAAGTCATACTCCTTCAGTTTTGATTCCAGCCCTATCACTGCATTTACACTAATTATTTCAGAGGCCAGACTTTACAACAGTGCATTTAACATGCATTGTAGCCTTCCTGGCTGGGTTCACCACTGAGCATTGGTATCCAGATGTAATGCGCTAACTTTTGCAAACTATATAAAGATCCCTCTGGTTTTATCTGCAGATAAAAAATAACTGGGTGTCCCCTGCACAGGCAGCTTTAATACCATCAGTGAGCACACCTCTGAACGTGTCTGGGGCAGCTCCCGATGCCTTTAGAAACACCTTTGGACAGAGGTCATTCTTTTCAACTGCACCATGCTCTGGAAAGATGTCCCCGTCTACTTGAGGACAAGCAGCTCTGAGGATCATTTTTTAAAAGTAATGTTTTTATTAATCTTTACTTGTACAAATATAAAAGGAAATGGAAAAACAGCTAACATTGCACTTCATTCTATACGCTTTTCATCCTATACCCTTCCTTAATGTTCCTCCCCCCTGTCCCCCTCGCTCTCTTTCTCTCTCTCTCTCGCTCTCTCCTTCTGGCCATTCCTTTAACACAACAAAGGTCATACCCATGTTGCCTCGTTCTTTAACACTTAACACATGCGTGTCAGAGGTTAGCTCCACACCAGGACTTTACAGGTGCTGCAGACGCTCTTAGATAAAACAATGCACAGAGATCATGAACAGCACATATATGTAATGGTTCCCTGCTGTGTGTTGGGCTGAGTGTTATTATCTCAGGAATAGCCTGTATGAGGTTGACAAATACTTTCTGTGGGTTAAGTTAGATTCTATCTCACCATAAGGTGTTGTGGGGTGAATAAAATGAAAATGTCATAGATTCAGTCCAGTGTGGAAGTGTTGACGGGTGAGTATTAAGCTCCTCAGGAAGTCTTTGGCTTGGGGAGGCATGAGCGACTGGCAGGGATTGGGATCTTGGCCGTGGCAGGTTCTCGGAGCTTGCTGTGGCTGAGCGGCTCAGGACTGGACTCTGTCCTGGTTAAATCCCTGTAAGGCCGGAGCACTGGAGTGCGACACTCATTGGGGGTTTGCACCTGGGGTCCAGTGTTAAAGCACGGCAGGCCTCTGGATGGAGGGGGCAGCAGCTGCCTGCTCTTCAGAGGATGCACAGCAGCGCCCCCTGGCTTTAAAGCAGGGAGGGACACGCGCTTGTGGAGACGAGGGGGCTGCAGCACACGAGGGCACATCAGAGCACTGGATCCTGCACTGACAGAGGAGGCCTGAGGCTCACACTGAGGCTCACACTTAGGTCCTCCACCGGCCGCCCCCTGCGGAGAGCCCGGCCACTGGAGCTGAGCACTGAGCACATGACTCTTGTGCGTGAGGTCGTCAGCTGTACGGTGGAGCTGTGGGGCAGCACACGTCCGCTCACTGTGGCCCGCGGTGGAGGCTGCTCTTGTTACTCTTGCCTGGTACTGCTGCTCTCTGAGGCTGGGGTGCAAAGGCTGTAGTATTTGAGGCTGAAAAAAAAGACAGTTGTTATTTTTTATAAGCAGCCATGAGAAGTTCAGCTATAATGATGCACAAGGCTGAGAATGAATGGCCCTTCATGTTCAAGAAATAAATGTTTCCATTATAACTTTTTTTGGCACATTGTATACAAGTGGGTTCTAAACTGTGGATTATGTGTCAAGAGTGAGGAGTTTTTGAGCTTGGTAATAAATGAAGGCCCTAACTATTTCTGAACCTGTTTAGATACCGATACACGTAGCCGTGGCATGACAGCATTATCGGTTCATGCCAACGTACGTCACATTTCAAGAGTTGAGTTAAATTGCAGCTGGTCGGAGACATACTTTTTCTACTGGAAATTATGTTTACCTTTTGTACTGTTTATAAATGCAAAATTGAGTCACATGTATTGTCTGAAAGGTGTCAGGGCAGTCAGTGCAGATATCAGAGCTTTTAAAAGGCTTTTTCATGACTTTACACAGACTTTAAACTGGCAAAGACCTTCATCAAAGTAAGCACTAAAAGCTCAGAATGACATACAAATGTAATTAACAAGTTTCAGACTACAAACCATATTTCCATTGTTAGACAATATCTTCGAGTCCATTATGTTTAACTTGTATGCTAATCACCAATGCTAATAATTTATTAGCATTTTCTACATAACTCGCTACAACAAAGCCACATTTGCGTTTTAAAATGTAGCTGTCATTTGTTGTTGTTTAATTATCAGAACCACAGCTGACAGTAAAGATAAGGACTGTTCTGATATTTGAGCAGTATATGTAGCTTTTCTTTGGAGTTTACATTTGTTTTCATTAGCGACCAGAATCATGACGTACAAGTCTTTTAAATGGACCTGTTCAATCCTGTGCACACCAACAGCTCTGCACTCAGCCCACATCCAAGTTTACTCCATTATTAAATATTTGTGGAGCTGAACACTTCTCATTATCCAGTACATCAAAACAACACACTATGGCTTCAAACGAGGTGAATAACCCCTGATACAGCCACAACTCAGACTCATTAGAGACTCTACACTGGACTGTGGATTGGATTTGATTATAAAAGAGCTCATCCTACATTCTCCTCACTGCTGATTCTGCTCCATTTATTTATTTGCAGCTTCTGGATTGTCTGCAGATGCTTTACAATTCAGCCCATCCGTTTTAACTGATTTAGAGGGAAATAGACAGCACTACCTTAAGTAAAAGCACACAGTAAAAATATTTTGATGAACAAACAATACCAGCTTTACTTCTACCGAACATTGTTCCAAATTAGAACATTTTACGTACATTTCTAACAGCAGTAAGACTGCATTTAACTTAAGATGCTTCTCTGTACAACACTGAATGAACTGAGCTCTATAGTTTTTGTACCTGCTTCTGTCTTAATAACCAAGATGTCTGAGACCACAGCTCCCCCTCCTGGTTATGTTTTGCCTTGCACCAACTAAGTAACAAAATAGCTCTCCAATGTCCACTGTTTAGTCACAAACGTAACTGGTTTCAGTTTAAGTAATTAGTCATTTGATGAATTTGTTTGGCTTTGACATTTTTTATCTGTTCCCTTTAGTAATTTATTCTATGACTAAGCACTTTCCACCGACTCTCCTAAAATAACCGCTTTGTTCCGCTTGAAGAGTGATGTGTTATGATGCCAAAGCACATTTGCAAATTAGATCAAGCATCAGTAAGCTCAACAGCATTAGCAATGAAAAGCTGCCGTTTCCTCATGGTTCAAGAAAGAATGTTTATTTAACATCTAAACTACAGACATCTATTTTGTGATGTAATATTTTATCTAATTATTCTTGTTTTTAGGTACTGTCCCTGACATAAAGAATAAATAAATACTTTCACCAAGGACTGTATGGTTTCTATAGGCTCACCACCTTCATTTGCACTAAACAGCTGTCTGCAACAGATACTAATAATTAGAGACAAGCGCTTCACTGGCAAGAACTAAATACCTCGGCTGCTAATGACAGCTATTTACAAGTCGACTGTGAATCACCTGCCAGGTCTATGAAACTCTCCTGTTCAGAGGCACCAGGATGTCTCATGGGCCACACGCATGCACGCACACACACACACACGCACACGTATGAGCAGAGGCCCATGTCGATTATATTTTAGTCTCTGATCTTTTTCTTGTGTGCTACTTCTGAGTGAACGAGACTGAAGGCAATAGCTCAGACATAATCAATTTAATATCAATGTTTTTGTATTATTTAAATATACATTTTAAATAAGAGAACTCAAAGTTTAGATAGATTAACTCAGCGAATGGAAAAAGAAAGCACAAAGGGAATTTATCAAAGCATGCATTATGTTAAAATTATGTATGAGAATAAAAAAAAATGCAATAAGCAGAAAAGTGAAAGTCAATTCCCACTTTCATAAAACTGGTAAATGAAATTAGTGCAAGAACAACTAATAATGAGTAGAATCCTAATTAAAACAGCAGAGCAGTGGCCTCAAACTGTCAGAGGTTTCAGACGAACAGAGTCTTTGAGTCTGAAAACAGTGTCAAACTTAAAAGTATGAAAAAATGAACGATTCATGCAAATGGGAGAGGACGTGCTGGTGTCACAACACATCAGGCCCAGGCACAACACAGCGTGCAGACGGAGAGAGGGCGCCTGTCGGCCGCATGTCAAAGGAAAGGTTACTGTACCACGCTTTGTCAGTGAAGAACTGCACTAGACTTTCCACTTCTCGGGTTATGCGCAAAAAGACAAGAGAAACAGTGGACTTATTTCACATTTTAGATGAGACAGACGTTAGGAAGATGCTGGAAGAATTGGTAAAGAACTTTGAATCAAAAATGTGTACACAACTCCTGCTGCCTCCAAAGGTCACTCATTTCTTCTCATTTTTAAAATAAGACATAGCTTCTTGGAATCTGCTTTCAGCTTGTTTTTATCCAGCACTAGGACAAGTCTGTGAGGTGGCAACTTGGTTAATTAACAAGACTAATCTTATGTTTTGATTTGGGCTTCATGTTGTCAGTCTTAAGTGAATGAAGTAAAACACCTACAGTCTCAAGTGTACAGATAAAATAACCAGTAAAATCTGCATTCCTTTTGCTTTGCTGTTTTTTCTCTCTCTCGCACCTGTGCATTTCCTGTAGCCCATTTCCACACTGTGATTCTATTCATCTGCTTACTCATCAAGCTCCACAGTGAAAAATAAAAACTCTTTCACAAAGAAAAGGTAAAGTTTATGTCATTGTTTCGAAGTGCCTGCCTTTTCCAATAAAATAAGCATATTCAAATCTAGAGAAACTAAACTAAAGGTTGCTATTGTGAGCATCACTCCAGAGTTACAAAGTGCAATGCTGTCAAAAAGAAATGCAGTTTTATGATTTTATGAGCTGCATATGCTGACGTTGGAGAGAAAACAACAAGAGTCTTTAAATGATAATGATAATTTGGATATGCCTAATGAAGGCTGTAAAATAGTGTTGTTAGGAGACAAGTGGTTAGACTGTTAGTAAACAAACAGGTGGAAATAGATTAGGGCACACCAAAAACCTGTTACAGACAAAACTAAATGCACAGAAAAAATAATTATTATTTCCCTGTTTCAGACTTTTTCCGACGATAATCTTTTATTGATATTTACTTTTGGCTACTTGTATGGATTATTGTTATGATCGGTCTACAAACATTGTTTTATACAAATGCATGATTGTTTTGTGCTTGTTCAGCAGTTGTTTCATATTTTTGCACTGCGCAAGTGTGTTGGAACTGTAATTGAAAGTCGACTGCAGACTGTGCAGAGGAGTGTTAGTGACTCACTGTGTCTGCGCTGGTGCATGCTGGGACGGGTCAGGCCCTGGTGCTGTGCCTGCCATGGAGACAGCATTGGGGTGGGCAGCACACCCTAAGCAGAAGGAAGACACAGGACAAAGGCATGACGGACAGGAAACACACAACATGCTCACGCGTCTCATTTAAGTCTGCAGGCTGATACTTTGATAACATCCTCTTCTATTATGACTCCAGTTATAAACATTTCTGTTGGAGATCGACCAGTGTCTGAATAAAAGTGCCGTGGCACAGTCAAACCTATATTCAATGTACCTATGTGAAAGATTCTTGTATTGACCACCAGTCTCAATATTTGTCCCTCAATGAAAAAAGATTAGACACACCCAAGGATATTTGATGTGTTAGGTTTGTATCTAATAATAAAAATTTGAGGATTAATTTATTGATTTATTATTTTTTAATTATTATTAATTATTCATTTATTTTATAGCGTTATACACTCTCGTCTTTTACAGCCTTATACTGAAAAAGTTTAAACTTAAATGTTAGTTTTAGATTTCAACACAATAAATTTATGCAAAATAGTATTATTGTTATTTCACAGAACAGAACAAAAACAACAGCTTGATTAGCGGTCAGTACGTTGAGAAACACATGCACTCATGGACACTTGCCGTACACATACTGTATACTTCCCCTTCAGCACTCCCCTTGGGTTAGTTCACAAGCAACAAGCAGTGGTTAGCTCATTATTAAAAGAGGAGAAGCAGACTTGATACCATAACATAAGCAGAGTAGAGTTTTCTGTTGTCCTCATATAGCTTTGTGTCCTTGTCTATTACCGAAATCCATTATCACTCCGTCATTCATCTTCAAGTCTATTTTGAAACCTGAGTTGTGTGGGGCTTTAAAGGCCATTAAGGAAAGTGGGCATGCTGAAATATGTTTTAGGGGGAAGTAGAAAACACTGATGTTGTCAATAGACCTCCGTATGAACCGTTGTTTTATCTGTTCTTTTGTACAATATAGTTTCTGACAATAGGAGTTTCTGTCAGATAAATATTACGAGTGGCCAACCATTGTATTTCAAGGTTCCAAATCTTATTGAGCGAACAAAGCCACGGGTTAAGCTGTCTAAAGATCGCCCAGACCCCATGGGGAGAAGCAAAGTGAGGAAGCAGCTGAAATATCACGTTGAGCGGACAACGCTTACTTTATCAAATACTTTTCCAGGCTGGCTTTAAGCAGTGACACAAATCAAAGACATATAGAGAACACAATGTCTCAGAGAGGGCAAAATAGAAAGGCAAATAAAAGAAGGGTAAAAGTGACTTCTCCTGGTGGCCTCCTGGTGCGACTGCTGCGAGGAGGAACGGCCCTGTGTCCTCTTCTGAAAACCAACAACTATTTCAGCAGGCGGTCTCCACAGAAACCTCCCATTGTGCCTTCATTTGTGGAGTAGAAAAACCTGAGGCACTGAGAACAAGAGGCTGTGTTGGAGGGCTTTCCAACTCTTCTGACATCGTCTGGCAGTTTTATTAGACCTACAGTGCAACATAGCCAGGCATTTTTCCTCCTGCACTGGGAACTGAAGATTCTTTCAATAAGCCACTGGCAAAAGAACTAAAGGCCAGGAACAAAACATCACATTTCCACAGAAAAACGTTTTATTTTATTCCATCAAACCTTTTCTAACCCATCGGTGCGCGGAGCTGCAGTCAGTGGTCAGTAGTCACTCTCGGCCAGTCAGACCTGCACTTGTGTTCAGAATCTTTAAACCAATCAAAAATGTCTGCAGAGTTTCCCTAAAATAAAGAATGATGTGCAGCACAGCATGTGGTATAGCTAGCGCGTAGTTATCATACCAATACGAATGAGTATATCAGAGTGACAGTTACATTGTAGTGTACCATCAGAACACTGAAGTTTGAGGAGGGTAACAGGAAGACTTAAGACATTTCTTAATGAGCACATGAAGATGGAATCACAGACAAGGGTAACAGTGAGAAACACATCTAAATCAACACCTTTGCATATAAAGTATGCATCACGCATGCATGCCTGGCTCTACTTTGTTTCCTGAAGCAGAAGCATACATGATGTACTAAATCAAAAGTTGTATAGCTTTGTGTGCCCAGTGGGGCTCCTTCCTTCCTTCCATAATGTAATGCACTCTAAGGATCTGTTGTGCCACTTCATCTGCGCAGGTTCCCATAAGCAGATGGTAAAAGTGTCTAAGTAGTTCACAGATGAAAACGAGGAGCGAAAGCGGTCTCGTCTGACACTTCACCATGTAATAATCAAAGACGACAACAAAGCCACAGCCCTGTGTGTGTGACCCAGCCTTTATCAGCCTGACTCCTCTAATCCACTGCACTTTTGGAGGTGGGCTCCAGCTAACACCTCATGTCTCGCCACAATCTCTCACTTGACTGACTCAGGCAATTAGACTGTCACCTGTCTGCTCCCGTGTGCATGCATTAATGTAGCCCTATGAGCAGAACCACTGCTGTTTGTGACGGAAGAGCCAGAGCGAAACGGTTCACAAACGTTGTTGGCTCTTCTGCTCTTAACTCAGATCACAGAGCGCACCTGATCCTTCCTTTCACCCGCAAATTAGCTGCAAAAGTTTGGAGCACATGCTTTATTGAAAAACATCTCTTCACTGGTGCGCTGGCTCTGTGCTCGGTTTGTCTTTCACAAACCTGTCTTTCAGCGTGACAGGAAATTGATCTAATTATAAGTGAGGCGTCGGGTGGAGATGTAATGTCAGAGGGAGAATAACAGAGACAGGCTTATGGGGTGAAAGAAAGAATCGGTGGAGCGAGAATAAGAGTGAGATAAGAGCAGAGGAACCTGGAGGTCTGTGAGGAGGTGATGAAGAGGATGTTTAAAAAGAATGGGAGAGAGATCTGTAATTATCCTGTGTGTCCTCATGCTGCCGATTGTGCCTCAGTGTTTGTTTATGAGGGTTAGAATCAGGTTGGATCTGCAGTCCTACATGTGCCCAACTCGTACCCCAAGAGTGCACTTCAACCCAGACTCACAGTGTAATTTAGCATTTGCAGTGAGAGGCAGCAGATGCACTGAAAACATTTGTAGAGCAGTGATTGCAAAGAGGGATCTGAGTGACTGATTTTTCAAGCAGGATTCAAGCCGTTGAAAAACTGACATAACAAAAGCGCTCTGCTGCAAACCATAAAATGTTTTAAATAAAGATCTGGGAAACAATTTTTTTTTTGTGAATTTAGAATAAAAAAATACTTTAATGTCTGGCAAAACCACTGGTTAAACTTTGAGGACAGTTATTCATGTTATTCAAGATAAGTTCCCCTACAATTATCAGAGCATATCCCTGAATATATGGCTCAAAGAGGGGGGAAAAATCAACAGTGAATCCTTAGAAACCTCTGCCCAAAAGCAGTTTGGGTCAAGGGGCCAGAACATTTCCTTTTCTGTGTACCTAATCTCAGTTCAAAGCATAGAAAAATCCTCTTTGAGCTTCTATTCAAGTTGTCTGCAGTGTTCAACTTAAACACACCAGGCTCCTGATAAGACACCTCGATAGCAGCATTAAATCTACACACAGATTTGAGCTCACGGCCTTTGACCTTAATATGATTCGTGGGTTTCTCTTTTAGCTTAGCCCTTAAAGATACTATCAAGAAGAGGACTGCTCCTGTGCTCTATAATACAATAGCGCATCATAAATCAGAACAAAATAAACACTGCAGAGGAAAACTAAACAATGCTCGAGCAAATAAAAGCAAGGTAGATTCAAGTATAAGGGTAAACTCACTACGCTCTACAAAGAGTTGTGTGTGAAATACAAAAGAGAGATGGCAAAGTATTGTTCAGAGGCGGCTGGAGCCAAGCATGCTGGAGGTGCTATTCTTGTCAGCGTGCACCCAGATCTTTCAGGTTTTTCAAAAGTAGGAAAGAAGACAACACATTCGCCTCACCCTGTTTGTTTACTCGGTTTACTTGTTATTTTCCCTCATATTATCCTTTGTGTGTCTACAATGACAAATCTACCCTGTGTTCTGTTAAGGGTCTGGTAATGTACGCTAAACACAGAATGTGGGCAAAATCCTGCCTCGTACGGCCGGCCCTGGATTAACGGTTGCCATGGTAACTACTGTTAAACTATATGTGCTGGAGCGACACACAGGGACCACAACAGTTTTGTCTTCGAGCCAGTGTGTTTTGGGTGTATATTTGTAAACATACTGAAATGTTAAACTCATCTTCAGTGTTTGTTCCCTTCTTTTCCTGAAATCTGTTCTCTCTTTGCACTGTGCACCTGCTCCTCGGTGATGATGCTCCCGTCACTCTGTTGCACTGAAGGGTGGTCAATTAGAGCTGGGTTCGCTCGCCGCCTGCCTGTGGCGCCACCACTTGGGGATCGATATTTGGCTGACAACGCGTTATAATTGCCAGAACACAGATGTTTCTCTCCCACTCTTTTCTTTTTCTTATTGTCCAAACCGTAATGCTGTTTCCTTTTCTGCGAGGATTAGCCGCACACTTACCGTTCAGTGTATAATTGTGCAGAGGGAGAGAAAGACTGACAAGACAAGTGCCAGGCTAATGAAGTGTATTCCATAAAGAGGATGTAGTATAGTCAGCAGACGCCTCAGACACGGCTGGATAGACACTGGCAGCAGGTGCATTAAGTAGAGTGACTCAGCAGGCTAAGGTTTAAAATAATATTCTCACCACGCAGTAAAATGAGCTGTGATTGACAAATACTAATAAAGTTTGGATTTACACTTCCTATATGCACTTGACTATAAATGTCTGTGGAATTTGGGGAATATGGCTGCTATGTCTTACTCACAGTGTTAGCAGGAGGTCTATAGTGAGTCTGCGTGGCCTTGTCATAGTGCTGCTGCTTCCGTTTGTCCATCTGCTGGTCGCTGGTCCACAGAGAGTGGGGTGCCCTCTGGTGGTGGCACTGACACCTGGCCTGATGTCCCTGAGCAGGCTAGTGTGATAAAGCACAAGGAGGAATTAGGTACAAAAAAAAAAAATCAGATTTTATAAGGGATAAAAAAGTTTGGTGAAATTTATTTGAGAGCTGTTTCAACATTTTTACATACATTCAACAAAGTAGTGAAAATAGCTACATCTCTACATGAGTATGCATCTGACCTTCTGCATATTTGTGTGGAATATCTTTTGCAAAGGCATTTTTCTGTCTGTGTCTAGGGTGAAGGTCTAAACAATTGGCATGGGAGAGTGCTTATTCTAATTGGAGCAGGCATGTGATAGCGGTGCTGCTGGACAGGACATCCATTGACATTTTGGTATTTGAGGATGCGGGGTGGATTTGAATAATGTGAGCCGTGCAAACAGCTGTTTGACTAACAAGGAGCTGGTCAAGACACTAATGAAAGGCACAGAGTGTGAGTGTATGGAGGAGGTAAAGCGAACTGAGCAAGGCTTCAGGATCCAAAGCGTTAATGAGCTCAATAAAGAAAACATTTAATGAAAAATGAAGATTCAAATGTTTCAATATACAATATCAAACGAACCACACATATGTTCATCAAAATGTTGTTTTTGAATTCAATTATGGGCATTTAATTGTTTTGAATTGTTACATACCAATAGATTCCCACGTCTCATTATTTCAGTCAGTTGTTTTATGTAGAGAGAATAAATGAAATATCTTTGAAGACAAACAGTGCATGTCATAGCTTTTCATTAGATAAAACAACCTTGATGCAAAAACAGATAATAAAACATGCCACAATTTCAAATGCCTTTGATATCCTTTATTCTCGTCTTGTTGTGCAGTGGGATCATATCAATCTGTGACCTTTGTGGTAAAATGTCTAAAACATCTTGTTAGTAAGAAAGAATGCTAGTTTGTTTTTAAAAAGTAAATTTGAGTGCAGAGTTCAGGAGAAGTTGCCTGTATGCCAGATAATTAGCATTATTCTTTATTGCGCTAAAGCTCGTTCTCACAGCATCAAACAACTAACATTTCTCCTCACTTGTCGTTTTGCCTTAAAGTTGGTAGAAAGAACACAAGTCAACGCTTTGTGTACAGCAGCAGCTCCTGTTTTCATAGCCAGCTCCTGTGTAGAACAACTCACCATTTGTTGGGGCTGTTGTTGTAGCTGTTGACACTGCAGCGTAAGCTGAGCTATAGTTCTGTCTCGAATCCTCAGCTCCTCCCTGAGACCTTGCACTTCTTTAATCAGCTCCTGAAGCTGCGACACACACACATATAAACGTGTGTATACATATATATATCCACACACACTGTGGGTGCAGTGGGCTACAGCAGTATATAAATCATACATTATATTCAATCAATAACAGCACTAAACTCTGCTTACCTGTGGTGTGCTCTTATCTTCAGCCTCCACCTCGGCTGCATGTACTGGAGAGTCTGCATCTTCAAGCTACAATAAAATAGAGTTAATTTACAGGCAGTAGTGACAGTAAACGTGACAAAAGCCTTGAGCATTCTGTGTTTACATCAGGTGAATCGTAAACAATCACAACTTTCCCCCTACTCTAAACTGTCAAAACTTTGTTTTCCTGAGGCACTGTGTCTAATTAGATGTTTAAATATTTGAATCAGACATTTGAGGTAAAGCCAAAACCCTCAAAGAAAACCTGAATAAACTCAGTATTTACTAAGTAAGACAAGTACAAATACAAAATACAATTCCTCCGGTCTTAACAAAGGTCTACTATATATATATATGTTATAATATAGGAACTGTAGTGGTTCTATTGAGTCGGATGTAAGTGTGCTGTGGTGGTGAGTGATTACTGTGATGAAGAATGAAAAACAAAAATACCACTTAAAAGGCCGGTTGGATATGCCAATCAATTTATTGGAAAAGATGAAACAGGTAGATAGTGACGCTAACTTACAGGCTTTAATGAAAAAGTTATCAGTCCGGCACCACACTTGTAGTATAATTGCAGCTACCTTTCATCTTTTCGGCAGGGACGCTCTGGAATAAATGGTTCCACCAGGAACCATTTGATGTTTGTAACGCTTTTCTTTTCCCTGTATTTAGTAACATGCAAATCCTGTGATTTCTCTGCACATGTCCCTGACTTTAGCTGTAAGTGTGGGGCTTACCTGTAACAGATCTTTGAGCCGGAGCAGGTGACTCTTGAGGGCGCTGCAGTCCTGGGACATGTGCTCTAGAGTGAGGTCATCGAACGTTGGGATGTGGCCGTGCTGCTTCCCGTCAGAATAAAAGGGTCGTGAGGAGAACCTGGGCGCCTTGAAGCCATCGTAATGCTGAAAGCCGTGCATTCTGGGAAAACAAAGCAATAAGTGACTGCGCTGAAGTCATGTTTAACGTTTGTGGTGTGAGTGGTTCAAACCTGCTGCTATTGTGGAAGTGATCAGGTGCACTCCAGCGGTGGTGTCTCCGCCGTGGCCCCAGACGACCTCGCTCTGATCGCTCCGTGTGGGACATTTCTATGAAGTTTTCAAACAAATACAAAGCTACAATCAAGTACACTGTAAATATATAGAATCCCCTGATTTAAATGTAAACGTTATGTTATAAAAGCTGCCAGAATACACGTGTCAGTCATCTGTATGGAGGAGCTGACTTGTTGTATCAGTATGCTCTGTCTCCCTTTTCCACTCTCTGGTTCACATATGGAGAAAATACAGCTTTGCGCTCTTTGGTAATGAACAGTTCTGTATGTATTTCAGTGAGCTTGTAGAATATATACATATAAATCACGATCTTATCCTTCTCAGTTCCCATTTCTCGCTACTGTCTCCACAACATCAAATGGGAGCACAGACACTCGCACACTGACAGGCCATTTCGTTTTCAAGGAGGTAAAAGGACACAGTATTTGGCAACACTCAATAGCATATAGCTGTGAAATGAACCATGACTGCAACAAAATTGACAACTAACAGAGCGCAGTCCCCAGGAAATCAAAAGGACCCCTGACCTCCTCCTACTGTATATGTTTGAAAGTCTGTGGGCCGAGAAATAGATAAATGTAAGCGAGATTGTGAGAACAAGTCCAAGGAATTCAGCGTCCGTGGTTAAAATACTTTACCCGGTGTCCTCACAGCACAGCCTAGTCCAGAGTGAACCCTCTACATTCCAGTGGTCTGTTCTGGTAAACTCCTCCTCAACTCTGTAGAATGTTACATTAGCACATTGGGAAAATAATCCATCCGAAAAGTGAAATCCATTCAGCCTGGGAAACTTAGGCAGGAAAGCGGAACAAAATGACTTCTGTGCGGTCAGCTGGTGAGGCGTTAAAGGGCCAGAGACAAGCCCGCCCCCTCTGCTTGCACCGATCTGTGTCGTCAGACTTGTTTTTTCTGGGAACTCCCAAAGATCTAGAGTGAAGACAGGGCTGAGCTGTCGGGGAGAAAGCCGCTGGGTTTAGGAAGAGTGAGGCCCATGGGGGTGTGACCAGCTGAGGGTCAGAAGGGAAAATGTGAGGGTTACTGGCCTGGCCGCTTCTTTTCTCTTCAGAGTTTATGTGAAAAGTATGGTGTTGCAGAGTGAAGAGGCAGCGACAGACGGCAGAGGAGGGGGATCCATGACCCTGTGTCCAGCCTCTGCTCCACTCTTCATGTCACTTCACTCTCTCTCTTTAGCAGCACCTCATGATGTAGTGAGCTATAAATATATTTGCTTCCCAAAAAGGGAAGCACTCACATTCCACTGGAGTGAACATTCCTGCACCTCTGTCACAAACAAGAACGCTGTAAACAAATAAATGGCAGCTACTGTTAGACCAACAAAGGCAGATGTTTCAGATGTGATCAAGGACATACAGTAAACACCTGACATCTGTAACCTGAGTGTGCGACGTGGCTCTTAAACACATGATATTTGACAAAGTCTAGCATGCTGTATGTACAAAACATAAATACTGGTGCAGTTGAAATCAAAACATACATAACATACAATGTAAAATGAAAGCTGCGTGCATCTATTCACACAAACTTTTCAACGACAAAATATTGGAATAGAAATGTGCAGAGTGCCATTATGCATGCATTAACAGATTCACCCATTTTATTCAACTGTTCAAGGCAGCAGTGAAATACAACTGGAAACAGTATGCCTAAACCCTTGATGCAAATGCATTAATTTAAAATTACAATACAAACTCTTTTTGCTGGAGGTGTGCGATTATTCCAAAACTAATGGGCAACCTCTAGTCAATGAGGCGGAAGCATTTGTCATGGCCAATAAATAACCTCGTACATTTAAATTCAGTGAATCAGTGAGTTAAATGTGTTTAAAGTGCTGACCATGCAGATCGTCCACAGGCAGGTCCACGTCCAGCATCAGGTCGTCCTCCTCCAGGTCTGCGGCTCCCAAAGGCTGCAGGTTGTTCAGGATGTCCTTCAAACACAAGCACATTACAATGTGACATAAGAAGACATTACAGGACCATTAGAACATCTTCATCATCACCACAATAAAGTCATTCAATTATTTTATCCCAGACTTAGGGCATGCCTCACCACCACATTGTGCCAAGACAAATAGATAAAACACAATAAAGTTTACTGTGTCCCACTCTGAATATCAAACTACTGTATTAGATGGTGTGTAAGTACTTGCCTTCTTATTTATGTTCACCACTGACCTCAAATATCAACCGCAAAGCTAAAATTAAGTATTTTGCAGAGCTTCGGCTCTGAAAACAAAGCAGCACTGCGAATGCCTACAGAAGTAATCATGTCTCCTGACAAACCATATGGTCCTGTCTTGAAATGCAGTTATAAAGGACTAACATCTGGCAGTAAACACTATTTTAATAACATCCAATGTGTACTTGTTCCTAATGTTTTGTTTATTAAACTATAAATATGCAGGAGGTGTCTGTAATTGTCAGTATCAAACAGCACAAGTGATGAAATGCAGCCTTATTCATTATATCAACTTGCAGATACCAAAGGACTTGAGTCAATGAAATGAAATTTTTGAAAACAGCAACAAAAACATCTTTTTAAGAGCTTCAAAACAGTTTGCCTGCCTGCGAGCATTGCCTGACGAATAATTCAAAACATGCCCATAAGCAGAGGAATGAATCAATAGTTCAAAGCTTTCTTTTCAAGGCAATTTTGTGCCTCAGAAAACCTAAACTGACAGTGCTTTGACTAGAATACACAAGCATTAAATTGCTAATTATTTAGAATTTCACGCATTGCATGATAATGGCTGGTGCTTCATTAAAAAGAAGAAACAATGAAAGAAATATTAACTATATGTACAATGCAAAAACTAAAATAAAAATATAAACCGTAAATAAATAAGTACTCGTAAATACAAATGCAGTATATTTGCTATATATAGCAAAAGCTATATTCAATATAGCTTTTGCTATTCAATTATATAAGACTATGACAGCTGTTTTTTTCTGCTTCACAAAAACAATGTGTGGAGATAAAGAATGTAAATAAAATGCATTTTATTTTATATTGAAGAAGGATAGCTTGTTGCAGTGTTTTGATTTAATTTTTTTATTTCATAGGTACTGCTTCAAGATGATTTTGCACACAAACTGATGCAGCTGATGGAATGCTCCTCTAATTGGCCACACAAGTACAAACGACAATGCAAGTATTGATTATTCTGAACAATTAAACTGAAATATTGCAATGAAATCAATCAGGGAGAGTCTATGTGATAGACGTCCATTGAAGATAGTCTTGAGCCAATTAAAGCTGCTATACTCTTCCATTTGTGAGGCGATTATCAGACGTGAACATGTAGATGACTCTGACACATACATATTTCACGTATATCCCCCAAGAGCTCCATCAATCCCACCTTTGCAGCGTGCTTAGAATGAAGACTTAAAGCAAAGGGTAGGTCTTAAAGCACACTGTGTTTCATGACAGACACTTGACACCAGCCGTAACATCTGCCAAATCTTCAAACTAACACACTTGGATCAAACAATGATTAAAACTTCAAAAATCATGGAAAGTCGAAGAGCGCGCTGTTCTTTATACTTTGCAGCCAGCTAACTTAAGTGAGAGGCTGATAAACTCACGGAGAGAAGGAAGTTCATTACATGGGCCTTAATTCTACTCGTGGCTTTCTTCAAGTATGTCTTTGAGATCTTTGGCAGACATGGAGCTTTCAGGGTTGGAATTTCAATTAGGTTCATGGCACAAAATTAGGCAAAAGGCAGAGAAGGCTGCTCATTTTCCACTTGGTAAAGACACATACAATTTTGACTTTTGATCTGAGAAAAACAACAGAAGGAATAAATGTATGTACTTGAAAACTTAAAAAAGTAAACCAATGTATTCTATACTTCTTTTGATTGATCATTTAACCTTTGTTTTTTTTAAGGTACAAAGTTGAGACAAATATTTCAATGTTACAATCTAAAGCTATTTGCATTTTAAATAAAGATAAAACAATAATAAAAATCTTCTGTGAATCATGTACTGTGTAAAAGCAAATTAAGTTTATTATTTAACTTAAGTAAATTAGCTATTCAAGTGTCTCTATCTGGTTACTCAAGCCAAATACCAACACTTCAAATAGGCTTCCTACATATTAAAATTAGACTGCAAGACTAAATTTAAGTTGACAAAATGCTTTAACACAGACAGACATTTGATGTGACATTAATATTTCATGATGATATACCCAGGCTTCAAATAACAATACGATTGACGCTAAGATATCAAATCATAAAATGTTGTTTTATATTTTATGTGTCTGAGTTTACCCAAAGCGCAGATAGTCTTTTCTTCTTCAGTTCAAATGTTTAATTTCAGCCAGCCTGTAATAGCACTCACCTGAGGACCTGTGTTCACGTCCGTGCCTGTATTAGTGAGACGAGCTGGATCAAAGTCTGCCCATGAAAGCTTCAATAGTGAATTACATCAGTGTGATTGAAACTTATTAAAAATAGTATAGACATGAATCAAATTACACGTTGTGATCAACAAAGACACTGCTGTTCTACCTAGGGCTTTAGGCGGTGCTGGGACAGTGTGGATGATGTGACGTGTTCCTGCACTCATACTCACTTCTCAAATACTGCAGGAATTGGCTGAACCAAGCATGAAACCCACAATTTTCTTGCTGACTCTAAGGCATGAAAGTATCCCAATGAAGAGCTCACACTGATCTTTAAATCACAAATGGTAGTTTTGAAGCAAATTACAGGTCACACAAAATCTGAGACCACAACGGCTAACTGGCAAGATTCTAATTCAAAACATGACTCAAGACTGTCCTCACAACCAAACTGCAGCTTGCTCGAGTTCCAAGTCTAAAAAAACATAAGGGGAAATGTGCAGCTTTAAGGTCCGATCCTGTCGATGTAAAATCAACACAAACAAAAGCTGCTGATGTGTGGACCTCATTTATTCAAGAGCGGAGAGAAACAGCCGCCAACGTGTTCCGTAAACGGCCGAGTGCTCCACAGACAAAAGGTTTAAGCACCTCACTCATTTACACACTAATGAACTGACCTGTCTACACCCGGCACCACAAAAGCCTAAAAGTAGAGGCTAAATAAATAAATCAGGGATAGAGGAGGGAGATGTGCACGCAGGATGCTCGGAGGAGAGAAAAAAGGATTATAGAATCTGAAGAACAACAGGAGATAATGGGGAGGAAGCAACAGATCGAGAAGAGGTGAAAACACGATGGACAAAACTTTGTACGAGGAGAGGAAAAGAAAAACTAGACGGAAATATAAAATAATGAAGAGGAAAACGTCAATATGGCTATTTTGTATTCAAGCTGCTTTTTTTGTGTCTTGCTTTTTAAATGAGAGAACCTGGACGATGAACAGTGTAAAAATACGGTAAAATTCTAGAGCCAAGTACATGATAGATAGTAATTAGGTTGTTTCCGATGCATTAATATTTTAGACATAAATCTCTTTTTGCGCTATGCTGTTTTTACGACAAGATAACACAATGTCAATTTAATTATAGAGGATTTAATAGTACTTCCTGATGTGATTCTCCAGGTTTACTCAGTATGAAAAAGAATAAACCACCTCTAAAAAGCTTTGGGAAGTGAGCTGCCTGGTGCATTATGGGAATGTTATTTTGCTCTCAGGTAGCCCACTGCTTGATTTGAACTGCAGCGTATGAATGCAGATAGATCCATATATAGCCAGAGAAATAGTGGTGCACAAAGTGAGACCTGAGGAGACAAACAGATGCAGCTATTTAACAGATCCACAGTGCCTCCAAGTGGATGGACAATTCCACTGCACCACGACAAACAAATTTTACAGCTTAATTTGTTTTTCCCCTTTGCCAAGTAATCAGATTTTGAGCAAGTCTAATTTTCACTCAGTGGGTTCTTGTCTATCACAGTTCAGCTTGACTGAATATTTCATAAATTTGTACATGTGTTGTATAAAAGACCATTTATGTCGATGTAAAGTCCTTTAGAGGAAAACAGGAGGCTATATATTGGAAACTGCATCCAATTACCCTAAGTGGACTCATTTCCTACAATCAAATAGCTCGCCGTAATCTCTGACAGGCAGATTCCCTATAGCGCTGATACTCTCACGTACGTAATCATTTGCCAGCTTTGCCTCTGTTTAAAGCCATTTTCTGATTGCCTTTGTCCTCTTCTGCTTCTTCTCAGTCTTTGAATTATTAGACACACTTTTCTAAGTTTAAATAAAAATCTTATTACTATAAATGTGCCTGATCATATACCAAGTCAGACTAGAACACAAGCCATGTCTTTAAGAACAGCACATGCACAAGCTCCTAAAGACATGCTTTTAATGCCTCTTAAATCAGGAGCACGTGCTGTTGGTGGATGCCACAAGCAAGTGATAAATGTAAGCAAAATTATACAGAGTCTGCACCCATATTAGTCACTGCAGGATTGTAGCTCACAAAAATATAAAAAGACCTATGGTACTAGCTGTGTTTTGACTTTTTTGACATTATATTATTTCTAATCCAGTCATTTTAATCTCTTTACAGATTTGAGAAAGAAGGGGCCCTAGTACAAACTACAAGAAAGGAAAGCAAGCCGACAGTGGTGTAACAGGCGCTGCAGTCGTGGTCCGGTCAGCATTCCACTCAGGGAGAAAAGACCTTGGCATGACTGGACAAAAGCTGGCAGGAAAAAAACTCAGGAGACATTTCTTTGTTCTGCTCATTTAATCTCTAATTGTAGAAGGAAGGAGGAATTATTAAAAGAGGATTTGATTAATGGACTATGTCTAAAATGCTGTAATGGAGAGCTCTCCAGAAGCCTACACTTGGTAATGGCCTCAAAGTAAGATAAATGACTGAGGTCACCTTCTCAGCGAAAAACACTTTTTGTCTAACAAAGTCATTACAGATAGAACACTGAATATTACTCATGACTTTGATATAATGTCTTCAAGTACCCATAAATGCATTAAATGCCAGTAACATACAACAGCTTATCTCTAAATGTAAGAGTCATCATTCCACACTTGTGTACTTGTCATTTTATAACAACATCGTTTGTGACTACCAACAATGTGTCAACATAGTTCGCCAATGTTTATGGTGTCTTCACTTGAGTTGAGATATTTTTCTATCCTCTCCCTGCCTTACCCTCAGTAGAATTTCATAAACAATGAAGAGCTGCAGTAAAAGTGAAACTCATTCAAGCATCCATGTAAAAACTCACTATGCTGTTGAGGTCTGTGTCCTCGTAGCTGTCTCCTGGATGTGACGCAGATCCTCCGATTGGTTCCAGTCCCTCCTCGTCCCACATGTATGTCCCTCCAGAGCTGTTTGAGGGGGACAGCTCGAGGAAGGAGCCTGCTGGAGCATGGCTGGGCTCAGAGGAAAGGATCAAGGAGCCACAGGACACATCCATTGGACTAATATCTTTTACTTCTGCAAAAAATGCTCTGTCAGTTATGCCATTTGAAAAAAATACAGTAAACATTTAAAAAAAAGTACTTTACCTGCAATATCCGGTTGAGGCCAGTCTGCGGTGTCATCAAGTAACCTCTGCAGCCGGCTTTGGGGGCTGTCAGGATTTTCAGCTGTGTCCACATCACTGAGTACATCGCCGGGGCTGTCTAAGTCATCCAGGAACTCCTCACTGGTGTCACCTCTGTCCAAAGACGAGGCAGAGGATAACGACATGTCTTCTAAGGTCTCTGCATACTTTCCACTCTGGCTCTGTCGACGTGCACCTTTTTTGTCTCGAGAGCTCCCCTCACTGTCACTATGAAAATCAGACATTTCAGCTTTTTCTGCTGATTCTGTGTCTGATGCTAATGCTACAATTGCTCTGCGTTCAGGTGCTAAAGGCTGGAGTCTCTCTTTTGCGCGACCTGGTAATAATGGCTGTTGTCTGACTAGTGAGGACCTGACAAGCTTGTGCCCCACAGACGCAACATTACTGTTCAGTGACTTGTTTAGCACACAGTTTGAAAGCAGTGGCTTCTTCAGAGAACTGGGTGTGTTTGGTGCAGATGGGGTGGAAAGGGTGGAGAGCGTAGGCAGTGAAGAGGCAGTTGAAGGGTTTCTGCTGTAGTGAAGTCCCCCTAAACTTGCACTTAGACCAGCGGAACCACTCAGATTTCCACTGAGGCCCCCCATTCCTAAACCAACCCTTCCATTGCTCAGCTGGGGTGGTTTAAGCAGACTGGTTCGCGGGGGCCTTAGTTGAGTGTTGGCTAAAGGTTTGGCCAGTTCCACAGCTCGGTTGAAAGAGAAGGAGCGTGTCATGGGCTGGCTGCTGGGAGAGGGGATCTGCTTGAAGTGGGTGAAGCTGTTGGAGCGCACCATGTTGTCCAGCGTCAGATTTTTGAGGCAATCGGAGGACTGAGAGAGGCTGTCCTGGGAGCTACTTCGAGGAGAGGTGGAGCACAGTTTGGGCCTCACTGGATGGGACTCTCCTGGAATGGACCCACTATGACCTACCTTCAAGCTTCCATTGAGTTGATTTTGGCTTATTTTTGTGTCTGTTTTAGGGCTTGTCTTTGCTACATGCTTAGGGATCGCCTTTGGACTGGAAACAGCAACCATCAAAGGCCCTGACCTCCGCATTTTGGGCGTCCCAGGAGAAACCTTTTTAACCTCTTTTGTTGGTGCAGCCATCTGAGTCTTTGGCCTCGCCTCGGAGGCTCCAGTTGTGGTTGAGCTTGTGGGTGTAACCACTTCATCTTTCTTCCACTTGAATGAAAAAGAAGGTGCACGGATTACACCATTTGGGTGTGGTGTCTTTCCATCTTGAGTGGTGGGGGTCTGTGTCGAACCATTGGGCAAGGCACTAGTGACTCCATTAGACGAGCGTCCACCAAACTTAGGCAATCTGGATACCATGGCAGATCTGAAGGCTGCGGTTGTTTCCATAGATGCCCAGCCCGACATGGATGTCCATGGAGCCACACACAGCTGTAAAACGTAAAAGGGAGATACATTTACTAGTAATTCACACGAGACTCATGTTTCTGCTTTAATCTAGGTAGTTTATTTAAGATACATGATGCTACTAAACAGTCCGTCGGAAATTGGCACAACATAAAAATGAATTCTGGAATCATACTGTATCACTAACAAATAATTCCATAATTCCCATAAGAAAATGAACATTATACGAAATTAAACTTTATAAAGTTTATAGACAATCGCAATGTGGCATTCGCATGAGAAGTGGAATGTTTTTCAGAGGTAAAATTTTGAGACAGAGAAGTCATATGGCTTTAGTATTTCCATTACAAGATACAGTATGTAAGGTGAGTGCATTACGGGCTCATAAGTGCTTGCACAACGAAGCAGGTGCTCTACCAGGATGAGGCCATGGAACATGAAGAAAGACTAGAAGTCAAAAAACATCTGCCTTGGGTGTTTTTTGACTTTTAGTATTTCCATTTTAGAAACTGTCCAGGGTAAACACACATGTCTACAATGACCAAACGCATGCACCAGTCTCACAGAACTGTCTGGCTTTGTCACTATTCTAATCTGCCTCAGGAGGATATGACACGCACTGAATCAGGTCAGCCTCTGTAGACAGCGCAACTAAAGCTGTTTGCCTCGAGCAAGGGGCGGTGGCTGGGTGTTGCTCATGTATTTAATGGGAAGAATTGAATTAAAGAGGTTATGCTCTGAGAATGGCTCAAGAACCTCTCAAGTTTCATTTGAATCTTAAGAAACCCAGAGGGCCAGCGCGACTTCAGGAGGCACACACTGTGGCGGTTCTAATCTCACATCTAGGTCACTTTATACAGATCCTGACCTATTGACTGGCACATGTTGACAGGAGTTTAAAGCATTTTGCTCATCATCATCTGAACTGACAACTTCTGAAGATGTTTTCCTTCATTACACAGTAAATATATACTACCGTTTGGAATATTGAACAAAAAATAAGAAAATATGCAAAACACAGCCAACTGATTTGAATTCAATTGCCATCTGATAGCAAAGTCCAGCGTTTCCAGCAGTGGCACAGATCATTCACTAACAAATACAACAAAAAAACAGTAGCATCCAAACAGAGTGACACACATTCAGAGGTAAGCCAGTAACCCACACCGGCCATCTGTCAAACTCATATCAGAAACCCTGCCCTTCCCCCACAAGTAGAACTGCAAATCCCACATAGTGCCCTTATACAGTAGATGTTTTTAGTGTAAAGCTGCAGTTACATGGGAAATTTTATGAAAATATAGATTTTTTATGTCATTGCCAATCACACACAGCTAGTAAAGAGTTGTGTCCAGATCTGAGCGGGAAGCATGAAAAAGGACATCTGCGAGGGGAATGTGTCCGTTTGTCCTCTGTCCCAACTTTCACTTTTTAACCCCACATGCACGGACAGAAATCACAGAGGTCCTTTCTGCCCGGGTAGTGGCACGGACACAGATAGGATGTGACAGTTGGGGCGATGATCTATTGGGTCAGTGGAACTATGCATGAATGGAGGTGTTCAGATACGCCCAGCAAATCCCCGCTCCTGCTGTTTATCCCTACTGCAGCCTGTCCTCGTTTGACAATAGGTGACCTCCCTGTCGTTACAGAGTCTTGGCACCATTTCTCTCTCCTCCAGCACGTCAGGCCACATCCTCTCAAGACTTACTTAAGGCAGAGGGAGCTTAAAAGAAGATGATGTATGTTGTATATTTTTAAAGATTTTGTTGTGAGTGTTTGGGAACATATGGTATTAAGTAAGTGACACGAGACAAGTAAGTGAATTCACAAGACAAGAGTCAAGAGGTTTATGTGTCTTGCTGTACAAATGGTTAAGAGGTCTGAATGTCCCATGAAAACATGAAAACTTGTAAATGCTCATCAAAAAGAGAGTCAAATAATAAGGGTTATGCTTCCAAATTAATTGATATTAGACAGAAGTAGGAGATAGGTAAGAACTACATTATGTTTAAGGTAACAATATCTGTCTGTGGCAATTACTAGGCCACTGATGTGACCAGAACAGCAGTAGGATGTGGCTATGTCCCTTAGGAGATTAACAGTAGCATTAGAGAAGGCTAATAGAATGAGACAGGGATGAAAGCAACACTGACACTCGGCTAATGTGTATCGAGTGAAAGCCACACTGGCTTGGGTTTCACTGATGGTAAGTGATGCTAATCCAATAAAGTGGGATATACTCACAGAGCAAGATCAAATGACCAAAAAAAACAACAGAAGAGAAGTTGAACACCAGTAAGAATAAGGTGTGGCACCCTATCTGTTATGCATTGGTGTGCCATGTAAATTAGAAAGATCAAAGTTATGTATTCATTCAAATTTTAAGCTTTGTACATCAGAAAAGAAGTTTTTACCTTTATGGTCTTTCAGTTAGCTGATTGTGCCAGTCATTCTCATCCAAAAGGCTAAAGTCCATTATCCAATTATTCACTAAGAGGCTACTGAAGTGCGCCAAGTCATTGTGCTGTGTGCTCCTCCATGATGTGAAGTGAGAGGGGCCCAGCAGCAGCAGCAGAGAACAGGAGCAGAGGGTGATCCGTCTGCTGCCAGGCTCTCTGTGGAGTGGGTGGACGCCAGCACACTGAGGCCGAGTGGGTGGAAGAGCAACCTTCATGGGTGTGTTTAATATTTGATACAGAAGCCTCAGACAGACAGAAATAGTGGAGAGCAAACCGGGGGCGTAGTTTCTTCGAAAGTAGGCCAAAATAACTGAAGAAATTAAGATAGAAAAATTATTCTACCCAAGACAGCAGGTTTAATTCAAGATAACAGTTCCAGGTGTAAATAATCTCTGATACATGTTACATGTACAAAAAAATATGCAAATTACCAACATGCCACAGGAAACTGGCTAACTGTCCAATAAAACTTGCAAAGAATCTTTACTCATCTAAAAGTAGTTACTTGTAGACCACAGAAGATCCACGGGACAAAAAGGTCTGGTATGTTGCAGAAACCTGATTATCTATAGAGTCTGGCTGTCCAGGACTGTAATACCACTCATCTGCCTCCTACACTGTGGCCTTATCCTGAACCAAAACAAAACTGTAAAATATCATCGTATAAAAACCTGCTGAGTGTCAAGAGGAAGTAGCACAAGTGTTGGAGTCACAGAGCCACTCCAATCACACTGGACAGGCAGTGAGTCATACAATAGATGAGTAAAAAAGCCAAGAAGAGCATCAATATTTACCAGTCTATTTTCCAGTATAGAACATTCCAGCTGTATCACAGTGTAAAGACGGTTTTAGCATTGGTTTAATGTTTTTTAATGTTATTGTTTTTTGCGTTACATTATTAATTATTGTATGTGTGTGTGAATAATAGACAATATGCAGCTTTTAAATAACCTGGACTCTTCCTGTCCTTCATTCATTCATCTTTTTGATTGTCATTACCCAACAGTGCTATATTTGATCAATAAGCCGCTCAATTTTAAAATAATTTATCTCAACATCAACTTTTCAAAAGGCTAAAAATGGATAGAATAAACTGAAACAGAACTCACTGCATACAATAAATTGAAGTTGATGCAAAACCTTATAAGGTCACAGCTTTAGCCAGTCAAATAATATTTTGAATGCAAATTTTATGATGGTACAGGGCATTGCAGATGGACCTTTGACACATATAAATGTTATTTCATCTCTGGGTTTCACTTTTGCATAGCATGGTGGAACATGAACCACAATAACTGTAATGACAAGCTGATTTGAATAACAACAAATTCAGTATTTGAGATAAGAGCTAAGTAATGACCTTTTCATTGTAATGTAAAAACAGAGGCTCTCATGATGACTCAAGGCCATTTGCTCTGGGACACAAAGGAAAACATTCTCCACTCATAAGAAATCATAACACAGACTTAGCAGTTTTAAGACTGTCACACGGTGGAGGCTATAGAAGCTCACATGACGGCAGGCAAGACCATGGATTACACAGTTTTATGGACGGTGCCTCTTACAGCCCGGTACAGCACAGGGCTATAGTACAAACAGAGGACATAAAGAACAAATCATAATTCATTTTTAAGTATTTGAGACACTTGTACAATAAGTTCAAACAAAGTAGATAACTCAACATGCCTCAGTCAGTAAACACACTATTATCATTACAACACTGTGGACAACTGCAGACCTTGAACACAACCATGAAAAGGGAAGCATTGAGACACACCTGCTGTGAGCTCAGCTGCAGGATGCTTATTAGCCCACCTGTGTCAACAGCCGATTGATGCCCAAAACAAAAGACTCAATCACTTTAGTCAAGTTTATCTGCACAGAAGAAAGGACAATGGTTCCTCCAAAAGCAGAGTAGATGTGGTAAACATGACATCTGTTTGTGTAGGTAAGATGTGTATGCATTTCGCTATTCCCAATTCTCTGTGTAACCAGGCGAACCAACGCACTGATAAGTACAGCTAAGAATAGCTCCAATGACAGGCCACATGCAGAGAGACAGGAGGCCGTCTAAGAGGCAAGGTGGATCAGTGAAAGTCAAAGCCGTGTCAGGACTTTAAGCTTAACAATTGTATTTAAATGATGACATTGTGGAGAGTGGTCTACCCTATTACATTAGCATTTAATGTAATAACCAATAGGACAAATAGAGATTTTAATAAAATGGCATTTAATTGCATCTTAATGATACATTACATCTACTAACTTTAAGAACGGTTGCTGGCACTTGCGTTCTCGGTGGCATGTCTAGAATGCACTTATCGGTAGCCATGAAAAGTGTAGTATGTATCCTTCAGCATGAGTAGGTACTGAAGAATGCTGACACTGACGAGGCACACAGTCTGCTAAAGTGCATATGGAGGTGCAGATTGGGGGGTCTTTAGCGTGAAGGCACACTGCAGAGACCCTCAGCTGTTGTTGAAGGGATCAGACAGTAAACACACCCATAGCCAAGGTGACGCGACAGGACCCTTGCCAACAGGTGTCGGAGGAACACACACAGACTTACGCTAGAGTCCACGAGTGCACAGCCACACCCAAAACATTACGCCACAACAGAAACCACCATCTCGCTTACACTTAAGAGTAATCCATCACGCCTTATCCTAAACGGGCACCGCATGTGTTGATTCCAGGGTGTTTGGCACTGTCTGGCTTCTTGTGTGGACAGCCTAAAATGGCACCAACTCAGATGCATATTTGGTGTCAGGACTGAAAGACACTAACGTCATGGTGTATAAATGTATGAGCTGGATGCAAGGGGGAAAACACAGGTTAAAATTAAACTAACTATTATGGCTGTGTCCAAATGTCCAGACTAGCCTCTAAACACTCATTTACTACATAGCCCTGCACTATTTAGCACTCTATTGTGCTTCTTTCACAGAGAGATTCACTACTTTGGCACCTAAAAAAGTCTCCTAAAATTCAGTCAAAATTTATTTCTGTAATAAATATTGCTCAAATCCGTCCGACACGCAAATGTTATAGAATAATATTAATCAGTGAAGTTTTAGCCAAGATGAATTTAACACTTAATATCAAAACGGACTGTATTATTTGTTTTTTGTCTAGAAATCTATTAACCATTTAATAGCTAAGGTAAGCTGCTAACTCTAGAAACTGCGCTGTAACGGGTCATCTGGGTTCATGCAGTAATTGTGTCCAGTTAAAAATGTGTTGCTTTCTGCTGTTGTCTTTTCCGACTGTCGCAGTACACTGTGGTCTATATTAGCCAGTGCTTCCCGTTGGTCACCAGACAAGATGCAATGTGGGAGTGCACTACCTTTTCACTTGCTGGACATTCGGACACCACTAAGTGCTGTGACCTCTAAATAGTGGCGTATGTACAGAATAGTGTGGACATTATTGTCTTTATCATCTTGATTTCCACGTAATCCTTGCATGTGGACAAAAAGCTTTACCAAGAAAATTGAGGGATTGAGAATGATGACTTTATTAAATCCTCAATATTGAAACTCAAGGTAGGGGGGCTGTTATATAACAAAATGCATTTTCTGATTACATAAAACGGTGTTCTAATCATTTCTGCCACATTGACCTCACGTTATTACTCTGGGGTGATGTTGTGACGTTTCAACATGGGTCCTACAGCGCCTCTGCAGCAGGAGGCAGAGTGCAATGCGAGCTGCTCTATAGAATGTCGTTAGTAATGGCATTATAAACATCGGACAACGTAAAAAAGACGTAACTGTACGCACTAATTGACGCTGATAGGCTAGAGCTGTTGATACACTTTTCTGTCACGGGAAGATTGCTGTATAGTTCTTCTCCGTAGCTTGCCTTGTAGTTGAAACACTTACCAGTTTTACGTTTGCAAATGCATGTTCGTCGACGGCCAGCGTGACAGCAGCGTGACCTAAAGCAAAAATACACAAACATTAGCCATCTTGTTACACACTATACTGAATGTCACGCTCTTCTCGCGCTCGTGTCGGCGTAAGCTCCGCGAGTCATTCCCGCCAGTCGTTACGGCGAGTCAGCTATCGAAAGTAAGCCATGGCTAAACACGTTTTGCAAACATTTCATGGCAGTGATTATCATCGTGCGAAGGTGAAATAACATACTTTAATCACACAGGTTGATGAATGCTCCGCTACTTACTGTGGTCATGTAAACACCGTGAAAAGTGATGACAAGTCCTTTAGCGAGAGAAGAAAAGAGGACAGCGTTGTCAATAAGGGACGGGGACGACTGAATCTGAGGTAAACACGTGGAGATTTCAGCTAGCATGTGCCATTTTCGATTCAATACTGTACACAACAACATAAGCAATCACAGTGGCGGTGTCCGAGCAGCAGTTCATTCCTACATCCTCCTCCTCTGCTCTGGGGTCCCAGCGGAGGGGCGGGGCTTGTACATGTCATCACCTGCTCATTGTACGGTCTGGAAAAAATAGAAAAGAAAAATAAAACAATAATAATAATAAAATAAGTAAAACAACAACAACAACAGCAATAATAGATAATAATAATAATAATAATAACAATAATAATAAGTACCATGCAAACACATAAGCCAGCAAAATAACCAGCACAGTTCACAGAGCACACAATTGCTGTTAGAACCTAAACGAAGATTTAACTAAACTTGTTGTAAAAAAAAAGTAGGCGTTATCTAAATCTACATCTGTCTAGTTTATCAAGAAAAATGCAGTGGATCATAGTGTCTATTTGTGACATGCTTCTGGTGGGTTGCAGAGTAAAACAACATCATTGATTTTGAAAGTAAGTGCATTTGTGCTTTGGAAATTAATGTCACAAAACTATTTGACATTGTGCCTTTGGGATTGGGTAAAAAGCTTCTACATTATATCTCTATAATGTGACATGAATGGGAATAAGAAGTTTACATGAGACAGCAAGACTCACACACACACACACACACCGCCCCACCACCACTACCACCAACAACAACAACACATACGCATCTGCACACAGAAAAATCCACATTTGTAGTAGCCTATTGATTAGCTGATGGAAGGCTTACCCTCATTATCATTTACAGATGTATAGCCTTAGGCACGGTGCACACTTTTCAATGAGCTTTGCTGTTTGAGGGTTGCGCCCTCTAGTAGTCTCTCTGTGTAAATACACTCAGCTGGAGGTAATGGGATTTTAGTTTGATGTGCTCTCTCAGTAGGGCTGCACAATTTGAGAAAAAGCATTCTGTTCAGAGTTCACATATAAAACATGACCAGGAGAATTGACAAACTAATACTAGAATTACATGTATTTCCGAACAAGTTTGTACAGATCTTAACTACAGGGTAAGCAGTTTTTATGCAGAATAAAACAGGATATTTTGTTGTTAGTGGAGAAAATTATGGTACTTGAAAAATTGCAGACTTCTGGATTTGCCAATTGTGTCCATTCACATTGTGATTTTGATTCATTATTGCAGCCATAGCTCTCATGGGAGTCAAGATGACCAAGTAGTGTTGTGTTTTGTTATATCCTTTTTGGTGATAGACTTTTTCTTGATTTATTCCTTTTGTCCACCATCTGATAAAAACAAACTAACAAGCTGCTGGGCATGTTATACATAAAAATAAAGCTTTAACTCACTTATTTCAGTTAAATCAATCAGGGATGAATCAGGGTCAGTTTGTACGCCAAACCAACAAATTAAAAAAATAACCTTAATATTAGCAAAAAATGTAAAATGGCTTTTATATGGATTCCACTTGGATTTAAAAAAAAACTTTATTTGTCTCTAAATCTCTCTCTCTCTTTTTTTTTTTTTTAGTAAACTTAGCTTCAACTCATTCAAAAGCCAACACATGTCAATCAGTCCCTCCCTCCAGACACCAGAGAAACAAAGAAAATCTAAGATGGATTTAAAATAGGATGTTCCACTGCGTATAGCTTGTTTTGTCACTTATTTGTCACTTATAATTACAGTAAATCAGACAAAGAGTCCAGCCATGTGTTTATACTCCAAAGGGCTCAGAAGCAGCTTTGCTTTTAATTTAGGATCATTATAGTCAGGCGTTTCAGAAAAATAGGCCCTCTAACTGAATGATTTAAGTTGGATAGGTTCTATTTTAGAAAGTTCTACACATTTTAGATTTATATAATCTTCAGTTGTAGCTGTAATGTATCACCACTAGAGTGCAGTCTTCGACCAATAAGTAATTTAAAGTCTTGTGGCTCAATTTATGTCAACTAAAAACATCACACACATAAATACAGGTTGAGTGTACCTATTGGGCGGGTGTGTAAATGCAGAACTTACATAATATTGCAGGCTCTAAAGAAAGGAATGTTTAAGACTCCATATGTCCCCCTTGGGCTGTAAATCTTGTGGAGCAGTGCCAGCTTAAATGAAAACCACATCCAAGCTCAAAACCCACCTTTCTCTCTCTCTCTCTCGCACTTAGAGTTGTCCCAGTGTCCTGTATTCAGTGTGCACCCGCTTAAATAATTCCTATACAATTCTAATAAGCAGAGAGCAGAGCAAAGGCTAAATCATTTCAAAATGGACTGAAGACTGCCGGAGGAGGCCCTAAACTCTTACAGACAGTGCAGAAGAAGATAAACATCAGACCACTGCTAACATGGAGAAAAAGAAAGAGAATATCCAGAATGCAAGACAGACTGGGTAAGATGTGGCTTTGTTCATGCTCTGGTTGTGAGAGAAAATGACTTGTTAGACAGTAATCACTTCCTCCAGTGAAAGCTAAATGTCCTTTCTGTGTAACTCTACTCCACATTTCCTCTGTGATGGAAAATAATTGTGTTTTTGAATTTTGAGACTGAGGGAGATTCACTCTTTTCCTGCTACGTACCAGACACAGTGCAAGTCAGTAAAGAGCACTGGCAAGACAGTCATTGCTTATTGATCAAAATAAGTCATTCAATTGTTTTTGACAATTCCACATTATAATCTCAGTTATTTGTGCAAATCTAACAGTTGTTTTCTTGCAGCTCACCGGACATCGCATCCAAAAGCTGGAGTTTAACCCTTGTATTTTTTTTGTTACTTACAGGCACAGCTATGGTAAGTTGTCGAACATGCACCATTCATATAGTTTGTTGTTAATTGCTTATATGCCTTTTTAGAACGGTTAGGTGTAAAAAGGCACAAAAGTGTCATACAGTATGTGTTGCTCATATGGAAATGTTTCAAGGCAGATGTTTTCCTGGCGTAGACTACAAAGATTTTGAATATAAGTCTTGGATTAAGGTGCATACCACTGGAACGCTTTCCACACTAAATGTTCCAAAGGCCAACACAGGGTAAATGTAAAATGCATATGACAGGTTTTCATGTTTTTTTAAATTATTACTTTGTTTGATGGGATATTACCAGTAAATATTTCTCAAAGTTGTATCTCAGTTAAGTGGCAGTTTGTGAAAAAAGGTTGATTTTTTTTTTAAGTAACACCGAGTTCTATACAGGACTCTCCACCTATGTCATAAATACAGAACATTCCACCCAAAAGCCATGGATAATCTACTTGTAATTTTTTTCTGAAAATGCCATAAAAGCCTCTTGTTATGTGCCTACATATGAAATATTGTCCAAGGGCTTAAAACAGGGGTGTTCAATTTTTTTCCATTGAGGGCCGCATATTGAAATATAGACCAAGTAGAGGGCCACAAATCAATCATCAAACGTTCAAAAAAGTTGCATTTATCTGATGTTTTAAGTGCCACCACATCTAGATTCAGTCTCAGTGCCTTAATATCAGGGCTGTCTTGCACCAAAATGTTAGTTATTTAGGTTATAATTGTAGAGAATTTGAAATTGCCTGTAAAAAGTGCTTCTCAGGACAATGTGGGCTAATTCACAAGGAAGCCTGAGGGCCAAGAAAAATTGGTTCAAGGGCCGCATTTGGCCCCTGGACCATAGGTTGGACATGTTGGCTTGAAAGATTATTTGATCACTCTGATTACAAATTGAAAACAATGACAATTTCAGCAACAATGTCATTTTAATGTTTTCGTAGTATTTGTCCTTGAGTAGCACCTGATTACCCATCGATCCACTCCCACTTCTAGTCTTAGTTCATTTTTTCTGATAGGTCTTTCATTTAAATATTACTTTAAGAATATTAAAGGTGTTAAAAAATAACATAAATTAGATGAAATTTAGTTATTGTTTACAGTATGGTTGTAATAGTTGTGGAATTACCTCTACTTGTGTCACGTCTGCTGCTCATGACAGTACATTTTAAACTCCACCAAAAGCTCTTAGCAAAATCTTAAATATAATTATGTTGACTAAAATTTAGTGAAATACACTTTTGCAAGCAGGTTTACAGCAGGATTGGTCTTTCCCAACTGTCGCTCTCTTCAGAACAGGTTAACTGCATATGGGACAATAGTTTTATTCATGATAGGAAGAGGATCAAAGAAAAGGTTGACAGTGAGGGTTGTGACATGAGTAACATGATCAGACCTTGTTAAACTTTGACGTGTCTGGAGCAGGGAGGAAGAGGCCAGCGCAGACAGAGACAAGCCGAGGAGTCCCTGAGACCTTATATTGGCAGAGTGCAGCCAGGTAAGACATTCTCTATTCTGTTCAGGACACCTTCTGCTCACCAGTGAATACAAGTTGTTTCTCGAGTGCATAAAGCCAAGCCCACTTTTGTCACAAGGGAAGCTGTAAAATGTGGTCATGAGTCACAAACTGAACGACCTCAATGCTCTAGCTCACAATGTCATTTAAACAATTGCAATTATTAATGATGCCATTTGTGCGTCTCTTAAAGTGCCTATGACAGGTTGGACTACTCATGTAACTAAAATACAGTTAAGATAAATATTTTAAAAGTTTTGCTAAAAACAATTATACATTTTATCATTTTTTGCTGTTTTTTTAGTTTTGTAATATCACTTCCTGGTTGTAAATGATGACATCACACTAGGAAATTACTTTGTACACTGGGCTAAAACTCAGCTAATGTCAGAGATTTTTTTTGTCCGACAAATCAAAATACATGTCAACACTTTTATTTTTTTAAATCAATGTTTTAAGGGTAATTTAAGTTGTTTATTTTGGGTAAATTATGCAAAACCTTTGGATGGAGTGAGTCTCCCTAGTGTGATGTCATCAGTTTTTTACTTCCTGTAGTTTTAAACAGATTTTTCAACTTTTCTCCACCAACTACAGCTTGACTGGTGTAAAACAGTAATTATTATGTACAATACGTATTAATACACCAAATAAAATCAAAATTAGAAAATCTTTAAAACCTGTCATACGCACTTTAAGATTAACATATTCAAACATTTTAAATCAGAAAAAAACATGCAAAATGACATAGCTAGCTTATATTTTTCTGATCAAACCAAACATGGAGTCACTGACACTGAATATTTGTTTTTGTTTTATTTGCATGCCCTGTTTTGTACGTTTAGTCTGAGGGATCAATTTCAGGAGATAATTACATGTGTAAATGGTATTATTTTAGAAAAGCTTTGTGAGCTTCTAAAGTGTCATACCCCAGTGGGATCTTGGTGCCAGGTGGTGAAAGACAAAGGCGTTCTTGTGCCAAAGTGTATCTGTCCAAAGACCTGTTCAAGGTAAATATTGTTTGGTGTATAGTCCATCTGTGTAATTTACGTCGATAAACATGCTATGACTCTTGTGTAAAGGCAGAGGGCGCCAGTGTGCAGCGTAGTGGGTAAAACATACGGGAACGAGTGTTTATTGCATAAAGAATCTTGCAGAAAGAGACGGCGCACGGGACTGGCTCACGCAGGACCCTGCATGGGTAAAGACGGGAAGCACATGTTGCACACTATTTCCACTCTGCACCAATGAGTAATGTTGTCCCTCTTGATCAAGTTCCCAGGGCTAATTGCACCCAGGAGGAGTTAGGCCAGTTTCCATACCGCCTCTTGGACTGGTTCCTGCTGCTTAGCCGAATGGGAGAGTCGTACGCACCTGACGCACCAACACAGAGCTGTCTCAGTCATGCGCAGAGGATACAGCTTGCACAGGTGTGGACAAACGTCACGCATAAAGGATATGTGACAAAATTAGACGAAAACGCAACAAGTAGCAACATAAGCTAGAGGGTCATATTTATTATCTGAAAGTATACCAGCTTAAGTGATGCAATCATATAAATAGCAATAACAGTATTGCCAGAAAACACATTAAGGGCTAATTATGCCTGGGTGTAATTTAATGCGGGACATAAAGTTGTACACGTAAAGGCACTTGTGCCCAAGTTCAAGAAATCAATGTTAACATCCAGGACAATGTTGCCTTTGGTTTGGTCAGCCACAGACTAGGACGGTGGCTTTCAAGAACAGCTGGTATAAATAGTTTTTGGTCAATATCCACTAAATTATTCAATGGAAGGCTGAATAAAGGGGTAACTTAATATGGTCCATTGAGTCACCCCGACCCCACAATCTGCAATAATGATAATATCGAATCAAATATATGATGGCACTCTCTTAGTATGTGACTGATTATCTAAGCATGATGTCTTTTACAAGTTCTCAATTTTGTTTATAGTTGTAAAGGTGTGCAATAACTTAGAACAGTATGACACGCAGGCTGACCAACCTGTTTTGGGATTGTAAATTTGTGCCTTTTTCTCCAACTACATTCAGAATGTCTCCTCCCGCTCTCTGCCCTTTTTCCTGCTCTGCTATGCCCAGTATCAGTAGAGCAGTATAATGGCCAAATAAATGTATATTAAGCCATTATCATCATGGTAGTACTAATAACAATGCAGAGATTCAGTAGCACGTTTATTTACAAATACACTTTTTTTTTTTTTTTAGAAAAAACTATTTTAGTTTCTACTGTTTATGTCATGTATCTGATGTCTTTTCTTTATCTTTTCACAGCAAAGATTTGCCTTGCTGGATAAGAACGGAGACAGAAAGTTGAGCCGCAGAGACCTGAAGAAGCTGCATTATAAAAGGATGCCTCTGGAGCACTGTGCTACATCATTCTTTCAGTTAGTCCTTTTGATGTCTCTCACAACTTTTGGGATTTCTACATATTGTTCTGAAGATGTACAGAATAAAAATTAGCTTCTGCAAATAAGCAATAACAACTAGAGTGTCCTCTTCAATATGCTTCTTTTCTGGGTAATTGCTGATACATCAAGGGTTAAAGATGTCACAAAGCGCCTCCGCTCTGTGACTAAGTTGCACCTCCCACCATGCTGTTCTCTCTGCATGCCATCTATCCATTCATCCCTCATGCCAATACCCGTTTCCTGTTCTCCTCCTCTCCAAACGAATGACCACCTCTCCATCACCATTTCCATATTGCACCCTTCTTCACAACAAACTAATCCTCAATTCTTTCTTGTTGTCTTTTTCATCTAAGATGTCTCATTTACAGATCCCTTCAGATCTGTGCCAGCTTGCATTGATAGGTTCAGTAAGAGTAAATCTGGCTGTGTCAATGTCAAGCTATTCCCAGCAATGATAATGTTTATTACCCACTGTGCCTCCCGCTGCTGTGGATTAACACAAATTGAAGGAGTATCCTTCAGAGATTGTAGAGCAGGTAAAGTCAAAGACAATGACCGTTCAGGGCTATTAGTGTAGTGTTTCCATACTTAGACACATGTAGAGATGTATCAGCTATGGCCTATGTAAAACAGGTAGTTTGTTAAATAATAGACTGCCATATGTTGTTGCAGATCATGTGACAGAGACAGGAACAGGAAGGTGACCCTGAGAGAATGGACCTCTTGTCTGGTGGATAACTCTGAGGCCTGGTTTTACCACTTCATGTGTATGTCCCATGTCAATACTTATAGTACATATAATACACTATATTATATGTAGAGAAAGTAGGACATATAAAGTACACTGAGCTTTGAAGGATAATGCAGATTGCTTTTCATTAGTGCTAGATGCAATTTATGGCCTTTTCACAGTCAGCACCAAACTCTACTGAGTGAATAAATCATTATAGAGTCCCAAAAGTTTTGAAATCAGCTAAATTATTAAAAGCATACCATATTTTGATAGTAACTCGAGTCTGCAGAAGAACAGAACCCCACATGTCATAAAGTACAGGGAAGAGTTACATTAATTCAGAGTGATTAATGACGTGAATATTTCTCCTCTGCTCTTTTCACAGCAATCAAAATGGGTTCTCCCAAGTTGTGTCCTACACGCATCGATGACGACCTTTAACACCAAGTTATTTTATATCGTCTATCCATCATCAAATCTTTAACAGGAAGACAGTCCCAGGTGGTTGTACAAATGAAATATTAAGATAAGAACATTGCATGCCTTAAGTAACCATTTGAATGAGGCAGACTGTAGCGCTGGCGAAGGATAATGCGTTGCAAAGGGAATTACAAAGTGGATGGGTAATAAAGATAAGGAATAAGACAATACTTGGGGTACAAAGAGAGGAGAAGAAGACATAGAGAGCTGATAGGAAAAGCTGAAGTACAAAGTTAGTTTCTGAATGCCAAGTGAACATGATGCACTTTAAATGTGAATTGAGAGTAATGGTATAAAAATGGATATGAAATGAAGGATTGAGGACAGTGAGGGGAAAAAAGAATGGATGCCAAAAAGAACCTGACATGATGATTTTGACATACATTTTTCGAGCTTCTGTATAAAGCAACTGTGGGAGCATGATAGAAATGATAGTATATGAAACTTTGACCTCTATCAAGGTCACAAAGCTTGCATGGTTTACGCTGACTTTTTGTCTGTATGAACCATTCATAATACATGGTGCTCTCAGAAGTCTTCTTGCATCTTGTTTATTTGCTCGGGGAAAGTCCACAAGAGACAGGGAATGTATGCGCTTGAGTTGGTGCTGCAAGATCAATAGGAGGATGTGTGGCCCGGGGTGGCTTCTTTGGTATGACTGGATTCTCTGGACTAATTAGTCTTCAAATTTACCCCGCCTGAAGGAAGAGGAGGGGCAGATAGGAGGGCATTAGAAAAAATAGATGCTGCAGACATGTGGGTGCAACCAAGCACTAGTAAGGATCATTTTGCCAACTGCAGTTCAGAAAATCAAGATACTGGCGTAAGCCACTATATACTTTAAGAAACTCTGGAATAGTTCATGACAAAAAAGTTGTCAAAATTAGAGACTGAATGGAGAGTCAACAGACAGATGTGTTTTTATTGAGTTCACCCCTAAACAACCTCTAACAATAAACATGTCCTCAATCAGTCACTTTCCCCTGGAGACTTTTCACATAGAAATAACATGAGGCCACCCCTGAAGGTCCAAAGCCTACTGCTACTTTGCTTTGTGTCTTCTCCCCCCTTCCCTCTCATTACCACACTCCTTCCATCCCCCATACAAACAAACACAGTTGTAGATTGATCCACCTAATCCTGCTTCCTGTCACATCCAGCCATCCACGCCACAGACCTACTGTCCCCTCCTGCCACTTGCTATTTGGATATTACCAGCGCACAGTCCTCCATTTTCTCTGTGTGCTGATCTCATCTCTGATGGTACTCTCACACTTCCACGTTCCCATGGGATTCTGGGAGCACAGGAGCAGATGGACGCTAGTGATGACACGTTGTTAAAATAAAGATTCTAGTTAACCCGTTGGCAGCTAGCACGCCCTTCTCCTCGCCCCCTGCCCTCTTGCATTACTTCCAATTAACTTCTAACCATTCTGGTTCTATCTTCCACAGCAATGCCTGCATAGTATTTTACTCAGTGCAGAAATAAAATAAATTGTGGCACTGAAAGCATGCAGCCTAGGACCCCCGACCCTCAAACATGATATTTAATACATGGCTGTCATAAAGACAAGCCAATGAATTATGCATGACTCATAAGCAGGCATCAATAATAGATAAAAAGACTAGTTATGACGTTTCTTTTCATGCAATTAAGACAATTTTTTTCTCTGTGAATGGATGGCTGAATGCAGTTTGTCCAGCAACTATATGGCTAAATTATTAAAAGCTACATACAAGGGGGTGCAGTGACATCAAAAGAAATATTCAGGCCACTCATGAAGGAAGTGGATAAGAGGATGGAGAGATGTGTGTTTGTCACCCAAGCCTATGCATTGATTCCAGGTCCAGCAGATGTCACGCAGATGTCCACTCCAAACTGGCTACAGCTCATAGAAACGCTGAGAGTCTTTGAAAAGTTGAGTCGACAGCTCATACTCTTAGTTGTGTATGCAGTCGTAATTTGTGTAAGGTTAATCACCATCCATCTTCAAAAGCAACCGGCGTATCGTGCACTGCCAGATTGCAGAATTTCAGAACTTCTTAGGAACTGTAAAGTGGGCCAGCGAATGGAGAGAGGAGAACTGGTGGCTTTGAAAAGGAAGTCGAGCTGCTCCAAAGGGTGCTTGATGAAAAAGAAGACAGCCGCTAAAGTGATACATTTATTAATAGCAATCAAGCGTCAGATTGCTTGTATGTAAAATGACAGGCAGAGAGAAAATACAGAAGAGGTCTCTTCGATGTTAGTATGCGGATAGACAATATTCCCAGTGGGAGGAGTAGATTCCATTCAGGCACACCTCAATAGCCCTACTCTGAAGTACCTGGTGAATGAGTGGGGAAAGGCCCCAAGGCAGAATGGACAGGTGGAGTTAGCATACAATAAAGCAGGGCCCTTTGGCAGGTTCCCTCTCACTAATGATATTGATTAAAAGGTGGAAGAAGGAGAGCTCCATCCATGAGGCCCACCATTGTGTGGAGATGAGTGGGTGGGGCTTAGGAGTCCGGGATATGAAAGTCCCCCGAGTCCTTCAAGATCTGTACTTGACCTTTGAGGGGAGCACATAAAGCCTTTAATACGAGCGTCCTGTCGAGGAGCAGCGGTGAATGACAGCCTTGGATCACTTATTGCCACTTCATCACATTGTCTCCTGCCAACTTCATTCAATCAGGGCGAGAGGTTTACAATTAGTCCTGATGTGAAATCTGAGATAGAAATAAAAGATTCAACTATACAAGCTAAACACATTATTCTGGCTGTTGCTCTTTCTATCAAGGGTTAGTTCAGCTCAATTACACACACAGAAAATAAATACAAGTAACCACGTAAATATTAGCCAGTGCACATGAGATTAGAGGAGGGAAACAGATATCACAAAATATATATTATTATATTACAATTGCTGGTTTGAAGGTATGCAAAATTTGAATATTGAGTATATGAGCTATAATTAAAGCTATTAAAAATGACCTCAAAAAGAGACGTCTAGTGTAATCTCTCAAACAAGGGCATAAAGTGACATGTCTGCCCTTTTGCGGTTTTATGATCCATTCACGTCTTGTGCAATTCTTGAACCTGAAGTACTCAAGTCAAGATCCTCAACCAAGACATTAAGGCTGTTTTTTGCACATTCCTGATGCATTGTTAAAATACCATCCAAATATTGTTATCATCATAATGGAAAAAAAAAAATCTAGATATTAATTTTTATCAGTATTGCCAACCCCACGTGAGGCCATTACACAATAAAACTATACTTACTATAAACTGCTATGCACACCTTTTTTATCCAAGCAAGCAAATACTCCACATATTTACATAAATCAATTCATTATTTGAAAGCCCGTTGCTTTATTTGAACATTTCGAGCTGGGACTGAACAAGAGATAAGCTCCCAAAGACGATGTAACCTCCAAAACGCCGCCTGCTGCTTGTGTTAATACAGATGTTATCAGACCGGCCCGGCGAACGGTTAATGCGTTTAACTTTTACACCGCCTCCCTTCTCCCCTTGAACGCTCTCCTCTCCTCATCGCCACCCCCAGTCAGTGACCTCACTGGCAGCCCACTCACTGCCTCTCTCTCAGATAGAACATCCAGATACACAATCACACATGAGCCCATTTGAATTGCAAGTGAGCTCGGATCACTAGCGGCAAAGGTAAACAGAAGAGAAAGCTGTTTGGCAAAGTCTTTAACCGGACCAGCCTGTGTGTGAATGAGAGAGGGGCAAGCTAGAAAAAGGACAACCACACAAAAATCACCTGGGACACCTTTTTGAAAACTACTGGGAGCGATAGAGAGCACCCATGGGAGCAAGCCAAACAGCCGACAACAACCTGCTGTCGCTCCTCCTCCTTCATCCATCCTCCTCACTCCGTCTCTCAATCTGATCCTATCCCGCACTCCCAGCTCCAGCGCCGGAGAGGGGACAGCCTGCACACAGAGGAGAAGAGGTTAGTTAAGAGCGCAAATGTTGTCCTTGTGGAGTGTGAGAGAGAAGGCGCGTGTATGTGTGTGTGTATGTCTCAGATTTCCACAGGAGCAGGAAGTCAGCAAGTTGTTTCTTTTATGCATGTGTGGTCTATGGGTAAAGGGCTTAGACAAGATGAGTTGCTCTTTAATCAGTGCCTGTTTTGAGTTAAGTTTTGCACATATGAAAAGTCTGTTTGAGTTTGCAGAGACCAGGCAAGACGCCTTTTATGTATTTAGCTATTTGCATGTGCAATGTGATGTACAAAATCAGCCGTAAAATCCTATCAGGTTCCTATTCGTCTCATGCGTTTGGTCAACCCCCCTTCCCTTATCCTCAAACCAACACCAGGGAACCACAGGCCACTTCTTTCGCCTGTAGTAGTTTCAAGGGGACAACAGATCCTGCCGGGACCACCCCATGCCATTTAATCTGTCCCTTGCCCGCAGATAACAGAAGGCAGATGGTCCCAGCAGAGAGATATTCTATCTCACTTATACAATGCATAAAAAAATAACAACATTGTGCAAATCTTGTTTTATGTTAAACTAAAAGGACACAGTTAAAAGGTTGCACTAGAAATAAGCTGCACAAAAATAAACAAAATATATTTAGGGAAAATGTTCCCAAAGGAAAAAATAATAATTTGTGCCCTAAATGCCTCGCTCAAACACATTTATATTGTAAATTTGATTTTTGCATTAAACAGAAAAAGAGAAGAGGTACCTAATAATATGGCCAGCAAGTGCATGCAAGAGTAATTGCAGTAAGTGTACTCTATAATATGGAGTGAATGGAAAAAGGCACTAAGCGGGACCATCAAAGTCCCGGGCCGCTGCATTTAAAGAGACTGTGTATTTATTTATAGAGGGCGGTAGTTAAGTTCACCAAAGCTGCTTCTCTCTCTCTTTCTCTCTCTCTCTCCTCTCCGCAAGACCCAGCCGCTTCGCCTTATGAAAATTCAATTGGCCATAATTTGCTGGGGAGCCATATGCATATTTTATCGGTGGGTAGGATTTGAAGAAACAAGCCATGCCAAGCCTTTTTGTGTGACTCGTCTTCTATAACTAGACCCAATGAGGGGGTGTGTTGCGAGTTAAAATGTCACACATCTCACACACGCACAAAACCAATCACGTGCGGAGCTAGAACTGTGAATATTAAAGCAGCCATATTGCAACACAGTAATATTTGGTAGTTTTATTTTTTCATATCTTTCCCTCTAATTATTCCAACATTTTCCACTTCTTCCCATTTCAATCTCCCTCAGTTTCTAGGCTTTATGGGTCGTTCACTTGCTCTTCTGTGCACGGATAATGAGAAGGCGCCTACTGCCTGACTTTGTAGCTTTGCCACAGTTTGAGAGTTTGCATGTGGGAGCGTCCTGGGGCCCAAAAAGGCTCAGATGTGTGCCTTCTTGCTGTTACCGCCTCCGTGGTTCTGCTGTGATTGTCATCTGATCTATAGGGCACCGTACCGACATGATACACCTTGTTAGAGGGAAAGGGGGGGTAGGATGACTGTGACTTTGAACAAATGTGTTTCTCTCTGGGGAAGGAACAGGGAAGTAATCATTCAAAGGGGCATATTCTGCCACTCACACAGGCAGTCATAAAAATAATACCCATTTGTATTTATAACCACAGAGATTGTTTAGTATTCTTACAGCAAATTGTTCTTGTCAACATATACTGATCGTAGGGTCAAAACAGAATGAGTGGCATTATATGATGCAGCAAAATAGAAACTCAGATATAGGCATTTTTTAATTTGGTGAGGAAAGTGCATGTTGAACATATATGTTATATAGGTAAACACGCCGGATTGTAGTCAGTTTACCAAACAGTATGGAAAATTGTAAAGATATTTTAGCTGGTTCGTTCAGTGTATCTGTCACTGCAGTATGAGATCAGAGTTGAGTCATGTGAATGTCAGCAACTACAGAATTTTACTCCGCAGGTTTAAAAGATATGTCCTTTGTGAAATACTTTCTACTGCAGGTCACAAACTAAAGTAGTCTTTGTCCTATACCCAAATATAGATACATACGGGGTTGTGCATGGGGCTGATAGGATAGGATAAACATAATTTTCCATGGCAACCCTTGAAACCAACAAGAAAATAGATGTATTTAAAAAAATAAGGCTTTTTGGAATAGCCAGCTCAACTATATACAAAATAGTATGAACACATCCTTAAAAATCTAATAATAATATTATACTAAAGCATGGACGGACTGTGTAAAAGTGTTATACAGGTGTTAAAAGTTGCAAGTGTGGCAGCTGTCTGCATCTGTTCCTCCTGATTAGATTTGACTCTATCAAAGCCCCTCCAGGTGTTGTTTGTGTACCTCAAGGCAGCATGACATCGCTTTCTCTTAATAAAATGGCAGCTAACGATGCCCATGATAACAGATATCTAATTGAACTCCCTGCACTAAAAATAGCAACGTTGATGTAAAGGCAGCAACTTCACAGTGATATTAGCAGCCCACTTCACACTTTGAAAAATGGTGTCTTTTACAGTGAATGTCAAGTTGTACAGCACACATATTTCTGAGTAATACAGTATATCTTGCAAATGTATTTTCCTGGTATGAATAATTCCATCTGAATAGGATTAAAGTCATTATCCTTCTTCATTAGTACATTACAAACACTTCATGAACTCAAACTGATATTACTATTTCCTCTTTTTGTGTTCAGATCAATAATCAAAATCCAAAGGCAGAATGATACCTCTGTCATTGTCCTGGAGTTTTGGAGCTGTCCTGGTGTTGTGTTGGAGTTCTCTGTGGCTCCAAGTCCGATCAGCGCTTTCACCAGAGAACGAGGTGCCCCTTCGACCCACCACATGGCTGCCAGAGGGGACGATCACCCACGTAAGGCTGCCCAAAGGGAGGACTGTCAGGTGAGGAAAAAGACAAATTATTAGCAATTTTAGGTATTCTTGGACAGACACATACAACAAAGCTTGTTTCTGACATTTGTTCGGTAAAATTGTGTGCTTAGAGGCATAAACGAGGTGACTCCAGAACGACACGGCTCCTAGCACTGTAAGGTCAATGTACAATGTTATGTCAGTCATGTTTAAATTATTATTTAATTAATTAATAGGAACTTCTAGACTAAACAAGTACATTGGTAACTCTATAACAAAGGTAAGGGATCATTGCTCAGTTGGTGACACTGTTAGGACAAGGATACATGAATCTGCATGTGTGGTGTTGTGATGATTTATACAGCTTTGTGTAAGAAGTGCATGATATTGTTAATTTTACATTGAAACATTTACTATTAATTCAGTTCTATTTTTATGATTTCAAAAAGACTAAAATGTGAGAAAATACACAGCATCCACCATACACGTATCTCAACATGCCATTAATCCAAAGCACACATTATTTGGCGAGCAAGCAAGAGCGCAGATGTGCCCATGGTAAATAACTGTAGGCTCCAATATAAATCTATCTATCTTCAACTGATTGGAGGCTTTAGTGCTCAGAAAGTTCCTGTTTTGCCCACCCCTATCCCTGCCCACATCCCTGTACTTATATGTTGATTATTCAGAAAATGAAGGCTCCATGAAGGTTCAAAAATGTCAAAAATAAGGCAGGCTAATCCACTGGTATGTGTTTATTTTAATTTTGTCTACTCCATCCATATCTCTGTGCATAATTCTACAAAACACAGATGGACAGTATTCTCTGTGATCTCAAGACTCGATGTTGCTTTTTGTACCAAGTGTTCGCACAGAGACTGGAAAAGTGGCATTTCAATATTCAGCGCTCTCAAAATGGAATTAATTTACAGACGGTCTGGAAACTAAAAGAACTGATTTCAATAAGTCAGTTTAAATCTATGCTGAAATGTATGGAAATGGGCTCTATTTTAAGGTAAACTATCTTTGTGATCTAAATGTCTAAATGTGTGTTGATGTTACGACTAATCTGAGCTGCTGTCTTGTCCAGGACTCCCTTGAAAAAGAGATTAGTAATGGTTAGTAATGGTTAGACTTTCCTGGTTTATGATGAACAATCCTCAAAACAATTTCATTTCCATCCAGCACCACTGTAGAGCAGGCATAAGGTAGTCCATTTGGCCCTAGCCCTAAAGCCCCATGCCAAAACCCTCTAATATGGGGTAGCTGAAAATTGCAACACGTATCTCCCTGTGAGCAGCAGTCTGTGCAGCAGTCTGTCCACAAGCGCAGAACTGCAAAACAAACAACGTCAAGATTTTTTTCCCTTAAATTAATCACTCTATTTAATAAGACTCGCAGCGCCCTTGAGAATGACAGTGTCGCACATCTGCTGGGAACAACCACCATCTGCACAATATTATGAATAATGGTGTTTGCAAGAAGGGAGAACAAATATTTATTGACAAATAACCACGAAACTGCTTAATTTTCATGAGATGTAACTTGCCGTGAAAGAGTGGCATATTGCAGAGTGCTAAATAGAGACTTAAGGGGACAAAATATTTCTTTCTGACAATGTGGCAACAAGAAGGTGTTTGCATTATCAGATGAAAGACAGCAGTATGAATGACAAATGCCCTTGAGTTGTCATTGAACTACAATCCGATATGCAAATCATCAGCATTTACAACCACACGCAACACCACTGTTTCTATTCTGAGCACGACGCCGGATAGTTCCAGCAAAAAACAGATATCCGTCAGAGCAGTTTTATCATGATGCACCATGAGGTCACCTTTTCTGATTTCTGATCTTGCTCTCAAATGGCTAATGATTATTATTACCATGTATCCCATAGAAATATAAACTGATTTTGAGTTGTTTTTGTTTTTGCAGGCTGTACTTCTCCTTAAAGAAAAAGACATCAGGAATGTCAGTGACTGTTAGTCCCTGTAGTTTGCTGATTGAGTGGAGTTTAGCAGCACGGACATTGAAGGATAAGCCATTCAAGAATCTGCAATGTGAGTAGATGGTACACAGTGGCCAAATCAATTTTAATATTGTACAAAAGAAGAAAAAAAAGCATAGATGTATATTGTTTATAAATTTATATAAACTATGTAGATTCGGTGCCTTGTGAGAAGGCCTAAACATTTTAACATACTAGTTTATGTATATATTTACAAGGTGATTGAAATGTTTAACCGTGTCCGCAGGGGACTATAGATTTAACAATTAAAAGTAATAATTTTATAAAAAGGGTAAAAATGTTTTCTAAATGACTAATTTATACATGGGATAACTTTCACCTTTTAATTCCATTTATAAAGTGGAGTTCTTCATAGAATATAACATTTATAAAAGTAAATCAAAACAGTGTAGTTTGTCATTAGATATCCAATGTAATAATTTCAGACAGAAGAATATGACTTTCACAGGAATTCTTGCAGGTTACAGTGACAACTCATTAACACAGTGTTCTTTCCAAAATGACTCTGGGGCCTGTGGGTTCTTAATAAACTTAATTATTTACTCTTCACTGTTAATGTTCTCCTCAAATTGATTCAAACTGAGTTAAATATTACACCTCGGTGAGCATTTCGGAAACCAGTCTGTCAGGAAATGAAGTCAAGCTTATAATAGATTGCTAGTTCAGGGTCATTTTTAACAATGGCTCAGTAAATGTTATCTATCAAACTGGAACAGTAGAGATTTAAGAAACATAGGAAAACTAGCATCGTTGAGTATTAAAAGAAAATAAGTAAAAAGCAGTAATGCATTTGTTTCGTATGTTTGCTGGGAATAATTGTTTGTGTGGTTTGTTTGGTTATGACTTTGTTGACTTTTTAGTTAAAAGGTAGGCCTAAATTAATTCCATATTTTTATATTTTTATATCGTCACAGGGAGTACAAAAAAGAGCACGCCAGAGGTTTGGTGGCGGGGTCCAGGCACCGAGGAGAAAATCCACAGCTTCTCTGGAAACTCAGTGAACACTTTTACAGGCCCGTCTTACCCTCACGCCTCCATCTACATCCTGAGACTGCGCTCCAAACAGCACACCTCCAAAGCCACTGTGTACCTCCATGATGGCGCAGGACCTTCAGGGGCCTTCCCACTGCTCCCAAATGACACCCATGTTCACACCCTCGGAGTTGGAATGACCAGTGTCACTTTGAATTGGTCGCCAAGTCCTTCCTTGAACTCACAGAAAGGCTATGAATACTGTGTTTTGGTCAACTCCAAAAACAACTACCCCAGTGTGTGTGCGGCGCAGGAGAGCATCCGTAGAAAGATAAACGATATCCAGAGTAGGAATGAGAAGAAAAGAAGGATGACACCATGGCCAATATTAAAGGAGTGGTGGTGGGAGCAGTGGGACAGCTATCCAGACACCCAAAACGCTGATGAGTTTGAAGAGATGCAGTGTGTATGTAAAGGAGCAGAGAATGTGTGCACTGTATCTGAGCTCTTACCTGACACTCAGTATTACTTTGATGTTTTTGTGATGGACAAGTTGAACAAGACCAGCACGGCATACAAAGGGGCATACGCAAGGACCCACGAAGAGGCACGTCCGGATATAACCACTCTAAGAGAAGGAGAACTCCGGTGGGTCAACTTTCCAGACAGGAGCTTCAACTCAGAGCAGTTTTTCAGTTTCCATGCACGAGGCTGGCAGCAGAGTGGTCTCCTCACGCTGCAGAGCTGTGGGAGAGACGAAAAGGTCAAGGTCACTGTGTCCAGTAAAGGTCAAGTGTTGGAGACTCAGAAAGTGGGGGGAGATTTGGTGCAGATTTGGCTCCAGGGAAGTCCGTCTTATTTGATACACTTGGAGAGAGAAGGGACTCCTACAAAGAACACTCCTGTTGCTCTACCTGCAGGACTGACTGCCTCAGTGAAAATGCAGACATCCTCTGCCTATCATAAAAGAGGTGTCCCATCTCTGCCATCAACTTTACAGATCAAGTCTTTCAACAAGCTGCGCACATGTAGCAGCGTAACTATAGCCTGGATGGGGACAGAGGAGCGGAGCCTCTACTGTGTGTATCGCAGAAAGTTAGACAGTCAGGAGGCAGAGTCTGGTAAGGCTTTAGCTCTGAATGCCCCCTGTTTGGGCCCAGAGTCCCGCTCTGATACAGAGAGGGTCCTCTGTAAATATTTTCAGGAGCTCAATCCCCGGCGTGCTGTCACCACAGCTGTCATCAGCGGCCTGGAGCCTGGAATGGCCTATGTGTTTGATGTCTATCTAATGAGACGCTGGGGGATCCCCATCAAATACACTAGCAAGATGGTAAAGACAAGAAGAGACTGCTGAGCTGCTGCCCCCTACAGGATAAGGATCAAAGTGTCCTAGTTTAAGGGAACGATGACCACTAACATACTGTAAAAACATGGCTATGCAAAAAGCCATTTGAAAGTTTACTGTTATGGAAAGAATTCCAACATAAGTGACTGTTCCCTCTTGAGAAACAATGGTTACATGGGAACACTAAGACAGGACCCATCCAAGAGAATAGGATGTGGATAAAGGCACTGGAGAGGGATCTGCACACCAGCAAAATGTTCATAGCAAGTTACAATACAGCTCTTGTGCTACTGTCATTATGTTTTTCATTGTTGACCAATTTAATTCTGTGCCAGTCGTCCAAGTGCTTATTAAGTGTCTGAGTACAATGGACATAGTGGTTTCTGATGAAATAAACACAAACATAACAGAGACTGTGCCAAACAGAAACAGGGGGGACAATAGTTGGCAAACAACTGAGATGAGTGTGCAGCAGCTTCTAACTCGGCAACTTGTACAGGCTTTTGGAGACAGATGGGTATCAAGATACTTAATTCAAAGTCAATGTGTACTTTATGTTCTGCTTTTGCATGAAGCAGTGATAATAGGCTAGTGGCTTGCCTTATTGTCTTTGATGTATCCTGTGCTGCTTTAAACTGCACCAATAAAATATTGAGTTCTCTGTGTAATTTTGATAGCTGATTAAAAAGCTCTCTCATTTCATTATTTATGCAAAAATGTAGGCATGGAGGACGTTTCAGTTCTTTGATCAGGCAAGAAACAATCAATAGTATGCATATTTATATTGATCAAAATAACATATTACAATATAGGTAACCATAGGTAAAAACATCACAATATAACTATATAAATAATCGTTTTCCATGTTTTCACCATAGACATAAAAATAGTTTTCACATACTTGTGACCATCATATGCCTGGGGCCTCTCGTGGATAGATCTTACTTCAGTAACATCCCATTTACTATCTGTAAAGATTTACCGCAAAATAAACCTTTGGTTAAGTCAAAATACAGCAAGAAAAAAACATATTTCACTCAACAACAAAAAAGAGGGTAAAAAAAAGTAAAGTAAAGTTACGGTCTATGGTTGGCCCATAGACGTACAGCAGACCATGACGACACCGATCCAACAGCGAATGGGAAAATGCTATATTACATACGTCATCACGCCACATGCGCACGCAGGAAAACCCATCAGCTAGCGCGCCAAACAAGAGCTAACGTTAGATGCACCCTGAAATGTAAACTTTAGGAACAAGTGCGCAATTTAAGACCTTTTACTGAACTGAGCTGTGTTCTTGTCCAGAAAACGTCTCTCCCCAACTCGATTGTAACGTTTTTGCGTAACTATGGGTTTGATCGAGCGCTGTAACGAGCTCTTCAAGACCTCCAGCCTGTATGAAGTGCTTGGGTCCACAAAGCAAGCGACAGAGGCCGACATACGAAGAGCCTATTACAAAGTCTCACTCAAAGTTCACCCAGATCGGGCTCCAGATGACGAGCTGGCAACAGAGAAATTCCAGGTTGTTGTCTGTTTTGTTTGTTTGTTTGCTATAATAAGCGTTGTTAGCTAGCCAAGCACTAGCTGAAAGTTTTATTACTCAAGTTGAGTCGCAATTGCATGAAAATGACTCAATAAATGTGTAAGTTGAATGCATTTGATGAAAACATACAGGTCCTCAAACGGTTTCACTAGTTTCATCTGGGTCATTAAAGGCCCTGTACCTGATTTTTGTTTACTCTAGTTAAGATAAATTCTCTCTATATTAACGTTACACATTGTTTGATAGAAGCAACTTCATGGAAAGACATTGGGTTTGTAATGTATAATCTGTACATATTATAAACACACTCTGTTAATTGAAAGAATAATTGCGAGACTAATCAGTTAGCAAAATAATCTGCACATTTTTTTTGCGATATGACTGAAATCAACATTATTGCAAATTTAATATACTCTTTGACACAATAATCAGTTGCATTAAAACAAATATGTCCAATCCTTAATGTATCACCAGCTAGTGAAACTTAAATAAAATAAAATAAAACTTAACAGTGACAAAACAGAAACTAAATCAAGGAAATCTTAGACTGAATAAAGGTAATCACTATTAAAATCAGACTTTTACCATGTTTGCGTTTTAAATGGAGGACCTTGGTGTTCTTGTGATAATTTAAGTTTGTTTCAATATCCATTATTGTGTCAGACAATATTGCAGTATCGACACTGTAGAGATATATTGTGCAGCCTTAAATCCTACTTTAGTGTGTAACCCTTGCCTTGCTGTCTTGCAGGTGTTGGGGAAAGTGTATGCAGTGTTGAGTGATGCAGAACAGAGGGCAGTGTATGACGAGCAGGGCATTGTGGATGAGGAGACGGATACTCTGAGCCAGGACCGCTGCTGGGAGGAATACTGGAGAGTACTTTTCCCCCAGGTACAGGGACACACGTGGGGATTACAGTTCTTAACATGCCGACTCCATATTTTCAAGGCATCATCTCAACTGTCATGCATAATGGCTAAAAATCTGTTGTGTCTTTATCAGATCACAGTTCAAGATATCATTGAGTTTGAGAAAAAGTACAAGGGCACAGACGAAGAGCGGCAGGATGTTCTTCAGTTATATGTCCAGTACAAGGGGGACATGGACGCCATCATGGAGTCTGCCCTGTGCTGCTCTGCGGACGACGAGCCAAGAATATGCAGCATTATCCAGGATGCTATTGAAAAAAAAGAAGTAACTGCATTCCCTGCTTTCACTAAAGAAAGTGAAAAGAAGAAAAAGACGAGAAGGAAAAGGGTATGAATTGTGATGGAGCAATTTAGTAATTACAAGAATGTATTTTAAGGGACACTGTTTTGTGGGTTTCAACAGGCCGATAAAGAGAGACAAGAAGCTGAGGAAATGCAGAAAGAAATGGGTCTTGGTAATGAAGATGATAGTCTGACCAAGATGATAAAGGTAAGTCTCAGGAGTTTATGTTTTAAATAGATGTGAAAAAATAAAATAAAATTTTAAAATTAATTTTTGTTTTATCAGCTAAGACAGACATCCAGAGACAAGAACTTCAACAGTTTCCTGTCTAACTTGGAGGAAAAATATGCTCCGAAAGCTGGAAAAAAAACTAAAAAAGGAAAAAAGTGAAGATTGTGAGCCAGAAAAGCATGTGCTCATAGCGTTCCTGTCATTTTAACTTTGTATACAAGTATGTTGTATCTGTACAAACCTTTATGTTTAAGATGTTTGTGCACGTTATCGTTAGTCAAATTATTTAAATACATAGTGGCTTTAATAAAAAAAAAAAGAAAACTGTGGATTTGCAGCTTTGTTACTCCCACATGGCTGACAGAAAATGCACCAAACTGGCTCAGCAATACTGTCATGGTTCAGAACACGCAAATACCATCAGCTCTAAGTAAATCACTTTTAATATTTGTTGAAACTTTTATGCTTTTTTTTTTTACATAGGCCCTGATGTTGAGGGAAAAAATGCAATAAAAGGCAACCAGAAACAGCAGTGTGGCGTCACATATTGTCTTCATTTGTGCAAAAGAAAGCGGTCAGTCTCTTGGTCTGTTTCTTATGCGTTCTGTAAAATGTGTATAAAATTACAGTACTAAACTCAGCTTTTAAAAAGTGCTTTTCTATCCCTGTAAGTGAATTGTGTCATTCCCTGCATAGTTATTAAAACTGTACAATTAACTAAACAATATACTGTACACGAACATAGAAATATACACATTTACATTATAAACACACCACAATTGATTTCTCAGAAGTTCATACTGTAGCAGAATTTGTTTTGTTTTTGGCAGCCTTTGTTTCTTGTTTAGAGGCACAAAAATCCTCTCACGTGAATGTGATTTTTCTATGCAGCATAACATCAAAAACATCAGCTAGTTTTACAAACGAAATGCTTCAAGGGCACAATTGATGTAGTAAGCTGCAGTACTGTATGTTGTAAATGGCTGATGTTATAAACCAGGTCTTCCAGCTCTGGATGAAATCCCTCCTCGAGTATATGTTCGCGGGATGGACACCGGCATCAGAGGAGCTGTTTGGTAAGGGATGGCACCAGAATTACTTCCTCCTGATATATTTATATTTGTATGGATGTTAAGTACTGTAATTGACAAACCTGGGACAGAAGCGTGTGAATCTGGTTCATCTTCATCTTTGATGGGTGAGTGGCCCAAAGGATGGTGGGAAAATGAGTCCAAAAAGGAAGAGCTGCTGATTCCAAGACTAACACCAGTCACACCAATACCAAGAGCATCTGGTGGGATCACATTAAAACATGAATAATGAGCTAACATTAGTAGGAGGACCAATGTACCATACTCTCTAAAGTATTATACATTAGTACCAGTGCCTAAAGTAATCATATTATAACGTTTTAAATCTTACCTGCTGCCACAGAGGCCCTGCCTGGCCTCCCCTGACCAATGTTATCCAATATAGTAAAGGAGCGGCGATAAGGAGTGTCTGACTGAGAGTAAAAGGGAAAGATTAATGCTGTTTCATTTTAACATTATCGTAACCAATTCTAATAATATTGTTTAATTCTGCAAGGACTCTACATTGATTATGAGGTGTGGACCTGGGGGTGCTATGTACCGGTAATAATTCTTAGTGCACCTTACCCTGTATGTGTGGGTGGTGTTAGGGCGAGAGAAGGCATCGAGTAGGTGGTGACGATCTCTTGGTATGGAGCTGCCAACTTCTTCATTTACAGCACTGTGAGCGCGGCTGGAGGCTCCTTTCTGACGCTGGCCAGATAAGAAAAAAAGAGGGTTCAGAATATAACCTAATTTAATTTTGTTTTTGTCGAGAAGCAGTCTTGTTCTGTTCAAAGTACCTGGGCAGGCTTAGAGTTTTGTAGTGCATGGGATGTCTCTTGCTCTCCGGTGCCAATGGGGGGAAGAAGAGTGTTTCTGCTCAGTGGCAACAGTGGAGACGTGTTTGCTGTGGGCCTGCAGAAAAATAAAACATACATCCAGAATTTAGAAAACAAAATCATGAATTTAATTTGAGAGCGTAGTATATGCATATATTGTTTTTTTTTTCATGAAAAGTAACTACATAGGGGAACAAAGACGTTTCCTCACAAGCGTGTCCCCCGAATGATCTCATCCATAGAGCCTGCTGTAGACTGACTCAGAGAAGGAACCAGGGGCAGAAGAGTGCGGGGAGGGGGGTTTCTACGCCGGGCTGACTGTGCTGGACGAGATAATGAGGACGAGCTCTGTTCCAGCATCCGCCGAGGACGAGCTTTGTTTGAGGGAACAACACTGGAGCCTGGCCTAGGGTACAGCCTCTCATCTGGGTCTCTGCCGAAAAGACAACTAGATGACTAAATGGTGGTGGTACCTCCACAAAATTAAATTGAACAAAACTGATTCATTTTAATTAAATTAAAGGGACAAGTAAAGACAGTCCATACTGAGTCCTATCCAGTGCAGTGAGATTTCTCTGTTGAAGAGGTATGCTTTGGATGACAATGAGGTCGTTCAGGTTGTGCTGTGCCGCTGCTCCGGTGGGGGCTCTCGCAGTCTAGACAAGGCAGATGTTGTGATGGAAAAGACAAATGAGAAATAAGAAGTTAATGGACCAATATTATCCAATATCCAATCCAATATCAAAATTATTACGTTAATATGATGTCGAACAGATGAATTGTTACTGATCATGCAATGAAATGATTCCCCAAAACAATACCATGTCACCAATTAACTGTAATATAAAAGAATGTCGAAAATAAATAATGAAGCATTCCACGGTCGAGCAATTAAAAGAAAATGTCTAAAAAACAGTGTGACAACAGTTAATTAAAACTATACAGATAAGATTTTTGTGTTAATCAACAGGCACAAGCACATATTGTTCACATACTCAAGACAATGAGCCTCCATTAAAGTGTGATCAACCATGTTGGCTCCAAGGGAGAAAATGACATACACTGGAAGGCCTTTTCTGCTTTTTGGTTTTCTGTCTGGACTTGTGTTTTGAGCCCCTTGACTTAGTGTTCTTCATGAAGGAAAGAGGGCCAAGGGAAGAGAGGAAGTGAAAATGGAACATACATCAAATTTCATGAAACAGATAGAAGACATAACAGAATAAAGAAAGACAACAAATAAGAAAAGAGATGTTTCATTTTTTTATGTGACAATATAGTATAGTATAAACAGTGAAGGTAAAGGGATCAGTGAAAAGGGAGGGAGGAAAACAGGGAGATAAGTTAACGAACAGGCTGTGACTTAAAGCAAATGAATGAAAACTAGCTACTCAAATTTGACAAAAGACAAATGATTTTGTTGTCGATTAGATTTACAGTGCATATAGCAGTTTTCAAAAAGATGTAAGTTAAATTCAAAATTGGGCTTCTAATCAATCAGGCTACTGACCTGCACTGGTAAACCTGCGAGTGGAGGCACCCTGCCCAGACCCAGCTTGGGAAGAGCGGTAGGCAGTGTAGAGAGCAGCATGAACGGATAGTTAGATTCTTGTGGGACAGGGCTTAAGTTTCCACAAAGCTTTTCTTCGTCAACTGAAAATCACAGAGTCAAAAAAAAACATTGTTGTAATATCGCATTATTTATGAACAAACAAAACAATCAAGTCTGTGCCTACTCAAAGTACACCCTTCCCAGTGTCGCTGAACGAGCTCCTTTGTCCACCCAACCAGCTGCCGCCAGACATCGTCAAACAGTAGGTCCAGCACAGCCTGACGCCGACAGCGGTACGGAGATACAGGCGGCAGGCAGTGATACCTCCGCCCAGAATCTGAACTGTCACGCTCTCTTTCGCCATCTCTGTTGATAGAATAACATTAAGTATGAATACTTTCTACGCAATAATAAACATCTAGTAAACATGAAGTAGACTTACACATCCTGGCTATCAAATGCTAGGTACTCCTCCATGACACCCTCCACTTCTATTACTCTGGATTTGTCCTGATTGCTGGATCCGCTGGAGGCCCTCGGAAGTTCCTCCAGCTCTGAAGAGGAGGGTTTTCTCAACAAGGCTTTTTTCCCTTGAACATTCAGCCTTAAAGAAAAAAAAAACATAATAATAATAATATACAAATAGATTCACTCTATAATTCAAGATTAAGATATTTGGTCCAATTTGCTTTTATTATGGTTAATATTGGCAAACAGTATGTAAGGTATGTGCAAATACTATACTAATTAATGTGCTTTACTAATCCAAGCAGCCAATGATTACCATCACCTCCTTATCACAACTAAACCCATGACTAACTTTGACTAACAAACTTAATTAACAAGCTGGAGCATCTGGGTCACAAACTCACTGAGCAGAGTAGGGCTGTTTAATAATAGATGCCCTCACTGCAGCTGGAAGTATAGACCTAGTCTTAAAATTCAACATGACATTTCTGGATTTACATTGTCATTTTAGTCCATCCAAGCAACATAGTTTATATTTTTACCTACTTTTATTCATAAAAAACTCAAACCCAAGAGGAATAAGAGGAAAGGAGAGGAATAAGAAACGGAAAGTAGAATTGTTAAGACTTACTCTGCGTTGCCTTGGTCGTTCTCTGGGGATTTTACATTGCTCTCTTTGACTACTGACAGGCTGCTAGATGAACTGCTTTTTTCTGAAGTCGAATACCACTGGAAGCCTTCATCAGTGGGACACACCAACTGAGTGCCAATGATTCTATAAGATACACAAAATCACATCTTATTTGTGAAATAATGAATAACATCCTGAAACACACCAATGCTCCACTATATTGATATTTATTAACTACTAATTATTAATGTGATATGGATTTGTAACACAAGTAATACCGAAGATGTGGGAATCGTGAAGCCCATTGTTGACATTCATCCTGCAGACCTGGCAGAATCCCTCCCCCACTCCCTCGACCCTCATAAAGCTCTTTGTCGATCTCCTCAAACATTTGCTGCACCTGCCGCGATGCAGCCTTGTCAAATTCCTGAGGGAGAGAAACACAAACACCAACAGAGAAATAATGCAGGAGGCGATGGTTGTTATTCTGATGCAGCAGGCCTATGACTAAAGCTGTTGCTGAGCACACTGTTCATTTAGTGAGGACACTTATTTCACAGGTTCTGCATGAATATTAATTCGTTTTTGAGAAATGTGAATTTGCATTTTGAGTGTGAAGTGCCTGGAAAAATAGTAAACTAAGTAGAGACAGCAATATGCATGGTTAAAAAACATTACGTACTTAAAGCAGTGCACAATACAAATTGGCTAATACATTTGTTTTATGTTATAAGTGAAAGAACACAGCAACAAACTGCATTTTTAACACTGACTTGTTAATGCTTGTTAAGCATATGACACTTACATCATAGCCCCAGGAGAAAACAGAGCTCCTCTCTGTGGAGATGCCAGTTCCTGTTGAACTCTGAAGTCCTGACCAAGACTGATTAAAGTCCACGGTGATAATAGTCGAACAGTCTGAGTGGACTGATGCCGCAGATGTCTCGGAGCTACATACAAATAAATAAAAATACACCACTCATTAAAAGTAATGAAACAACTGTTCCCTTTTGAGTTGGTATGGCCATATTCTCATTCATTTAGTAATAAAGTAGAAAATGTTCAAGTGATGGTTGTAGTGTAAGTGGAAAATAAAGGGCAAAAGTCAGAGTAATTGAATATTCTAAGAGGCCGGCTCATTGTTTATTCTTTTGCCTGCATCTCAAGCAGGTTATGTGATATCAATTTATCAGGAGTGTTCTGGTGCCTTGTTTCACAGACCATGAGACTTGAGAGTCAGCTATCCACAGAAGAGGGTTTAATATTACAAAACACAGTTCAGTTCACAATTCACATAGTAATATTTAGGGCTGTATAGTTTTAGTCATTTAGTCAATTAATTGGTCAATGGTGTCTTAGTCCACCAAAATGTTTTATTAGTCGACTCAATTTTTTTTATATTCAAAGGATTTATGCACAACAACAGAAAGGAAAACGCATGGAGTTTTGATAGAGTTGTGGGAGTCAATGGACAGTTTAATCTGCCTTTTCACTAACTGTTAAGTACTTCTCTGTATACATAATTGTTTTTGCATAAGATTGTAACAGTTTTGAGAGCTTTGTTAGTCGACCAGGAATTTATTTTATTGACTACAGTCCTACAATAAATATGCCGGTTTAATCAGATCTATGTGGATATATTCTGCCCTGGAGAGTTTACCTGTTGTGAGTAGATGCCCCCTCCTGGAGGTCATGGAGGTAACGTGGAGTAGAATGGTCGTCATCTGCCTCCTCAGGAAGAGGGTGGTCAAGGCTGCTCCGAGACAAACCACGACTGTAGGCATAAAACAAAAGAATCTGTTACAAAATCCAGTGTTTGAAGAATAGCAAAACGACACACAATGGGTTTGGTCTGGTTGTCTTGTGAAGGTTCCATCTTTTTTGTCCTTTGTACTTACATCTCAAGTTTATGCGATACTGGTCTTCTACTGTATCGCGAAATCATTCTCCCTGGTGTCTCATGTATATTCAAAGGCCAGGGTCTTTTAATATGACCACAGCCTGGTCCAGCGGATGACAGGTGAAACTGGACTCATACATGTCCGTCCTCGTCGTTGATGCGTATCTCAGCAGGCGGTGCACAACATCAGCAGCAGCTCGGTCCTTGATCGGCGTTTTTGTTAGCTACAGTACGTCGGGGGCTACTACAATATCATTTAGCTACACAATCGAGAACAAAAAGACACATAAAGAAGTGCACGCTTGGCTTCTTGTTTACCAGCTGACAGTTCAGTGTGTCTTCAGGTAAAGAGCTGTTATAGGTTGTAAAGGGTCACATTTTGCATTGACCAAACAGGTGACCGCTGCATTAGCAGGGCTCCCCCTTTTCTGGCGCAACAACAGTGCACGGCTGTCATGGATACACTGGTACAGATTCCCGTGGTTTTATGGGAAATGTATTTTGCTCTGTCCAATCCAACCTTCCATTCCGTCAGCGGATGCCGACTCAACGGACTACAACTTTAACACTGCATTGCGGATGTTTGTGTGCGTTCTTGAAATATCTCCGTCTATAAAGTGCACAATGCTAACAAAATATATATTTAACAAGTATAAGCAAAGCATTTCACTTAAATAAACATTGCAGTGTAATAATTAGTAGTTGGTTCATTTAGATGTATAGAATTTTGTTTTGTAATATTATAGGAACCTTAGCATTTTGTCTTTGCATCAGATCGAGCCAATTACATCGTCGGACCCGAACAACAGTGGCGTGTGTGGAACGTTTTCATCTAGTTTTGATGGTTCTAGGAGCGTTTTATGTTTTTATAGTTAAGTTTGCTCTTACTTTTCAGGATTAGATCATTTCAGAGAATAAAATAATGGATTTGCTTCAGAGGAGAGTGACCCAAGAGGACACCGTACAGTACAAACTCTTTCTCGTTCATGTTTCCGACGCTAATCAAACAGAAAAACGCCTCTCTGATTTAATTAAAGAGATTTTGGGCAGATTTGCAACGCTCCTGGCACAGTATATTTGGCACCATCAGCCTTTTAACCTCAAGTTATATCCCGAGAAAGGTAACATCAACACATGGTTTGTTAATATCCGTTATTTCATTTGACATGTATTAACCAAATTAAACATTTTTGTTAGGGGATGTTCCTGCTCATCTGGGTGGAAACACTCAGTTTACAGATAACGTGGAGGATGAGTGGTTTATAGTTTACCTCCTGCAGCAAATAACAGAAGCATTCCCAGAGCTTGCAGCCAGGTATGATTATGCATGCAACGAACCGAAATAACCAATTAACCTGTATACTTCTCTTACAGAGTTGAGGATAATGATGGAGAATTTCTTCTAATTGAAGCAGCAGATTATCTACCGAAGTGGTTAAATCCAGATACTAGTGAAAACAGAGTGAGCTATATATCCATCATTCCTTATTTAATAATACATATTTTGGTTCACACCTACCATTCACATACACATTCGATTTCTTTATATATATTGCAGGTGTTTATTTATAGAGGGAGTCTACACATAATTCCCTGCCCTGCTCATTCAGGGACAGTAGGTATCCCAAAAGATGAGGTACTAAGTTTGGCTAAAGCTTTGTCACTGTTGGCATCCAATCCAGAAGCATGTTGCCCAAGTAAAAAGATTTCCATTGCAGTGAAAAAGAGACTTGAAGGGTAAAAAAGCATTTTACCATCAAATTACAAGTTATAGTATGCCATAATAAACGTGATATATAATATAATTTTATTTTAGGTATCCAGAGAAGATTCAGACAGAAATGCATCACGCCCACTGCTTCATACCTGCAGGCATTGCATTGTTACTAGCTAAACGTCCTGATCTTGTGGCTCCGGCTGTATCAGCCTTTTATTTGCGGGACCCGGTTGATCTCCACGCTTGTCGAAGATTCAAGACGTTTCCACCAGATACATGCATCCTCTCCATGGTACCCAATCTTTATAGTGTTTTTTCCCATAATATTTTACAGTTATTGTTTTTTTCCCACACATAAAAGTTCTGTGTATGTTTCAGGTGACATTTACTCGTTGCTTGTTTGCTCAGCTACAGCAGCAACAGTTCACTCCAGATCGTGGGAGTGGCTTTGCACTGCCTCCTCGCTCTGACCCAAAGTACAAAGCTCATGAGTTGGGCATGAAATTGGTAAGAAGCACTTGTTTTGGTGGAATGTTGACTTTGTAAATATTGCCTATATAACATAATTTAACGCAGCCTCTAATCTTTTTAGACACATGGTTTTGAGATTTTGTGTTCGAAGGCCAGGATGCCATCTTCAGAGCCTAACGCACCTGTTAGCTGTAACCCTCAGTGGAAGGGCTTCATTGACTGTTTGAAAAGAAATGACTACTTCAGGGTATGTCAAACACAATAATATATTGTGGATTACATGAATATACATGAAAACTTCTTAAATTCTTTACTTAACAGGGAGAAATTGAGGGCTCAGCTCTTTACAAAGATCTGCTATACACAGCTGAAAACTTTTTCAAACAGTCAGTCTATTCAGAATTTAAGTAAGTCTATTGTAGTGACAGCTGTGATTATTAGTATATTTGGGTTTGGTCTTAACATATACAACTGCAAATGTATTTTAGGGTTTCATCCCCAGGTGAGGAGGTTCTACAGCTGCTGCAAAGTCTTACTCCTTTTAACCTGGAAGAGCTAAAAGAAAAGGAGTCACAGCTCCCCCCAGAGGACAGTAAGTGAAACAAAAAACTACCTAAAAATGATAGATAAATTACATATTATTTACTTGGGTTTTGCAATTTTTAGGTGACAGCTGGCTGGATATTACAGAACAGGATTTGGAACAAATGTTAAAAGAAAGAACCAAAGAATGTGTTGGTGTGGAAATCCAGAAAACCAGTGTGAGCTGTGCCAAAGATGAACCAGTAGGCGTCCAAGTGGAAGAAGATGCTGGATACAGTTTGGTAGCTGTCAGTCAAGGAATGAAGAACTTCCTGAATGCCATGTCATCGCATGAGGGAGCGGAGCTGCCCCGGTGAGAAGACATTATCACTACAGAAAAAAAGTTGCCAGATTTGAAATGCTATTTTTGGTTGGTTTATTTCTTTGGTCATTAGGCATAGTTAAAAGGAAGAAAAAAAACAGAAACGATGCATGCTGTATTTACAGAAGGTTTTAGGCCGAACTTTAACATTAATTTAACCACTCATTTTGTCATCAGCACACACAGATATATACATGTAAACATATTTGGTTCACGATTCCTTATTCAGTGTTTTGTTGTGTTGATTCTCTAGCTTCAGTCAGCCTTTTAATTTTGAACCACACTCCATGGTCAGTGCATTGGACAAACTACTAGGTATGTAAATTGTAGTCGGACAATGTTTTTACATATCCCACAGAAATAACATCAAAGTTGCCTTTTTACTTTAAATTAGGGAGCACTGATGGCGAAGAGCTTGATTCAGATGATCTAGATGATGATAATGATGATGACGATGAAGAGGTTTCTGTTCCATCTGAAATGAATGGGTCAGAGACACTGAAGAGTCTTAAAAAGTATATGAACCAAATGGATGAGGAGCTAATGGGCACACATGTAGGGCAGAGTTTTAATCAGGTATGTATATGGATGTGCATTTCCAATTATTTGAAAATTGCACTAAATTGTCAAATATTTGATATTTTTGCAGCACCATAAGACAGATCCTCAAAATGGCTCCCCTCACTCTTCTGGAGAAGGTAGTTTCAACAGGGATGAAGGATTTGGAGAGACAGAAGAAGACTTTCAGCCTCTAGACATAGACTTGAATCTGGTCACGAATCTATTGGAGTCTCTTAGCTCTCAGGCCGGTCTGGCTGGACCTGCATCTAACCTGCTGCAGAGTCTGGGGATACACCTGCCACCTAACTCTGACACCTCATAAAACCAAACTGAAACTGGACTTGTATTGCTGAATGGATAATGGGTGATTTCTACTATAAAATAAAGCTAGAAAACTATTGAAAGTCTAGTTGTGACGACTGATTCCTTTTAATCCAATGGGCAAGGTTAAAATATTACCAATTGCAGACAATGACTGTCCTGTTTTACATTAGGCTTTTCATACATGCAATTTAGAATCAAATGCTTTTTCTATCCTGTTACAAGAGACATCTAACACAGAGACACTAACATCATAAAAATGTGCTACTTTACTGATCATAATCTTATCTTAGTCCCATTAATTGCTCAGTAGCCTTTTAAGAGCCATAAATTGTGGTTACACATTTATTACTTTATTTTTATTAAAGCTTTTAATACAAAATACACATACTTAATATTATTTTTCCCCATTCTTCAAATACTATCTTTGATATTGGAGACATTCTAGGGCACACATACTAGTTTAAAATTATTTAATTGAAAATTAAATGTTTAAAACTTTAAAAAGTTTCTAAAAATTTGGAGATATCTGATCTTAACATGAGTTTCACATTTAGAACCCAAGTTGACAAATTTAAAAATGCTTTATGAAATTAAGTCAGTTTAAGTTTAGCTTGTCAAAGATCAAACCTAAGTTTGACCTATTACTAAGATCTCAAATATGCAAGTCACATAATTATATAAAGTGTAGAAAAGGCAGAACAAGTTGATATGCAGAGTGGAGAACTGCAGCAGCCAGAGGTGAGAAACACAAAACAGTTATACCAACAAAGAAGTTGAGAACCATTCCTAAAAGCAGAATGGCTGACAGGTAGCCATGAAAAAGCAGACTGTGCCAGCTTCCCTGACTCAAAACATGCCACGGATTATCTGAATGTAGCAGCCACAAGATGCCCAGGACCCCGCTCTGGTTGACCAAGTGAACATAGTAGATGTCAAAAACTGAGACTTGGATGTCAAGGGGGTGTCGACGCTCGACTTCTGACAATTTGGCCATCCAAATCAGAGAAACACTGAAGAGTACCAATGCCAGAGGTGCATAAATGTACTCGAGAAAGTCCACACCAGGCACACCATGGGAGACTGAAAGGAGACGGTAAATGAAAAATCTATTTGTTCTGCAGACATTGTCAATTTAAAATTCCAATAAAACTTCATTACCTGTGATGACAAGAGCAGTCCCACTAAAGAAGGAAATTAAAACAGAGATATGAGTGGACAGTGGAGACGGCACCTTGAGGAGGAAACTCAAAGCCATAGTAAGCATAGGCAGCAGAGGCATAACAAAGGGGAACAGACCAGAGTTTGAGCTGTTGGCCTTGGCCCACATGGACAGCACACCATAAATGCTGCTGCAGATAGATGGCATAAGCAACTTTTCACCGAGTACTCTGGAGTAACTCTGAAGAGACACCGCACCCAAGAAATGCAGCAGATTTAAAAATAAAAGTGAGATCACAACCTAGGGAAGAGGATATATGGTAAATAAACACAATTTCTAACTAGCAATTATATGACAAATACTAATACTGCCAGACCTGGTGTTACATTACTGTAAAATAAAATAAAATACTCATTCAGTCACACCATGCTTTGTATAACTCAAGGCTGATGAGTGCATTTGTTCAGAATAATTTAAAATGATATGGACATTAAAACCTACAGTCAATGTATAATTCGGATATGATTTGGACTCAACTTATAGCCGTCACTACATTAACACATCTGCACTGAGGACGCAGGACGGCCTGCTTTAGAAGAAGCCTGACCCCCTCAGCCATTACATTTTTGTATTGTTGTTTTGTCTGAATGTATCTTTGTCAAACAAGCTTTGTGTTTGTGAAAAAGACTATCCTGCTGGGGACATCTAAAGCCTAAAGGTCATGCGTGTTTTAAGTAAGGAGGGCATTTTTATCACTACATATGACTCTGTATACCATTCATGGTTTACAAGCTTTTCAGTTCATTTTCAGTGTAGTGACAGCCAAAATGTTAATTTAATAAACCAAATTAATTAAGAAAACTGATTACGAAGTTCAACCATGAACCAGCAACTACGCTTATGTACATGGTAGAAAGGGGTTCAGAGGTTGTCATCGTCGGCGTCCGGATGACAACCTCTGAACCCCTTTCTACGATGGACCACACCTGGACGAATGAGGGTTTACATCGACGCTTATGTACATGCTTCAGGACTAAACATTGGGAAGCAACGTTTCAACATTACGCTGCGAGGCTCTGGAATAGCCTTCCTGAGGTTGTGAGATGGGCCCCTACTTTAACAATGTTTAAATCCAGACTAAAAACATCTCTTTTTAGTTGTGCATATGACTGAAGGAATTTTATGTGCATTTTACTCTCTTTGATATTTTCTAATATAACTATTTGTGTTTTTAATTTCTGGCATTATTAAGTATTTTCTATTTTGGTTTTATCTGTTAATACTTGTGAAACACTCATTTTATATGAATGGTGCTATACAAATAAAATTTGATTGATTGATTGATTAATTGATACCCAGGATGACTTTTTCTTTCTATAGGATATTTCTATAGGATCCACGTTGAACAATAGATTTTTCCTTTCCCACACCCATATGACCTGTCCTTCACACTCAAACAGCAAACAAGCCCACTGTGGTTTACAAAGTAAATCACTTAACCCTCTCAGGTTAACGGTAGTAATGATTAACAATAAAGTCCATTTACTGATGTGCGTGTACTATACCAACCTGTCCGAAGCATAGGGCAACTGCATAAGGATAGTGGTATTGTGGTATGAATACACCAGCCACAAAGTGGAGTAGCTTATCTCCCAGGCCGTATATCACAAAGAGTAGGAGACACAGAGTTGGGACCAGTGGTTTCAGACTATGATTGGAAAGAAGACTCTTCAAAAGTGAGACGCTCCAGTCATGTTTCAACCGAGCTGAACTGCAAGAAATTAGTCAAAAAGTGCCTCAATCAATCTCCCTGGTCTTAGTGCTTGCATTTATGTAAATATTTTAGAACATTGCATGACCCAGTATGTGATTTAGTAGCATAATTACAGTAAAGTTCATAAAAAAAAAAAGACAAATAACTCAACTTGTATTATTTACCTAATATTTTTATTTTTTAATATGATTTAACATCAAATATTAGTTAAAAGAACGAAGCAAGTGGAGTTACCGTTTACATAAAATGTATTCATTCAGTGAATTAGTCTTTTTTCCACAGATGATTCTCTGTATAACAACATAAGACATTAATAGATTTCAGTTAAGACATAAGACTTTCAAGTAAAACCAAGACTTACCGTCATAATGTCAGACAACATCCTCTATCCTTATGATTCTGAGCCCAAATGTAGCCTAAATTCCTTTTCATGTTCAGTTGAATGACCGACACAAAAGCACTGTTCAACTCTGCAGTGTGAGCTGTGTGTGCTGTGTTGACCTATCTCCCGGCTTCAGGTACAAACCTCGCTGTTTTTTTCACACTAGTCCAGATGGACTTTGCACCTTCTGTATTTGTCACAAAAACACTGAAATATGTTTGGAAAAAAAAGAAAAAAAGAAAGCCAGATTATAGACAACACAACTATTTATAATTACCTTATAAAACAGGTAATGTACTTTTAACCTTTCTAAAGTTAGTGCACTTACTTTAATTATTCATAAACGTATCCAATATACAATACTGTGTTTTTATTTTTTTCAGGTCTTAATGTAATTAACTAAACATAATAACGTTTTAGTTATTATACTCAAGATGAGGTATTCAAAAATAAGGATTTCACTGTAGTTTGGGTGATATGATGATAAACAAAATAGATTGTGATATTTCTTCTCATAATGATCTTTACACTAAGTTTAAGTTTACTCCATGACATCCGTACAGATATCTATTTATCTGTTTTTATTTATGTTTATTTATTTATATAAATTATTTATATTTATGACAAACTGCACCAAAAGGTTTTTAGCTTGACTACTGTTATTTAGATGACTCCAAGTCAAATGAACACTACACACCTTTCATGTGATGTCATCTGAAATCCCAAAGCCAGCCTTTTTATTGACTTACAGTCAATAGACCTAAAGACCTAGTCTAAACACTTGCCCTAGTCCCAGATTTAGCACCTGTTTGTGACATTGATCCCCTGAATTAAAAACCCATATGGCTCCCCCTCACCCTGGGACCCTGCATGTGACTTCAAAGACCCACACTGGATGACCATCAGTGCCTGCATGCACCTTTAAAGTAAACAGGTCTGTTTACATGAGAGTCCCTGGTCCGTGTAAACACAGTAGCAGAGTGAGGGGCTCTAATTGATTCATCCACTCACTGTGCTATGGCAACAGCTGGGAACCTCCTGTGTTCCCTGGCTCCGCCTCTACTGGCATTGATAGGTCACTGGACTGTAAAATAAAAAAAGATATGTCATGTATTATACTTCTATTTTTGGCTGTCAAGTCTGACAAGGTGCAAATTGTGATGACAATGGCACCAGGGAGCGTCTTCGAAACCAAGTTCCAGGTCTGTACTATTTCTATCTATTGTATATGTATAAAAAAAATTATCTATCTAAAATGAGATAATGCTTAATTAAACAAAGGTTATAATAGCAGTGCAAGAGTACACCCATTCAGGATTATGTGTAATATCTAAACCCAGAACCTCAATGGAAGCACACAGAGTCACCATGGGGAGGAGGAGGAGAAGGAGGAGGAGGGTAGCAAGAGGACATGAAAAGACAGAGGGGTTAAAAACTCTTCTGGAGAAGACAACTGAAGAACTAACTGTGAAAAGATTACAAAGTAAGACGCTTTTGAATTATTTGGCCAGAAGGAAGTTTGTTTGGGAATTGTAAGAAATGGACATTTGGCTGTTATGTCAATGCAATAGTAACTTGTTAACTTGTGCTCAAACAAAGCAAACAACTGTACATCTTTATATAATCTTGCTGTTAGTTTTACTTCAGTGGAACAAACGTTTTTTAAATATTCTTTGAAAATGGAAGCAACTACTGCGTGAACAAGGACTGTGGGTCTCTTTGCAGTCAGCTGTCACCTCCAGCTCCCATGTGGCCCTCTAAAGCACTTAACTGTTACTGTTTCCAAGACCACCAGCTAAAATAAGGGCAGGACAGACACGGCAGTGACCAGCTAAAACAAATACTGCATTGTGAGTTTTCAAATCTTTTCAGTTCAGAAATGTTCTCCAAGATGTTCCAGGTTTTTGTTTGTGTATAGCATGTTCTTCTAATGAAGGGCAGGTGGGAACAGCTGATGCATCTGCCAAAGGAATTAAACGAGATGGGCGTAATACTGTCCAGGTAAAAGACATACTTTCTTTTTATTATACTGCTGTGCTGTGGTATCAACATGTGGCGTCACTGGCATCATGTTTGTCTTTATGTGTGTTTGTTCATCAGAATGAACAACAGTTGCAGAGTGGCCTCCCGAGAGGCTGTCAGCACCATTCAAACTGTAAACAGTGTCTCAGACAGAGAGGTCAACAGTACAGACAGTGACCATTCCTCCATCATTCCCATCCAAAATAAAGGTAAGGGCTGCTTTGCTTTGCTTGAACAAAAGGCCTGGGAGTACAAGCTTAATGTTTGTTTTTAAGAATGAAGACTATAAGACTATAAACCTCTTCTTTATTTTTTAACCATTTCCTTCAAAGATGTGTGTGAGCCGGAGGAAATCCTGGTGCCCTTGCTTCCAGAAACTGCCCATGTAGAGAGAGGCTACATCACCCCCTTACAAGTGTATAACCTTCTGAATGCAGAGGAAGGCCAGCCAGCACTCTACGATCCGTATTATATTCTGATATTGGACTGCAGGAGTGCAGAGAGGTGGGTGCTACAGCCAGGCTCTGTGAAATAAAGTATACATAATGTTAATCCTTCAAAATGTACTTGCACTGCAACTAAGAGTGTGAAGATACACCTTCATTATAACAAAGTACTAGACACAGTATCCATATGATCACAGCTGTAGTATACAACTCACAGTATGTTTACAAAGTATGAATGGATGTGTCAGGTACAAGGACAGCCATGTGGTGACAGCACGGGCCAGCGTCACAGTGATTCACCCTGAGCTGGGCTGTCTGATCAGCTGTATAGAGCTGCAGAAGTACTCCATAATCCTGTTGTATGCAGAGGAAGGCAGCAGTCCAGGTCAGAGACACACCTCCTACTTAATGTTAAAGATGACTACTAATGATCACAAAAGCAACCATTTATGTAAATGAATGTGTATGTGTGTTGCAGTGGGCAGTGTGAAGGCCAGGGCAGACTCTCCTGATCTCCAGCGCTGTTTCTTCCAGCTCAGTGCTTTGGGAATGGACCCTGTTATTCTCCTGGGAGGGTTCTCTGCTTTTAGCACCCTCTATCCTTTTCTCTGCACTCCTCGTATGGTTCTTCTTGAACCAGAGCGCCACACTCTCACTATTTACCCCTCAGAGATCCTGGAGGGGGCACTGTATCAAGGCTCAGCGGCTCAGGCTGAAAACTACCGAATCATTAAGAACCTCCACATCACCCACGTGGTTAATGCCACAGCCAACAGTCCTGATGCTTTCCCCAACATCCTGTGCTACCTGAGGCTGCCCCTGAGCGACGATGCTCAGCAGGACTTGGTGGAGGCACTACCTCTGGCCTCCAGGTTCATCCATCAGGCTCTGAAGGGGGTGCCAGCAGGCCGGGTGTTAGTGCACTGCAGCATGGGTCGGAGTCGCAGCTCGGCCCTGACGCTAGCCTTCCTCATGGAGCATAGGCACTGGTCTCTGTTGCATGCCCTGCGTTGGTTAAAGGAGAGGAGGGCATGCACAGCGCCCAATATAAACTTCCTACAGCAGCTATTGACCTATGAGGAACTGCTGTTTGGGAGCAGACTCACCTCATTGGATGACATTCGCCGATAAAAGTGGATTTAAACATAATTGTCAAGATTTCAAACTGTAAAATGGGAAACTGAACAACACAATGAAACAATTTTGCACCACAACGACTCTGAGAGACTTTATAGTATTGCCTCTACATGTTTGCCAGTAGGCCTGTTCCAGTTCATCCACAAACCCCTACTGTGTCTTTGTGCTATGCCTAAATAACACATTACATGACACTTTTACAGTGGCTCTAAAGTGTAACTTCTGTATAGGTACAGTTAAGATTTTTGTTTGATGATAGATTAGCTTATAAATAAATTATTTAACATGACTCTCCGTCTTTGATTGGAGCAAAGGCAATATGTGTAGGTGTAACAATGTTAATGTAAATGATGGATGCAAGAGGTGGCCTCAGTTTAATGCCATTCTATGAACCATTCCAGCAATAGCAATAACATCTCCATGGAGATAAGCAGTTGTGTAACCTCCACAAGAAAAAATGCATACACGTTTAAAATAAGAAGACAGATGGCCTTCTGCTGAGCTCTGTAAACCAGTGTTTTTCAACCTTTTTCTAGTTACGGCACACTTTTTAGGTTTAAAAGATGCCACGACACACCTCATACAACAAAAACATTACCAAATCAGACCATTTAGTTAATAAAATATGGTACATAATGAGCCAAATCATGTTTGTGCAACTGTCTGATGCTTTAAATTTGGCAATAGTGGTGGTTTGGCGTTCTTTTTTGGTGCAGAAGTTGCTCCGAACACTCCAAAAAGGTAAATTAGTTACATCCACTTTTGTGAACCTGTTAACTCAAAATGGACATTTTTTCAAGGCACGCCTGGCAAAACTTCAAGGCGCATTAGTGTTCCCCGGCACACTGGTTGAAAATCAAGGCTGTAAACTCCACAACTCAGCTTGACCTCAGTCCAAACTCCACTCCCCGAAAGCAGCAGCTGGAATCCCTCTCCCATCCTGACGGAATTTTCCGGAATAAAGACCAAATAGGAATCAGAATTAGTGACTTGAGTTCCATAGTTTAATGTTTTGTAAATAATTGAAATAGTGATAGTTGAATAACACAGAATCCAATTTTGTCTTTGTGATTTGAATACCTGCGATTACTCCATCATGACCATAAATACGGCTCTGATTCCTTCATTACGCGTGGCAGCGAGACTAGCCTTTGGTGTGTGTGCAGCTTTATGAACGGAGGCCAACCCTAAATATTCACCCATGGGTGTCTCTCCGCGGTCAACAGAAGAAGTACCGCCCCTGCAATTTACTAAAGACAGCCCACTGACTCTCGTGGAGCTTCTAGTTTGGATGTGAGAATCGGCACGTAGCCTTTAGCGCTGACTTTTACAAATCCAGCCCATCCATGGCCCACGGATTACCTTAAAATTCAGGCGGATTGTAGACGCGTCGTTGAACGGAGCAGAAGACACGCAGGAGACACCGCCGCCGGGGACAGGATTTCTGCAGCGAGATGCTCTCCTCAAGGTAAAACTTCATCCATATGTACAAGAAATCTCTGCACAAGATATTCAGAATAAACAGAGTAAGTAGAGTGTTAGCTTAGCACATCTGAGCAAATTTAAAGCTAGCGTTTTGTTACTTAAAAACAACTATATTAAGCAAGCTAACGAAGCTAAGCTAGGTGGAAAAAAGTTAACTTTGACGGAAGCAAATCAGTGCTCACAACTCCAACCGACTGATTTGCTTTACTTTATATTACAAAATAAAAGTTTCGTTATTATCTTGTTATTCTTGCGTCCGGGCTTCATGTGTAGGCTTCTACGTTTGCTAATCCACAGCGCATTCCTGTGCAGTCAGCGTGGGATGATGCTTTTCTGCAAAACTTCCAACTTCACCATCTCCTCAAAGCGGAAACGCTGTAGCTAACGACCATGTGTTTTTAATGGGACAAAATGAAATTGGCTTTGCTCTGATTAAGAAAAGACCGTCGTTTCGCCTGAGGTCTAAAGGTTATTGACAGGTTGGAGCAGGTAAAGTTTTCGGGAGTCCATTGCAGTGCGCAGGACGCACACGAGTCCCGGGACAGACGGGGAGGGAGGGGCGAAGACGTGGCACTGCTCAACCGCTCAACCGCTCATCCACTTCACACACTCAAAATACAGACAGAATGAATGGGTGCTTTAGTGCTAAAAGAAATGGTTTGTGTCAAGTAAGCCATTAACTGAACAAACTATTAATCTTATGGGCAAATGGCGTTCAAAGCTGTATGGGATGTAAAGCGTTCACTGTCAATGGAGCACAGGTCCAGCACGAAACGAAACTATCCACCCTGCTCCATCATCAAGCAACGTTGCATCACGTAAGAACCTCAGAACATGTTTGTCTCTGGATTCATGCATTAAAATAACCTCCATATTCCCAGATTGCATATTGTTGGGCAAGTTGGTCCACTTGGATATCACAGAAATTCTCAATATTGTTTTTTTTTTAAATTATTATTATGATTTTATTTTTTTAGAAGCTTTTAATATTTGAACGATAAATCAAAGCTAAGGTTTCACGTCTATTTATTAATGGTGGGAAAAGGTATCAAAGATAGTCATGTACACAGTTTTGTTTGTTTGTTTGTTTCTAAAACTGTCTACTCCAGATGACTACCTTTGAAATCTTTTCTACCGTGGACGACTACTTGACAAATGAGGAATTACATCAACCTAATTTATTTATATTTCAGTCTACAACTTGAACTGTGGAGCAGACTTGTGATTATGGGTTAAGGGCTGACCGTGCCCCTCCTTTGAGGTTTGGACTCATGGCACTTGTGTCTCACACTGAAACCAGACTTGCACTTTCATGTGGTTTATTGTAGTTTTGAATAATTTATTCACTCCATGTTGGCTTTAAATATTTCGATCTAATTGTCTGAATCATGGCAGGTTTAAGGCAGACAGTTTAAACTTTGCAATTTTAAGTCACGCCAAAAACCAAAAACAAAACACAGCATCAAATGGAGCTGGAGTTGAAGCACTGACCTTTGTGTCCGTGGAGCTTGGCCTTCCTGATGCTGCCTAAATAACGACCAAGATGTAATGGCTCTTGAAGTGGATATTTGTTTGTAACATGTGTATTCTTTGCATGGGTTAATATTCTGTGTTTTTTTTCCTCCTCTTTCAGAATGGAGCTATTGTGCTGGTGTGTACTGTTGTTAAGCAGTCTACAGTCAGTCTCAGCAGACTTCTTCACATCCATAGGTGAAAATATAAAACATTATTTTTAACACCCAAAAAAGGAGAAGTGGACCCCATTTAAATATATGATGTGTATTTTTTCCACTTTAAATATCGAATGTTAATTAAACATATTTAATATAGCATCTAAAAATGAGAGTTTGTCTTTGTGTTAGTGTTTCACATTGAATAAATCACTGTGTGTTCCCCAGGCCAGATGACAGATTTGCTCTACACAGAAAAAGACCTTGTCACTTCACTGAAGGATTACATTAAAGCTGAGGAGACCAAGCTTGCTCAGATTAAGCAGTAAGTGTGTCATTCTGCTAATTATTAAAAAACAAATGAATGGTTGATTTAACTCTCATGGCATAAGCATTAATACTGAAAACAAAATATGTTTGTATCAGGTGGGCTGATAAACTGGATTCACTGTCCAAAACAGCCACAAAAGACCCAGAGGCTTTCCTTGGACACCCTGTAAATGCCTTTAAGTTGGTGAAAAGGCTGAATACTGAGTGGGGAAACTTGGAAAGCCTTGTGCTCAGTGACACCACAGATGGTAAGTACTAATAGATTGTCTCTCAGCTTTCTAAGATTACAAGGATTGTGATTATAATTTTAATAAATCCACGTCCAGGAACATTACTATTCTGGAGTAGACATAGAAAGAATAAACTATTACAAGAATCACATTCAGTTCAGATTTGGGGTTTCATTTACAAAGGCTTATGTTGGAATTTTTGAGTGTGCATTCCTAGTGACGATTGGAGGTGCACGCTGGAAAGTGCATAAGATTGTGCACGACTGTCACTTCAAATTCTGTGTACTGCAACAAATAATAAACAGCGCTTCTGTGTTTGGAGAAGTGCCACCTTAAATGAGGAAGTTGGATTTTTGCTTACATAATATTCCCGATGAATTTTAAAAGAGAAAAAAAATGAATCAAATTTTTCCTCAATCTCTCTTCACCTCTGTTCCTCTCTATGAGTGTCTCCCGTGTTTCCAGACTGTGCTTAGAGTGCACACCTGGCAGCGACTTGCTGTCAGGGGAGGCGGGTGAGGCAGTACCTCACCAGTCATCGTGGGAAGAAAAAAAACCTCTCAATGTCTCAAAGACTACATACTTTATATATTTATTAGTTAGTTATTCTTTTTGGGTGATTTCTTAAGATTTGTGATGAGTTTTGTGTTTTTATAATGCAAAATCTTCCAGTATTTGTGCATATAACGCACAAATTAGCACTTTTAGTGCACAGTTTATCTGAACTGAACTGAACTTTAACTGCACTGCACTGTTTAACGGAACCTTTTTATAACAACTTTAAAATAAATAATTGGGCTACATGTAAATATTTTATTGATATTAGGCCTAGACTAATTCATTTGGTTCACAGATAAGATAGTGGAGGATTATAATAACGTATTGTGTATAGTCGGAATATGGTTTAGCTGATCAAATCTGACTGCCGGGCGAGCGATCCGGGTTCAGATCTCTGTCAAATTTTGTCGTGTTTTTATTTATTTTTTTGTTCTCTGTTAAATTGAGGTTCAGAGTTTTAATGACAAATGTTATATGTTCATAAAGAAAATAAAGGCATCTGAGAACAATTAAATGATTAGCAATAGGTGTATGTGAAACTGCCACACTTTACCTCACCAGCTATAAACCTCACTGCTCGTCACTGACACCTGGCATAGGGATAAGCAAAGTCCTGCATTTTGTACAACTTTATTTATTCCACATAGGACACTCTATGCCATGCGACGTGTGTAGGCAAGCTTTATAAATGAGACCACAAGTATCAATTCAGAGACAATTTGATAATATCTATTTATGAATTATTGTAGTTAATTAATTCCTTTTCTTGCAGGATTTATTTCCAACCTGACCATACAAAGGCAGTACTTCCCTTCAGATGAGGACCAGACTGGAGCTGCAAAAGCCCTTCTCCGACTACAAGACACTTACCGGCTGGACTCCAACACTATCTCCACAGGCGATCTACCTGGTCAGGAATAATCTAGCTTTTACATATCGCCACAACGAATAATCTCAAAATATTTATGGGGCACCTTTTGTTCAAAGGAGTGACATACAAGAGCCGCATGACAGCGGAGGACTGCTTCGAGCTTGGAAAAATTGCCTACACTGAAGTCGACTACTACCACACAGAATTGTGGATGGCACAGGCCCTTAGACAGCTGGACGAAGGAGAGGAGTCCACTCTCGATAAAGTGACTGTGCTTGACTACCTCAGTTATGCTATCTACCAGCAGGGGGAGATGGAGAGGGCCCTCGAGTACACCAAACAGTTGCTTGACTTAGGTCAGTAATTCTTTTGTGAAACCAACATGTAATTAATAAACAAAAAGTAATCATATCTGATATATGTTACAAAAACATTGGCCATTTTCATGTTGCATGCATTATAATGAGAAATTATTGAATTAAATTCTATCTTTTAAATTTTTTTTTTTTTAGATCCAGAACACAAGCGTGCCAAAGGTAATCTGAAATACTTTCAGTTTCAACTGGAGAAGCAGAGAAAGGCTGCAGAGGAAGAAGGGACAAAGAAAGAAGAACTAGAAACGAAGCAAGTTGAAGTAAAGAAAAAGACAAAGAGGTCTGCAAAGGCTGAATTTAAGCTCATTCCAGAAAGAAAGAAGTATGAGATGCTCTGTCGAGGGGAAGGAAATAAAATGGTAAGCAGTTGTTAGACCGAGATCCATTAGAAAATCAGCATCCATACACTTTCATTATGCAATTCCATTTTCTCCCACAGACTCCACGCAGGCAGAGTCGGCTTTTCTGTCGTTACCATGATAACAACCGTCACCCCAAACTGTTGCTGGCCCCTATCAAACAGCAAGATGAGTGGGACAAGCCCTACATTGTCCGCTACCTTGACATAATCTCTGATAAAGAAGTTGCGAAAATCAAACAGCTTGCAAAGCCAAGGGTAGGTTTTTTTTTTTTTTTTTATAACAATCCTGTAGTAGCCAAATGTTGTAATAATAGGAATGAATTAGGCATAATCTTTTATTTGTCAATGTGTATGACGGCTCAGTGACATAGAGAATGTTAAACAATGCAAAAAATGGTTTAATCACACACATGAGTTTGGTGGGGGTAAATAATATTCCTGGTTCTCAGCTACGCCGAGCCACCATTTCCAACCCTGTCACAGGCGTTCTGGAGACGGCTCATTACCGAATCAGCAAAAGGTAAGGCAGTGACAACGGCCGTCCCCAAAAAATAGTTGAGGAGCTCTCAGCTGTATTCTGTGCCTGGCTTTTTTTTCCACAAGACTCCTGTACTACTTTAAAATTTCAAAATGTTTTGGTTTGTAAATGTTTTTACGCAAATGTTTAAAGACACCAGAGAAATCTTTGCACAGGAGTCTGAAAACGAATTGAGAAACAAATGATTGTGTTACTTTCTTTGTAGCGGCCTCTAGAACTTTATGTGTTAATCCATATTAATATAGTTACTATCTCTCTCTTTCTTCCCTTTCCATTCTTTCTGTGTCTTATCACACAATACATTTTCTTTCTATAATCTTCTCCACTTCTTTTTCTGCGGGAACTATTGTAGTTAAGGAGAGCCACGGTGCATGACCCTCAAACTGGGAAACTTACCACTGCCCAATACAGAGTCTCCAAGAGGTAAGGCTAACAGGCTGTCAGAGAAGCAGAATGATTCCTTTTTAACAAAATATCACATAATCTTTGAAGTTAACAGTGCCAGCTGCTACTTACAACAGCTTATTTATCGATTATACTGGGTTTTGTCATACACATTAATGCCCAACTTCACATCAGCTAATGGGATCCAGATAGATGGATTGTTAAAATCTTTTTATTATTATTACAATCATTCATGATTCTTTATAATTTAGTAAAGATTTAAAAATGCCACCATACAGAACCAGTAAACCGTATGTACATTTTGTCTTGATATTATCCCAAACAAATGGGGAATTGGTGTCAGAGAAGCCTGGTATCCTGAGCTGATTGGAGATTCTAATCTTTTATACAGCGTGTAATAGGCTTTTTAACATTTTTTATATTGTGCGCATGTTTGAATGTCTTAAAACTAAAATTGCATGCCTTTTCCCCCCACTAACAAAAGACATTCATCCACATTGAGCTATTTTGATTCTACCAGTATAGCTGCTGGAAAAGACCTACCTCTACCAGGAATGAGCTAAAGGTGAATGAATGATCCTTTGCATGATGCAAAGTACACCTTTACTGCCATCTAGTGGTATCAATATGCGTCTGACAAAATATGAGCGCTAATGTGTATTTTGCTTGCTTTTAAGTGCTTGGCTTACAGGCTATGATGATCCTGTAGTTGAGATAATCAATGAACGAATTGAGGTCATCACAGGTCTGGAAATGGACACAGCAGAAGAGCTACAGGTAAATGTCATTAAGATAAAGCTAAAGGCTTTGATTATTTTAAAAGTAATGTTTGTTTTTATACTATTGTCCAGGTTGCAAATTATGGGGTGGGTGGACAATATGAACCCCATTTTGACTTTGGAAGGGTAAGTGCCAAACTCAGTTTAACAATGGTTATGTAGTGTTGGCACAGCATTCAATTTATTCATACCACTCTCCACAGAAAGATGAGCCGGATGCCTTCAAAGAGCTGGGCACTGGGAACCGTATAGCAACATGGCTTTTCTATGTAAGTGTGATCCAATATTATGACCAATGCTATGGTAATAATATAATCTGTATGTGGACAGTTGTCAGATTTGTCAGATTGCGACAATACATTACAACGTAATCCTAAATGTCAAATTACAGCTGTTCTGATAACCTTTTTGAGCTTGCTGCATAAAAATTGTTAGCATACTGTAGAGTCAGTGTAATTTCTCAGTTGTCGGGGGATACTCCAAAACTACTATTGCGTACTAAAAGTCATCCAAATGTAAGGTGTTTTAGTATTTGTTTGATAGTATACAACACTCAACTCTTCATATCTCTTTTTAGATGAGTGATGTTTTAGCTGGTGGAGCCACAGTATTTCCAGATGTTGGAGCAGCAGTTTGGCCCCAAAAGGTGTGTTACATTAAACACTAAAACTGTTCAAATTAATACCAACTAATTAATATAAAATGGAAAGTGTTCAATGACAATAATATTAACATAACATCTTTTTATTCCATGTTTTTTCCTTCTAGAATAGTGCAGTATTTTGGTACAACTTGTTTGCTAGTGGTGAAGGAGACTACAGCACCCGACACGCTGCATGTCCAGTTCTTGTGGGCAACAAATGGGGCAAGTTATTTATGGAGTATAAAAGATCGTGTTCTACTTCCATGCCATTTGTTTCATTACATTACTTACTCTTTAAATGTTTTTAATAATATGTCTTTTCCTTACAGTATCAAACAAATGGATTCATGAAAGGGGTCAGGAGTGGCGACGACCTTGTGGCCTAAATGAATCGGAGTGATTGAAATGGAAATCCTCCTCCTCCTCCTGTTCCCTTTGGTCACTTCCGACTGAACCGCCCTGGACCAAATCCAGACTGCTGCAGACTGCTTATAACACACAGATACAGATGGAATCCAAAGGGCCTCTCTTTTGTCAAACACTCCACTGGTTTACACAGCTGGGGTCAGAGCACGGAGACTGTTTAAGGTTACACTGAGCTCCTGGACAATACAAGCATTGCTGACTGATAATGTTTCTGTACTCCTTGGCGGTTTTGGAAAATCCTCCCCACTAAACTACACACTCCAAATGAACTCTGTCCCTACGGTGACTAGGCTCATGAATTTGTTTTTAAATCCAGACTCAAGACCGGTTGTTTGAAACATGGGCCAAATTCATTTCAAGTGCACTGCTATTAACTCACTTTTAGCTTTTTATTTTTTTTTGTTTAAGGAATCATATTTGGTCATCTCAAAATTGATAATTTGGAACATAACATTTGGCTTAAATATTGCGTTAGTGCCCAGATAAACAGTTTTGATGCACTCCAACACTTTCTACTGACAAGAATAACCTGCGTTGTTGTTTTTGTTTTTTTTGTTTTTTTTGTAATGATGCAATTCAACAAACATTAGTGCTCTGAGTATTTGAATATATTATGGATTTATTTATGTGTCCCACTCTGTGTTCTGTCTTAAATCCTTGGAGGTTTTTTTTCTGTAATAAAGATTGTTTTTGATATTGTGGTTACTGTTATGTGGCTCCATGCCGTTAGGGGTTGGGACTTGGGGTCGCACTGGGAGTTTGGGGAAAGTTCGGATGGCGTCACGTGACTGGCCAGTACTAATGAACCCGTCCCTTTTGAACTGAGGCGACCAGGGCCAGACGTCTGTCAGGTCGAGAGGACAAGGGCAAGCGTGAGAGACCAACAGCAACACTGAAGCAACTTTGCCACAATTAACTTCAAGGCGTTAAAGACAAGTCAACACATTTGAGGAAAAGGAAGCGCGTAAAAATGATGACCCAAATGGATACCACGGTGCACTATGACAACGGCTACGACGAGGACGCGTACATGATGCAGGAGGATGAATGGGACAGGGATATGCTTCTCGACCCTGCCTGGGAACAACAGCAAAGAAAAGTAAGTCATAACCCGACTGCGCCAACGTGCGTAAAATGGTTAATTACGCGCCAAGAGCCAAAGCCACGATAAGGAAAGTTTTGATGTGCACTACGAATTAAACATTTCGGCGTCTGACCTTGGGTTTATTCGCATTTTATCATCAAACCCACTGTGAGAAAACAAGCTCTTCACTGTAAAAGCTATAATTATAATTTTCGCGCCTCATCAGATGTTTTTTCTCTACTCAAACTACTCCAAACACTTAAAAAAATTGCATGTTATTCAGACCTAAATGTTTTCATAATCCAATCCAACTTTATATGTTTTGCACATTTTTTGAACAAGATAGTTTCCAAAGTGCTGCTCATAATAGCAATATACAACAAACATTTAGCTCCAAAAGTCAGCAAAAATAAAATAAAATAGTATTTTCAAACAAATAGAACTAGGCCTAATAAAAACAATCAGAACAATTCGAACAAATAAAAGCAATACATTAGATAAAGTCAATTAAAAAACAAACAAAAAAACTTGACACAAAATAAAACTGATACAAAATAACTAAATAACCCTTTCAAATTAATTTAAGTCAACACTTATAACATGTCATCTAGACCTGTCTTAGATTTATTTTGACATGTATTTTATTTAGTTCTTATTTTGGAGAACCTTCAAATCCCAACTTCCCTGCTGCAAAGGGAGCAAGGAGCCCTCATGGACAAACCCTGAAGAGTCGCCCTTTTCCCGGTGTGGCTCTGTGGAGTGCAGGAGGAGGAGAGATGCAGTGTGTGCCCTAACAATAGCAGTGGTCCAGCGGCTGATACCAGTGGAATGCGGCCTGTCAACAGATGCTCCAACACATGATGACGCTCTTGGGATTAGAAAGGACGCTGCATCTAAATTTAACCCCGGGACCAAAAGGCTTTATAGTAGGGTTAATCCGGTGTCCTTGGCGCAGGAATTCTTTTGTTTATAGAAACCTCACACAGAAATATTGTACCAGCTCCAGCACATCTCAATATAGACTCTGACTGTTTTAACACTGACCGAATGGAGTCCCCTGACACACCTGGAGACCTCTGGCTTATTCTTACTTTGACCAGGCCTACTATTTTTGACTAAATCCGTATATTGCTCACTCTGACCATTGCCATTTTCTATAAGATGATAAATATTTGGAGGTGATAAGTGTGAATTGGCTTAGCTTGGAAAATCAGGCAGCTGTTTGAAATGGTCCCTCCTCTGTGGTAATACTGGCCAAGAGTTTATTTAAGACTAAAAGCCGAGTTATAAATCCTACACCAAGCTTAACATTTAACAGTGAGTAATGTCACAAGGCTTTTTGTTGGGACCACCAGTAGCTACCTCTGTTTGTATTTCCAGAGCTGTTATTTTTGGAAATGCTTTGTTTCAGTTGTTTCACTATAATAAATCAACTGTGAAATTGTTCAGTTTTTCAGTAAATAATTTTAGGTGCATGACAGAAGACTTCTTTTTAGCATAAAGTGGCCCACAACTGAAGAGCCAGTTCAGTGACATGGTTGGTGCCTGGTGGATGTGATTCATAAATATTTTTAGCGTCTCTCGTCACTGTTCAGCAGCAGTGCTGGAAAGAGGATGGGCTGCAGCTCTTTGGGGTCAGATGACTGCCGGCCTGTCATAATGTAGCAATTGGTAACGTTTTAAAGTCACCAGTCTTAAGGAAAAAAAAACACTCCAGTAGTTTATCCTGTTACAACCAGACACTAATGTGACTGTGGTGTGACCCCATGTGGCCGGAGAAGATGTCAAAATATTTTTATTTTAAAATAGGTCTATACAATGACTGCTATGTCTCAAATGCTTTTGAGGGATCCAAGAATTAGAAAGGCATGTAAACCCAAGCCTACATCAGTTAAGTAGTGCTTGACTCTAAGGGCCGACTGGACTGCGTTTCCAACCGTCATCCATGCCGGACATAGTAATAGGTGTCACCTGGAAGAACACCATACTTGTTTATGATAAGGTTATCTCCTATCTGCAGCTGGAACCGCTCATAATACTGTCATGCAGAGTGACACAGTCTGTTCTGTCTCCACCAGTCTCCACGTGACATTTTCAGCCATGTGGACGTTTTCCTCCCCGTCTCTTATCATAAAGCATGCCAGAGCACTCTAAATTTAACACCTTATATCAGTCGGAATGTGGTTGGCTTTCAGCTTTTATCCATACAGTGCTGATCGTTCTGAACTCCGCTGCAGACTGTTGAGGGACAATTAAGGGCCCTAAGTTGGTGTACAGTTTATTGTGCTCCATCTGAGGGTGAGATGTGTTGTATAAATCACTGCTGATGTGTAGGACATAAACTAAAGTGAAACCCAAATCAGAACTACTGACGATTATAGGAGGGGATATATATTTAAATATTGATAATATCACATTTGTTTTGGAGATTAAAATTAAAATGTTTTTTTTTTTTTTTTTTTTTAATAAGAGATAAGAGTGTTATTGTGAGTGACAAGTTTATGATATATTCATCTTTTTTACATTTACATTTACATGCACGTTTTAGCACATTGTGATGCCTTGTGAAATAATATCGTTATTGAGATCAAATCAAAACAAAAACAAAATATTCATTTTTGAAAATATTGCCCATCCCTGCTGGCAATTCAATTGCACCTTAATTGCACCTTATACATATATTATAAAATATATATTACAATATAATAAGGTAGGCCACTCTCTTACTTGACTCTTACTTGATCTTGATTAACAAAAATAATAATTGTTTAATTTGCTTCCAACTGCTAATTTATTTCTTGTGAAGATACATTTTCCACAGTATAATTCTGCAGTAAGCTTCCACTACTTTCTCATTTGACAATTACATGACTCAAAGGTCAAAGGTCAGATTTCTAGTGGTGCCCAAAGTGCTTCACAGGAGGTAAAGTAAAAAACAAGAATAAAATTGTACAAAAAAAACAACAAAACAAGAATATTTGTGGCATAAAGTGCTCAGCTTCTAGGCCATTTATTCTAGGCCAGTGCATGTCTAAGTTGAAATCTAATGTTTCTTTTCTTGTTGTAGACTTTTACAGCTTGGTGCAACTCTCACTTGAGAAAAGCTGGGACACAGATTGAAAATATTGAGGAGGACCTCAGGAACGGTCTCAAGCTCATGCTCCTTTTGGAAGTTATCTCAGGTCAGGATTTAGATATTGCAGAATTAACAAGCAGTGTGTTTTGTAAACTAATTTACACAACTGTTTTCCTCCTCTGTCAAAGGTGAAAGGTTACCCAAACCAGACAGAGGGAAGATGCGGTTTCATAAAATTGCTAATGTAAACAAAGCACTGGATTTTATTACAAGCAAAGGCGTCAAACTGGTCTCTATTGGAGCTGAAGGTATTTTTAAACAAGTGTTTTTGTTGTTGTTGAAGCATAAATACCACTAAACTGGTATTTCGTTCAGAGATTGTTGATGGAAATGTAAAAATGACCCTTGGAATGATCTGGACCATCATCCTCCGCTTTGCCATTCAAGACATCTCTGTTGAAGGTGAGACCACAAAGCAATAACATAATAGCTTGGAAACAAATATAGAAATAGTGAATAATGTTTTTCCACTTGTATCTGTTCAGAAACATCTGCAAAGGAAGGTCTTCTCTTGTGGTGTCAGAGAAAGACTGCCCCCTACAGGAATGTCAATGTCCAAAACTTCCATGTCAGGTAAGTGAAGCACTCCAAACATCATGGCAATCTGGGCTTTATGCAGTGAGAGTTGTATGGTTGTAATGTATGTAAGTAGACTTTAGCTTTAGCCCTAATCCTTATTGGACCTGACTGTTGGTTCTCTGTGATTGTTGGCCGGTGAAGCTGGAAGGACGGCCTGGCTTTCTGCGCCCTGATTCACAGACACAGACCCGACCTCATCGACTACTCTAAGCTCAACAAGGTGTCGTGTGCTCAGACAGATAACAGGGTGCTGTGTGTGCCAGCCCCCAAACACTAACAAGCCAGTCTTCACAGATGTGCCAATGATGAGTGGCTGCACCATGTGCTAAACATTCACTCTGTTACTTTGGTAGTTTATTGTGTATTCCTAGAGTTTTTGTAATTGTAAAATGAGGTATATGAAATAATCCAGCATGTTTTATGGCATGACTTTAATTTTAAAATCTTTCAAATGGTAAGCAAGAGAGCACTTTTCAGTTTATTCAAGACAAAACATAACCCATTTTGCATGATAGATGGTATGCATGAACATTTCCATGCAGTGTTTTCAAACTTAAATATTACACACTTTCTGAAAATTAGATATGTATAGCTTTTTCTAGTAATTAGAATTGAACTCTAACACAAGTTGATCAGCATTATATATTTTATTAATTGCAAACTCCAATATTGATCTAAAACAGCTTTGTAGAACCTGGTCCATTAACTTCCTGTTCATATTCATAGTGGCATTTCTCTGTAGCAAGCAGTGAATTGCCATTTACAATACATGTTTTTATAACCTTAAATATGTTACTCAGAGTCATATTTTTAATCACAAACGGGCAGGAATAGAAAACAGGAACTTGGCACTCGAACTTCATTTGCCGAAAATACAGAATTACCCAAACATGCATGAATCAATCAATCAAAATACAACTTTGAGTAAACAATTAATGAGGAAACATCATTATAAAAAGGTTAAAAGCACCTTAAAATTGATTTTGCATAATATGCCCCCTTTAACCTCTTAATGAGGCTGTCAAGCATTTCTAAATTTTAACTTAGTTGTCAACAAAAATAACCATACCTGTCTATATGTATGGCAGTTGTTCTTTGGGAAGTAGTGATTTAGTATGCATAAATTTATTGTTATTTCCCCCTGTCATCGTTGGTCTCAGTAAGTGAAACAGTGGCTCGCCGCTAACCTGACTTGATGTTGACCAGAAATAGTCACAGAAACATGAGCCTAGTCCCTGCAGATTTCTTAGGTCGTCTCTCTATTGTCCCGGCTTCACTGCTCTGTGTGAAGCTACTATACATGAAAGAACTAAAGTAGACAAATACAAAATCCTTTTCAAGCTACTCGTGAACACGCACATACAAACCAACACAGCAGATTTTTGAACTTTTATTTACTGGCACTGTAAATTCACACTTTGGCTTTGGAGTATCCCATCATCCATCTCATCATCGGCCTACTACTCTATCCTTGTATCTGCCTGGATCTGAGAGCAGCTGGCCCTGTCATGTATTGTGTCACCCCAGCGCTTTATGGGACAGTGCTACAGAGATAGAGACAATTGTAACAGCATGATCCCTGTACTCTCCGCACTCTCTTTGGCCACTGCCCCATTAGCAGGAAGGGCTTTCCATGTCAGCTGTTGTCTAATGCACTCTGGTCTAGACACTTGGTCCCTCGGGCTAAGAAACACATAAATATGTGTCTAATTCTGCCACTAACGGAAAAGTTAGAAATCACTAGTGGTTTAGAATTAAGTCTAAAAATAAATCCACATAAATGGCTGTTTTATAGAAATATATCCTGATCCTGTCCGTTGTGGTCAGTATTATAATGAGCCCACTATAGCATGGAGGTCAGCACAACGGCATGTTAAGTCCAAACATTTCTGCCCAGTGAATTGTGCTTCTCTATTTAGGATGATCCTCTGGGGAACCTAAACCTGGCTTTTGACATTGCAGAGAAACACCTGGACATTCCCAAAATGCTGGATGCAGAAGGTACTGGGAAATAAAAATGTCTGTCAAAACTTAATGGCAACCTTTAAATAAATAATGTAGATCAGTGGTATCGCCAAAGGAAAAATGTGGTTATCTGAGTTCTATCTGAACCAGGTCTATAATGGGACCAGGTCTGAATTAGGGCTAAATCAGTGCTAGTAACATTGGACAACACCATTGCCACTGTAGTTATAAACAATAAATTACCCAATGGAGGACAAAAATGTAGATTAAACTGATTTTAAATCAGACTAATTTTAGAGGAACTTGTGTAGTGCCAGAATGAGCTTGCGTACCATCAGTGGTACACATTCCATATTGAGAAACACATGTTTGAATGTTGTTTTTATTTATTATTTTTCAGATATTATCAATACCCCGAAGCCTGATGAGAGAGCCATCATGACCTATGTTTCTTGCTTTTACCATGCGTTTGCTGGAGCTGAACAGGTAGGTCACCACTTTTCAAATCATATTTCAAAACATATGCATTTGTTCGTTTATTTTTCATTGCTCTTTTAGGCAGAAACTGCTGCCAACAGGATCTGTAAGGTGCTGGGAGTAAACCAGGAGAATGAGAAAATGATGGAGGAATATGAGAAACTGGCCAGTGAGGTACAGTAAAACCAGAAATAATTTCATGTATAAAACTGTGCTGATGACACCTTGTGAAATAGAGCCAAAAGCTAAATTGCACCTTTAAACTTTTTTGTATAATGTTGCATAATTTCATCAGAGCAGGTTCCCAGGGTGTAATTACATTCATGGGGTTCAAAAAGGAGGTCAAACTTAACTTTAAGATAATATTTTATCCCTGACTTTTACAATTCTATAGATACGAAAAAATAATTGCTATTCTCACTGACTGACACTCACTTAGTGCCTTATTGCTCTTGTGTGGAGCAGCTGCTGGAGTGGATCCGCCGCACCACTCCCTGGCTGGAGAACCGGACCCCAGAGAAGACCATGTCTGAGATGCAGAGGAAGCTGGAGGACTTCAGGGACTACAGGCGCCAGCACAAGCCCCCCAAGGTCCAGGAGAAGTGCCAGCTGGAAATTAACTTCAACACACTGCAAACCAAGCTACGCATCAGTAACCGTCCTGCCTTCATGCCCTCTGAGGGGAAGTTGGTGTCTGTAAGTCAAAAATCATATCTGTCATCTATAACAAGTACACAGAATTATTTTAGTGTTGTATTTATGTGTACATAAAAGGTATATGAGATTGTTAGTATTAAAAAAAAGTAATTATAAAGTCCTTTATTTTGAATTTTGAGCGGGTTTTCTTGTCTGCCAGGAAACAGGCTTGTTTCTATCTCATCCAGCCTATGAAAAAAATTAAACTAACCAATAGCTGGATCAGAAAAACTTTTAAACTAACTGTAAACTTGCTTACTTTTTTGTAGATTAGGTGCCTATCTTAGTGAAGGATATTGTATTGTTTTAAACTGGTGGCGTTTTCTTTTGTTTGATTTCATGCAGGACATAGCTAGTGCATGGCAGGGTCTGGAGCAGGCGGAGAAAGGTTATGAGGAGTGGCTTCTAACTGAGATTCGAAGGTTGGAGAGACTGGACCACCTGGCTGAGAAGTTTCGTCAAAAAGCTACTAACCATGAGAACTGGGCCACTGGTAGGTCCATTTGTTTAGTTTATTTATTTACTGAGTGTACAATATACATTAACCTTATCAGGAGAGATGCACTGTACCAGGTCGTAGCACTAATTTACACCCGTAGTCCCCCTGGCAGGCTGACGTTGTAGTTTAAAAACAACAAATAAAGAAAACATTCCATGAATTTCAATCCAACATAAATATTCTTTGACATCATTCACATCCAATTCACTCAGCAGCATAACATTATCTTTCACATACATCTTTTCATTCATTCATTCCCAGAACAACACTCAGTCCCTCTTGAGAGCTCAAACACATCAGTATTGACTTTAATTAAATCACGACGACGTTAGCTATAATTAGAGACTGTCACAATGTCATTCTGACACATGTATTTGCTGAAAATGTTGTCCTCCAGGTAAGGAGCTGATCCTTTCACAAAAGGACTACGAAACAGCCACCCTGATAGAAGTGCGAGCCCTGCTTCGCAAACACGAGGCCTTTGAAAGTGATTTGGCTGCCCACCAGGACAGAGTGGAGCAGATTGCAGCAATTGCACAGGAACTTAAGTATGAATTTCACTCTAATCACTCGCTTGACATTAGAGTAAACAGACATTTAAAATGGTTGACAGTCGTGTTTAATGGTATAAAATGGAGTTAACTTGTAAGTGTCAAAGAAAAGCGTGTCTTCAGAAATGAAATGCCTCCTCCCATTATCATTTTCTCGAGTCCTTCGCTGGAAATGGGTGAGGAAGTTCCAGCCACAGTGGAAACACAGTGAGAGGAGAACCAGGGGGTGACACAAACTGATGGTCAATAGGACAGCACTAGTGAACTATACTTAGGCTTATTTATTGAATATATTTTTCTCTTGGACTCTTAAATCAAAGTCAGACTAACATCTTTATTTTCAGATTAACACCTGTGAACATTTTTTGTTGTTTCTAAGCCAGATTATCAACCATCTCTGAGTACTGCAGCAACAATACATACTCCTTGCTGTGAGACCAAAAAGTGTTATTATTTTATCATATGTCTGCTTCCTGAACCCGCTCGTATGTTTCCTTCATGGTTTCTTTACCTCCTCTAAACTTTGAGACGCTAAATATGGCGTCTGTGGAAGCTGAGGAATTGAGGATGGGAGGAGGGGAGGAAAGATAGTTGAGATGTGACGAAAGTGGGTGGGTTCAAATGTCTGCTGCATACACCTGACCATTGTTACTTGATTTGAAGTCTGGAGCTCCTTTTGTGATCATTTTACTAAGACGCCGTTTCAGAGTCAGGGAAATGAAATCATGGTTTCCTCTGAGGTGGGTTACACTCAAAAAATCCCTTTTATTTCCATGATTTCATTTTACGTTTAAATCTGAATTGTTTCTTTTTGTAGGCAATTGCTCCTTTTTTCGGTATTCAGCTGGACTGCCCTTTGTTTTCCTGCTAATTGTGGTAACATTTTCCGAAATATCTACTAAAAAGTAAAATGCCAAAGTGCGAAAACTAACTCTTCATTGTTATATTTGTCAATAGGTTGGAATTACAATTATGGCTTGTCTGAACATTTACCACCTCCTTTCACTGATCCAAATCATCCTGCTGTGTCCTATATATACCCACCTGTTGACAAGCAAAATTCTGAAAGTCAAATTTACTCCTACTCCAGAAAGTGCCCCAGAAGTATACACATCCTGTCCCTATGTTCCTGGAAACTGGTCAAACTTTGTCCAGATATTATAACCCCATAGAGTTTCAACCAGGTATGCACAAGCGCCATGAAGGAAACTCTGATTATGGGAATTTAAAGAGGAAAGACGAGCAAATATATGCAAGGATACCAGGAACTCAACATTCTAATTCATATCATGGCTATCAAGCTGAGGAGCTCTATCACAAAGAGTCTGAATTTAACAGTGGATACAATCAACAAGAAACTGAAGAAGGTTACCCAACAGTTATTGAAAGCTCTTTCAAGAACAATGCCCAAACAGCTCAAGAAATGGGCAATGACCTGTTGGACACAATGTTCAATGGGATGTACAAGTAGCCAGACAATAATAGATTTTATGATCAGTATTTCGACTTCCTGACCGGACAGATCCCACGCAGATCTTCTCTTCTGACTTTGATACAGGTCGACACCAGCGGAAAGAGGTCCACTATCATGGATACAAATATGCAACAGATGAACAGAGGACCAGGCTCTCCCTGCCAAGAACTATAAGCAGCAGGAATATTTACTTTACCAACAGCCTGAGCGCTTTTAGATGTCACGGTTCCTGAACATTGTTGTATCATATGCAATAAATGTCATGTATGCTTTCTGTGCTGTCTTTAATGTTGAGCAATGTCATCTGGATAGTGCTTTTATTTTATTTTATTTTTTTTACCTTTTTTGAGTCACAACACCCTTTTGTTAGTCTAAAGATATTTCTGCAAATCACCTACTAAACATTACCAAATCACACCTTTTAGTAAAATAAATAATAACAAAATGCAGCGAATTATGTCCGGGCGACTGTCTGGGGAATTGGGAATGCTTCTTTTTTAGTGTTGAGGTTTGTCAGGACCTTCCAAAATGGAATAAGGAACTACACAACAGTATCTTATAACATTGTTGTTGAAGTATTAATACATGAGAGAAAATGTGTAAATCATGCTGTTGTTGTATCAATTTTCATTTACAATATACTTTTTTTTTTCTCTTAGTGAGCTTGAATACCATGATGTGGCTGCAGTGAACCAGCGCTGTCAGAGTATTTGCGATTTGTGGGACAGACTGGGAACACTGACTCAGAAGAGAAGAGAGGCACTTGAGGTAACCCAATAACACATTTATTCCTTACATTTAAAATAGTGAAAACTTAGAAAAGCTGCAGTGGAACAGGTAAACTTCACAATGCTGCAACATTACCACCACTAGAGTGTGCTAATGCTTCACACTGCTGGTGCTATACATTGTGTAGTTTGCTGAATTTAGCCAAAATTAAAAATTATTACAAAACCATAAATGACTCAAGTTGTTGCGTGTTTTAATTTAATTATTAAATTGCTAAACATGTATGTCTTGCTAACTGCTCAAATGAAATGTGTCACTTGAAGTTAAAGCAAAAAGAAAAAGCTGTTTGATTTGTCTTCTGGATGTGAGGAGCAAAGTGTCTGCCAGGGATTTCCTATAATATACACTGGCCTATTCCAACCTGTAAATGTGTGAGGGCTTGGGGAAAAAAGCCAAGGCTTAGTCTGACTGACAGGGACAGACGCCTGTTTTTTGTCACCATCCCAATGTCCCCTACTGATGTGAGGGGTCTGCACCCTGTCACCGTGCACTCAGCCAGAATCAGGGGTTAACAAGGCCAGAACAATGGCATGCCCTGTGGGATTAGTCATCAAAACAGGTGAGGGGATGTTTGTTTTTGGATTTCAATGCGAGGTATGAAGGTTGTGTTGTTGTTGGACGGGAGTTGTGTTATTGGGCGTTTGAAGATGTAAAAATATAGAAGTAACGCCTCTCATACTGTTGTTTGTCTTAGCGCACAGAGAAGCTGCTAGAGACAATTGATCAGCTGTTCCTGGAGTTTGCCAAGAGGTCAGCACCATTTAATAACTGGATGGAAGGAGCCATGGAGGACCTACAGGATATGTTTATAGTTCATACTATTGAAGAGGTTCAGGTAACGTTTGATATAGTTCTAATGCAGTGGTTCTCAAACTAGGGGTCAGGACCCCAATGGGGGTCGCAAAATGATTTCCGGGGGTCCCCAGATGATGGGGAAAAATTGATACAATAGTGTTAAACAAGGCTTGGCACCTTTCAAATAATGCAGTGGTAAATGTAGATTCCTATTTGTCGGCCAATCAAAGTCATTTTTCTAGGTCTATATTCTCAAAATAAAATCAAACATTAGATATAAGGCTAATTTATCACTTTGCATTTCGCCTATTTTTTGTGTTTGGAGGTCGCGAATGTGAACCATTGTTATTTTGGGGGTCGCGACTGAAAAAGTTTGAGAATCACTGTTAATGCATTGTTTTTCATATTTATACTGAGCAATTGAAATTATATTTTATTTTCCGTTTCTTTTTTTTAATCAGAGCCTAATTGCAGCTCATGAGCAGTTTAAAGCGACTCTACCTGAAGCTGATGCAGAGAGACAGGCCATTTTAGGAATTCACAATGAGGTGCAGAAAATATCCCAAAGCTACGGGATCAAGGCCGCTCTGGTCAATCCTTACAGCTCTATCACAACTGAAGAACTTCTGAATAAATGGGACAAGGTAAAAGTAAAATATTTCATTATAAATATATTGTAGAAAATATACTTTGTACATTATCACCTAGATTGTTTCTGTTTTTTAGGTGAAAAAGCTGGTCCCTCAAAGAGACAGTGCTCTCCAGGAGGAGATGGCCCGACAGCACTCCCATGAAAGGCTGAGACGTCAGTTTGCTGCCCAGGCTAATCTCATCGCTCCTTGGATACAGACCAGGATGGAAGTCAGTTGTTGATGAAGCACTCACAATTACACATTTAGGTTACTCAACCGAAGGGGCTAAAATGTTTTGTTTTGTTTTTTAAATTGTGATTACAGTCATAATGGATAGAACCCACCCAAATTGGCTTTGTTTACTTCCAATCACTGCTGAAAGGTGCTAACAAAGTTGTTTCACTAATGTGCATTCACAGGAAATCGGACGCTGCTCATTGGAGATAGGTGGCACCCTTGAGGACCAGATGACCCAGCTGAAACAGTGTGAGCATGTCATTGTAGCCTACAAACCCAACATCGACAAGCTGGAAGGAGACCACCAACTCATTCAAGAGTCACTGGTGTTTGATAACAAACACACAAACTACACTATGGAGGTATCCAACAGTGAAAATAGATTTTGTTTGGATAATGTTTTTACTCATTGTTTGTTTTTGATGTTTGAACAGCACATTCGTGTTGGATGGGAACTGCTCCTCACCACAATTGCTCGTACTATTAATGAGATTGAGACCCAGATTTTGACTCGTGATGCAAAGGGCATCAGTCAGCAGCAGATGAATGAGTTTAGGTCTTCTTTTAATCACTTTGACCGGGTAACTTGATTCTTCTTTATGCAAAATAGTTTCTCACGTACTTTCTTCTAATGGTATCTGATATACTGACAATTTCAGAAGAAAAATGGTGCAATGGAAACTGATGACTTCCGAGCTTGTTTGATCTCGATGGGATATGATTTGGTAAATCTAGAGGACAAATATGAGATTACTTTAAATATGACAGCTTGTTGACTCTGTCCTTTTCCCACAGGGAGAGGTAGAATTTGCCCGTATCATGCTCCTTGTTGACCCAAGTGGCACTGGAATTGTGTCCTTCCAGTCATTCATTGACTTTATGACTAGAGAGACTGCAGACACAGACACTGCTGAGCAGGTTGTGGCGTCCTTCCGCATCCTGGCAGCCGACAAGGCACGTGTCTGCGGTGCACTACAGTGTGGCTTGTGGAATTTGGATGGATGTCGTTGAATAGCTCTAATCTCTGATATGTGATTTTCCATTGCAGCCCTTCATACTTGTAGAGGAGCTGAGAAGGGAGCTCCCTCCTGAGCAGGCAGAGTACTGCATTATGAGGATGCCACCATACAAAGGCCACGGAGCACCACCAGGGGCACTAGACTACACTGCCTTCTCCACTGCCCTCTATGGCGAGAGTGACCTTTAACCTTACAGCCCCCCCTTGCTCCATCACATTAGGATTGTGTTATTGATAATACAACCAGGATCAGTTTTCTCCGTGCTCCTTCCAGACTGCCTTCTATTAGAAATGTTGTAACATTGTTTGTCCACATTCATGCTGTGCATTCTTCTATGTGTACTATGCATTTTCTGTCATTATTGGTGTAATAAACATCCCATGATTTTGATCAATCTGGATAAGAAACAATAATGGTTTTTGACAAAACTGAAAACAAAAAAACAATACTGATTTTGTGCAAAGACGTATTGCTTGTAAAATAATAGGCCTACAAGCAAATCAGGATTCCCTATTTACCTGACTCTAAACAAATGGCAAGTCCAGTTTTTGTATCTATTGAAATTTATGTTTTTGCATTTTGAATTGGTTGGTTTAATTTAAATTGTCAATAAACAACTATCATCACAAATGCAGACTGTGTAAATGCCCTTTATCATATTGATGATGAAACAATTTAATTATTAAACATACTGATTTAAACAATCAAAGGCAACAATCCAGTGGTTTACAAAATGGGCTGTGGAGACACGTGGCCAAAAATTGTGATAATATTGGTTGAAAACCACCAATAAAACAAGGACTGTGAGAAATTAATCGTTCATCCAAATTTGACTATAAAAAGGATTTTAACTTTGAACTGAATTTTATAGTGATGTTATAGTGGAGAACCATAGGGGTCCTTGGGGTATTTTCATAACGATAAGGGGTCCCTTTGTTCGCGTTCTTGAAAGTAAGAGTTAGTCACGTGACCTGCGTAGACTCCGCCCACAGACAGTGGGCCTATGGCTGAGATGAGCCCCTGGACTCTGAGATCACTGGAGGCAATTCTCAAACACCTTTCACTGGAGGCAATTCTCAAACACCTTTGGTGCAGAGGCATCAGTCTCTTGTTTATCTCAATGTTCCCCAGGTTTTGTCCATGATCAAAACATGATTGACACAGGAGATGCTGATGAAGAATTTCAATTTCTACGACTGGTAAGTTTCGCATTTCTTGTAATTGCGTGTTAAGATAGCATAGGTCAATTCAATTCATCAGGTGCACAAATTTACAACATAAAACAGCTCACTGGATTTTTCCAGGTTTAAATTAATTATATTAGCCATGTTAATGGATAATATATTTAATTTAATCTATTTATACTCATCATGTCACTCATCTGTAACTCTACAACATCTCTTGCAAGTTTGTGAAAATAATAGAATATAATGAATGCTATCTACTATAGGTTGCTCTGCTTTATAATAAATAGGCTTCAGTGTCTGTAATGGATTATTATTTTAATATGGTAAGGTTTTTCTAAGTATATCTCCCCACATAAAACTGTGTCTAGTGCCAAAGTTAATAAAGTTTTTCTTAAGTTTTTGTTCTTAAATAACCCTTTTCTCCCTCTCTTGAACATTACTGACTGTAAGTCATCCTCTGACTGCTCATTATCTCGGGGCCTGATAAGAGCATGTCACAGAGAACAGTGTCTGTGACTGGGCCTGCGGGAATCATGGTCCTCCTCTCTAAGAAATAGATCCACATTGTCTGTGAAGCCACTCTTTAAGGCTATTATTAAATCAGGTGAGGGGGACAAAATCTGCTACAATAACTACGCACAAAGAAACTTCAATACAAGTTTTTAAACTTTAGAAAATGATGACTCTGCTGCTTGTGTTGCTATGTTGATGTATCAGTGTCAGAGAGTGTGGCAGACTTGTTGCAGAGTTTTGCTGATATGATGAGTGGACAGAAGGGTGAATTAGGGGTCAGATAGTCCAGTAAATTCCCATTAAGGAAGTACAACGTGTGTGACCAAAGGTGAGACAAGGGAAAGTTTGATTTGATATCTTCAGTTAAAAATATTTTTGAATTAGAATGTCATATTTTTAGTCTAAATGAAAATTAGATGTTAATGTTAATACATAATTAAGAATGCATTAATGAATGCATTAATAAAGTATTAATGTAAAAGGTATGTGAAGTATTGTTGGTTTTTTTGTACGTTTCCCTGTTTCGTCAGGGAGATGAAGTAGTTTTGCAGAGTACCTTCACCTGTAACTCAGAACCTGTGAAGCTGTGTCTCTCAGCTGAAGGCTTTGGAAGCAGACGTTGTTGTCATGAGCCAACCTCTAACTCTAAGGTAAAGAAATTGCTCACTTTGATTCATTTCATTTCATAAAACAGGGATTCATTCAGTTTATTTTTTGTTTTCCCAGAATGTTCCTCCAGATCTGTCCCTGTGTGGCTTTGTGCTGGCTCAGTGTCTCTCTGTCCGGGCTCTGCAGGAGATGTTGGCCCACAGTGAACAAATATCGGAGAAGGTGAGTATCCAATACTTTTTTATTGCTCTTAATGTGAGACTTGTCTTACATAGGATATGCCTCTAATGATAGGTATTCTAGCTAATAAAAACAATCAAAAATTCCATCAAACTTTTATCTTTAGATGTACTGTAGTTTTTTGTGACCTAGAAATTCTGTTGTTGCACTTATGCAAGACACTAGCTCTACTTTGGGTCTATAGTTTGCAATGATATTTTCTGTCATTTCAGATGGGAGTTGATGGCAGCCATCGCACACTTCTGTACGGACAGGCTGTGTTATTCCTTCATTCATACAGTGGCATGGTATACGGCATACAAAAGAATGAAATATCCTAGTAGCAAATTATGATTACATATTAACAATTAACTTCTTTCCAGTATCTGAGCTGCATGTTTTCATCTCAGTCTTCAACTGATAAGCTGGCATTTGATGTTGGTCTCCAAGATAATAAAACAGGTAATTTGGTATGTCTAATTTGAACTATTAAGCAGCATCTATTTAATGTAATCCTTCATTTCCTGGAGTAGTCCATACTAGAAAAGATTGACTGTTTAAGAAATCAAGACGTTTCGGCTGGAAGTCAAAACGTCTTGATTTCTACGAAGACGCATGTATGTAATTAAAACATATTTTTAGATGAAACATGTTGGTGGATAGTGCATCCTGCATCCAGACAGAGATCAGATGGTGAGAAGGTTCGTGTCGGAGATGATGTTATATTAGTTAACATCTCATCAGAAAGGTATTTGGTAAGTATTTGCTTTTGTAGTATTTCTATTTTGATGACTCAAACACAATAATAGCAAACCATCCGTTGAAAATAACCAGACTGCGCTTTTCATTCTGTCAATTATTGTTTTTGACATATACATTTCTATGTTAGGATATTTGTCACTCTGCCTACATGTCTGCACATTTTTGTTTCAGCATCTGTCCACTGGTGCAGTTTCTGACAACAAATATGGCAACATTGTGGTGTCTGTAGCTTTCCAGCAGAGTCTCTGGCGTCTTGCTCCTGTCTGTTCTGGTGGAGGTGTTGCTCAAGGCAAGTTTTAGTTTATGCATTTAGTTCAACTCCTGAAATAGACTGTTAAAGTTTGTATGTTACCTTTAGGATTTTTAAGAGGGGGAGACACAATCCGCCTGCTGCATAGCCACAGTGATGCATGTTTAACTGTTTCCGCTGGAGAGCTTGAAGAGGACTTTCAGAGGTCAGTTTAAATACAAGTCAGTGAAATATCTGGTTTATATGTAGATTTACTATTTCTTATTTGCAGGGAATTGCATTATGAATCCGGACCAGCCTCTAATCGTGCTTGCTCTCTTTGGAGACTCGAGATTCTTCAAGTTGTGTAAGTTGAATTTTTCTTTTCACTTTGGCTGTTAATTTGCCACAAAACCGCTTTGTTCTAACCATGTCTGACTTATATTTACATGTGTAGGTCCACTAAAATCCATTGTATATATAGTTTTAATTTTTCTCCATATTAATGTGTCCCAGATGGAGTGGTAGTCACACACATTGGGCACAACCTTTCCGACTCTGCCACCTGACCACTGGGAAATACCTGGGTTTTACAGGAGAGAATGGACTTCATTTGGTCAATCGAGACAACGCTGACATCAAAACAACAGCTTTTTGCTTCAGACCTACAAAGGTTAGAAAAATGTTTTGATCTACTAATTATTAAAAATGTTGAAATGTACTGGAAATTTATGTTCTGTTTCATTTGTAGGAGAAACTTGAGCCTTGTCCAAACACAAATGTCAATGGCATGGGAACAGCGGAGATAAAGTATGGGGACTCAACTTGCTTTATTCAGCATGTGTATTCTGGACTGTGGCTTACATATAGCTCTGATGCCAAGTCAACAGGGTCACTGAGTTGTCATCGTAAGGTAAAGCTATTCAAAACATGTCACAGTGAACAATTTTTCAAACAGCTTCTCTTTTCAGGCTATCTTACATAGTGAGGGCCACATGGATGATGGGCTAAAACTGTCTCGATCGGAGAATGAAGACTCTCACACAGCGCGACTCATACGTAGCGCTGCTTTCCTTTTTGCCAGCCTCAATAGGTAAGATTGGCACTTACAAATAACTTTGCACTGTTTAATGAAACATGTATTTGTGTATTTCATGCATTGCTTTATTTTCCAGGAAACTGGACAGTCATCAGGGAAACCCAACATCTGATACTCTTCTAATAAAGACAGTGATGTGTAGTGTTCTGGATTTAATTGAGTTTTTTAAGCCACCACCTGATGAGTTAGACATTGAAACTAAACAGAAAATCTTGGGCGAGTTAAGGAAACGTCAGAAAATGTTTCAAGAGGAGGTACAGTTAAAAAAGTAAAGTATATAGTCATTGTCTTCATGTTTTTGATTGAACATATCACTTCTTCAGGGCTTAATACACTTAGTGGTTGAATGTATTGACCATCTGCATCAGTTTAGTGATGGGTCCTACGATGCCGAGGCTATGCAGAGTGAGGGAATTAAACAATGGGAGGAAATCATTAAGCATTTTTACAAAATACTCGGTGAGGAACACACAATTTAATGACTGACATATGTCAACCATGTTAACTTTTTCTCTTTTTTTTATCAGCTGCACTGATCAGAGGAAATCGTGCCAACTGTGCACAATTCTCAGTCTCTCTTGAATGGCTAGTGAGCAAATTAGAACACCATGAAGCCTCCTCTGGTAGGAATACCAAAACAAAATTACATTAGGTTTAACCATTCTTATAAAATATATTTAAATTGACTACCATTCACATAAACCTTACCTTATGTATTGTAAATGCATTTTTTTTTGTAGGAGTCTTGGAGGTTCTTCACTTTATTCTTCTTGAAAGTCCTGAAGCTGTCCATATAATCAAAGAGGAACACATTCAGTCTATTGTCTGTTTTCTAGACAGGCATGGATATAACCATAAGGTAATACGTGTTTTCTAGACAGGCATAGATAAAATCAAGGTAATACATGATACACTTTACAGCACTTTGTCACTCAGCTGGAAAATGTAATGTTCACAACATGAACTGAATAATAAAATGTTTCTATTCCATATCAGATTTTAGTTTGTTATTTGTAAACGAGGAGCTGACAGTGTATCTTCCAGGTGCTGGAGGTGCTCCGTTCTCTGTGTGTGTGCCATGGTACTGCGGTGCGCGCCAATCAGAACCTTATCTCTGACAGCCTGCTGCCATACAGAGACCTGCTGCTGCAAACTCGTCTTGTTAATCAGGTCATCAGGTAAAGTTTGGAACATGTAACAGTTGATAATTTCCTTAAATGTAATGTTTGAGTACTCACTTTCTCAATTGCTAAATTTGACACGTTTGTCAAACTACTGTCTGGTAACAACATAAATCTCTGTCACATCAATCTTCTATCTCTACAGTATAAGACCAAACATCTTTCTGTCAATGGAAGACAACTCTGCCCAACATCGGAAGTGGTACTATGAGGTCATCATTGATCATGTTGACCACTTTGTCACACCTGAACCCACGCACCTGCGAGTGGGCTGGGCTTCCACTCAGAGTTACAAACCCAGACCTTCAGGAGGAAATGGCTGGGGATGTAACGGGGTTGGAGATGACCTTTGCTCTTTTGGATTTGATGGACTGCACTTATGGTCAGGTATATAGTCCCACATATGCTTAATATAGAGTTTCCTCAGGGCATTGAAAAACATTAAAATCATTCAATTAATTTAGGAAAAAATAAGGACTTAAAATGCATTAGAAAGCATTAAATTCAATCCGCACAGGCATTAAATCTGAAAAACATTTTGAAAAATATTTATTCATGTGAACAATAACTAGAAACGTAATAAAAATCCCAGGTGTGTATTAGATTTATTGAATCTAGATGTAATAGCTTTGATCAAATAATCTAAAAAGTGAAAGCTATGGTTCAAAACATACATTTCCATGATTTAACTTTCATGTAAATTTGCTTTTTCAATATTTTAAAGTAGTTTGTCATATTCTTGTCATTCTGCTGCCCAATGGAATAGTTAATAATAATTACTTTCTTGGAAGGATAATTTATGTTTCATTTGTTAATCCAGGTTCAGTTGGGCGCAGAGTAAACTCCCCCTTTCCTCATTTGCTAAAAGACAATGATGTGGTCAGCTGCTGTCTGGACCTCAGTCCTCCTTGTATCTCTTTTCGAGTCAATGGACTGCCTGTTCAGGGGATGCTGGAGAACTTCCATACGGATGGGTTTCTTTTTCCTGTGGTTAGTTTGTCAGGAGGAGTCAGGTAAGTAATTCAACTACGGTATTCTTAAATAATAGTAATCATAAACAGCTACAGTTAAAGTGTGTAGACTCATTACAAATGTGATTACTTAGGATTCGTTTTTTGTTTGGGGGGAAACATGGAGAGTTCAGGTTCCTCCCTCCAGTCGGTTTCGCTCAATGTTGTGAAGCTCTCCTGCCAAAAACCAAGTTGAGGGTAGAACAATGTCAAACATATATCCTTGACCATGAAGATGGCAAACTGCTCGTCGGCCCGACTACATTTAGCAAACCAGTTGTTTTTATTCCAAATCCAATTGACATCAGTAAGGTAATATTTTTTTATGAATTAAATACATACATTTTATTCATGTATTGTAATAATGAATGTATTGTCTGTACCCCTAGACTACACTGCCCCTTCAACTTGAAAATATCAGAAGAAAAATGGCTGAAAATTTCCATGAACTTTGGGTCTTGGATCAAATTGAACTTGGATGGACTTCGGGAACTGTAAATTGTTATCTTGAATTATGGAAAAGGGGAAAAAACATTACTTGCCATAACTACAGTTGAGGCAAATAATGTTTCCCCTTTTGTACACAATATTTAAACATACATATATATTTACATAATGACAATATTTTCTTTGACAGGTAAAAGATGAGGAGAAAAAGATAGATCCCCGTCTGGTTGAGTTTTCTAATCTCACAGATCTTGAAAAACATCAAAATATACAAATAGCAGAGGATTATCTGAAGTTAGTATTCTCCAGAATATAACATATTGTGACACATACCCATGTGTACATGGGCAAAGGCCAGTGCTCCTCTGAAAATGAGATTTCCAATATCAGTTGGACTATCCTGGTTAAATAAGGTTTTTAAATCTTTTGATTGTGTCTTTTCATAAAGAACTATCCTTGCCCTTGGGTTTCACATTGGATTGTCTGATGAGCAAGCTGAGGAAAGACTCAAATATATTTCTCTGTCATCCAAGTAAGTAATGTTTGTTGTCAAATACAAGTAGACATATTTGAAAAGCTTTGCTAAAAGTTGCATACTTACATTGATGTTTTCACCTCAAACATTCTAAACCACATCATTATTATATTTAATACCAACCAACACAAATAAAAATATATATTCACTTTTTCCAGGTTTGAATTACCAAGTGGTTACAAACCTGCTCTGCTAGACCTGAGTGGTGTTTTACTCAGCCCAACTCTTGAAAAACTGGTGGATTTGTTGGCTGAAAATGATCATGATGTATGGGCAAAGGAACACATCAAGCAAGGATGGGCTTATGGGACTCAGCAGGTACAGATTTTCTACTTCAAACATCCAATATGGCCAAAAACGTTTTAATTTTGCTTGATATGACTGTAGGAACATTTTGCAAAGTAAGACAAAGATAAGCACATGACTTTTGCTGCTGTATGTAGGATGTGAAAGCCAAGCGGAGCCCGTACCTTGTGCCCTACAGCCAGCTGGATGTAAGGCGAAGGAGAGAGGAGAGGGAGCGGGTCAGAGATACTGTTTGTGTCCTGCTGGTTTATGGATACAGCATAGAGTCTTTTAAAAAAGAATGGGGTATGCATTTTTCTCTTTAGTATTGTTTTCATATTAGAGTATTGGTATTAGAATATCATGGTATGCAGCTTATGAACAGATCTCTCAGGACAAGTGAATGCAAATCATAACTTAATTATATGTTCCGTTTTTGCAGCTTCATCATCAACCCCATGTCTTGTTATTGCTGAGAATTGTCGGGTGTTCAGACCAGATAAGTCATATGCTGTAACTGAGGGGAAGTGGTACTTTGAATTTGAAATACTGACATCTGGAAGTATGCGAGTGGGCTGGGCCAGGCCCGGCTGTGTTCCAGACAGAGAGCTTGGCTCAGATGACCAGGCTTTTGTCTTCAGTGGTGATGAGGTACACTCTAGTCAGATTTTATAGTATCATTATGTGTATGTCTTTATTAGGAGTGTGCAGTCAAAAAAGCTAAGCTGTGTCTCTTTCCTGAATAGGCCAAATGGTATCACCAGGGTGGAGTTCCACTCGGGACATTACCTTGGCAGAAAGGGGATGTGGTGGGCTGCATGTTGGACACATTTGAACGCACTATAAAGGTTGCTCTTAATGGAGATCTTCTGTTTAATGAAAAGGGTTCTGAGCTGGTTGCCAAAGACTTTCTCATCAATGATGGTTTGTTTATTGCTTATTTACTGTCTGTATATTTATATAGGGTGAATATACTCAACTGTACTCACTCAACATAAATAATTTGATTATTTTGTTTTTAGCTATGGGAATTATTAATTCTGTGCATTCATTAACTGTAAATGCACGATGAGAAGCCAGGTGTTCCACACGTCCTATAAGTACTCTCATTCTTTCATCTGATTCTTTTTTATTCATTACAGGCTTGTTACCTGTTGTTGGTCTTGGAGTGAACACGATGGGAAAGCTTAACTTAGGTTCTGACACGGATTCTTTGCGGTATTTTTCTGTATGTGGCCAGCAGGAGGGCTACAAGCCATTTGCTGCTGACATGGCCAGTGATCCTTCTTTATGGCTGACTTGGTGGCATCCTCAATTCACTTCTATAAAACCTGATGACCCAAATTTACTTGTAAGTTCATTATTATATTGTAATGAGTTTTAATTTGAATTTATAAACAAAATACCATACAAATATCTCCAGTATTATTAACATGTGTAATTGTTTTTAGATCACAAGAACAAGTGGTTTGAAGGATTCTGTGCATAGTTTAAGGGTCTCCCAGCGGTCCTTTTCCCATCAGAATGGCAAGAAAGAGATGTGTTTTTATCGTCTAAACATGTCAGTTGAATGTGCCTTAGTCCTCAGCAGCCCAGTTCGAACAATACCTCCAGTTGCCCCCAGTTCCGTGTCACCAGGTATTTGCGAATTAAATATATTTGTTTTACAGTATACACCAGAAATAATGTTCATTTGTTAAAATTATTAATAATGCATCTTAATGTCAGTAGTGGTACACATATTCATTTATGAACAAATAGTTGTTATTGTAGAGTTTTGAAGTGCCCCTTATGATATTCTGTAGCAAGAAGAGAGCAAGAGGAGTTGGATTCAGACTTTGAAGTGCTGATGAAGTCAGCCCACAGTTTTACTGGTTCAAGAGATGAGCTCAATCACCACAAGGATCACAGCCAAGACAAAACATCAAAGCTGAAACAAAAGTTCTTATCAATTTGATTCTTCAAAAAATAAAATTAACATGCTTTGTAGAATACAATATGAACTTGAATACACATTTTATTTTGTAAACTAACCAGGTTGTATATTCTTTTAAGGTTCTTGCTGAAGAGGACTAAACCAGACTTAGTTAGCAGTAATTCATCAGCAAGGCTTTTGGAAGACGTGTTGGCTGACAAAGACAACATGAATCATCTTATCCAGACCTCTAAAGTAAACCCCTAAACATCTATGTTTTATGATTATACTGGAAACATTATAATGTCCTTTCTTTCAGTATTGCTATTCAGTGCGGGTTCTTCCGGGCCAAGCGCCCTCCAATGTGTGGGTTGGCTGGGTGACAGCTGACTTTCATCAAAGTAGCACACCGTTCGATATTGACATGGTGCACACAGTTACTGTAACTCTTGGTGATGATACTGGGAAGGTCCAGGAAAGGTATTGTGTACAATCTTATTATACACTGCACATTATTCTAAATGGCAGTGTTTACATCTCACATATCTGCATTTTTGCCAGTGCCAAGCGCTGTAACTGTTACATGGTTTGTGCTGGAGAGGCCAATGGTCTGTCTCAAAGTCGCAGAAGCACAGGCTTGGAAATTGGCTGTTTAGTTGATACATCCACTGGGCTTCTCACATTTACCTCCAGTGGCATTGAAATGACAACCTTCTATCAGGTGGGCCAGAAAACACTCCATTGTCAATTTTTTTTTTTTTTTTATCAAAAAGAATCAACTTAACACAAATTATAATTAGGTTGAGGCAAGTACAAAGCTATTCCCAGCTGTATTTGTCAAGCCAACAACAAACAACATGTTTCAGTTTGAACTGGGCAATATTAAGGTAAAGAGCCTTTTAACTTTTGTCTTAAGTAAGAGAATTATAAAATTATTTATTATACTTAAAGAGTTTTACATTCAACATTTCTCATGATTTTTTCAGAACGTTATGCCCCTGTCAGCTGGTTTATTTCGCAGTCTCAGGAGGGAAACAACTCCTCAATGCCCTGAAAGGCTGCAAGTCCAACAACTTTGTCAAGTTTCCTGGACGCGTGTTCCAGACAATGCACTGAATGTTTTGGTAGAGCAGACAGAAAACTGCCATGGTTGGATAGTGCAATGCACAGAATCCAGCCAAGTCATGTCAGTTCAGATCCCGGATGAAAACAGGTAATGGATCTTGTTTACATTGTTTGTGAATTTAAAGCAAGTAATAATGTATAAATGTACTTGTTCTTATTCAGTTTAATTCTATTTAATTCTCGCACACATAGGTGTATTGACATTTTGGAGCTCTCTGAACATGATGACCTGCTGATGTTTCACTACCACACCCTGCTCCTCTACTCCTCTCTATGTGCTCTGGGTAACATCAGAATTTGCCATGCCCTTTGTAGTCAAGTGGACCAGTCCCAGATGTTTTATACCCTACAGAATTCCCGCCTCCCGGGATTGCTACGCTCCACATTTTACCAGTTGCTTATTCAAGTAAGTGTATGATAATGAGGTAATTGAGTTAAAATAAACCTTAACTTGTAAAAATAACTATCGGAATATCTTTTAGGTTTATCTTAGTTGCCACAGCTCAGCATGTCTAATGATGAATCAAGAATACATTGTTCCTATGATGGACCCAGCCTGTGCAGTCTCTCTTAACCCAAACACTGTGAATGGCAGCTTTATTCCAAGCACACTGGCCTCAACCCTTAAACCACAGATGAGTTTTTCTACGCCTTCCTTTGTTAGGACAAGTGAGGACAAAAGTGCTGAAAGTGAAACAGGAAAGGTTTTTATTGACTCCCCTGAAATCCCTTTAGATAGACTAAAGGATGTAACTGTGGAAATGCTCACTGCAGCTGTGAGTGTTGTAGATCAGGGTCTGAGAGATCCTGCAGGGGGCAGCGTGGAGCTTCTGCTGGTTCCACTGATTCGATTGTTTTATGCTCAGCTTGTGATGGGAGTATTTGAGGATGCCGACTTGAGGCAAGTTCTCACTCTGTTTTTACCGCAAGCTTTTTCTGATGAAGAGGAACTCCCAAAACAAAAAGACAACGAAGATCAAATATTGGAGAATGATCAAAATAGTTTTTATAGTTTAGGGCTACTTCATATGAAACTCCCAGAAGCTGTGAAGTTTGAGGTATACCAACAATGTGTTATTATCAAAGTCATTACAATATTTTTATTGTTTCTCATGAATAACTACAGTAATTTTCATTTTCAGCTTTGTCAGGTCCTGTCTTTCCTCTGTGATTGTCAAGTGCGCCACAGGGTTGAAGCATTAGTTGCATTTTCTAGCAGTTTTGTCAGACAGCTTCAAGAAAACCAAAGATTTCGATATGATGAAGTTATGCAGGCCCTTAACATGTCGGCTGCACTCACTGCTCGCAAAACAAAGGAGTTCCGATCTCCTCCACAAGAACAGGTAAGCAAACAAAACAAAAAATATCATAACTGATATTTATTAATATGTTATTTAACTTATTTTGTACTATTTACATCTTTTCAGATAAACATGCTGATAAACTTTAAAGAGAAAGATAAGAAATGTGAGGACTGTCCCTGCCCGGCTGAAGTTCAGCAGCTTCTGAAAGAATTCCATCATCTTCTAAAACAGCACTGTGGTTGGAACCTACACTCGCTCTCTGATTTCAGAAAAAAGAATATATTAAAAAGTAATGTCAGAATATGTGCTATGTTGCAGGCCTTGAATTAGACAGAAGCTCAGAAGATGATGAAGATGAGGAGATATCTATAAAAGATCAACTAAGTAGTTTGATATTTCAAGCATGTGCAGTGAGAAAGTCATCCGTGGATTTCAAACAGAGCTCAAGTCCCGGTAAGAGTATTTTTAATAATGAATCAATAATTTAACAATTATTAGTTTTTGATATTTACATTTTGTGTAGCATCCTTTGCTGAACTTATCTCCGAGACAATGATGCTTTGGGCGTCAGAAGCTAAAATAGATGACCCTGACTTGGTAAAGGCCATTTTCTCCTTGTTGCATCGACAGTATCAAGGTCTTTGTGGCCAAATGGGAGAAGCTCTTTATAAAGCTTACACAATAAGCCAAGCATCAGCTGAGGACACCACAGCTCTCCTCACCTCTCTGTGTCAAATACGGTCTCTCCTTAGAGTGCGCATGGGCAAGCAGGAGGAGAAGCTAATGACGGATAAACTGGGGTAGGTTTTGAGTGTAGTCTGTGTAGTGTTTCCTTTTAATTTGTTAATGTTTTTATTTTAACATCTTTCACAGAGACATCATAAATAACAAAGTTTTCTACCAACATCCAAATTTAATGAGGGCTTTGGGAATGCATGAAACTGTAATGGAGGTGATGGTAAATGTTTTGGGAGAAGGCAAAACAAATGTAAGAGAAACTCTGATCTTCAAGAATAGAATAAGAGCTTCAAGCTTCATATATTTCTATAGATAATTATATGGCCCTCAAAGTAAATGTGTGTGTGTGCTTATTAATAGGAGATTATATTTCCCAAAATGGTGGCCAGCTGTTGTCGTTTCCTCTGCTATTTTTGCCGCATCAGCCCCCAGAATCAAGGGGCGTTGTTTGATCACCTGAGCTATCTGCTTGAGCACAGTCAGGTTGGACTAGGTAAGTCTTTATGTTGTTTGTGGTGCAGGTAAATTTGTTTTGTTGTTTTGGAGACCTAATGACCCCAAAACCCAACAAACTCCTGTATATATGCTGCTGTTTTATGTAGCTATTTGGACCCATGGAACAGCTTCTTGACAGCATAGACACGAGCCAATTCATAACACAACCAGTTATTCCCCTGAAAACAGTTGATTAAATATTTGCTGTTTCTTGGATTTAGTCAAAGGGAATCAAAACTGAAAAGAAAACTGAAGCACGCTATCAAAATTACCCTATTAGAAAATATGATTTGTTTATTGTAGTAAATACTTCTCTATTTTTCCACAATAAAACTTGTCTGTTTTGTTTTTGAGCTTCACCATCAATGCGGGGTGCTACTCCTCTGGATGTAGCGGCTGCCTCTGTAATGGACAACTATGAACTGGCATTATCATTACAGGAACATGAACTTCAAAAGGTAAAACTCCTCTGTGGATTCATGTATTGTTGTTTACAAATGTGCTAGATTTCATTAATGTGCTTGTATAACAATGTAATTTTGTGTTTAGGTGGTTAAGTATCTTGCAAATTGTGGCATCCAGAGCTGTCCAATGCTTGTTGCTAATGGATATCCTGACATTGCATGGAACCCAGTGGAGGGAGAGCGTTATTTGGATTTCCTACGTTTTACTGTATTTTGCAATGGTAGCTATGTAATGTGTCTCTTTACATGGAATATTTTTAGCGTGTGTGTTTGAAAATGACACCTTATTCTCAGTGCACCTTCTGTTCACATTTATTGAAGTTAAAATAATAAAATAAGTAATGCTGGTTTGCTTGTTAAATGTTGAACAGGTGAAAGTGTGGAGGAAAATGCGTATGTCGTCCTAAAACTGCTCATTCACCAGCCTGAATGTTTTGGGCCTGCTCTGCGCGGTGAAGGCGGACAGGGGCTCCTCTCAGCCATGGAGGAAGCTATCAGGGTGTCTCAAGACGTGTCTATGGATGGGCCTTATGCAGCAAACTGCTTCAACAAAAAATGGTCAGTGTGTAATGACAAACCAGGACCGGCATTTTTTCCCCTAATATTTACATACTTCCATTTATGTTTCGGTAAAGACAAAGTAATTGTTTTAATTGATTACTTTTTCCATCTTTATTTAACAGTGATATTCAGGACTTGGAGGATGACTTCATTCACATGGGACATGCTATAATGACCTTCTACTCATCCCTCATAGACCTCCTAGGCCGATGTGCTCCTGAGATGCATGCAAGTGTTTATATTTGCATAAATTCCACTAAACATTTACATATGATAATGTTTAAATGGGCTTACATTTGTACCTGTTTTTAGCTTATTCAAGCAGGAAAAGGAGAAGCCATTCGTATCCGAGCAATATTAAGATCTCTCATTCCAGTTCAGGACCTTGAGGGTGTCATTAGTTTGCCCTTTCAAATGCCTTCAATATCTAAAGGTTCTCTTTTGTCACAGAGAACGTACGTCACACCTATGTATATTCAATTGAACAGCTTTACATTCTTTCTTATTGTCAGATGGCGAAGTGGACGAACCTGACTTGTCTGCAGTATTTTGTCCAGATCACAAGGCCTCCATGGTTCTGTTCATGGACCGAGTTTATGGCATTGAGAGTCAAGTTTTTCTCCTACACTTATTAGAGTTTGGTTTTCTGCCTGATCTGCAAGCGGCAGTTTCACTTGACACTGTGAGTAATTTACAGCATGTTCAATATATTCTTATATTATTTTGGTTCATAAATTACAGTAGTTTTGATTTTTTTTTCCAGAAAGACTTTGGATCAACTGACATGGCCCTCTCACTAAACAGATACATAACCACTGGGATGCTTCCTATGCTTACCAAATGCTCAGCTCTTCTGTGTGATTTAGAGGAACATGTCCCACTCCTAAATTCCTTTATTCTTGCCCTGTACAACTTTTCCAAGGCTGCAAGCTTGACCAAAGCACAGGGAGACACAACTGAACAATGTTTGTTGGCTATATGCAGGTACATCATTTTAAGTAGTTCTCACACAGTTCATATTTTAAGCATTTCGTAGCATTTACTTACATGTCAAAGATAACCGTGTAAAACAATGTACCTGTTTGTTCTTAGTGAGCTCACACCAGTTTTAATGCAGCCACTTCTGCAGCAGCTCATTATTGACATTGCTCATCTTTCAGAACACAGCAAACTGGAGCTGAAGGTGGAGTTTGTATTTTTTAAGATAGCGTTAAAACAAATATTTAAAATGAATGACTTTTGTAAACTAAAAACTGTTTTATTGTCGTTCTAGCTGCTGACCAGGCACTACGAGCAGCAGTGGAAGTATTACTTACAGACAAGTGAAGTGGAGAAAGACGAGTTTTCTGAAGAGGAGGAACACATGACCAGGAAGTTGTTCTGGACTGTTTTTAATGTCTTAGAGAAAATGGTAACCCAACAGAGTCAACCTCACTTCATGTATGCCTTTTTTGTGTGTTACATGAAGATAACTTTTTCGTTTTGCAGTCTTATGAACCACAGTTATATAAGCTTGGTGCTCAGTGCCTCACAACTGTTGCTAGGAGCTTGCCTCCAGACTATATGAATCCCAGCTTCACAGCAGACAGAAAAGCCACAATTGACACTGATGAAAACTTTGACCCTCAGCCTCTAGATACCTCAAAGTATGTTTGTTGACTCTTATCAAAAGTAATGCAACATACCGTATTGCCTCTAGGCCCTGGCCACCAAGTGCCTCTAAGTCTTATTGAAGAGTGTGTTCTCTGCTCTAGTGTGTCTGTGCCTGAGCGGCTGGAGTCTGTTCTCAACAAGTATGCAGAACATTCACATGAGAAGTGGTCCCTAGAGATGGTAACATATTTTAGCTTTATATATGATAAAGTTATGGGTTTCTGTCAAATATGTCAAAGTTCGTCTTCTGTGTTGTTTCGATACACAATTCCTAAATGTATGATATGTGAATAGTTTACAGCTGGCTGGGTGCATGGGGAGCAGTTGTGTGAAAATGCCAAAGTTCATCCTCTTCTGAAACCATATCGAGCTCTTGCTGAAAAGGTACAACTGCAAACCTCACATGCCACCTTTATTTTTGAATAAACACGCATTAACATTCCTGATATTCCAGGATAAAGAAGCATATCGTTGCTCCATAAAGGAAACTCTAAAGGTGATGCTGGCTTTTGGCTGGACAATAGACAGCACTAAAGGAGGAGATGTATTTGGAAAACGAACATGTACTCGGAGGATTTCTCAGTCTCAGGTCATTTTTAATAGCAGATTCAAATGAACATTAATATTTACTTTGTTCTATTTATTCACCTGCATCATGATCTGCAAGTTAACCTGAACTTAATGAACCAAATTAGATTTATTTTAGATTTTTATGAATTATTGGTTCAATTTGTTACTTGTCCTAGTTGTCCTTTGAAGGGGCATCAACATTTAGCCCAAAGCCCATGGATATGAGTAGCATCACCTTGTCTTGGGATCAGTGTGTAAGTTATTTGTTGCATTTATTCTGAACACACTATAATTACACAAACATTTATTTAGACTTGAAAATTCTAATGTTATATTACATTTAAAGGCAATGGTAGAACAGCTGGCAGAAAACCACTACAATATCTGGGCCAAGAAAAAGAAACTGCACTTTCAAGGCAAAGGTAACTTTAATCTATATACTGTATGTATTTTGGCAGCATGTTTTGTTAATGTGTCATTTTCATTTACTTATGTATTTTTCTTTAGCAGGAGGCCATTCTACTCCTGTCCCTTACAATAGCTTGTCTACAAAAGAGAAGACTAGATTTAGAGAAAGAGCTCAGGATATTCTTAAATTCTTGCTGTTAAATGGTTACACATTGTGGAGGTTGGTTTCATGGTTAATAACCACATTGAAACAGTGCAAAATAGTAAGTGTCTTTTCTGATTGTACAGAGAGAAAAGGACAACAGAGGGACATTTTCCAGCCACATCCAACTGCTTTGGCTTCTCTCTTCTTCAACACTTTGTTTATCTCATAGATGTTGCTCAAGAAAATATTTTGGAGCTGGGTAATATTTCTTTGAATTTTATATATATATACATATATATATTTAAATTGTCATTTCTCTTCCATTTCTGTTTTACCCCACTGGTTATTCTTTTCTTTTCAGAGGTAATGCATGTCAGAGGACACATGGCTAAAGGAGACAAAGCTTCACATCTCCAAACGATAAACTTCTTCCCCAAGGTTAGCTCCCTCACATGTTATTCTGTTTACACACAAAGTACTGATTGTCCTTATTTTTTATTTAAATAATATCATCCTTTCACCATCATCATGTACATTAAACATCCTTTTGATAATGTAAAATATAATTTTCATTATATTTAGAATATATATCTCACATACGCCCACAGTGTTTGCCCATTTTGAGTGGTTAAACATCCCTGGAGTTATTCACCCATAAAGACGATTGTTTTTAACAGGTTGCTCTCCCTCTTTTGGAAGAATATCTGAAGGATCACCATATGTACTTCATCTCAAGCTCTTTCTGCTCTAGCACTAGTATTTATGCATCAACAAAAGAAAAAGAGATAATTGTGAGGTAAACACATTTTTGTTATTTTTATTTTGTTATAAATAATTTACATTTAAAAATTATACACATATCTTCATTAGTTCTCAAAATAAATAGCATATTTATTTCAGTGTATATCTGTTGTCTTTCATCATCCAGTATTTTCTGTAAGCTTGCTGCCCTAATAAGACACAGAGTCACACTTTTTGGTAAGACTCATTATTTTATATGGTTTTATAGTCCTTCCTAATTCTTCCTAACTATATTTTGCCAGGAAATGAAGCTGTGTCATTTACAAGCTGCCTCCAAGTTTTAGCCCATTCTCTAGACGCAAGGTAGCTAAATGGCACCTGCAAATGTAAATTAAGGTTTTATAAACATGTGTTGTCATTGTACTTACAACGTTTTTGTTGTTGCTGCTGGAGGACTCTGATGTATGGGGCCAAAGAGTTCTTCTATGGATCTCTGCAATCATTTTTGGATGCAGCTGCAGCAGACCTGGAGATGACAGTAGAAAACCTGCATGTGACTTTGGCTCCTCTCACTCAGAGCAGGAGTCAGTCGGCCAGGGGAGTGGTGGGGATTCTCAGGCACACTACCTCAGTGCTGCTTCCTACTCTCACGTCCCTCTTTAAGCATCTTGGCAACAGTAAAATTGGCTCAGATATTTTAGGTAAGCACCTTAAGTGTGAAGTCCTTTCACTGATATTTTACACATTGGTTATTTATAGACAAATGTGTAAATAAACGTGGGCATTTTTGTCTCACCTAAAATCCAAGAAGGGTGTTCCCATTTCAACCTAATGTACTTCTGTTTTCAATATATTTTCATTATCTTTCCCTGTCATGGGCTTGAATTCAGTATATTCCCCTGATTGTTTTCAAATCATTGTGCTTCGCAGTGGGGAGTATCCAGGTGTCTTGTTACAGGATTCTAAACTCTCTTTACTCTCTTGGTACCTCCAGCAGCATTCAGAAAGAGGGGTATGTTTTTATGTATTCTACAAAGGAATCTGTGATGGAAGGAAATCCTGCTCAGTTTGTGTAATGTCATTGTCAATTTTCATTTAGGCCGCAATCATCAGCTGGTGCATGTCTAGCTGCCCTCTCCCAAGCCTTCCCTGTTTCCTTTCTTGAGCCTGAATTAAACCAAAACAACCCATTTTCCCTCTACACCACCATGAGTGTAACGGAAATACAAGGTATTCACATCAATTCATCAAATTCTTATTATTTATCCTAAACTGTTCTCTAATCTGACGGTTCTTTGTCAGAGCTGGGGTTGCCAGAGCAGGTGACAGAGGCGTGTCCTCATATGCCCTCTCTGCAGCAGGCGCTGGGAGAGGTGGAGAAGGTGGTGAAGGCAGGAGCAGCTGCCCGTCAGGCTCCCTATATCCATGTCACAGAGGTCCTCCTGCCCATGTTATGTAGCTACATGTCTCACTGGAGCCAGCCAAACATGTCTGACTTCTCTTCTGTCACTCCTGCACTCATCAGTGATCTGCTTGGTCACATCCTTTGCATCATCCAAAATAATGTGGGGGACAGCCAAGGGAGCTGGATTAAACAACTGGCAGGTAGTGGTGGTGATATTTACTGTCTTATTTAATCACGGTTTTCAAGTGTTGATTTTACTACAACAAGTCTTAATAATTATGTTTCAGTTTTTTCACAACCAATCATATGCCAAGCCAGTTCAAAACTTTTAAAAATCAATTTTGTTTCACTAATGGACAAGTTGAGAAAAAAAGCAGAGGCTATACTTCTTGAGGAAGAGAAGATTAAATCAAAGGACATTGGTATTTCTGAAGATCAACTGCAGATACAGGAGAAATTTAGTGTACTTGTACAGGACCTTTACGCTTTCTATCCCATACTCATCCCATATGTGGACTCTCATCGGTAAGACATGAAATAAAATGTCATATTACTGTGACTGACATCCTTCTAAATTCATATATACTGTGTACAACTATACATACTGTGTCGTCTTTTTACTACAGAGCCAGCTGGCTGACAGAAATGAATCCTGATGCTGAGCAGCTGTTCAACATGGTGGCAGAGGTCTTTATATTCTGGGCCAAATCTCATGTGAGCATGAATAACAGTGATGCATATTTTTGCTTTGACTACCCAGTGAATGTGACAATATTCATTGTGTAATTATTAGAATTTCAAGTGGGAAGAACAAAACTATGTGGTCCAAAATGAAATCAACAATTTGGGATTTTTGGTACAGAACATGTCCAAGGTGAGTCAAACATACAAACCTTGTTGAAATTGTCACATTTTGTTTTATTTCATCATTATTACGTAGTTTGATCATGATAACAAGAGAGCGAAGCGAAAGGGTGATCGTTATTGCACCCAAACGTCCCTTATTGTGGCCTCTGTGAAGAGACTTCTCCCTGTTGGACTTAACGTTTGTTTTCTAAATGACCATGACCTTATTAATCTGGCTAAGAATGACTTCTCACTGGTAAGCTTGACTTTAAATGGCACCATTTAATGGTCAGAAATTCAGACTGTACTATGTAATGTGGGCTTTCAATTGTACTTTTGGCAGAAGAACACCAAGGATGAGATTCACAAGCGTATTTTTCAGTGCTTGTCAGGTCAGAGGAGGAAGGTAAATATCAAAACTTTAACCACATTATAACAAGCTCAACTGATAAGGCACTTAAAACCAAACCATTTGTTTGTGTTTCAGGCCTCAGAGCTCCCAGTGGTGGAGACCATTTACTCAGACAGTCCAAACACTCAAGGGTCTACATTAGACCTTCAAAAAAACACACACAGAATTGTTAGAGTTGCTCAAGTTCTTTATCATTTGGACCAGGTAAGACTGTATACTAAACTGTGACATGTATAATATTTTTGTAATCCTATTACAAGTTGTATATGGTTTAAGTACAGGTTTATACAACAGTACCATTTAAAGTATAGCAATGATCACAATTTTTTGGACTGAGTCCAGGTAGAAAATCCTCACCGAACCAAAAAATCTGCATGGATTAATGTCTTGTCCAAACAAAGAAAGCGAGCTGTGGTGGCCTGCCTAAGAATGACCCCACTTTACAATTTACCAAGGTACTACATAAGACACACAAAGTATTTGTCTTGCAGAATAGATTAGTATGTTTGAAAAAATGTTATTTAGCAGTAAGTGACAATAAAGCTGAATTTATTTCAAGTATAAAATAATACATTTTGCATGTTTTCCAGACACAAAGTTGTTAACCTATTTCTTCAAGGATACAATAAGACTTGGGTTTTAACAGAACACAACAGCGGTGAGGAGAAGCTTGTGGAAGATTTGGCTGTGAGTACAAATAAACAGTATATATTTATTTTAAACTTTGTTAACATTTACAGTTATTATAATTTTGTGAGTAAAGTTTTTATTAATGGTGCAATATACTGTATAGATTAACATGTAATATTGATGATTCTATCATTGTATCATTAGGGTAAACTTTGTCATTGGACATGACCACTTTTTTTAATGGCTACTGACAATTAGCATGAGCAATAGACGGAAACACTGTACATGTACACATAGTACCTCCTGTGTGTTATATAAAATGACTACTGGGTAATTAGTTTTAAACACATATCAGAGCCTTTATAATGGAAGTATCTTTATGACAGAAAGCAGTGGTTGTGCTGCAATCTGGGGATGACAGGAAGGAAAATTACACTGATCAACGAGGCACACCAGCTGACCCTCTGCAACAACTGATCACACTCTTCAGTCAAAGTGCCCTGACAGACAGGTGTGTCTTTAACTAGATTTTTTCATCTTAAAAATCTTTACTGACCCTCACACACACTGTATGTTTTCTGTTTTTTTGTGAACAGAGATGACGGCCTTTGCGAGTCTTATTTTTCTATAATGGCAAAGGTAAAATTACTGTTAACATTTGCTTGTTTATCATTGCTTCATTTACCCCATACTATTTTTACACACACACCAGAGTTGTCACACAGCGCAAGACGATGATGATGATGGAGAGCAGTCAGTGCAAAGTTTTGAGGCAAGTAAAATAGCAAAGTCCCCTCCCATCTAATCTGATTATTAAATAAAGATACATTGTATGAAGCTTATTCTGGGCCATACTTATTGTATATCTTTTTAGAATTTTCTACAAGTCATTTCATTTGTTTGTGGCAGGAAAAAGAAATGGAAAAGCAGAAATTACTCTTTCAGCAGGCACAGTTGCATAATCGTGGTGCATCAGAGATGGTCTTGAAAACCATCAGCGCAAGTAAAGGTATAAAGAAAAAACAGCCAATATATTTATGTAATCTGTTTGGAGATATTTTTTTTATATTGTACTAAAATGCTTTTGTGACACTGAAGTCTTGTACTTGTCTCATCAGGACAAGTTGGCTCACTGACTGGCCTCACGCTGAAGCTGGGCATTGCTCTTCTTAATGGAGGAAATGCTGATGTACAACAGGTGCTATGGCTAAATCATGCTTTTCAATTATAGCTTTATTACATTTCAGTTGTACACTGAAAAAGTGTTTTCTTTTTCATAATCTCCTCTATAAAATCAGAAGGATGTTATTGAGATGCTTATTAGTAGCTATGCACACGTCACTTTCAGGACAATTTAGACAATTAAATTGTAGCCTTTGTATTCGTTTGCCTGTTTAACATTTTTGTTGGACAGAGGATGCTTGAATATTTGAAAGCAAAGCAAGACGTTGATTTCTTCCAAAGTATGGCTCGACTCATGTGCACATGCAGGTTTGAAAATCTCCAAAATATTGCCAAGGTTTTTCTTTGTTATTTTTGTCATTGTGTGAAATGCTGTTTATTCAAATGCGTTTCTATAATCCAGTGTTCTGGATCTGAATGCTTTTGAGAGGCAGAACAAGGCAGAAGGATTAGGCATGGCCATGGACGAGCGCTCAGGTATTGTTTCATATTGAAATCACCAATCCATTAACACTGAGAGGTAAAACTGGGATAGTAAATTGAATATTCTTTTTATATTTCGACCAAAATGTATTTTATGCGTTTTGAGTTAACATTGTTTGAATCTTTTACTAAAATAGTTGTTATTTTGTTACCTTTTTGTTGCCAGTGGGGATTGCAATACCTGACAACGACCTGACCTGTGACCTCTTCCGTTTCCTCCAGCTGTTATGTGAAGGCCATAACTCAGGTATTACACTGAAGTCAGTCATATGCAGTTTTTGAAAATAACTACTGTGTACAATATATTTAGATTTTCAGAATTACCTAAGAACACAAACAGGAAATAACATGACTGTCAACATCATTATATCAACTGTGGATTATTTGCTGAGAGTACAGGTAATGATCACAATTCAGTATTACATGTATTCTATTTCTGTTTTTTCTCGATAATAAAGTACATGGTGAGGGGTAGAGGTGCATGGAAAAGAAGCATCCAACATCGAACGTATAAACGAAAATGGTGAAATGATAAAAGTAAACTTAACTCACTTTGTACAACAGGAGTCAATCAGTGACTTTTACTGGTACTACTCTGGAAAGGATGCGATTGATGATCAAGGCCAGTGCAGCTTCTCAAATGCCATTAAGGTGGCTAAGCAGGTCTTTAACACCCTGACTGAATACATACAGGTTAGACATCTTTTAAACTATTTTGTTTGTCACTTCAATCTACTTTTTAACATTTTGGATGCAAACCTAATGTCTGTGTTCACCTTCAGGGCCCATGCACTGGCAACCAACAGAGTCTGGCACACAGTCGCCTCTGGGATGCTGTTGTCGGCTTTCTTCATGTTTTTGCACATATGCAAATGAAGCTATCACAGGTAGAGCTGCTCAGCTAATGTTCTAAATGCTATCTTGTTTTTATAAGCAAGGAAATAATAATTGTTTTAAAAAATGTATGCTTGAATATAAAATTTTAAAACATTTTAAAACAGGATGAAAGGCAAATTGAACTTTTAACGGAGTTCATGGATTTACAGAAGGACATGGTTGTATTTTTGCTGTCCATGCTTGAAGGTTAGATGGTTAACAATGCCAGGTGTGTTTTTTGTACACTTACTTTATTTGTGTTTTTGCAGGAAATGTGGTGAATGGAACAACTGGGAAGCAGATGGTTGATATGTTAGTGGAATCATCAGTCAATGTGGAAATGATCCTCAAGTTCTTTGCCATGTTCCTCAAACTTAAAGACTTTACAACCTCTGTCGGCTTCAAGGAGTATGATCCTGATAGTAGCGGCTGCATCTCCAGAAAGGACTTTCAGAGAGCCATGGAAACCTGCAACCGCTTCTCCCCTGAGGAAACCCACTTTCTTCTTTCCTGTATTGAGACAGATGAAAATGAAATCGTCCATTATGAGATATTTGTGGACCGCTTTCACGAACCGGCTGAAGATATTGGGTTCAGCATTTCTGTTCTTCTCACAAATCTGTCTGAACACATGCCTTATGATGCGAGACTTGGTACGTTTTTGGAGTTAGCAGAATGTGTCCTGGGATACTTTCAGCCTTATTTAGGACGCATTGAGATTGTAGGCAGTGGGAAGCGCGTTGAACGTGTCTACTTTGAGATAAGTGAATCCAGCCGCTTACAGTGGGACAAACCGCAAGTCAAAGAGTCCAAGAGGCAGTTCATTTTTGATGTGGTCAACGAAAGCAGAGATAAAGAGAAAATGGAGATGTTTGTCAATTTCTGTGAGGACACCATCTTCGAAATGCAACTCGCATCAAATATTTCTTCTGAGGTCGAGGAGAGAAATTCTGAAAAAAATGTAACAGAAATTGAAAAAGAGGCTCAAGACAGCGACAGCGCATTTTTTGTGTTACGGTGGGTGTTTCTGCTCTTGTCTTTGTTGTCAGTCAAGAATCTGAGGATGCTAATGAAGATGACCCCTAGAGATATCGTAAAGTCTGTTGTAAATATTTTGCACCACATTTTCTCCGCTTTATTGCGGTGCTTGAATGCTTCAGTCCATAGTGTGATGTACGTGCTTTATGTGGTGTTCATTAGTGGTGGACTCATAGAAGCGGCCAAAAACATGAGTGTGTCTGAATTACTCGTTGGTTTTGTGGAGCCAACTCTTGACGAGGTTATGGACATGTCAGACAATGAGCACAAACAATCACATCCAGACAGCTGCTCTCTTCAGGCAGAGCTGATAGAAACTGGACACGTGACCTGCTCTAGGCCTCCGCATGTCGTGTCGGACATATTTGGATTACAAGTGAAGAAGGAAGGCGGTCTGTACAGACTTATGACTCCAGAGCACACTGCCAGTGACACTCTGTTCACTTCATCCACACGAGGACCAGGCACAAATGCTTTAGTCAAGAAACATCAGGTAATACATGTTGTATTAGTGCAATCCGATGATACAGTATTTTGTTCGACAACATTCATGGTAAAAAACAAGTTATCTATTTATATTTTTGTTATTTCTGTCAGCAACAGAGAGATGAATCTACAGATGTTACTAAATCACCTGACTTTGAAAGGTATTGTACACTTAGCAACATTAAAGGTGCACTTTGTAACTTTTCTGATGGAAGGTCTGCAAGTAGATGTTATTACTGGAATGTTCCACAGTGAATCCTTTAAAATCTTAAAAAGCAGGTCACGTCACGCCACCAGGCCAAGTTACAGGTCAGATCCGTGGACAGGCGTTGCCACTCAATGCATGTTATAGAACCAATAAAGCAATTAAAACACCTGTAATTGAATAAATGCAAGACAGGTATATTCATGTCACTGTGGAACATTCAATACAAAGCAATTTATCTCCATGGAGACAAGTGGACCCCCACCTGAAATGTTACATAGTGCACATTTAAAAACATTTTCAGCAATTGCATCCCTTTAATATTATTATAATAAATCCACAGAGTGAAGGATGTTGCAGGGAAGGAGTTGAATGTAACATCTCGGTGCTTTTCCACTAAGACAGAGGAAGGAGTGAAACAGTCTTCTGCGCTGTGGGAGACAATAAACACTTACAACAAGAGTGTGCTGGTAATACGCACTACAAATATTTCCACTTATTTTTAAACTCAAAGCGATTCCACAACTGTGTACAAATATATTTTTCATTCTTTTCAGAATTACTTTGCCCGGAATTATTACAGTATTCGCCTTCTTGCTCTGTTCATTACCTTTGCGATAAACTTCATCCTTCTCTTCTATAAGGTAATGTACATATGTAAATGTATTGTATGTGTAAATATAGAAATAAATGCACTAATTAACTTTTACACTGTTATAATGTATGCTTCAGAGTATTTTCCTTCCTCTAACTGTTGTTTGCAGGTAACACCGCTGCCTCAATCACATGAGAATGCAGAAGAGAAAGAGCTGAACTCCTCTGCTGAAACTGACAACGACAGCTTGGTTTATTTTGTGCTGGAGGAAAGCAGTGGATACATGGAGCCTTCTCTCCATTTCCTGGCTGTGGCACATACATTCATTTCCTTCTGTTGTATTATTGGATACTACTGCCTTAAGGTATTCACTAGAAGCTACATACGTTATATGAGAAAATACAGCTATTTTTATTTTTAAATGGACACGTTTTAGAGGAGGCAAATGTGAGGGATGAAATATTTAATTGCCAGGTGCCTTTGGTGATCTTCAAGCGTGAGAAGGAAGTGGCGCGGAGACTGGAGTTCGATGGGCTGTATGTGACAGTGCAGCCACCTGACGAGGACATCAAAGGACAGTGGGACCGGCTGGTCATTAATACTCCGTATGTTCAGAGCCACACACACACTGTAGTTAATGAAGAACATGTCTTCATATCTCCAACATGTTTTTGTCTTTTCAGATCATATCCAAGTAACTACTGGGATAAGTTTGTCAAGAGGAAGGTGAGGTTCACAGAATTAAACCTGTATTGGAGTATAATATCACTACTATTAAAAATGAGTTTTAAGTAAGAGTAACTCCTTTTTAAATAATGTATCAATCAAACAGTTACTGGCTTTAGAAATGTATATAACCCATCTCATGCATCTTTAAAGGTGCACTATATCAGTTTTCTGCTAAGGGTTCTGCAACTTGCGACTGCTACTGCTTTGTCTGGAATGTTCCACAGTATGACATTAACTCTACCTTGCATTTATTCAATTTCAAGTGTTTTTATGATTAAACATGTATTGGACTGTGGAACATTCCAGGCACCATCTCCATAGAGACCCTCCACCAGAAAAACACAGTGCACCTTTCACTGAAGTTTTTATGTATTCCAGTCCACTGTCACCACTTTTGACTTTCATGTTTTTTTAGGTAGCAGAAAAATATGGAGCGTTATATGGCTGTGAGAAGATCAGTGAACTTCTAGGTCTGGACAAGGCTTCTTTAGACTTCAGCTCCCAAAGGAAAGAAAAGAAGCACAAAAGAGCAGCTTTGGGATCTTTGTAAGTTAGCTTTGTGTTAAACTATTGCCTGCTTTATTTAACAGATTATTTAGATATTATAATATGAAAGCTGGGTTATATTATTTATGAAAGATGCCATGTAAATGTCTTTTCATAATCTAAACTCTTTTGGTTACTGACATAATTCATAATCAGAATAAGACTCCTAGAACATAAAAGTGTGCTTTAAGCAGGACAGGACGTTCTGTGTCCCAGTGACGTAACTCTTTCAAAAACACATTGTTGCTACATTGATATGATTTTTAGCCATTGTGCAATTTAGCCTGATTTTCTAAGTTTGACTATTGTATCTGTGTTTTCCACCTCAGATTTACCTCCTTCGACATCAAGTATCAAATTTGGAAGCTTGGGGTCATACTAACAGACAGAGTAAGCAATTTGTTTGTATGCCTTAAATTGTCTATAACATGGTGACATCATGAACGAGATCAATAACGTTTTCTGCTGTTAAAATGACATAAAATAAAAACAAATTGACATTGATGGTGTTTGGAGATGTCAAATTTGGCTGTCTTGTTCTTTGGAGATCTGATATAGTCGCACATGTGCAGAATTTAGGTGGTAATATCCTGTAGTGTTTCTTATCTAAAATACACGTTTGTCTTTATCTGGTCTGCTCATCTCTTTTGCTCGTCTCCTTGTGTGTGCGCAGTCCTTTTTGTACCTAGCCTGGTACATGGTTGTGTCCGTTCTGGGTCACTACAACAACTTCTTTTTTGCCGTTCACCTTTTGGACGTCGCTATGGGCTTCAAGACTCTCCGCACTATCCTCACCTCTGTCACACACAATGGGAAGCAGGTGCGTCTGTCTATACTCGGTCAGGCACAGCACGGTCTTATTGTGTTTCCATGTCTGAGTTCGTTTTCCACATTTTCCACACACAGTAATTTTAATTTCATGCGTTTTTCAGTTGGTCCTGACTGTGGGTCTGCTGGCAGTGGTGGTCTATCTCTACACTGTTGTGGCCTTCAACTTCTTTAGGAAATTTTACAACAAGAGTGACGACGAGGAGCGGCAGGACATGAAGTGCAACGATATGCTAAATGTAAGCTCACGAAGTCCTGTTGTGTTGGATCCCTTTAGCTCCACGCTGCTTTGACTCAGGTCTTTGTTACCCAGACATTCCCCGTGAAGGTTGAAAGATTTCACACTGATCCTTTGGGTGCCATCTTTTTCACTAAATTCGCAGTTTGCATTCACATTCGACTGGCCAATCTATTACACTTATCTTCCACTGTCATTCAGGGATAGCAACTGCATTTTATTACAACCAAACAGTTTCTGGCTAGACTAGACTTTGCTCAGCATTGCTCATTAATATTATTTTTTATATAAATGTGATTACACTTTATATTCTGCCACTAATCATGCACTTGAAGAGTTCATTTGGAAAAATCTATCACCAAGTGTTTTGTTTTTTTGTTTTTTTGTGATACCATCTTCTAATCTACACACAATATGATGCACTTACAGTATAGTTGATGGGATTTGCTCAATAGGGGGTGTAGTAACATTTTTATTGCACTAAATAGATTCAGCTTTTGAAAACACTGCTAGATGAAGAGTAAATTGTAATTTCACAATGTTTGTTACGCGATTCCTCAGATTAAGTTGTACATCTGTATTTTAAATTAAATTAGTCAAGGAGAAGGCCTATAGAGACAAATAGGTCATGCATCCCTTTTTCTAAAATATTCTCCACTTTTTACTATTTACATTTTCGGGTCATTAATATAATATTTTCTGCTATTTGTGAAACATTGTGTGTTGTCTGTCACTGAGAGCTGCGCTGTATCTATTTCAGTGCTACATGTTCCACATGTATGTGGGAGTGCGGGCGGGTGGTGGGATCGGAGACGAGATTGAGGACCCGGCTGGAGATGAATTTGAGGTGGAGCGCATCATCTTTGACATCACCTTTTTCTTCTTTGTCATTGTTATTCTCCTCGCTATTATCCAGGGTGAGTCACTCAGTACAGCCTGAGCAGATGAACATATTCATACCCGAGCATCACCCCTTATATACGCCACAATTTACATACAAAGACTCACAATGTACAGCCAGGGTAAATAGTTTTGTGACAATTATACAATGTATTTTTTTAGGTTTAATTATTGATGCCTTTGGTGAACTTCGTGACCAACAGGAGCAAGTCAAAGAGGATATGGAGGTACATTTTGGTTAACTTCACGCTAGTTCATTTCAAATCTGAGAAAGAAAGTAATCCTTCAGTTGATTATTTTGATCATGGTTTTGTGTTGTGTCTAGAGGTGAGATGCTTGTCTTTTGGCCTGTGTCCTTTATCTCAAAGCTCATGTACCTCAAATGCCTACACAGAATAAAAGTCCATAGTAAATCTGTTCCCACTGAGGTGTCGGAACCTTTTCGCAACAAATACTATCACTGTCCCAGCAGTCAAGTGTCATACATCAACCAGCTAAAAGTGTTGACTTATCACACATATGTATAAATTGTTGTCCTATATGAGATATGAGGACCTTTTATTCTCATTGAGATCATAAAAGGTACAAATATGTACCTTTTATCATTAGGTACATAAATGTTCCATTTCAGACAGGAAAAGGTGCAAATATGAATCTTTGTGTTCAAATGTGACACATTGAGGGTGCATTGCTCAAAGTTATACCTTAGAGAACATATATATGAGGCAGGATTAGTAATATATTTAGGATTTAAGACATTCATCTGGAAATCTTGTATGAATATTTTGACTACTGCTGATTTTCCTCCACAGACCAAGTGCTTCATATGTGGAATTGGAAGTGAATACTTTGACACAATTCCTCATGGCTTTGAGACCCACACTTTACAGGATCACAACTTAGCCAACTATCTGTGAGTAGTTTTGTACTTAAGGCAACACTCTGCAAGTGAATAAAAAAAATAATCATTTAGAGATATCAGTTTGAAACCTTTTCTGCTGTTTACTTTCAAAGATCTAAGGAAATGTAGTACAATTTGTTAATCATATAAGGTCTCATATAGAAATATGGCATTTTATTTGGGACACTACAATTGATACAGCCAGATATTCATTTATTGTAAAAGTAAAGTATTTGATTATAAAAAAGTACAGAGGGGATTTTTCTATACTCTTATTTAATATTTGGGTAGATCTTTCTGAAAATGGACATATGTTTTGCCACATCTGCCTCAAGTACAAGATTGGAAAGTTAGGTATGTGTATATGTCCCAAATAAATGTATGAATGCATGTTGATTAAACGTCTTTTGGTGCAGATTATACAATTTAGTTGTTTCCTGGTGAAGGTTTATATGTTGACAGACCAAACTAACAAAGAAAAATGTTTTGCCTGTAGTGTCTTGCCTTAAAAATATGAAGTTATGTAATTACATTGGTGTAAATGTGTATTCAGCTTTACATGAGCTGAGAAAGCACCACAGACCTAGAACTCACCTAAAAGCCTGAGCTTATGGGCGAGTGAGTACTGCCTCTTCTAAAGGCAACACTCTTTGTTGTTACGTCGATAATCGCCATCAGCAAGAGCTTATCGAGTCACATTAGTATGGATACCCCGAGATTTACTGGTATTCTTCTTGGTCTGATTAACTATTTACTGGTGATGAAAAATGTGATTTCTGCTTTTGACTGCAGATTTTTCCTGATGTACCTCATTAACAAAGATGAAACCGAATACACTGGACAGGTATGAACTTTGAGTGTTATTTAGTCCCAATATTTCTCAGTTAATAGAGAACATTAATCTATTATTCTGTGTGAATGCGTCAGTGAGTTGTGTAATGCCACATAGCACTGTTATGGACTGCAGTTTCACTTTACATGGCTGTTGTCGACTTTGCCAGGAATCCTATGTCTGGAAAATGTACCAGGAGCGGAGCTGGGAATTCTTTCCTGTGGGAGACTGTTTCCGTAAGCAATATGAGGATCAGCTGGGATGAAAGAAATCGGAGAGACCTTGAGACTACTCGATAAGGTCCTCGAATGCAAGTCAACACAAGTCGATTGATGGAGATGGTAGATTCACCACAACACACACTAATATTATTTATTTTATTTGATTTTTTTTTACTCCACACCACTGTAGTTATTCATGTTTGTGTCCACCAGCCTTTTTCTGCACATTCACATTTGAATTATGTATTTTACAATAGAAAAGTTTTATTTGTATAAATATTTTTTAACGATAAAATGGGCAACTTGTGTGTGTGCCTCAACTTTAAAAACTTTTAAAACACATATAAATGTAAACATGGTACGTTCTGTTTTGTGTCTCACATTTAATCATGGGAAATGCCAATAGCTCTGCAGTGTATTAAATGTATTGCCTTGATTTGGTACAAAATCAATCACACTGTTTTTACTCATTAAATATGCACTTATTTGAATCTTCGTCTCTTAGTTTGCATCAATCATGTATGAAGCATGCACCACAAACATCCAGCCATGACATTCACTTACCATAATCAAGCAGAATAGGTGCAGTTCCCAGCAAAATATTGAGCCCCAGAATGACCCAAGTCAAACAGTTTACTGAGTGCTCTCATAGATGACAAGATGGATGTTAAGACTGTGGCAGCCAAGTATTATTTTACATGAACTTTTCACCGATATACACTCACCACGACACTGTCATAGAAATACTGAAATATAATAAGGAAGAATACTGAACCAGTGGTTTGTTGTTACTCTGATATCTTATCTGCTATCTTAAATGTCTGCGGTGTCTGCTGGTATGTACAAAACATGCAAAGCCAAACTCCTTAATGATGACTAAGAGTGGCCAGCACTTTCCTCAAACCCAAAGAGGCTGTTAATTTGACTGCAATTCTCATAGTTGAACAAGGTCAGATGTACTGACACTAAACACTTGTGCATACTTGTATGAGATTTATTTCCCAAGCTAAAAGAAATGTCTTGTTTTGTTCGCTGGTAATTCCTGTAATCAGCAGTATGCAATTAAGAACATATTCTACCAGCAACATAACCAGCAGTTATGCACAAATCTCTAACAAAATATCAAAACCACAAAAATAAAAAATATGTGCTTCATTCAATTGAAATTCATGTTACTTCCTTATTCCAAAACACTTCCCTCAGTACATTTTGGTACTGACGGAACTAAACCTTGAGATAAAGCTTAGTATTTGGTGTACACATTCTATGAGGGAAAAGTCTTTAGTTTAAGTAACATACTTTGCATAACAACAAAAGTAAAATAGTGTATTTAAATAAAGTTTCTAGGGTCTGTACTTTACTTAAGGAAGTTTTACAATGGATACTTTTTACTTCATTGCTGTGAGAGCAGGTATCTGTACAATCTACTTCATTACTTTTTTAAAAACTGGATAAACATGTAGAAAGAATTTTTTATATGGTTTGAGGTTTGTTTTTTTTTCAATAAAGGTATTGAGTTCAAGTTCAAGTTCAAGTTTTGAGCAAACAAAAATGTACACATAAATTTCACTTGATAAATTAAGAAATTGATTAAAATTGCTACTGTTGACCAAAGATCAGCACAATTCTTTATCAAAATAACCACATTCCATGCTTTAACAGTTCTCAAAATCTTTTACTAAAGGAAATCTGAATGTGCTACTTACAATTTTACTTAATTTTTTTGGTCCTGTATCTTTACTTACTTTTTTACTTAAAAGTAACAACATTTAGTACTTCTTCCGCCACTTTTCTGAAACCATGTCTGATTCTGTCAATGAATTTGCATTGCAGGCCATTTTAATACACAGAGCCTCTTTAATAACGCTCAGTAATTACATCATTCACGACGAAAAATCTCTAACTTACTTTTGCACCTGTTTCCCATCTGCGATCACCAAGAGACCTTTAAATATGAGTAATACGAGCTACATTCCCATCTTGTACAATTACTGAAAATAGCAGTTGCACCCAAACATGTACATTCTGGGATGACTTTATCCCTCTTTGCCTATATACGGTATAGAGTCTGGAGGCAGCGTATTGGTCATACTTTTACTATGTCTGTCAGACTCTCTTCACCTTTCCAAAGCAACTCTAATTTTTCCTCCTGTCTCCAGTAAGCAAGCCACCACCAGCGAGGAGAGAATGCCCCTCTGAATTACCATTTAGATTGGACGGCACGCCAAGAGAAAGCCAATTACTCAATGAGACTGCTGTAAAGAAAGAAGAGAAGACATTGAACAAATATCCCCACAGACAGGGGACCTACCACCTTGTTGCAACAAAGTCGTTTATTTCAATTCAGTAGCTGCTAAACTGCTGGATTTTTGCCTCTTATTCTTGCTCGAACACTGATCTAAGCGTCAGGTGCTGTTTTAATAATTAAAAATGGCGAATTACATTACTCAAACTGTAGAATTGTGGGGATATGACCTAATTTCCTAGCAATGTGAGTCGGCGAAATTGGGGGAATGCTTTACTTGGCAGAGAAGAGACTATATGGAATTTCACACACTGTCTGTTGTTTGTCAAAATAAGGAAGCAGAGGCAATTCATATTTCTTCCTAATCATCCACTGAGCTTAAGTCAGTAATGTCTGGGTTTGCGTCGCGTAAAAGGGACTCTGATTAAATGCGTTTGAATGTGTTTTTGTATCCACAGCTGCCTGGACATCTGCTTGCTCAGCTGTTGGCTTTAGCGTCTGTGGTGTTTATGAGTTTGCAGAATGGATGTCTTCGTTTGGGGATTGAGACGTAGGACTTACTTCAAAAAGGTCAACCTGATTTTCCCGCTGTTGCCGATTTTCCGGGAGCTTTACTCTACGGCTTGGCCCCGGACCATCTTATCAACTAACCCTGTGTTTTAAAGCTTTTTGGAATTGCGGCTCAATTTTTTGGATTGAAGAGATACTACAGCACGCCACAGACTAAAATGGTAACAAATTGGTAAAATATGTGGCAAATGCTGTCTGTGCTGCCAACTGGCTCCTTAAATTTGGAAGATTTTCTTTTTTTTTTTGTTTTTGTTTGAGTACAGACACTTGTTCTCGACTCTCCAAAATGCTAAATCTACCCCCCACTCAAAAAACAAAAAAATAATATCATGCATTTAAATCAGCTGAACATGTGTTAAAATGTACCAACAAACAGAAAAATATGGTCTGATTTCTTAAATATTCTTCTGGGGAAGGACCCCCAAACCCCCCTTTTTAAAGCTGTTTTGTATGTAACTGTTTTCCAGTACTTCACTTACCAACAAAACAAACAACAAACAAAACAACAACAAAAAGCTTTCTTTCAAGAATAACACAATGAAAAAGTTCTAGAAAATAACAACTGAAAATTGAGGGGCCTGGACTTAATTTTGCCATGGGCCCCCAAATTCCTAGGTCCGCCCCTGCCATCTGTAAAACCTGTGTGAATCAGCTGACAAGACATCCTGAAGAAGATTGTGAGTGAGCAGTCGAAACTGTCAGGTAAACACAAACTCTGCACTAAAAAAAGGAACCTTTTATATAACCCCTTATTTGTTTTTTTCATATTTTCCTGTTTCCTTCGTTGGTTAATTTTTTGTCAAGCCACGAGAAGCTGCGCAAATTTGTCTTGGATCATACTGTGCGTGCTGTCCCAATACCATCTCAAGTAGCAACAGTCATCCTTTTTATTCGCGCAACAAAGCAACTATTACTTACACGATTGCTTAACTAAAATCTTGGTAGGCTTGCACTATTTCCTCCATATAAATAACCAATTTGTTTCCAAACACATCTTCAGGTAGCTGTTACTTGACAGCGAAATGACACGTCCCTGCGGTTTAGGGCTCGATCTGTCAAGAGTGATGGGACCAGATTATTTGACTGTCGCTAAAATCCTTTCAAGTGCAATAAAAATAGATGGCGGGAGAAACGGAGCCGCCGCCTGAATACAAGCGAAGAACCTGGGTCTGATAGCTCACGAAAGTCAATACATTCATTACGTATTGCATATTGAAACGTGGCCACTGCTCCTGCCTCCCCTGCTGACAATAAAAAGCTATTACCCGATATGTCATAGCAAATAAAAGATACATTTTGATTTATTTCTCCAAACTGCACGATGCACATTTTGAGAAACAGGATTCCTCGCAGTCTGGGGCGTGTGATAAGCACTCACCTGGACATGGCCACTGGCACAGCAGATGGTTTGTTTGGCTCAGTGGAGAAGGAGAGCGTGGCTTCAATGGACCCACCACCACGACTGGCACATGGACTCCTGTTCAGTGAAAGTGACCGCAGTATCGCCACCTGAAAGGCACAACCGAAGCCAAGATTACAGCCACGGCGAGGAAAATAATGACTTCTAGCTGCAAGGCCAAATATTGCGAAAACACAAAATCGCTAATGATAAAGAAATTGTTATAAATTGCAAAGTGAATACCTTGGCACTGGTAAATTTGTTTTTTTTGTTTTGGTTTGGTTTGGTTTTCCAGCTGTAGCTTTTTATATGGAGCTATCAATTCACATTTAACTGTTATCTGTCCAAATCGACAATATTTTGATATTTTTTTGAGCATCCCGATAACAATAGTCAGACGATATTCTGTCAATCCAACAGAAATGTCTTTAAACGTATTGGTTGAGGTTTAATTATCAGGTAAATGTGAAATGTCTGTAAAATGAATCAAAGTACAGAAATACCCCCTTCTTTTTGAAAGTGAACATATTTTTTAGTAGCATTTCCTTGCCTAATTTCAGAATATTAACCTTAACTGTTCATGTGGTAAGTGATACATTTTACACCATTGGCAAAAAAAACAAAGTTATTTTTACTTTATTGTGTCAATTTTTATATTTCATTTAATTAAGTATGTGACATTACATGAATAACCTGCAGGTATCACAATATTCTAGAGAAAAAAATCTAAACAAAAAATTCTAGAAAAGAAAATTACAGTTTATGTTCTTTCAGCTGTATCACTTTTGTTTCTTATTTATTTTGTTTTCCTCTATGTCCTTCCTTCTCCTTCTTCCTTATCTCTTACTCTTTCTTTTTGTTAATACTCATTTCCCTTAGTAGGCATTGGCCAACAATTTGTCTTGAAATCAGAAAAATATAATGAAACACCTTTAAACAAGTAAAATAATAGGTCCAGCAAGTAAATACATCTGATCAAAGTTATCGAAATTAAGATTAATATCCTAAATTCAAGTAATTTCAACTTTAACTAGAAATACAGCGTGTACTCGATATTAAAACATTGCATATCTTCACAAGAACATTCAAAATTCCAATATAGTTTGATATTTTATGAACATACAACAGTTTACAAAGGTCTGCACAGTCTTAATTTAATTCTAGCTCCGTGAAAGATAATAAAAAATCAAGGTAATTTGCACAGCTGCCGAGAATGAGATGAAAAGTAGACGATGGCGAGGAATCAAAGAAGACTGACTTGTATGCAGCTGCGGACGAAATCAAGTGTGAAGGTCAAGCTGCCAGAACAGAGTGAAGGTTATCGCACACAGATATTATCCACACTGTTACTCACACTTATCCAGTTCAGTGCCTCGGGAGTCGGCTTTCATTGAGCTGTAACCTGAGGCATATTTACTACCAGCAAACAAAGAAACAAAAGAGCTTCTATTTCAGCGACACAACAATAAGTTTGAGACAGTTGTGTAAATGCAACGCAGCACAGAAGGCATTGTTGTTGTTGTTTTTTTTTTTTTTTTGTTATTTTAAATCTCACTCATTACACTCATCACTGTAGAATCAGAACTGTTGTACAAACTTTTGCAAAATGAAAGATTTTGGTGTAGATTCAGGGTTCATTGACAAGATTTTGACAAGATTTTTGTTTAGTTTTAGTCTTTTCGTTTTTGGACTAAAATTAATTATTATTTTTGTTTAAAGAGGGCCTGTGACAAAAAAAAATAAGTTTCGTCATCATTTTCTCAGAGTTGTGCATCGATTGATTCATGCATGTTTCCATACCCCCTATCCACGCCCACATTCTGTACTTATGCTGCGTTCCAGTTGTCCTCGGAGGTCTGTGGAGGTCCGATTTTCTGTGTTCTGACTTGCAAATTCACACTGGGACACTCACACTTCTTCTTGGAAACTCGAGCAACATTTCAGAACCCAGATTTTATCCGAGTTAGTCACATAGCTGCGCCCTGCACTTTAATAAAGTTTTACATCCGCCAGTTTAAACATTGATAGTACAGGTGTTCTTTTCTCTTTCAGCGGGAGGACTTCCGCCTTCTTCAGAGGTCCAGAGGTCAGGCCTGGCGGAAGTCCTCCTGCCGAAACATCTCAGGTAAATGAGCTTATAGCTTTTTATAACTGTCTTATTAGAAGAAACTCACAGATGAATAGCCTATTTTTATTTTAACATTTATCAATTGTGTATACATGTTAATAGTCAGTGAAAATATCTGTCTTTATTCACTGTTTTGGTCATTATGATTGCTTTTTATTTAGTTTAAGTTAGCAAAAATATGATATTGATGAGAACCATACATGCCAAAACAATTTTAGATGTAAAACTAACACACAATATTTTCATTTTGTTGTAGCAGATGTAATAGTAAATGATATGTATTTGATGCAGATGATCATTTTATCTTCTGTTTTCGATACATTTTGTCCCACATTGAACTCCAATCTTTCTTCAGATTTGGTACTTTATCTATTATTCCCACCGCTCAATCACTGCGCGTTAACCTGACAGCACCAAATAACCCCAAATACATCCCGGCCCGGCTCATTCTTAACTAACCGCATCACATCCATTAGCCCTTTCGGTTGAACTGCATTTTCAGTCCGCGCCGGCACTCCAAACAGCCCCGCAATCAAACGCAATTCTTGACGAAGCTCTTTGTTCACGGTGCGTTTGGCCCGGGGAGGTTTTCTCAAAATAAACAGCCGAGTCATTGTTTTGCCGCGGCCTGTCCCTCCAGCTTATCTCTGTCATTATATTCCCATCATTAAACTTCTTCCAGGACGGTGCCGCTGCCGAGTCGGATTGATAACTCCTCATCACACGGAATTTGGTATTAGGAGACTGGCACAGGTGCTTTCTTCTCTACCCCCCATCGGTAATAACAGTCAGGCAGGATTCTTGCCCCCAATTTTATTATTAATTATTCAACTCGGAGGCTAATTTGCAGCTGTTATAAGGGGGAACTCGAGATTCAATTTCAGTAGTTTGGAGTCTATTAGTGGCAATGTACTCTTATTAGCTCTTCAGAAATCTGTTACTGAATTTGCATTTTCACTTTGCAAACACTGAACTTACATTACACGATTCTAATCAAACATAGAGCGTAGTATAAATGTACATTAGAATATAAGGAAGTTACTGGTTTAGGGCAAGACATGGCAGGTGAATGAGAAAAATTCTTAAATATATATCAGTTTGAATCTTCTCCTGTAGTTTACTCACAAATATAAGCAAAACATGTATGTAAATAAGGCGTTTTATGTGTAAAAATTGCACATATTTGGGACATTTCAATCTGAAAAGTGAACAGAAGCAGGTTTAAATTTCTTGGTTCATTTTGTACACATTTTAGTTACAAGAAATGTGCAAAATGAGATCATTTTTGATTTCTTATTTAGTTTTTGTGTAAACTAGATCTGACTGAAAATTGGACTAAAAATTCAAATTTCACTTCATTTTTTAGACTTAAAACTTAAAGGGCCTGTACCAGATTTTAATTAACTATAGTTCAGATAAATTCTCTTTACATTATGTATTGTTTGATAAAAGCAACTTCGTGGAAAGACACTGGATTTGTGATGTATATTCTGTGCATATTACTTTGTTTGGAAGAACTAGTGCAGAAGTATTTGCCAGGGTCACCTCTATTCAATCAATATGGCATATCGTACACTATGAATCATGGGAAAATAACTGCTTGACACTATCCCAGACTGTGATTCTCTGTCATGGAGCACTTTCTAAAGCGCTAAAAGCTAATTGTAAGGAGAGTTACAGGAACTATATGGAAACAAGTGCATCAGACTATTCCAGACAGTCGTTTGTGAGTCATGGTGCAATATTGAGTGAAAGGAAGGACTGTGTGGGCGGGGCTAATGATTCAAACAAGGACATGCTCCTGTCTCACGGTTCAAAATCAAGTACAGCCCCTTTAAATAAATCAGGCTGAGAATTATCAACAAATCCTTCTATCCGTTCTGTCAAAATCTTAAGACTGTGCAGTTTGGTGTGTGCAGGTGCTATTTTAGTGGTGATCTTTTTGCAAAATGCATTTTAAGAAAACAAGTTTCAATGTCCAAGAGAAATCTATGGATGAAGTGGATTAAATGAAATAATAAAACATCTTTAAGAGCAGATTCGGACTAGTTTGTTGTTTCCAAATTGAAATATATTAGTTTTTCCTGAAGTGTCTCGCCTTAATTCCAGAAGGTAAGTTTTCTTCCCAACAACCCAAAACATGCCTAAATTAATCATTCCACTGGGCCCTTTTGAGCAAACTGTCAACAACTCCATGGCGTTGGTTGACAGATGGGACTGCATTCACACTTGCACTGGTTTGAGCTCAGTTTAGTCCTGATGTAGGTTCAGTTTTGCTCCGTATTGTGGTACGTAAGTGTGAAGACACCCAAAGAAAACAAACACCAATGGACAATCAAGTCGTCCGTAAACTGAACTGAACTGTATGTAGAATTTATATTTCAAATTTCAGGTACCACTGTATAATAACCACATCTTAATTTGCCTTAAACATGAATAAAGGCTTAATTCATGATGAACATTTAGTTTATTAAACATGATTCAGGCTTTGTAACAGCTTAATTAAGGTTAGGATTAGAGTTAGGAATTGGGTTAGAATATTAGTACACTAGATATTACGCTTGAATCATTCTTAATAAACTATTGGTTCATATAAATTAGGTCTGTGTTCATATTTTATTAAGCGTAGTTATTAAAAAGTGTTTCCAAATTTCCTGAACATGGCCTGTCTCTGTCCCCAGATATGAGATAAATGATCCAAAATAGCTTGCTCTGATAACAATCATAACATTTATTCATTACAAAAACAAATTGTGGATGTTATCATTTTGGTGTTTTGCTTCTCAAGATGATTCTCCAATCAGAAAGCAGAATGAGGCTCACAAGCCTCTAATCTGTGTTGCCAGTTTCAACGCTGAAATCCAGTGTGTTTAAACTTGTACAAATCAGTGCAGCCTCACTGGGCCTGGTGGTCTGGAGGTTCTGAGTTGAATTTGAAACATGGTGAAAAGAACTCAAGATGTCGCCTATAAACAGGAACTGAAACCCAAGAATATGCGGGTGAAGGCAACCCAGGTTCAGTAGTAGTAGAATGTAGACACAAACTACGTACCCACACAAAAATGAATTTCTAGATGAGTGAAAATGTCTTGATTTGGGTATATTTATTAATTAATTAATATGTGACATTTTTGACTAGTTAAGATTAGTTAATACTATTTATTTGATGGAACTAGATTATTTTACTCGTTTCAAATGACGTTGTCTAAGGTCCAAAGTCACTGGGATAGACTCCAGTCACCTGCGACCCCCAATGGGAACAAGCAGGAGAAAATGAATGAACGTTTCAAATTGTTGCTGATTTGTTTCAACACATTATTTCTTACTTCAAGCCAGATTATCTGCCAATGTGTTAAGGTGAGACACTACAGGCAAAACGTATTTGTTTCAGTTTTTTGTTTTTTGATCAGTTTGCTCTCTCAACATATCACACATATCTCAACATTGAATCCACTTCATCCATAGATTTCTCTGGGACATTGTAACTTCAAAGGCGGTTTTCTTAAAATGCATTTTTCTCCCCTCAGGACATAAAGATCAGCCTTAGCTCCTACACACACCAAACTGTACAATCTTAGACTCAACATGTTTTTGACAAAACATACAGAAGGCTTTTTTGATATCTAATTTTAACTGATTTATCAAAGTTTTAAGTTAAAAAAAATTAGGCGGAATTTGAACTTTAGAACAATTTTCAGTCCAGTTTAATTTACTTAAAAATTAAATAAGAAATCCAAAACCCCCTCTGGAATTTTTTTTGTAACTATTATATATATAAAATGAACCAGGAAATATCAACCTGGTTCTGTCCATTTTTCAGTTTTATATGTCCTAAATATGTGTAGTTTTGGCCATTGTTACACATAAAATGCCTTATTTCTACATGAAAACATGCTTTTAATATATTATATTTCTTACATTTATGTGAGTAAATTATAGAACAAGTTTAAGATTTTAGATTTTTTTTTTATTATTCACCTGTAGTGTCTCACCTTAAGATCATTTTACTTAACCCATGGGCAAATGTATTTTCTTATTTTAAGCTAAATTATTGCATGATCTGTGAGAAATAACTTGACACCAGCAAAACATTCTGAGCAATTAAATCTCATTGAGTCAAAACTACTCAAATCTCGATAAAAAGGATAAATCTAAAGCATTGTAAGCGAGGCTATAGATTTCCGCCGTGCTCCTTTAACGCGCTCTCTCATGGACAACTGATTAGAATCCTCCCAAGTGTATAATGCATGCAAATGAATTAAAGGCACAAAAGTAAATGTTACGACTTCCTTTGGTATTCGATTTAATATTTTATGTTTCGTTGTCCATTTTCTGGCGCCTGACACAGTCTTGCCTCAGTCCATGCCACTCCTGATGACAGTGGTCTTTGGTTGAACCTAAAGCAGTCTTTCCACTTCTAAGGCTTGTCAGTGTCTGAGCCAATGCCACTGTATTGCACGCTACACTTTGTCAATGCATCTGAGTTGTTGCCCTTGACAGCGCACTTATTCTAAAGCCAAGTCCAATACACTCGAAGCATTTTGGGTTAACTAAGATTTCCAAAAGTATTTTTCCTAAAAACTTGCTCCATTTCGTATTAAAGTCTTAAGATGAATTAAAATAGATTGTAAAGACTTCCTTTGACAAAACCATTTTTCAGCTAAAGACTCCATTTGAGAGTTGAACTTACATGCCTTAAGCTTTTCCTTTTTAATATTTCCACTTGAGTGAGGATTTGGAGGTTATGAAGAGGAGCGCTCGCTGATACATTTTGGAAAAGATTCTTCTGCATTATTTTTCGCCTATGGCTCAGATTTGTAGAACGTTACACGATGGCCCGACTACAAGAACATTCTGTGGTTGAGATAAGAACGCAGTGCACTGATTGTTCCCACAAAACCACTACTGCCACATGTCCGCTCTCTCTGTCCTGTCTCAAACCCCTCCTCAGGTACACGAAACACAAAAAGCCACAAGTTATTATGAAATGTGAGGCGTCAGTGTGTGAGGCTGAAGCACCGGGACATGGCTCTCTGATCTGTTTGTCTGCGCAGATTAAAAGACACGCTACTCTGCAATGGGCTTCGTTTGTATTCTGGGCATTTCACCTCATTTTGTCCAATTGAACTAAGCAGGGTCAAAGGCTAATGTGCAGTTTTGGTTAGAAGTGGCAGTTTAAACGAGAATTGTTTCAGACGGTTTGAACAATGCTTTAGTTTCAGTGTATTGTCTTTACGTGAGGTCGAGGGCAATGTCACAATAGACATATAACATTTAAAATATGTACGAATACTGCCTTATTATTCATAAATATTGAACTGAGATTAATGAGGCACTTCGGAATCTTTTCAATACAAACATTTGATTTGACTTTAAAGTTTAGTTTAGTTTACTTGCCATTTGTAGTTTGATAACCACAATGAAAAACATGTAATCTCGGTTGTAAAACTCCAAAAATGGAAATGTTAGCATCAGAATCAGAATCAGAAAGCGGTTTATTGCCATTGTTAGTGAAATTCACAAACATGGGAACTTGCTTCGGCTTAGGTGCAACATAAAGCAATGGATAAAAAATAAAAAATATATATTATATTATATTAGAATTAGATGGATATTTGTGCATACTTGCAGCAAAAAAAGCCATTTCAAGGAGATGGATGACAGGGACTGGATTGAAATAACTTTGGACATTTATCAAATTAAAAGACTCCCTTTTGAGGTGAATTTAAAAATGGACAAATTTGTCGGACACTGGGACTAATGGGACAAAAGGGGACATATGCTAAGGGGACTGCTAATCTTTTTCTTCGCTTTGTGTGTGTGTTCTGTGTTTTTGTTTTGAAAAATATAAAACAGAAAGAAAAAATCTATATAATCATAAAATAAAATATGTAGTTTGCTCTATGTTGGGACTGTTTAGCATTCATTTAAAGCCAACATTTCGCAACGTTTTTCGGTAACCTCTGTCTCAGTTTTTCCTCAAAGTTTTCACACCAAAGAAAATATCTGTTTTTCTGAGCACCAACAAATCGAAGCCAGGCCCATGTCAGGTCTACACTAACGTAAACCAGCTCCGAAATGGGACTCAACCGGCGGTTCTAAACAAGATCTAAGGCAAAAAAAATTGTCAATAAAACATTTTGAGAACCTCTGCTCGATCTCATCACATATTTCTGACTATTATTTGGGGATCTAGCGTGAAAAATATGATGAAAATGGCACAGAAAACAACAAAATAGACACAAACACCAAATAGACAAAGATACAAAACTGTGATTTTCAAACTTTTCAGACAAAACAATGCCGACCCGGGACGCCACTGTTTAACTTCAGCGCATAAAAGCATTAGTTGGCCCACCCGCCTTACATCACCAGCTGCCTCGCACCACAGGCTTGCAATATTAATATTTCATCAGTACATAATAAAGCATGCATTCAGAATTGTGCATGCGAAGAATACATTTTGCATAGAAGAACAGCACACACAACGTTATCGCTTTCTACATTCAAAGAGCAAAAACTTGTAACGCTTGTATAGCACGACATAAATGCTCCTCTGTAGGTTTTTAATGGAAAAAAAAAAAGTATTTCTACTACTTCTGCATTGCTCTTGCTGGCACAAATCTACTTCTGAGAGGCATTCAAAATAGATAAGACAAAAGCCATTGGAAAAAGCAAGTATTGGTTATGCTTACACCACTGCGAAAGCTATATCTGCAAGACCTCAGGCGACTGCAAAACCCATTTAAAACCTTGATGGCAGCCAGAAGTTTTTTCACTTTCATGGCATTTCATTTACATCCTCTCCCCGTGACATTTCAGAACGTTATGAAACTATACCTGTGATTTTAAAGGATTCGGGGACAACCGTAGTATAACTCCTCGTGAGCGATTCTACTTCCTCCTCGCGCTAGTATTTGTGGCTGCATTGATCCGTCTTATCAGTGCCTGCAACGCTTTACTTTCTTTGTCAGATTACCATTCTAATAGGATCCACCTCTGCCTGCGCTGTGCCTTTATCACTTGGGTAAACTCACACACATGCGTCCACACAGCCAGTTCACGGAGAGCTTATCCAGACACTTTGTCCAGTGTAAATAAGCTTCAGACAGCCTGTTACCTGCTATTGAGAGCGGCAGATTGTTCACTTACTGACCTGTGGCCTACATTACAATGCCGCGATCGAGTGCCTTTCCTTCACTTCCTCACAGGTATTTGTAAAGTGTGGGCATCGAGGGGTTAACTTTTTGAATAACCGATGCTCAGATACTAAACGTTTAACATTTAGGGCGAGACACTACAGGCAAAACTGATTTTATTTTTCAGTTTTACGTTTTTTGGTCAAGTTGCTCTCTCAACATAACATTTCCGCTTTCATGTGGAAACAACAAACTTGTCCAGTGTTCAGTTAAAGATGTTTTATTCTTCCATTGAATCCACTTCATCCATAGATTTCTCTGGGACATTGTAACTTCAAAAGCCGTTTTCTTAAAATGCATTTTTGTCCCATAGAGACATAAAGATCAGCCTTAAAGTAGATCCCACACACACAACTGTACAATCTGGGACTCAACAAGATTTTGATGAAACGTACAAAAGGATTTTTTGACGTATAATTCTAAAACTGATTTATTAAAGTTTAATTTTTAAAAATTAGGCAAACTTTGAATTTTTAGGACAATTTTCAGTCAAATCTAGTTTACTCAAAAACTAAATAAGGAATCCAAAATCCCCTCTGGAAAGTTTTTTTGCAACTAATATGTGTACAAAATTAATTATGAAATTGTAATCTGGTTCTGTCCATTTTTCAGATTTAAATTTCCCAAATATGTGCAATTTTGCAATTTTTACACATAAAATGCCTTATTTCTACATGAAAACATTAAGTGATGAAAAACTTTTTTCTTACATATATGTGAGTAAACTACATGAGAAGTTTCAAATTGATATCTTTAAATTTAAGATTGTTTCCTATTCATCTGCAGTGTCTCACCTTAAGGACAATTTAAGGGCAATTTAATGAGATATTGAAAATCTGGTGTATGTTATATTGTTATTTTACTTTTACAATAATCACATGATCACGGAATGTACCATCGCTTTAGTTTTCATTGCACTGCACTGCTTTAAATACAACTCAGTGTAAACACAGTCTCCTGATTTCAGCATCCTGGATATGACAGTTTTCTGGTTCTGAGAACGCGGGATATTCACTCTGGGATATTCTGATAGTATCCAGAATACTGCGGCGTGTCAGCGCAGTATCCTGAATTCCTCATGGATTTGGCAGGAGCAGCTGATTCCCAAAATGACTCAAACTTCTACCAGGGCTTTTTAAAAATGTGTATTATTTAATCATCATAAAACAATAAAGTAGTCTACTGTGGCTGTGTTGCTCTCGGACTAAACTGTTGCTGTGGGACTACATTTTTCCACTGCTGAAAACAACTTTTTATTGAAGTTGTTACGGCGCTCTTCAGATTTATGTTCTTATATGAATCTTGGCCTTTTGTTGTTTGAAATGTGCTAAAAAGTCATAAGTTAGCAACGTTGGTGATATGTTTTAACTCCTTGCCAAACCTGTGCCATAGTTACCATAGAATATGGATTTTGGCCCTTGTTTTCAAAATGGTTGCTAGGTAACAGATGTGGAATTACCTCCATATATGTCATATTTGCTGCCCATGACCAACCAGGAAGTAACGTTATAAACTTCACGAAAACTGTCAAACTGGGGACAAACAGGAAAAACGCAAAAAAAAAAAAACCTAAAATATAATCATCTTCACGACATTTTAGTGAAATGTGATGTTTAACCTGTAATATGGACTTTAAAAAATGATTAATCAAATAAAAAAGTGTTAATGGCGTTTAACATATAGTTTGCATACACAGTCTCATTAGCCGGTGTGAGTGGTAAACCTAGATTCTGTTTTTAGTGACTTTAATTGTCTCTCTAAATTGGACTTAATTTGTCAGCTGAAATTGCGTGATGATGATTGGCACAGCGGGCGATGAGATTTTTAACTGTTGTACGCCACACTAATTGGTCGCTCACCCGGCCTCATTTACAAGATCCCGTCACGACTCTTCGTCTCTCTAATAACAAGCACAAACAATTCACCCTCGGCGTCTATAGCATTTGTTTATTTAAAGCCGCCACAGAGATCTTTTGTAGACTTTCCCCATTTTGAATCCAGGCTAAGGGCTGCCTCTCCAGAAATACATTTAATGAATTTGTGTAACAACATGGACCCTGCACTATAAGCTAGCGAGCAAACCCTTACCTCCTAATCTGCCGCCTTTATTTTTAGCTTTTTGCATCTTGTTAAAGGTTTTTAGAGTGCCCAAACTGTGAAGGCATGCCCGGATGTATTCACTACAAGTCCATAGCATAATTAGGCATTTACTGTCGATATAAATGAAAATACAAAGCACAAAGGCGGCAATCAAAAGAGCAGGTGCCATCAAAAGACAAGTAAAGACCGAATGAAAGGAGTTCAAAGCCACAATGCAGGTAGATTAAAGTAAAAAGAGAGTGGAAAAAGAGGAAAACAATTGTAAACAAGAGAGTAAATGATGCAGCTTTTGATGTTCACAAGTTTGTTTCAGTTCATTTGTCAGTGCTACATTATGGTCTATGCACATATCTGCTTTTTTTCATTTATAAAAAAAATAGCTAAAGTCTGGAAAACATTGGTGGAAAGTAACAAAGTGCAAAAGTAAAAGTACTGTACAAGAGTAAAATTTTTAGGTATCTATCTTACTTAAGTACATTTTACAGTAGACTTTTACTTTCACTACATTTCAGAGCATGTGTCTGTACTTTCTACTCTACTGCATTTTTTAACTGGACTGAAAAGTAAATGTATATTTTCTTAATGTTTTAGACCTTCTGAAAAGGCTGAGGGGTTTATTTTTTTAGCACATTTATGAACACGTTTTTTTTCTAGTTCCCTTAGAGCAAACAAAATAGCCTCTATAGAGAACAATAACCTGAAAAGTTGCCTTTACTGACCAAAACTCAACAAAATAAATCAGTCAAGGTTACAATCTGACGCTTAAATAGTTCTCCAAACCAAAGATAATTACTTTTAATTTTTACTCTTAAAGTACATTTTAAAGGAGTCAAAGCAATACTTTTACTTGAGTAGATTTTAAAATATGAGACTTTTAATTTTACTTGAGTATTTTTTTGCTGTTGTATGTGTACTTTTACTTGAGTAACAAAACTAAGTACTTCATCCACCGCTGCTGGAAAACTATGAGGGCTGTTTCAATGGTCCTACATTCAAGCCTTATCTGAGTGTGGTCTTGTGCAATTGTCTGTTATTATATGCCATTCTCCTTTCTAAATTGTTCTTCAGAATTTCCCATGTTACTTTTTTAATAAAAAAAAAATCTGCAATGTTTAATTTTCCAATTAACCTCTCTGTACCTATGTCTCATTGTAGGAGGAGTGAAATTAATTTGGTCAAACAGTATGTTGTAAATTAAGCTCTCAGTGAGAAAATCAGACTCTTGTGCATGTCTCAGTAGGTTGTGTTCACGTTCTAGAATTTGATTATGTCTGAACAGGAGCCACTTTTTCCTATTCAGCATATTGGACTTTGGCATGTAATAATCAAAAGGTAAATTCACAAATGTTGAACCTGATGACTTCTCTCTGTGACTAAATATTATAGCAAAAACCTGCATTGCCCTCTATATTGACCATTTGAATGTTGTGCTGTCACGTGAACCAGTGGCGGACTTACCATTAGGCAACAGGGCCCCCAACTTGAAGGGGCTCCATTAAGATGCGATCATCATAGAAGCAAGGTTCTGAAACAGTTGCTATTCTCTCAATATAATGTAAAGTAAAGATGTGCAGTGTACTTTTAAACAAGAAAAACATTGTCTTGGATTGTTAAATGTATTCATTCTGCCCAAGCAACCTCCAACCCCCTAATAAAGCTAAATAGTAAATAACATATAGCATTTTAAATTTACAAATGAATCATGTATTTAAATCTGGTTAAAATGCACCAACAAACGGGAAATATGGTCCGATTCCTTAAACATTCAGCTTTTTTCAATAGTTAATTTACCACCCCAAATTTATGAACCTGTCACTAACAAAACGAAAACTTCCTTATTCAAGAGACACGTCTAAAAAGAGGGGCCTAAATTTGCCTTGGGCCCCTAAATTCCTAGGTCTGCCACTGATGTGAACGCAACCAATTTCATTTTCGGGCTGACTAACTTCTGCTTTGCCCCCTGAAAGTTGTGGAGCATTATTACAAAGCATCAAAAAAAATCAGGCCGACTTTTGTACTGTATGTATTGAAAAAGTCGGTAGCACATTATAATACCTTTTAGAACTGAAAACATGTGAACAAAGACTTCATTCATAGAAAGAGTTTATTAAGAATGATTCAACCCCTATATAAAAAGCCTGAATCATTCTTAGTAAACTACTTGTTAGTCTTTGTTTAGCTTTTTGAAGGAATGAATAAGTGAAGTCAATATATAGCGGTACTGGAAAGTGATAGATGCATTTAGAGCTAAGAGTTTAAACTTAACTTGCTCTGTCACAGTTTCAAACATACATTTCTCTTTCAAAAAGCAAATGTAAAAGAGAGTTCTGCATAGGCCCCTTGCTGCTTGAAACAGCCCTAAGAACAATAACCTGAAAGAATACCCAGCACTGAGCAGAAAAGATGGCAGATTTGTATAACATGCCGACTCTGAGTGAAACGACATGTAAGTAGATGAAAAGATGAGCCCGTGAATGCTTTGATCATCCCGAGTGAAAAGTGGATGTCAGCTGATGACCGGCTGGTAACAGGGTCATGGAATCCTCCTCTGATGTTTTAAGTCAATTCAAGCAAAAAGAACAAGTTTGAGGGATTAACACCACCAAACCGGAATTCAAGAAAAACTGTTTGCATAACTAAATAACACTTTCATAAGCACTGATGGCGTTGACTTGTTTTGCGTTGAATTACACAAAATTGCACAATTTTTTTCGTGAAAGTTATGACATGACTTTGGTCGAGCCATTCCAAACTGACGTGGGTGGTCGTGTCCTGTGTGGCCTTTGCCAATTTAAACTGACTCGATGAGCGGTTTATAATATAAGAGATTAACACAAGATTAAGCTCATGATGTAAAGTGTGTAAATGTTGGGAGGCTCAGAGTACGGCTGCCAGAATTATACTTTTGAGCAATAATCATGGTCTTATTTCTGATGAAAGTGTTTAATTACAGTCATTTGGTTGCGCGGTAAAAGGGTCCTGTCGCTAGGGGTTGGCGGTATTGAGAGAAATGAATACCTCTAACGACAGTCAGATGATCAGATATTATGTCAATCCAAGAGAAATGTGTTAAAGTATGTCTTTATATCTGATAGTTGGAGTTTAATTATAAGACGGTTGCAAAACGTCTGTAAAATGAATCAGAAAAGTGCAGAAATATCACCTTATGGAGCTCACCAGTCCTGCCGCTTCGAAGTTTGCCGTAGTTCAAAAAGTTCTCATTAATTTTTGCCGTAGACTTTTAGAAAAATTAAAATATTAAGAGTTTAAGGGCAAGATGAAGGTTAGCTATGTGCCATCTTATGTTTTCAGCCCAAAAAACACAGGTAAAACTTACAATTTGGCAAAATATTTGAATAGCTTAGCGTTCAAATTAACTTCTTGGTTCTTGTGCTCACTGCTTACAACACAGCTGATTTGCAGATGGGGGGGGGGCTGATTATTTTAATCAGCTGTTTTTGCAGCATTTTTACTATACAGATACTATGTATTCTATTACGGCTGCAACAACTTACTTAATCAAAAACGAATCAATTATTAAAATAGCTTCGAAAACATGCCATAAGCTGAAAGAAGAGGTTTTATGACTACGATTTAGTCGCAATTGCATGAAAATGAAGCAGGAAATGTGTAAATGTAGTATATTTGATGAAAACACTCTTTTGTCCCTATATGTACTCCACCAGGATCCTCAAACGGCTTCACTTCAGCTTCATCTGTGTCAAATTTAGTAAAAATCTTTTTATTTCTTGACTTTTGCAGCCCTATTCCATATTGTAATTTTTCATATTTTCGAGATATCATCTACATTTCAATACATTTCCCACCTCTCCCCATCGCTCCTTGCATTTTTACCAATCCACAGCAACCAAAATAAACTCAGACCCATCGGAATACACCATTTGAGATTTGTCCAGTCCATTATGCAATTGTAAATGATGCAACAACACTAACGAACTCCTCCTTTAATTGTCCGGCTCCCTCCACGTCCACCTGCCGCCTCCCCGCACGTGCTGCTCCGGTGGGCGCCGCTGTTCGCTCCCAGACGCTATCAACACCTGCACGTCCCGCCGCCGTGAGCGAAGAGGTGCCGGTGTCTTGGCAGTTTTCCACACCGTGCCAATAATACGGAGGCGCTACTGTAAACACGCTCGGCTCGGCGCTGTGTGAGTGGTGGGCTATTGTTCATTGTTCGTAAACACACACAGGATACTGAGGAGTTCTTCTGGGGGCCCACACGCTACTGCTCAAAAAGTTTTTGACGCTCATGCAACAAATTCAAAGAGCAACAAACAAAAACAGGTTTTTCAGGAGGAGGGCTCACATCGTCAACAAAAAGTGCAGCTGAGGTTAGAAAAGTTGCGATCACTTTATCTGTTTAGTTAGCGTGGCCGCGGATGACTGGTTCGGGCTTTGTTTTGTTTGCTTACGTGCTGGTGTTTTCTGCTTAAAGGAGCGTGCAGCGCTGACTGAACATCCCGGGTCACTTGTTTTACAGTGTCATGTTGTTTTGTTAAGATGCATTATTTCTACAGGCTTCCTTTTTGTGCACGACTTAGGTCTTTATTAAAATGAAACTAGCCTGATTTACATTTATGTCATTGTTTAAGAATTTTTGGTGTTCATAAATACATATCATCAAACTCCGTATTTGCAGGTAAAGTGGAGGAGAATTCACATACTTGACATTATCCACAAACTTTTTTGCCGTTTTAGAGACTGTGGATTCGTTCTGCACCCTGGGATGTAGAAATGATCAAGAGCAGAGGAAAGAAAGATATTCTCTGGCTTTATTCTCTGGTCGTCTGTGTTTTTAAACTTCTTTTATTGGTTTCACATTCTATTATCTTTTATACAGTTGTTTTATTTGATTTTAATAGTTTTATTGTCAGGACTAGTAAAGTTAAACAGAGTTATACTTTTTATTTGTTTATTTGTTTGTTACTTTTTTCTATATTGTGCAGCACTTTGGAAACCGTTTCTGTTTGCGAGATGTGCTGTGTGAATAAATTGGATTGGATTGGGTTTACAAAGTTCCAAATTGACAAAAAGGGTCTAGCAGCAAATAGAGCGGAACATGAACTAAGCAAATAATGTATATATTACATTGATTTGGGGATTGATTCAACCGTTGTCTCATAACAGTTAAAAATTCCATGCATTACTGATTGATGGTCTGTCCATTTGACGAAAGAGAAAAGAAACAATCCCAAATGCTTTTCGAAAAACACTATTTGCATAATTGACTGCTTTGAAATGTTGATCGTAGAAAGATCAGATCGAAAACTAAAATTAAACCAATGACTTTCGAGTTTTTATTCCATTGACGTGTGAATTAACCTACAACATGTTTTAGCTATTTTTGTCCTGATCATACAATTTTTTACAATGCTTTATGTCAAAGTAGGCTATATTTCACCAGGGACCATCTCCAGGGACCGTTTTTGATGACGTAAGAAGTTGAAAGTTAATCATACGTCCGGATATTGCAGATTTAGTGCGCAATCTACACAATCTATTCCCTTGAAAAGCACACCCAGGGCTAGGTAAGGGCCGCTAATGTATGTACTGTTTAGTTTTTAGATAAATTGTTGTCTAAAAACTCCAAACGCAGGCTAGTTTCCATTCATGCCGCTAACTCTTCCGTGCTAATTTGTCGCTCTTGGTAAATTTTGTCCCATGAGCTCTGTTTACTTTACTTTACTTTTGCCGTTATAGAAAAGCATGATTACTAATAGCTAGGCTTGCACAGTGTATTTTATAAGGCCCCTAGTGTACTTTTTCAATTGCTTATAAATAATAATTAGCATGTGTACTATACTTAACTTGAGCTATAACCCTACTTTAAGCACTGTTTTGCTTCATAACGGCGGCACAATCAGAGGCCTTACAAATGGTTCATAGCGCAGTCAATTTACTTTTTTAATTAACTTTGGATAGGCTACCTGTAAAGCACTTCTGTATCTGAAGGGCTTGTTGGTCAGGGAAACGCAGTATGAAAAGATCTTATATTTAGCGCAGCTCCGGCGTAATGAGATATTGACAGAAGTGGGCCCCGCCGGCTTTTCTTTATTTGGAGTAACAGTTATTGTACACATATGAGTCCAAAGTTTTTTCTGATGATTGAAGAAAAATACATTATATTCCAATTCGACTCCGCTCCATTTGTTTGTGTTGCTCTTGTTTTATTGCCGATTTTCCCAAAGGGTTATGATAAAGTGACTGTCAATTTTCATTTATACAGATTAGAGCAGTTTATTGTGTTAAGTTGCTTGTCACCGTTAACTTAAATAGACCGCTTGGCGCAGCTCAGCTATGACATCTAATTTCTGTAAGTCACTCACTTTGATGAATGCTTGTTGACGTTCACATTTGTTACTACTGTCAAAAAAAAAGGCACGCTCTCTCTTTGAAATGATATTGCCGAAACGAATCCATTCCTGACATCTTTTGAAATTATTCTGTTGCCTTTTCAAAAACCAGCAGGGGATTGTTGGTAACTTTCTACAGGTTAATCATACTGTATGGAAGAAAAATAAAACGAGGAGAAGTGGGATTCATCTTCCAGCTTCTGTGCAAGAATATAGGTCATCTCATGCACACTCGAACAACAGATCAAAGAATTTAGTGTCTGACTCCCGACATCCATTTTTAAATTTGATTTCGTCTGTGCTAAGAAGGTTATGTTTGTTAATCAGTGATTTAGCCAACTAAAATGTTGTCTGGAATGTGTCTAAAGGTTAGAAGGCTAGAAATAAAGTAGCCTAACCAAACTAATGTATCGTCTCACACTTAAAGGAGAGCCAGTTATTCACACATGTCATTGTGATAACTCAATCGGTTACTCTCAGCCATAACCATGCCAATACAAAATTATTTTCACAGGAAAACTAGGACTCAGTGATAACCCAGTCTGCACTTAATCCCAATACTTCCACAACAGCAGGAGGAAACAAACAGGCCCCGCCCCCCAACTTTACATCTTATTACGTTTACATGGACCTTGTTAAAATGATAATACAACTAGAACAGTAGTAATATATTATATTGGGCTTTCTGTGATTGCCAGAGACAGGTTGAACCTGCGTTGTTAGGTTTCAGAGGCATCCGATGTAGCCACTTTAACACAGAAGAGTCTGAACTTTTGGAACCATTGGTTTCAAGTTGTTTTCTCTGCTCATCAAACTTCAGATCAACAGTCAGGGACAAGCTCCGAGTTGATTGTGCAGTCACTCAATAGTGATTGTGATTATAGTATTTTATATTTGTGACTAAACGTTACAAATGAATGTTTGTGAATGTTTGTGTCAATAGAGATTGACAGAAAGGAATATTTAATAAAAATCAAGATATTTTGTATGGCATTGATTTGCCCAGCGCCTTGAAAAACCACTGGTATTTGTGTAACCCTAAGCCTTACTTTGTAAACCACAAAGTTAGAAAAATATTTGGAAAATCTTCAAATTAGAATTTTAGGCTTTCAACATGTTTTTTCCGACTCAAACTAAACATGTCATGGACATTAGTTACACACTGGTTAGCTCATGCCTTTGAACTTTTAATATCTAAAGTTTTCAAAAAGTGTATGCGGAAAATGAATGTGACATTTTCATCTGGAATCTCAACATCCATATCCGGATCACCGTACAACAACAGACCTGTTTATGCTCTTTTCTGAACTTATGCGTTAGCCAAAACACAAGGGGTCACTAAACTGGGCTTTAGTTGACGCCTAGAGGTGAGACTTCTTGATTGTCTTACTCAGTATTTACTACAACTAATCTGTGCTTTATGGTTGTCTCAACAATAAAATAAAGATAAAAAGACTAATACATATCTCATGTTGGTTTGAGTGAACTACATTGTTACTAAGTTGAAGTTCAAATCTCATCCAAGATCTTTGTTTAGCATGCATTTCAATAATTCATTCATTCCTGCCTCTGCTTATTTAGTATCTTGTGCCTGCAGGCTATGAAACATAAAGACTAGCATTTATAGCTCACCAGAGGCAAGTGAGAGTCATCTATACACACGTGCATTTCTTCAGGTCATAGAAGAGGACAAAATAATCATCTCCAACACCACTGACCAGCAACACAACAGCCTGCTGAGAATAAAATCAGCCAAGATTCAAGTGCTCAAATTAGGAGCAGAATTTAAAACATTCTTTTGTGGTTAGAAGTTTAGTTTTAGGCAGTCTGCTCCGGATGGATGGAAGTGATGACTTGGCTCAGGTTGCCGAGGTAATATGTAAACTTCTGTTGTGATGAACAGGTCCAAACTATCTTTTAATTTGATTGTGAAATACGGCAAGTTGGTAACAAATAATGTTTTTTCATTCGTTTTAAAGTTTACTGCAAGTCAAACTATTTTCCCTAACTGTTTCTACACTCAACCAAACCTTTAACCTTAAACATTTCCCTAACCATAACCCACTGAACTTAATTAAAAAAACACTTCAAATGAGTGTTGTCAGCATTCTAAAAATTCAAACTTGAATTGCATCAATCAATAGACAATAGACAATAGAATGTCATTTTCAACCGTATTTATCTCAGTTCCTTGAGATGTATGCTGCCATTGTGTCCTTGTGCAAGACACTCCCAGTGTTTGTGTGAATGGGTGAATGGTTCCTTGATGTAAAAGAGTGCCTCGAAGATGGAAAAGTGCCTTATGCCATTACCATTTACCAAGACCATTCTCAAATGTTTCAGGAAAGGTTGTTTGTCCTTTTATATGGATTTTCTATACTTTTTTATGTCATGACTAATCAAACGATTATTTCTATTGTACATTGACACTTTTGAAATAAATTTTTAAACAAATAAAAGTTGAAATATAGCGACAGAAGGCTTCAAGATCAAGAGGTTTATTCTTTTTGGATTTTTAAAATGTAATAATGCAACTGTTTTTCTTATTATATCGTTATTTCCGTACATATGTCGTAGAGTTGATTTATTTCACATAGAATTGGACTATCAAAACGCAACAACGATCATTTTTGTTGACTATTTTGACGATTAGTTGATTTATAGCTGCATCCCTAGTGTCTGATTTGTGATACTTTTGACCATCCTAATACCCAATCACAGCAGACCTGTGCATAATGTTTCCCAATTTCCACTTGCACAAAGCTCCAACTATAATCACAGCCATAAGGAGCTACTTAAGACAGCTTCATGCATATATCTCTGCTTGCTTTGTATGGTTATGTAAATATTTAAAATACGGATTCAGGGGCTTAGTTAGAACTACAGCTGGCGGCGTATTGGACGGCTTAAACAGCATATGCGTCGGGCCTCAGGTGCTGCTTCTTGTATGTCATTGTTTTGACTGGCATTTTTGCTAAACACTGAGGAATGCAAATAAGTTGGATGGATGCGTCTTGTTGATTTAACATTATTCACAGGTAGAGTTGCTTCTGTTGAGGTAATGAGACAAGATGAGGTGTGGTGGAGGTCTGTCTGCGAGTCCATCAAAATAGTATGATCCCGCATTATCCAGAGTAAGCTTGCGCTGGATGGCTCTGATTAGTCCTGCATGAAAGGCTAATATGAATTTAACAACCAAGACCAGATGTGCTCTCTCTTCTGAAGGACTTTAGAAATTTATCAGCACTTGACCCGACTGTAGCGCTAAAAGATCAGCGCTGGTGTGTGGATGGGCCTGCAGACTGACACGCCGAGGGCCGACGGCTCTTTTGCACGCACTAAAGTGTTTTCGCATCGCATTGCTCTGTTTGTCTTTGCTTATCGCGATTTTTCTTGCCCATCAGTTTGATCTCTTGATGATTTTCGCGCACATCTGGGCGTCTGGGATGTCCAAGTCCGAAGCCAAGAATCTGTACACGAGACAAAAAAGATGAGCACCTCCGTTTTGGCCTTTTGACGCTGAGCTCCACTCCGGGACATATAGGGATTCCCAGCTCCGAGACGGCTCTCAATCCAATCCATCCTTCCACTTGTGCTGTTTTTCTATCACTTGTTTTCGCACTGTCACACTTCCATTCCTTATCAAAAGCACGCACCAGTGTTCTGAACTGACAGAAACCCCGGTTGGCCCTTCTGTAATGACAAATTCTACGGGAGATTTTTTTTCTTTTTGGGTCTAGCAGGTTTGCACAGTTTCTTTAGAAGTTAGCAGACCTGGGAGCAAGACAGAATGACATGTGGCGTGCAAGGGTTTTGTGCACGGCATACTGATCCAAACCGGGAGTCTCGCTGGTCGTTGCATGTTATTGCGAGAAAATCCCTGTTTTGGGGATGCAATTGAGGAATTAGTCCGGCTGGGCCTGCCGGGGCTGTGAGCCATGTTACTAAGTTATCTGAAGCATGGAGAAGCTGCACACTCTCTATCCCCTGTGTGTGGCTAAGACAATGAATAAGAATTGCCGGCACAAGTGACACATTTGCAGAATATTTAATGTCTCCGAGCATGCTTGTTGTGCCCGGAAGCGTAGGAAAGAAGTCAGACAGATAGCGTTTTATCTGACGACTTGTTCCATAACAGTGATAGCGATTATTAATTAGCTAATGCCTTTTGGGTAATTAAAAGGGTTGATAATCTGACTGTTGTTGTGAATGATTAGTTGATGACGACAGTGACAGATGGGACAATGGCGAAATGGGGTGAAACTAAAATCGGAGGCGAGTGACTGTGTTATTTGCCGGCGCTAGGGCTGCGACAAGTTCAACTAATGTCGTAATCGAATAATCGTTAACAGATAGACATGGGCCAATATATATATATTTTGAGCTGATACTAATATCCAATATTCTTGCAGCTGTTGCCAATAGCTGATATTTGCGGATACCAATATAGGTAAGTATAAGTACAGTTCACAAATTAAAAATAAATAGTGACAAAAATAATAACAGATTGTATTTATGTTGAATATAAAATTATTTGTTGCATTACTGAGTAAACATAAGGCCATATTTTAGCCTATTTTAGATCTTTTTTTTCCATTTATACGCATTAGTCTGTCAAAAAAAGAGAATAAACCAAGTATCGGTTGTTGCTTTGATATCGGTTTTATGACTCTTGTACAGCTTGTACAGTAAACCTAATTGCCAGAAAATCTGTAATTTTTGTGTTTTTGATGAGAAACCTTTTTTGTGTAAATGTAATTCATCAGAACATCCTCAAGCAACATCACTTTAGCTTCATCCAGCTATAATTAAGTAAAAATCTCATATTTACCGGCCTTTCGATTAGCAAAATAATCGTTAGTGGCAGCCCAAGTTGGCGCTCCATTTATTTTTGCATGCAGCCATTTCTTTTTGTGGGGCGTTCTTGGACAAAAGAGAAATTACACCGACTGCTTTTAAGTGTTCGCAGTGTGTTCAATGAGGCATCACAACAAGTTTTCAGCATAGTAATAATCACCGCTGATCAATACATCTTGTCATGTAGAAAACAAAGAGAAAGAGTTATAAAAATTGTGCTATTATCAGGTCAGTCAAATCCAGGATGAAATTGATTATTCTATGCCGCGGGGTTAATACTGAAGCCCTTCCATTACAGAGCTGTCAATAACACCGTTTGCATTGGGAAACATGTAACTTCATTACACCAAACATGAGCCTCCAGAGGATTCAGTGCAGTCTTTGTTGTAATCGCTCCCAGGAGATTAGCACATCCCAGCGTGTTGTTTTTGATCATTATTCAGAAGTATTGAAAGGAACATAATTACACAAAAAAGAGAGAGAAAGATATACAAGTTCTCTACTAAAACTTTTCCTACATTTTTAAACAAACTGATCCCTCTCGGATAAAATGTACAATACTGAATCACAGTCTGCTGAAGATATTTTTCTCAAAAAATCTACCATATACTTTTGTTTGTGAGTATTTATGACAAAGTTCCTGGTACTTTTTTTTAGTTTAATACCCCATTTGAAGAGTGTCCCGGAACCAGCTTTGGGGACTTGTTCTTATTTCCCTATTGGATCTGAAAAGTTTGTCAAAGTCAGAAAATACGGTTCTGGAATCTTTTTGTAACACGAGTACATTTGCAGCATTAACTTTACTGGGAAATATGTTTATTTGGAAATATGCTTTGTTCATTTTTTGACTTAAACAAACTTTTCTGATCTAATAGAGAAATAATTTGGCCTCAGTAGCACCAAAAATAATTCTTGAATAACTAAAAGCCTGAATAACAGTGTTTTATTGTTAATTTCCTTGTTTGTTTGAGCTTTTTGTAAATGTACAGTTTTATATGCAGGTTTCCAAAGATTAAAAGGAGTAAGATGAAGGTAAAAAAAAGTAAAAAAGTTAGACCCACTTTCAGCCACTGTCCCTGTGTGAACATGAGTAAGGGGCACTGAGTGGGGCCTCGCACTAAACAGGGACTGGAGACAGGGACTAGTTCTTGGCACCGTCCCCTTCCTCGCAGTCGTGTGGGAGCATGAAAGCTCCTTCGTCTCTCTTCGTTGTTGTGCTTTGTTTTCTGATCTCAGTTGCCTATCCAGAGTTTGCGTTGGTCCGACATGGCCGATGTTAGGTTTGCCTGGTGCGCCCTCTCTTTTTGTGCCCTTGCTAAGTCTGTCTTTGTAGTAGTTTGCTTTTCACATTCATTTTGATGTTCCTTTGTTCTTGTACTGAAACTCCTCCCTGAATGATTTAGTGCATGTTTTTGGTATTTTGTACATTGTGTAGCATTTTTTATCTGGTTTTTCCAAGGGGTGACAGCTGTTCACTGAAATCTGTCTAGGTTAAACAAACCTACTTCGTCTTAAAACCGAACAAACAAAAGTATAAAAAAAGAAGACATGATGAATTTCATTAATAAACGCAGCATATTCTCCCTTCATCGCTGCCACGTCTCCACTTGTCTTGCTCTAGGCGCCAAAGTTTATCCATAAAGTAGGTTTCGAACTTCATTCCTACATCTGTTGAAGTCTTTTTTTTGTTCAAATACATACAAAATATATAGGCATCAAATACATTTTCCTCCCAACCGATTTAAGTTCAGATATGAGTTTGAATCAAAGAATTGCAGCGAGGTTTCTTCACCCTCCGCAGTAATCTAGTGAGCTTTAAGTATATCCTTTCTCGTTCTCATTACAGACACGTCCTGGATCTAATCGTTTGGACCACGTTTTCTGTCCTTAGTTTTAATTAAAGCCCAGCATCGGCGACCGTAGTGGAGCTAAGTGGTACGAAGCCTGACTCCGGCTATTCATCAGCTGCGTTACCTCCTCTGCACTGTGAACGCTGCACACTGTCTCTGCTTAAACCCATTTGACTGTGATTACTCTTTGTCACACAACATGGCCGAGGCTCTCACCACAGGCTGTTGACCTCTTGAATGATTACCGCCTGATTGCCCTTCACACACCCCCTCCGCACCAAACATCCAATCCAAACCTCAGCAGATTTGGAAACATTTTGATGCACTCAACAATTGCCCTCAGTTGTTTTTTTCCCCCGTCTTGCTAATGAGAACTTTGCAGCCAGCAGTCGATACAGCTACTTCTCTGTATCAATCACGACTTTGAAATCCTTCCCAGTCACAAGCCAAAAAGCCTAAAAGTCCTGGTGACAGGCCTTATGCCACATGTGGGAGACAGAGCAGTGCAGGTCCTCCTTATATATTCTGCAAACAGCTTGCAAAAGTCTGGGAAACGACAGCAGGTATGTCAGGTCGCGCTGTGATCAAGGTCAATGCTAAAACGTCGATGAAAAGTGGATTTCGACAGACGTAGGGATAGGATTTTCTCTATTTATTTGAGTTAAGAAAAGAGATGAGGGTTTGCATAAGGGAAAATAGTGGAGCTTAAGTGAACGATTGAAAATATATATATATCGATGGTGATATTCAGCTCGTAATATGTCATCACACACGTCAATGGAAGGACACGCTCAAGAGTCACACACAAGCAGTAATTCTCCCTGAGGTTATTAGGTCTAATTATTTTTGAGGAGAAAAACGTTCAGAATTGAAAAGCCCTCAGAAAATCAAATAAGTCCATGTACCGTGTCACTGCGCCACCACCCGACTATTGAATCTTCATTTCCTTTCATATTATTGCCTGGCTGCTTTGCCTTGCATTAGGTAAATTTTTACACAGCGAGCCGTGCCGGAATGTATTTTTTTTGTTTTTTTGTAGCTGGCTTGTGCGCTCGTCACAAATATTTCCGTATCTCTGGTTTCAAAGGCTGTAATCATCCCTAAAAATGACTCATTGCAAACTTCGACTCAGGATGGGAATATCCTCTGGAATCCACCACAGTTCCGATTCCATGATTTGACGCAGTGGTGCAAGGAGACTTCACATGGAGCCCTGACACTTGTGCGTGACTGTTTTTTCTATTGCCTTTTCAGTGAAACTTTGGGTCAAAATCTCCGACAGATAAAGAATAAAAACAGCTTTTTTGCCTGACACTTTGGCTGCTCCCGTGCTCTCTGCATATTGAGCCCTGTTTGGATGGTTGTAGAGACATTCCTACAAGCTACGACTGACTGTTATGCCCAAAGCTCGCATATAAACAGTTTTACATTTCAGGGAGCGATACAAATTTGTTATTCTGTATTCATTCTCCTCTGAGCAAACACATTGTGCTTTCATACAATTTCAAACAAATTTTCTCATTAAATTGACACAAATTCTCCAATACTTTTTTTGTATTTTTACGGTGTTGCTTGAGGCTACAAAATTAATTTGAAATTGACGCTTTAAAAATTCATTCTTGAACCGCAGTTGTCTTTTTTAGAATCTCTCCTGGCTCTCATACATTATATATTGACACAATGTTCTGCAAATTGCAAAGCATTGGTGAAGAATTTATTTCTAACTTGCTGCTTGCGCTGTAATCATTCTGTTTTCCTGTCACTCCTGAGATGGCACAGGATGGGAAGGTTATTATTAAGTGAAAAGTGTCTGTGTGGCCCAGTAGGCTATAGTGGCTCAGTTATCGGTGTGTTCATGCACTTCTCCAGGAGTCAGACAGTGTGAAATTGCAGAAAGTTGAATGCTAAGGCCTGACATTGAGTGCGTATTTATTGGGGGCAATGCAGCTGAACCACAAAAACCCGCTTCTCCTTAACTTTTTATTATTTATAATCTGAAATATAAATTCCAACACCAGTCAGGCTATTTACACCGTGATGTCTTACGCTGTCATTTTAAAAGGGTTATATTTTATTCAAGCCTGGCCATGCTGTTTACTGTACATAACACACATTCTGTTTCCCTAGCGTCCCAAACATAATTTCCAAGCTTAATTTGCAATGTTTGTTCAATCAGCATATCCCCATTAAAAATAAATTGGATTCCATGTCAATATTTGCCTTTATTCTACCTTGATTTATTTGCGTCACCTTAGTATCAATGCTTCCTTTGCACATTTGTTATTATAGCCTAGATTAGCTGATACCGCACCACCAGCACAATCTCCATGACCTAGGAAATACATCAGCAATTGCCCACGCGCCTCTGCATACAACAAAAAACCTAATTGTCATCATGTGAACTCTACAGAGGTTGAATCTCGCAGACCTCGATAACACCTTCAACAAGATGAAGCATTTACACCTTAATCACAGGAAGCCAGCCACTTTCTAATTGGGAAACACGCAAAGACGAAGAGTCAAATAAGCTTCTAGGCTTTAGGCTGATGAGAGTGCTATAAATGTCAGAGGAAGCTGGGCTCAACATCCTATTTCTGTCCATGAGTGCTCCATATTTTCATACAGATGTATTGCAGGGAAGAGGAGATGTGGCTGCTGGATGGCCAGCACAGGAAGCGTAGACTCCACTCCACAAGTCCCCGCAGGAACCTGTAATTGGCTTATAGACATTCCACTAAGGATTACCACCCACTCCTTATTTGTGTTGATAAAGAACTATATTAAAACATTTTCTTTGGCTCTCCAAATCGCATTCAGGCAAGTGTCAAAACGCGCTTTGTATCAGCTTGCCTGTTTGATCTGAAATTAACACCTATATTTGTGTTTTTATTTGCCGAATTTAGCGGAAAGTTTGGCCCACACCTTTATGGGCCTTAAAGGAGACAAATTATGTGTGTTAAACTGTAACATACATCGATCGTAATTTTACATTTTGTTGATCGTAAACTGCAAAATAAATTTAAAACGGCTTGTTAATAGAAATTAACCTTGACTCCCGGTTCAGAAGCCCCGCCTTTTCATATAAATCAAACGCACTTTTTCATAGTGCAGCGCGGTGTTTTGTTGTTTCATACCTTGACATGTTTCGAATGCACTCTTGAGATTCGAAACATGTCAAGGTATGAAAAAAACAAAACACTGCACTGGTCTGTGAAAAAGAAATTTGATTCATATTAAATTGAAAGACCAAATGAACTTTTTTGATGTGACCCGCCTTTTCATAGTTTCATTTCACCAATCAAGGAGCAAATTTTACATTTACTTACTAATGACTATACAAAATGTTTTAACCTTACCTGTTTGACCCGGAGTCAACATTTTTGAATAAACGCCACTATGTACGGGGAGGTGGGTATAGGGGTAGGTGAAAACAGGAATTTTTCTGAGCGCTCGAGCCTGAAATGCAGCAGAATACAGAATTATTCAAACAAGAATCCATACTTTTTTCTTTTTTTATTACATAATATGTTCGCTTTAATGAAAGTAGCTGTGTATTTTTAATAAGGTAATAATAAGATTGGTTATTGTTTGTAAAGTTGATTATTTGAAGAGATTATTTGATAGGACAATTTTTATTTATTTATTTATTTAACAGGACCATGTACAATGACATTATGCTCGGGGGCAAAGATGATTGCACCAGATTATAGCTATGCAAGCTAATTTCCATCTGCAGTCCTGGATAACGTGCATTATTTACAGTGCAACAGTTTTCATTCAGTCTCTGACACTCAATCATTCACTTATATTTACGGAGACGTTTACTAGCCCTACTTACGTCAATCAATGTTAGTAAAAAAATGTAAATAAAATAAAAATAAATAAACTTATCACTATGTGGAAAAGATTTTTTACTCCCTCGCTTTGCGATAAAATGTAGCTGGACAAATGTTACCTGGACCACGTGGTTGACTTGGTGGCCTTGTAGACCTCGGTGGGCGTGGTCTATCCTGACCCGCCAAGCTAACTTACTTTCTTACTTTTTGAGCTAACTATCTACATTTTGCGAGTGTAATATGTATTCTACAACTTGTATTTTTTACTTAGTTTAAAGCCAACAGAGACACTAGACAATTTAGGCTTAAGCTATGGAAACATCAGGTAAGTCCTTCTGTTCTATGTGAAATGCTAATTATTTTTAGAGGTAGTTTTTGGTCCAAAAATCTTTAATGACCGCAGATGTTGAGAGATAATGAAGACAACCCTCTTGCCAAATGAATGACTCAATGCGGTGTGCCAAAACTAAACAGCTTGATGTCTTATAGTTGGTGCAGCTCATTATTAAAACGGAAAAGCCGCATGTGTTGAGTCTGCAGGGAGGTATGCGCAAAGTGGGACAACAGGATGTCGTCGGGCAGAAAACCTGCCATCTTCATGACAGTTTTTGGTCTTGTATGACTTGTTGTAAGTCTCTTCGCTCCCCCTGGCACTTGCATTGAATGAATCGCCTCTCTTTTATACAGCGGGTGTGCCACCTGCCGGTGCGTCACTGCGCTCTGGCCAATAGTGACGCAGGGACTCTGATGCGCCCTTGGAGATCCCGCTGCGCCTCGCACCCGACGCTGTTCAATCTGCGGCTCGCTGGCAGCTGAAGGTGGCGGACCTCGTTAGCTACAACCCACTAACGCGTTTTGCATTTGAATGGACTTCTCCGCTGCTGTGCCAAACACGGACCCGTGACAAGTTGGAGTGGATTGCTCCGTTCTATCATTCTACTTGTAGACGGCTCCTGACCTACGCATATCCAAATGCAAAGGTAAGAGAACGACACAAAGTTTTTATTCGTCTGTAGAACTGACTCCACTTTCGACTTTCCACTCGTCTAGTGCCTTTACTTTACGCACTTAGTTTTACGCACTCGGAATAAATAACTTCATCTTGTTTTTTGAAATTGTAATTAGGCTATGAGTAGATACTATAGCAAGCTCCGTTGTTCATGGTTTGAACCATCTGCTGTTTTCATCGCAACACGACATTTAGCGGCAGTATTTAGGGCAGGAGTGCTGCTGGGGTTTCCCTCAGCATCACCTTTCACAGCCGGCTTCTGTCTGTACCGCTCTTTTGACTCTGCTCCACTGCGCTGCGTGCTGCTCTGTCAAACCGGATTGCATCTTAAAGTTAATTAAAATCGACAAATGGCTCTCTCATGAATAACCAGAATAATATGAAAGTTAATTTAGCGAAAAAGTAAGGACAAAACGTATTTGTCAAGGCGGCAGCGCGTGTATCCGTCTCCTTGTGATTATTTGACTGATCAGTTATTAAGTGTTTGTTTGTCATTGTTGCAGGCAGACGAGAGGAAATTAAGAGTGGCCTTACATGGCAGTGTCGTGCTGTCATGAATGGGGAATAGTGATTATTTATGATGTCTCTAGAAAGCTATGTGAAGGAATGTTCCCTCTCTGTGACCTCGGGGTACTTTGACATTGTACTGGATAATGAGTTAAGGCAGAGCAAATGGCATCTGTGCCATGGTGCAAATATTTTCGTTTAGTCCATGACCAGTTATTCATCATACAAGTTTTGCAGCTACACAGCACAGCCTACAGTGTGCTTGTTCCTTCATTACAGAATAAAAAGCTCTCAAGTTTAACATTTGATTTTGTTTTATATTTCAACAATGCAGTGTGTTTTAACATCAATATATCAACAATGCCAGTGTCCAAACGCAGAGGCAAATGAGAGCAGCATCATTGTGATTGCACAGTCTAAAAGGTGAGCAGGAGTGTGTTAAGATGATTATGACTTTCCATCGCTGGTTCTCAGTAGGGCGGACTTTCAGGCGAGGAAGCAGAGACACAAAGAGAAAGGTGAACAGCAGCCTACCCTTGAGTGTGATGTATTGTTTCAGCCCCAGTCAATATCACTTGAGTAATGTTTTTCTTCATGTTTTTCCTCGCGTGATAGATGGTTTTGTTGTGCGTGATGTTACCCTCTTATTGATCATCGTTATGACTTTCCCAAATGGTCCGTGGGTGGAGGGCGCCGCGCCGTTGACCACAGCAAATATCAAGTACTAAAAGTTCAATGTAATGTACTGTTGCACAGATCTTAACACAGCACGTTTGAGCTCTTGTCTTTACAATTGACTATCTCGCTACTACTGGTAAAAGATTATTGTTGAGGAAGTATTATAAAATTGTCCAGATGGCTGAAATCAAAACTGCTTAAGGCAATTTTAACTTCTTATCAAAATTGTGCCTTTTGGTTTTGTTTATGTGCGACAGATGTTTTGGGAATACAAGAGGCAAAACAAAAAGAATAAGAGCACATTGCGACATTACTCAGAATAGGACTGCACAATATATAATAAAAAAATATATATGTATCGTTATCGCACTTGTTATTTTCGTGATAATGATTAAATGCATTAATCTTGCGTTTCTTGTGCGCTCGAGTTTTTACTTTTGACCAATCACTCAACTGTGCACCCCCAAAAGCGCCGTTTTGTACAGTACAGATCCGGCAAGTGAATGTGTTTTTTGTTAAAGTTCTTGCTTCAAAAACTTTTCCACTATTTCATACAAACATAAATGAAGGTGAATAAAATGTCTGAAATGTTTAAAATGCCTGAGTAATGTATTTATATGGTTTGCGGAGTAATGGACAAAGCAACTTCAGGTTTTAACACTCCAATGTCTCCAGTGTGTGTATATTTGAACCTAAGCTACTACATTTTAAAGTAAGAGTTGCGTTATCTTTTATACCTGCAAAAGAAAATAAAAATATATGCAAATGAGGAAAAAATATCGTTATCGTAATACATGAGACCCATATCGCGTATCGCACTAATTTCCCATATCATGCAGCCCTAACTGAGAACTTGTACACTTAAGCTCTAGACTTCAGTTAACAATTATGCTTCCACTTTTGAAATTTGACCATGTTGCACATTTTCAACCACATCTCACACATCTCACTTCCTGGCCACCAATCTTGAAAGTTTGGAGATAAATCCATATATAATTTCTCTACAAACAAACTATAAAAAGAAAACATGGCAGCCTGCAGTAATTGAAAGAGAGTTGTTTTACGACCCAAGCCCCCGGCCGACAGCGCGTAGGGACAGGCTTTACCAGGCTACTTTTAGTGCCGGCAATAGGAGACATGGATAGGTATTTTACGGGAGTCAGCTGGCCAAACAGACGGGCTAACTCCTCCATTGGGTTTCATTAAAGATCGTCTTGATGTTTAAAGCTACTTTAATCCACTTTCACAGCCATGGAGACCACATGAGAGGAAAGCAGCCCCCTCCTATCTTTAGCCAAGCATGTGGGCTAAAACTTTTCCATTCAGGTTCAATGATTAAAACAACTACACCCATTCCCTGTTGTTGGCCTTGAATTGTCTCATGTTAAACGCTCTTCCTATACGGAGCGATTGTGTGCCGGTAATTCGGACATCAGATAGAGCCAGGTCAATTAGTGTCCGGAGAATTGGCTCAACACAGCCCCGGTGTATTTCAGACTGAATTTGATTGAAGCTCTCTGCCTGAGGTGTGATTACTGTAAAGTCTTATGAGGTGAGTGCCTCGGCTGCTTGTCATTGTCTCCCCCTCCGCTGTTATTGCTAGTGTTGTCATTCCTCATTTGTAGCATCTGTTTAGCTTCTCTGACAGTGCCGGGAAAGACACTGACAAACCTCACTGGCCTCATAAACAGCTTGGATACATTGAGAACGATTTTTATGCAGTTGTTGTCCAAACAGAATACATAAAAAGCAGTGAACATTATTTATTATAGCTTTTATGCAATTGACGTTAGTACATTTTGTTGTCCCTGTGAGCTGTTTTGGTGTGCCGTGGAGGCAATCAAGTCTTTTTAACAGCCAACGTAACATGTGTGTAAAACCTACAGTCATCAGTCACTGACCTTTAGTTGTCAGTCTTGGCTGGGAGCTGTCCCTTATTGGTGGCAATAAGGTGCTCACCACTGCTTCAGCGTGTTTGCCTTAGGATATTGTGTACGTCCAGCACACAGCGACCCAGACACATGCACTCACAGGAATCAAGATAATGTGGCTACAGTTCAAAGGTCGGGTAATGGGCAGGGAAGGAGAGGTGATTGGGAGGCAGTGAGGAGGTCAATGGCGATGACTACAAAGGTTCACACCAGGCGCAGTGTCTCAGCTCTTTTACTAGCCTGCAGGAGTGTATATATCTACATTGGGCTACATATTGCATGTTCTGCATTTTGTGTCATCTCGCTATGCCATTGCAACTTCAGAAATCTGCTTGAATTTTTTATGAATCTTTCTTTGTCATACAGTATGAATTGGCTGATGTTTTGTTTTGAAGAGACTTATATATGACTGCTTTTATGTTAGAGCTCTGTCTGTTCTTAGCAGGTAAATCAATAACAAGTTGCCCTCTCATCTTAGCTGGACGTCCTCTGGGAGGGTTTCAAGGTAAAGGAGAGCGACGCTGTCCACGGAGAGAGAAAGACAGGACTGAAAGTGATAGTGTGGGCTCCTGAAATATGTATTTTCTCTTCAAGTCAAAGACCAAACTACTACGGCTGAAAGAAAGTGGATCTGTACCATTTTATTTCTCCACGTCTGAAAGAAAAACATCTGTCAGAAATTCCGCCAGCAGTTTGAACAAGCCGCGTGCAAATAATTACAGTTTGCATTCATTATTAGTGTATACCATTGCTACATACAGTATTGATTCAGTAAATATTGCTAGGGAAATGAAACCCTTGGCACAGTGATCAATCATGCATCTATTAGCGTCCCTGATCATAGCCATTTCTTTTTTTAGTTTCAGACATCGCCGTCATTCAATTTAGGTGAACAGTAGCCAAAATTATGGGATTTTTCTATTTCTATTTTCCACTCCCAGACTCCCCCGACACATTTTTATCATTTCCTTCTTGTTGCTCCTCGTTCAGGTGCTTTCACTTAGCCTGTCCGATTACACCTTAAGCCTTGCGTAAAACGACTGGAGGAGGGCTCTCTGTCTTAAACCTATGTAAACTACCTTGCCTTACAACATATTGAAACTATGCATTCGTGGAACATGGCCCATATTGTTGTGAGAACAAGCGCTTAGACGGTATATCATTGCATTGTTAAAAAGAAAGTCATCTTCAATATAAAGAGAAAACGATGTCTTTAGATGTGGATTCTGTCTGTCATCCAGTGTCAGCGGGGGATCACATTGGGCCTAAAATCACGATGCCTCTCGCTGTGCTGCTGTATGCATTTTCATAATGACATAGAGGGGTTGACAGTGACGCTCATAGATAAGTACAATACCTCCAAGGTGATATGCTGCATGCTTTGAATACAAAATGATTACTTCTAGGTAATACCCTTGCACGGCGCGAAATTATTTTTGCCTTTTGGACAATATAGGCATCTTTATGTGCAAGATGATACCCCTAAATGTCTGGGATTGCTTAAATACTTACTCGTTATCAGCTAAAACTCAGAAGTGGTGAATCAGACTGCCTTCATGTGTTACTCCAAGTGTTTTCTAATTTAAATCGTAAATGGAAACTGTTCGAAGTCCATTCACAGCGATATTCTGACTGATTAGCAACTACGCTGTGATTATAGCCCTGTCATAATGGCTTTCTGCAAATTTGTCAGCACGCTATTTCTTTTAAAATCATGTTGGGAAATGTTTGCCTCATTGCAGCTGAAAGATGTCTCCTGCCTCTTTTTGATCACTTGTTTGCTTCACCCTGTCAACTTTTCCCGTTTCAAAAGTATCTCATCAGGTGGATTTCAAAGTCAGTTGATTGTCTTTTAAGATTGCACGCGAAAGGTGTCGTTTTGAAGCGTTTATACTTCTGCCTCTGCAACCTTGTACCTCTAACTCAGGTCAGCAGTCGCTCAAAAAACGATCTCTTTGTGTCTCTCAATTTCATAACAGTTTGAATGTTTTGAGCAGTCTCGTCAGATTTTGTTAAAAGGATCATTTCAGCTGTACAGACGAAGGTGACGTTAGGGTTTTCATGCTACTTAGAGGTGTTGATTAGCTGCTGTGCCAACCTGTTGAGGTAATTTCAGTGAGGAGTTGCAGCCAGCTGGGTTTTTGATAAGTTTTGGCTTAAGCTTCTGTACAAAACGGCACTCTGTATAAGCGCGTGTAAGATCTAACCTACATGCCGCGTCGGTCAGGTCTACTGAGACAAGTCGCGATTTACATAAAAGTGCTGATTTGTGGCGGTGAGATTGATTGGTTTCATGAGTGTGACTGACTCCAGTGATCAGTAAATGAATGCTCTGCTCATTTACATGTATTCCTGTGTGCATGCTGCAGGAGGTAATGTTTGTTTTAACACTGACAACCTCACTCTGAAAGGTCTGACGCTCCAGTGATGGTGTCTTGCCAGTTGTGACTGTAAATATGATTTGATACTCATTAGTTTGAATGCTAAACGTCAACACTATTTTAAAATATTAATTAAGATTTCCGGTGGCGTCTTTTCTGCATCACATGTAAAAAGTGCACTTTGTAACTTTTCTGCTGACCTGCTCGTCTCCATGGAGATGTTCTTGATTCACCTGGAATTGTTCAAGTTACACAGTAAACATATCTATCTTATTTATTTTATCACGCAGGTTTTTAATGCTCAAAAAACCTTGCTGAACAGGCATTTTACTGTGAGCGGCGCTGCCAAGTCTCTGACCTGTAACCTGGCCTGGTGGTGTCACCTGCTTGACACCATGGAGGTAGATACGTTTCATGCCTCATTGTGGAACATTCTCTAGAAAACAATAACATCCACACAGGTACAGGTGTGGACAATATATAGACTATAGATAATATTGTGAAAGTTGCATTGAAGGTATGCAAAATTTGAATATCAAGTGTATTGTTTATAGTAAAAAATGCTACAAAATGAGATGATGAAAGATAAGATTAAGAATAAAAATGTTGTATACTTGTGATATTTCTGAACTTTTCTGGTTACTTTTACTGACATTTCCCATTTGTCTGATAATTAAACTTTAATGAATAATTCATAATTGAACTTCAACTAACACGTTTAAACACATTTCTGTTGAATTCACATAATGTCGTTTTGCTCCTAGGATACCCCCAAAATATTGAGATATTAATCTTTGTCAAATCATTTATCACAATGTTTTAATAGGATACATTTAAAGGTGGGAGATGTATTGAAAAATGGAGTATAGTGCAGTTCTGAAAAATGTAAAAGTGGATTAGATCGTCTATAATTAAAACTTAAAAATAACTTCAAAAAGAAACAGAAACTTATTGTGTAATCTCCCAAGCAGTGGTATAAAGTGATATTTCTGCACCTGTCCATTCAAGTTTTGTGTAATACTCCAACCCAACAAGATACTCACAAGCAAATTGAGCAGAATCAAGAGAAAAAAACTCACAATTTTACCAAAACAGAAGCCACGAGCTGAGACCGCACCATAATTATCATTCACTCAGTGCACCTTTTAATCCTTCAGGACATCATGTGTGCCACAAAACTGGTTGATTAAGCTTGATGATGTCTTTGAAAATCGATGTTATTGATCGATTGTTATTGAATTCTTAGTGACCAGGGGGATCGAGAATACTGCTTTGGCCACTAGGAGGGCACACCGGAGGAACTGTCAAGTCAATCATGTATCAAAACATACTTTCACCACCCCATCAAAAATATTCATAATTTAACTGCTATTATTTACACTGTTTTCTGGAAATAGGAACAGGAAACAGGAAATAATTGAACTTATAATAATTGGTTCCTCAAACGTGGTGGACTTAAACATTAATGCAGTGTTTTCCGAGTTGTTTAATTCTATGTTTGTTACATTTGGTTCCAAGTATGCATGTCTAAGTATGCAGTTAACTCAGCCATTTATTCCCCAAACATACAAAGTGCGACAAGCTATTTACCAAAAAGCTGATCATTAATGTAAATTGTAAATGAATATTACATTAGATCCTTATGAGAATTGGTCTTGATGATAAATAGTGCAATCAGCAGTTATGGGTATTCACTGACACGGCTGTGCTTCATTATAACTTCATTCACGTGTCATATTTGTCTACTCTAGTGAGAGTTTACATTACACCTTTCCTTTCTAATCCCCTCTTTGCACCTCTCTCATCACTGTAACAATATCACATACACAGTGTCAAACACCAAAGTAAGATGAACCGCTCTGTTTAGAAGTCATCCAAGTGGAACATCCCCTCATATTTGGATTTCAAAGTTTCTTTTCCGGGAACAGGTGCAAGCATGACACTGTAACTCTTTTCGGGAGTTTAAAGCAGCACCTGTCTTTGAGTATTTCCCACTTTCCCACTTTTCACAGTGATTGACATTTGAGAAGGAGGCTGAAAGTGGTGGAACATGTACCAGACCAGAGTGCGATGTAGAAGCCGGCCCCCTCTGGCTAAACTCTGACGAAGAAAATTAATCCAAGTCAATGAGGCACAGAGCTGCGGGCCGGGAGTCAGGTTGCTCCACTGACATCAACACGGCTGCAGATAAGGCTGCTGAAACGCTATGGAAATGGGGGTTTGCACCAATTTGCAATCCTGGCTGCAAACCTCTAAACAAGAGGAGGGGTTCATTACTTTGGATGTTTACCAGCTCAGGTTCAAATCCAAAACAGACAGACGCTCCTTTGGGCTTTTGGAACATTTCCAAATTGGGACCAGCAAACACAGTCAGACAACAATAAGACGGTTTGAAAGAAGATACAGTATGTGTGTCAGATATTGAATTGATTCAGCAGGTCTTTATGATGATGTGATGGATGATTCATTCCCTGTGCAGCAGTGAGCCAGTAACAGTTATTATTACATAGTGTCAAATCTATTCACCAGAGCTGGGAATGTGTACAAAATATTTACAGTATTCCAGATTTATAATTAATACAGTAATGTACTGATAAGCAAAATAAATTATGTTTTTGCAGTTCTGCTCTTTGAAAGATAACAGTGGTCAGTATATAAATATGTATATAACTGTATATATATATTACTGTACGTAATAATGTACAAACGTAAAAATAGCATGCTTGCAACGTAATTAGAGATAGAATGGCTAGTATATATATATATATATATATATATATATATATATATATATATGTATATATATATATATATACACACATACATATATATATCTATAGATAGATCGATCGATAGATAGATAGAAGCTTCATTGAAAAACTTAAGTGCAAAGTAAGCACATAAATACAAATAAAATTAATAAAAATGGTTGTAATATTTATGATAATGATCACTGGGAAAAAAATGATAGAAAAGAAAAAGAAAAAAAAGTGAGTACATTGCTCTTTTTGTTACTCTTTTTTAGTGGCTAGTAGTTAGTGGCTATAAATTATGCAATTTGGGGAAATTCATCAAACTCTGTGTACATATTGACACCGAAAAATCTGCATCATGAAAACGATAATTAACAATAAATCTAAAATAAATTTACAAATGATATAAATGGTGATGTCATTGGTAAAACCATCACCTGCTGTCTTTCTGTCCATGTGCTGGACACTTCATCCTCATTGTCCTCTCCAATGTGGAAGGAGGACACTTATTTTGTAACCGCAAACAGCAGCCAGACAGACTCAGAATAAAAGTGACAGCCAATCACCAAGGAACATTAAAGCAAATTAAAACTCTGATAATCAAGACAATGCTAAATCACACATACACTATCCATAGAAGGAACTACACTGACATTGTTGCCTCCCTATTTATTTTATACAACAACATCTCATGCAGCTTGGTTGTGAATGACCAGGTCCAACAGATATTCTAAACCCAGCAGTATTTTATTTTATCTAAGCATGTGCCACAACATTCCAATTTAAACCCACTTGAGAGACCAGTATCAAAACAAACAGTAATTCCTGGGCTCACACCTTCTCCTCATTGGCCTGGAGAGTTTTAGGAATGAATTGGTGTAAGCGCTAATAGTTCCCGCCGGATTAATTCCATTTAGCTGAGTGATAATCATCTGGAGCTCGTCTCAGGAATGTGTGCAAAGTGTGGCTTCGTGGATTAAAAGAAAAAAGGAAAAATTGTGGAGCAGTAGCATGAATGATGTGAGGTAGGTTTTGGATCCAATCATGTGTGTTTTCCTCCTTATCAGCTGCACAAGCCCTGTGCAAAAACAAACAGCAGGCACGCCTTATCAAGGCAGCTTCTCAAAAGGAAAGTTGTACAAGTGCTTTTGCAGCTTCACATTGAATTTAAATCAACATATACACAGCAGATTGCGAGGTATTACAGAAACAAGGAGATAGGGTGGAGCAGCTAGAGTGAGTTTTAAAAGTAGTAGTGTTGTATCTGGGATGAAGTGCAGGCCCGAAGCAAAGTAGAAAGATGGATGCCTGGCACGTCTCCATACAAAACTTTTTGGCAGGAGAATGCTGGTCCAATAGGAAACTGTTTATTGGATCTCTGTCTGTGTTCCATTGAAATGTAACCATAACCTATACTAGACATATTTATTACATATACATCCAAATTGCTTGTCAGGGAAGCTTGTTGTTTAGGCATTGTAATCCACAGTGTAAACAAAAAGAACACATGGGTTGATTTATAAAGTCTGAATCACTGGTATAAAAGAAAGTGGCAAACAAGGCATACACAGAGCGGTAGCAAAAGCGGCAGGGCTCTGGGGGAGGCGCCATGTTAGCCGTGCTCGAGCTTGTTTAGGAGCTTCTTTAAACAAAACTTTGGAGAAGTGGCACAGCTGATGATGTGTTTACACAGACTGTGAGGTGCAGTTTGCTCTTTCGCGGCTATAGTCCCTCAGCTACATCTAAGCTAACGTTACAGAAAGATAGACACGTTGTGTCTATTGTTTGATTCATTTGGGGTCATTTCTGGTCTGTATTGGGAGCTTAACTCACATTGGACATTTTAATTAAATTGTATTTATTTATTGATTTCAAGCAATTCAATATACACTATACAGTGTATAAGAAGAAAGTAAATATTCATGCTTCCAAAACACAAATTCAACACAAATTGGCCATAACTAGAATGTATCAAATAGAGACAGTCAACAAATTCTAGGTATAATTCACAGTGTAACTAACAGTTAGGCATTATATATATTATTATCAGCAATGATAGGGAGAAAAAGTGCAATATGGCACTGTATTTAAGCCCATTTCTCTCTTGTATTCTGACCAGACCGTGTATTTACATACGTCTGATTGTTGATATTTTGGCACTGCTTTTGTTGGAAATCCAGAGCATTCTACATTTTCACTCCACATATAATCGCACAGTACACTTGAACTTGAACTCTTACACTGAGTAGTGTACCGTTTCCATAACCTCTTATTCTCAGATTATAAATTCTCTCTTCGAGTGCTGAGAGTTTTGCATGTTACTTAGTAATTCTCAATGGAAGGCTTTGAATTATATAACTACTGTGTAATGTTTTACTTTGCTGTCATATTGAAGGCAGTTTCTTGAAGACCATGAACACCAAAAAGGTATTAAATAGCAATGAATGCAAACCGTCAATATATGTTTACTTATAAATTGCATGTCAGTAATCTCCTTAAATGTTTAAATTAGATGACTAAATATATTGTTTCCTGTTCTCCTGCCACGTTGCCTTAAATTGTCATTAAAAATAAACCAATTAAGCCTTAACTATGATGAACTCTTTTTTATATTTTTAGAATTCAATTGTGTTTTTCATATAGAAAGATTCACTGACATTGACATTTCCCGGTTTACCTGCGGGGTTTCTTTATTCTATAGGCTCTCTTTAATGTCCCCATAGGCATACAATGTGTGATCAGCACAAAAGAAAATCAGAAATGACAGTCGCCTTAACCTTCATGTGTCATAGCCATGTGCTCCAGCAAAAACACAGAAATGGTCAGCAAACTGGTCTGTTTACCTCATGTGTTGCTCTGCATTTGAATCAGATCCATCATGTCAATCTCAGATACACAGTCTTCTTGATGTGAACAGCTTTCGATATTTTATCTTCAGTGGGGAAAGCATGCCCTGATTGATTTCAGATTACATTGAGGTCCACAGATTAAATTGACCTACATCTGCTCTTGTTTCTGGTTATAATCAAACTTACTACATTCTATATCGTGGGTGACCCTGAGAAAGCTCCCTCATAGCCTTTCCTCTCTATTCTTTGACCCTTTTGTTAATCCAGATTAATTTCACTAAAGCTACTTACAATAATCTCATTTAATAGATATTTCTCTTTGATGAAGCCATTCAAAATATGTCTAATCCTTGGCTTCCGGAAGCCCATCAGGCACTCTGAATAACCCGACGACCTCCTGACTGCCTTGTTATTTTTCATTTCGACGGTGGAGGTTGGAGAAAAAAGCATTTCAAGTCAGTCAAACACTTTCAGCTCAGCTTTTGTTATCTTTACATTTCTCCCTATGACGGAAGCATACTCAGGCTGGACTGGAATCCACACAGTCACAATGTCTTAGGGTTCATGTCCCCTTTTCCTGGGTCCCGTACTGATGGTAAATAAACTTCTCCTGTGTTAGAAGTCCAGCTTAAGCCTAGGAGTGGGTGATATTGACGGAAATGAATATCTCAGTTCGTTTTTTTAATTTAGTATCCCAATAACGATATTCGAATGATATATGTCAATCCAACAGAAATGTGATAAAACATCTCTTTAATATATTAGTATTAGTTGAGGTTTAATTATCAGACATGTTAAATGAATCGCAAAAGTGCAAAAATATCACCATATACCCATTTTTAATCAGTTCTTTTTGTTGCGTTTTTTACTATAAACAAAATACTCAATATTCAAATTTTGCTTTTTCAAAATCTTCAAGACAACATTCACAATATTATCAAACTTTTGATATATTGCCCACTTCTACTCATGCTCTACTCTCAGGCAAGTTCAATTTATTTCCCAACAGACGGTAGCCAGATCTTTGGCTATCTAATAACAGGCTGTTTTTGAAGTTCATTTCGAAAGACTCTGACTCCATGGTTTTATATTGACCCCTTTATTGTATTTTGGCAGTGCACTTGAGAACCCCACTCATTTGCCATACATCATAATCAGGATGTGACAAAGGTTATTTACATTGTTCACGAGCTTCGTTTGAGCTTCAAGTTACAGAGTCGTCCCGCTAATGTGCAGGAGACTAATTTGGTTGAAGTGTTTAAAGGGATAAGAGATGCTTGTAAGTTAAAACAGCGTGTCACTAAAGAAGTAAGAGGCTGGGAACATTGAGAAGTTCCAGAGACACATTGGGGAGAGCTAACTGACATGTTTTGACTCTTTACGGCCTGTGGGTGTGGAATTGTTACTTATTTGCATGAGAATGTGCCAGGGAGTCGCTGAGGAGAAAAATTAAAAATCTTGTGGCTGTGTTCTAATCAGGTTATTTACTGTGAACACATTTCAGGCGCAGATGCCTCTGATGCAGCTGTTTACCAGATACACTTTGTCAACGCGCCGCCTCGGGATGTGCTGATTGAAGCAGAATTAGACTTTTTCATATAAAGGATGCTGTCAAATCAGTGCTGGGCTTTCAACTTTTCTGACCATCTACCGCACTGCAAAAAAACTAGGTCAAATTTTAGGGACACCAAGATGCTGAGAAGTATAAAAATCTGCACTGGAGTATGGAATCTGTGAACTGAAATGTTATTTAACTAGCATGTGACAATTTACTATTATTGATGCAAGTGCAACTAATAGAAACTTTTCACTAAGTCCACAGAAATGAAGAATAAAAGTGAGTACTGGTAAGAGTATAGAATCTATTAAAAAAAGAAAGAAATAAGTTACTTTTTATATACCTTTACACACAAAGGATGCCCCCTATTACTTTATTGACACGTATGGTATGTGCATGTGCTTTAGTTGTTTAGTTGATTAACTGGTTGAAGGTGTCTTAGTCGACGAACATTTATATTAGTTGACTATTTTATGTAGATTCTAAGGTTGTACATTGGGCAGCAGTAGAAAGGAGAAGGTATGGAGTGAACAAGCTGAAGATTTAGGAGCAAATCATGAGTGTAAGCATCCATTTTTTTAACATATAAATACACAGTTTCTTTATTTTCAGTATAAATAAGTAAATAAGTTTTGATAAGATTATAGAGCCTTTGAATAGTTTTGAGAGCTTTTGCCACTAATCAATCGACGTGTTACAAGAATTCAAACATCAAGAATTTTTGTAAGTAAGGTTTATTGTTCCTGAGAGGAAATTTGTCGTGGGCTACAGTGGTGGTCGACTACATCCCTAATGGGCTAAAGTGGTCTTTAGCTGATGTATGACTATGACTACTTCTACTAGGATTATTCAGTGGATTTTATTTTATTATCAAGTTTGCAAATGAACCTTAACTAACTGGAGAAAATGTATTAGTTCTAAAGAATATTTTGTTGTGTACATAACTGTGTGTACAATACTGTCGGATCCATTATACTGCCATAATTACACTACTTGTACTACTTCTTCTGCCACTGCTATTATACTTTGGAGGATGCAGATACAACTCAAAAATGTCCATTGTTCCTTTGTCTTAAATTACCTGAGGAAAAACAACAAACTTCCTGCTTCCTAGTGGTGGTAGAGTGGTTTACACAATTTAATACACTACAGCTCACATAAATGCATTTATATTTTGGCGTGGAGAGAGAAAAATCCATTCATCTTTGTATGAAATGGTTCAAAGAGGCATGAAGAAAATGAAATGACAAATCTGCAGATGGCTGCATCCTTTAAAGGTGTTGCACAGGATTTGTACCTCAGCACTCCTTTGTTTTGCCGAATAGATTTAGCGAACATTCTTATTGCCAAAGCCTGAACACTTTGAGTCTGATTTTCTGTATTGTTTAACCAACAATTGAATTCCCTTAAGAAAATAATGACTTTGATAATCATAGTTGCAGCGATTTAGTCCTTTGTTTACTACACGATGATTACTGGAATATTTTGGCGAAGTCTAAAAAGATGCTGTTATTGTTATTCAATCAGGTTTGACTTTGGGGTCGCTATTATGAGATTTTCTTCTTGTTCTTCTTTAGTAAATCTCCCGCTCGCTTATTTGATTTAGCTCTGTTGTGACTTGTACAGTCTTTGGAGGTCTGATGTCTGAGCGAAAATCAATTTCCTTATGGTAACATCATCGGGAGTCGAGCCATGGGGAAGCCAAATCCCTTCTCGTCTGACATGCTCAGAATTTATTTAGATGCTAAGTGAGAACATATTTTCTAATGCAGTGCTACCACCGACAACATAATCCATTTTTCTCTTTTGACATACTCTAAAAAGCATGGCACCTTTGCATTAATGTGGATGGATGCCTCCTAAAGTGAGACGCCCGAATCCCTCACTGCCATTATCGGAGGTGCGTCATTGAGCAAGCTCTGGTTCAATGAGACCATCACTCAGCCGCCATGACAGGGACCGGGCTCGACCTAACGCATGGCTTGTCTTAACAGCGAGGTCACTCAATCCCTGCTCCCGGCTCATCCGTCAGAGAGTCGCATGCAGATGGGCCGCCCCAGTACCTCCAGTCAGACCTCGACCCACACTTTTAACCTCGTCATAATCTGTCGGCATCGGCGCGGCTTCATACATATTCAGGAGAGATGAGTTTCTGCCTCAATAGGAAATATTTAAGTTTCAAGTTTAGGTCATTATTTAGACATTACTTTCAAAACCAAACTTTTGCACAGTGTTAGTGTAGCTGGACGTTATAGCTCCCAAGGCAGGTCGACACACACACACACACGCACACACACACACACACACACACACGCACACACACACAATGAAATTTGAAAACATATAACAAAACACATTAAACAAGAAGAAGACCAGAGAGATAACAAGACAAAAAAGTACAAATAAATTATAAAGATGACAAGAGACATCCAAAATAAGTCCCATCTGGTCCAAAGTCTCAAATCTGTCCAGGTTCAAATTTAGTGCAAATGTCATTTTGTTTTGTTTTTTTTCCATTTCCGAATGTGAATTATAAGGTCAGTCTAGTCCTTGATTGTCAGAGCAGCTTGTGTTTTCCATTTTTTTATAACTCCTTTTGTACTTGCGCCCAAAAGTATACTCCAGGGGTATCCATTTACTGTGTCCATGTGTTTTGAGGCCCAAACACTTAATTCTGAAGTCCAGTAGGGTAATGTAAAAAACAGCACTTTTTGACACTGTCTCGTACGCTTTGTTGATTTCAGTCCAATATTTCTGAGTAACCGGGCAGTCCCAAAACTCATGGTAATGGTGTGCCATCTGACAACCACAGTTTCTCCAACAGTTAACATTTCCTTGTGAATAGTGATACATTTTTGTGACACATTGTCCAACAAACCTCCCTCCAAACATGTGATTTTGTGGTCCTCTGTTGGGTGATATTGTAGGGATTGAAAGTATGTATTTGTATAAATGTGCATAAAGGAGCCAAGGAAAGATGGAAAAACTCTAAAAGGCATCAAATTACAGATGAGACATTTCTGTCACATGTCAAAAGAAAGTCAGCTCTTATTTCCATCGTTCACACTTTTACACAAGTTTGGGCACCCTGACTGTATATTTGTCTTGTTTCAAGACATTTTTAACTGGTTAAAATTTTTTTTAGCTTGAAATAAGAAAATAAATGTGCCCATGTGATAATAAAGTCTTACACCACTGACAAACAAATAAAGTAAATAAATCTTAACTAACCATAGTCCGCTCTCCTGCCTGTCAATAAGGAGATCGTGGGATCGATTCCCCGACTAGACCAACATCAATCGATCTCTCTGGGTGGAGTCAGCATGTCCTCCCCGTCTTACCGTGGGTTCTCTCCAGGTTCTACGGCTTCCTCTCACCGTCCAAACACATGCATGTGTAAGTTAAATGGCAATGTAAAATTGCTCCTAGTGTATGAATGTGAGAGTGAATGGTTGTCTGTCTGTGTTTCTGTGTTATCCCTGCGACGAGCTGGCCACTGTGGGATAGGCTGGGATAGGCTCCAGTCACCCGCGACCCTTAACGGGAACAAGTGGTAGAAATGAATGAATAATCATAGTCATTATCATAATCAGACATTAAGATAAGTCCCATTCTACCATATATATTAAAATTAACTGGGGAAGAGCTAATTTTGTTTTGACAGATGAATAATGGAGAATATATGTACGGTACAGCTCTCCTGGTCGAAACATCTCAATTTAAGATTAATAGTCTGAAATCAGGTCATTTTAGGCAAGGCTAGATATCCATTTGTGAGTAGATTTTGGACTTAATCTTATGTGAATTGGTGATCCGAATGATAGCATAAAAGAAAATCCAGTCTCACTGAGTTCTTATTATGTGTGAAACCCTGTGGCAAGACTTTTTTAGAGATGGTCCAATATGGAATTTTTCAGCTGATTCTGATATCTGTTTTGTCATGTTGTTTGTCTTGTTTTTAAATCTTAAAGATCCATTTTGAAGAGTAAGAGTAGAGTAATTTTGTCTGTAACTATCAAACTATAACACTTTTTGCAACAGATTAAGAGGCTGCAGACCCTAATATGCATATGTCAGTAGATAAAAATTCATGAATCTCTTTTTACTTTTTCAGCAGATGCCTCTGACTCTGGATACCTTACAAAACCAAACTCCGCTCAGGGGTTTGTTGTTCAAAGAAATTTGCATGCAACCTTTAGCACAATCTTGTCCATGCTGTTGTCAGGTTGGAGGAAGTTACAAACAGGCAAGCTTCTTTTTGAAAGTATTTCTTATTATCATCAGCGTAGAAATGAAAGGAGGCGCTCTGGCCAGGCTTTCCTCTTTTACCCTTAACTGAGCTGAATTTTAATTTAATAATTTACACACGCCTTGTCTTCAGGTCGTGACAAAGGCAGAGAGGGAAGCAGAGCTGGGAAAAAGAAGGTAGGAGGGAGACGATGATATAACATTTGAGAACTCGAACAACACTCGCCCGAAAATAGAAGCTCAAGAAGCGAACGAGTAATCTGCAAAGCTCGGCTGAATACACCGCCTGGAGGTGAACCGCGGACACTGAAGATTAAGACGTTTATACATTTATATTGTACCAGTTTTGGGGGAAAAGAACTGGATATAACGCTAAGAAAAATGTCCTCAGAAACCCATTGTTTTGTTTCTGGATCTTGCATGTTTCTTTCTGAAATGTTTAATACTGTTTCAGTTCATGGAAATTTTATGCCGTCACTTTATGCAACGCGCAGAACTAACAACCCATTTTAAAGTTCTTGTTCGACATAAGGTGAAGGGTGTACGCACTTAAGAGACTGGTCCAATAACAGAGGAAAATGGAAAATTCATTTAGTTGAGAGCTCCAGGTCTGAGCTAGCAATACATCACATCTATAATGAATGATTATAAATGTTGTAAGTATTTTTTAAGAGTTTGAGGTTCTCGAAGATGTATGCCTCACAAATGTGCCTGGAAGTGAGCAGGACTTTTGGCACGGTCCGTGCTTCCTCTGAAGGTATCTGGTTTTGCGCTTTCCTAATTGCAGAGGAGATGTCATGGTTGGCACTGGATGTGTGTAAATCCATTTTCTTCTGTCAGTGACTTGCTATTGCTTACACAGGGCATAATGAATCATTAATTCACTGCTGTCACTTTCCACCCTCAGTCATTGGGAGTGGAATTAACTGATCCAGGAAAGCAACAACAAAAGAAGTGAAGGAGAGTGAGAACAGAAAACTTCCCATGTGTTTGCAGACAGATTTTTACACTTCACTCTCTGTTGCATCCTGTTTTGATTGCATTTGTTTAATTTCATCTCCTCTCATTATTGTTTGTGCAAATATTCTCAGACTTAATAATAAGCTTGAAGAGTTGACAAAGTATACCTGTCTCCAGCTCAGTTTTAGAATGTTCTAATGTTAAGTGAACACAATTATATTTGTTTTTGACATACTCCAAAAATGTATGATTTCCTTAAAACTAGAAAAACACCACTTGTTATACATGATCTTGCTTTCCGACTAACACGCAACCAAAGAAATGATAAAATACTGGCCAAAATGTATCTCCTAAAAGGTAATGCGTGGATTGTATTATATTCTGGGATCATATCGTGTATTGTTTTTACTCAGGCAGGTCAGACCACAGGCTTGTATTCAGTTACCTCTGGCACTAATGTTGACACTAATGCTTCAGTGCCCTGCTCTTTGTGGGGATTTAACGCATTGCGATTGCCTGTGTCTGATTGGCCAAGCAGAGTCATGTGACAAAACTGTGTGCACTGTTGCAAAAATTCAACATTCTTCATGATTTGAGAACAACTATTATTATTATTATCATTTTTTTATTAAATGATTTTCAATTTTATCACAAATAAAAATAACTGTAGTACTGTTTTGATCATTGCTAAATTGTTGCAAAATAAATTGATAAATCATCCGTGTTTTACAGACTGTAAAGTAATTACAGTCTCTAAAACACATACAAAAAGACCTTTTGTAACAAATAATAATAATAATAATGTCTGTACACTTGTAATCTTACACTTGTAATGCACTTTAAAGACTTGTCGAAGTCTCTCAAAGCGCTACACTGTTGTCATTATTCTCTCTCTCCATCCTCAGTGATGGTAAGTCACTTATGTAGCCACGGTTGCCCTGAGGCAAACTGACGGAAGCAAGGCTGCCAGTTTGCACCATCAGCCCCTCCAACCTCCACCAACCATTCACACACACACCACTTTAACACTAGGCAACGTGTGTGAATTGTCTTTCTGAAGGACACAGTGACATTTCCTCCTCCAGCGGCCCACTGTGGCACCTGGTGTTCCACTGTTCTCCCATCCAAGTGCTGACCAGGCCCCGACCTGGTCGACGGGGCATTGGGCATGAGCATTGGCGAGCAAGTAAGGCCACAACAACAAAGACAGTGGCATCATTTAATCAAGATGTCAAAAAAGAATAATCAATTCCTTATTTTCATCAAAACTTCATTCTTAAATATTTTCTATCTAGAATCATATTTCAACCTTTATGGAGCTCACCAGCCCACCGCTTGGTCTTACCACAGAATTTTCCATTCTGTGGTAAGACCTATGATTTCATTTAAAATCAGTTTCTGAAACTTTATAAACTTCTAAATTATTAAAACCTTTTGCAGAATTTTAAGTTTTACAAGTGTTTTGGGATGCACTTAAACCCTTTTGAAATTTTCTAAAGGCCTATGGGAAAAATGAATGAGAAATTTACTGGAATCACAGTGAATTTAGAAGTGGGTAGGACTGGTGAGCTCCATTTGCATGAAGAATGTATTTTAAAAGTCTCATTGTACAATTAGAAATAATCGTTTAACTAGTCCACTAATCGAAAAAAGAATTGCTGAGTTAGCTTATTTAAATAATTGTTAGTGACAGCCCTATCATGTGCTTCGTCTGAAGATTTGAAAGTTCATAAGTTGTTTCACTCATAGCTTTATGAGGATGATCAATAGGAGAACTTGGAGGGGAAAAGAGTGTGTTTGAGTAGACACCTACATTAAAGCAGAACTAAGAAACATTTTTACATTTTAAATGTCTTTGTACGTTCATGTGGTGGTTGCAAATGTATTTTTGGGCGTTTGAAAGCTGCCTTGCAACATTGCCCGACACCGACCCAAAGACTATCCTGAGAAACCATGGCTCTTTTTTATATATTTTCCAATAAAAAAAGAAAGAAGAAAAAATAAGCTTTTGTGTTTTTTCACAAGCAGAGCTGCACGAGGAGCCCTGTCACTGAAGTTACTTAAATCTGCTTCAAATAGTGAAATACAGAATCACATTTTGACAATATCACCAAGCAGATCGTCACATGAGATCAAGGTTCAGTTTTTATCTCCATATCGCCCAGCCCTAAGATCAACCATGTTTTTCATAACAATGTGGCAACCGACTCAACAGTTTATTAAATTGTTATACTTAAAATATTGAACTTTTTATGTTTTGTTTTGGTCTTTAGAAATGCTGGTAGCCTTTCCCTGCTGACTGCCCTGTCTTGTGTTGTGAGTCTAAAGTTGTGTACACACCGTCACACCTTTGAAAGCTTGGCGTCTTGACTGCTTCATTTAAAACGCACCAGAATGCAGGCCGTTTTTATTTCTCCCCTACTTTTTTTCCCCTTTGTTTATATGTTTTTGTCTGAAAGCTGCCAGCTAACTTCGTAAAGCTGTTTGCCCCTATGTACTTGAGCCCACTTTTCTCTTGTTTTTGTTTTCCCCCTCTGGACCGTGAAAATTTTCTAATAAGACAGTTTTGGGATGGTGGCGGCTTGTCCCTGTCTGCTCCATCACCTGTGGCAGAGGCAGGATTTGAGGTCTCAGTCGCACTCACAGAGAAACAGTGGCGTCTAATTGGGAACAAGCAGGGCACTCCAAAGGCTTATAGCTCCTTCAAAAGCCCCCACAGTCCCACATTTGAATCAAACACATCTCTCCATGTCTGAGGAGTGCAGGATCACAGCCATTTCTCTGCCTCGACAAAATGTAGAGGGTTCATTCTTGGCCTCTTGCATTTGATCTCATATAGAAACGAATCAGTGGGAATTGACTCTGATGCTAAAGGTTTTTGGCAACATAGGCAACCAAAATTTGGTGAGAAAATTAGAATGCAGTGCAATTCCCCGTCCCATTTCTGTGAAGCAATTTAATTCACTAAATGCTCGAGGTGCAAGACTTACAATGTTGGAATGAATAGTGTTTAGAAGAGCATGGTTTCTGGTTGTTTTAAGGCTTGAAATTCAACGTTTCCACCTATTCTCATTGACAAAAGTCAGTATAGAACATCTTAAGTTATACCTCAGGGAATCGTCTAGCTTTAGAACGGGGGATGCATAAATGCCTAACGCTGGCTCTTTCTTGCAATCTTAGTGACATTCAGTTTTGAAAGGAAGATTGCTCATGTGAAGAAATCTTTTAATAGCCTCTGCTTGCTCACCTGCCTGGACATCTGTTTAGGAAGTCAAAAATTTCATCCTAGAGGTTATTTATTGTTGAAAAAGGCGACACAGAAACCTAAAAAAAGAAAAAATGAATTCTTTGCTGACACCATGGGTAACGCTTCTAATATTTCTGGGCCCACCCACTGGAGGCAATTAATTCTTTCCTTGGCTTGGAACAGGCTTTTCCATAAAATGTATTATTATTATAGTTTCAGTTTTCATTTTAGAATTTATTTGTAATTTCAGAATAAAAAGAAAGAAAGAAAATTCTGTTCAGAGACTCAGGTTCTCAGCAGCATAAAATAGTATTAATAAAAATAGTTGAATATATTGTCTACGTCAAATAAGACCCTTTCCCTTTTCTTTACATATACTTAATTTATTAAGTTAGTTCCAGAGTTACATGATAGAGTCCTCCATGATGCTGAAGGCTTTTTTCCTGCAGATGCTGAGGTCTGTTTCTAACCTTCCAACAAAGCAACAAATCAATTCAAGTGAAAACAAAAGCTTACCGGCAGAGTTAATTAGGACTCTATTCTTGCTACTCAGGAGTTTCATCTAAGCTTTTCAGCAACAAATCAAGACTTTATTTCATTAGCAGTACACTTTATCTAGTTCTCTGATGCAGCTATTCATGATTTCCGTTATTTTTTCAGGCACAGTAAAGACTCGGTAGCCCCCGCTGTTTAGAACCGCCTGTTTGTGCAGCATTAAAAGGTCAAACAGAACAAATAACTTGTGCTAAAGACAAACAAGTGGCCAGTGAAGCTGTTCCCATGGTTTCTGATATCTTTCGTACACACAATCTTCAGCATATACATGTCCAATCACTTCCACTGCACAGTCATCCAAGTGTGAGAAAGATTGTCGTCTTCTGTTTATGTTTATTTGTCCAAGTCCTTTTCAATAGATATGTTATCTATGGGATTAGAGCTTCATTATCAGTTCGTACTGGTGAAGCGCTGTAGCCTTGAACTTTTGCCTAGATTTTGTACTTTTTGGACAACAGGAAGCATTTCACGGCTCTTACGGCTTTAGAAGATGACAGTAAGAAATAACTCTTATATCCTGATGGAAGATTTGAAAAGCGAGAATATCCTTTTTGTTGGTACTGGCAGCGGGACAATGCCATTGAAATCCTTTGTGCATGGATAGTTTATTACACTTGTTTCATAATAAAAGAGTCTCATATGATTTTCATAGTCCCTGCTTTTGAGCTAAATGGAATTGGAAAAGGGAAGCGTGGAGTCAAGGAGTCAGTTTTCTTGTGTTTATGATGACCGATGACCGAGGCGAGATGAAAGACTTAATGTAAAAAGCGGCTCTGGATTGTCCTCTCCTCTTCTGCCTCTTCACCTCATATGCGGTTACTAAAAGGTAGCACGGGGGTTTTTGCTGGCAACATAGATGCATAAACACACATGCCAGGAGTTGATTGTGTTGTCTTCTTTCTAGCTTGTTCCTGAGGTCCAACTTAATGCAGAGGTAGAGGCAAAAATACCTGCAGAGATTTGGCTAAAATGTTGTGCCTGCAGCATTGGCAAATTGCAGATTCTTCTGTGTTACTGAAGGGCTTCTGTAAATTCTTTGATTTACTGTCCCTGTTATAAGGACAGGTGACAGAAATGCACAAATACTGTATAGATTCTGTAAAGAAAAAGGATTAATTTAGTGAAACACAACATTTAAAACAACATGTACTCTAACTCATAGCTTAGAGGTAAATGCTGATCCAGTCAAACAAATCTAAAATAATACATTTTATTAAGACCACTCATTTGTTCCTTTGTTGACCCCTTGAGCTTGGAGTTTTATAATCCTTGCCTGGCCCCAATACCACATGCTTTTACAATACTTTACAAATATGTAAGGTTTGGAATCATATTCATGTTATGTTTTTCGAGGTTATTCATGTGCCTGTGATAGGACCATACCAAAATTGGACAGAATTGGTCTGATGTGGTCTATGGTCTGGTTTTCCTGCATTGTAACGGAAAGTAGAAGGGACTGGGTTGACAGGCAGTTATAATCCCAAAGCAGCACAAACAATAATATAAATGTAAAGTAGTCAATTTGATCTAGACAATGTTCCAACAATCCTGGCTCATGATCTGGAGATGAGTCCTCGGGTGCTATTGTGGCTGCCAACTGCCTCAGGTCGCCTCAGCAGCAGTAAAGGATTCAAAATTTACCTATAGCTATCAGTTTTGCCAACAAGATTAGAAACCAATAAATCATGTGTATTCCAAGTCACAAAGTCCCAAAGTTTTGCCAGCAGTTGTGTTCCAGTAGATGCATAACGCAAACATTGCACAAGGACTGTCTTCTCTACCTTGTTCATGGGGTACAACTTGCGTCATGGGGGAGAAAAACATCATGGCGAAGTTCTGACCAAGGGCACATGCGCCCCCAGTTTATAGAACTGTACATTCTTACACACTGTTCTTTTATTCCACCCAGTGACAAACCATTTGGATTGCAGCTTGGTAAATGTGCTGAGAAATTTCACTGTGTGCTGTGCAGCAAGGATACACGACATTTGTCAAGCACTGCACTTTCAATTATTCATCAATACTAGCCATTAACAGGAACTTGAGCTAGAGCCTATTTGTACACCAGCAGGATATCACACATTCAGGGCTCGAGTTGGTTGAAGCTCGTGCTAATGGAGTCCTCTGTTTCTCCTGATCCTCCTCTGCGAATGAATGCACACAGAGATGTTCTTTTTGCTTTTGCTGGGTAGTTTGGAGCACGTCTTATAGCACCAGTTTGATAATTTTTCACTCATCCCTGTGTTGTTCACGCCTCCGTGCCGCACGCCTCCGTCTCCTCCTCTTGTGCTGTCTGCTCGAATTCAGAGGAGCTATAATTGAGTTTTTGGACAGCTGACCCAGACTCGGGAATGCTTCACGGGAGATAAAAGAATTTTAGCATTAGAACATCAAAGAAGAGGGAACCCACACCTACTGCCTCGACCCCGATTCGCTTCCACGCTCAACAAAACACGAGATCAAATGAACAGCTAAGGTCAATGTAGCTCTGATGGGTTAATGATGTGAAAAACGTGTTTTGGTTTTTAATTCTCACTCCGCGGCCGATAACGATTCACGGCCTGTTCACTGATGACGCATGACCTCTGCACTTTGCCGACAACCTGTTTATTTAAGCCATTGTCTATGAGCATATTTGACTGTAATTTGGGGCGACTCCACTGTAGATGTCTCATTACCTCACCCTGTCTACTCCACTCGGATCGATAGGCTGTTAATGGCAGTTGGCACCAGGCAGACAGTGAGTTTAAATCAAGTCACCACCTCTGGGCTGCAAACAAGGATTTCTGTCTTTGGGGTTTGGTGTTGTAAAGGGACATGACTTGATTTAGTTTCCTGCTGTGATCTGTTCATTTCTCCATTAACATGTTTTAAAAGAAGAAAGAAGACCTCAAAAACAATATATGCTTGGATTAAATAAGGCTATTCATGGGTTTCAGAATTAGAAATCAGAAAATTGTCCTTGTCAGTGAACAAAATTCACAAAGTAGGAACTTGATTTGAACTTTATTTCCAACATAAAACAATGAATAATAAAAGCAAAATATTAACTATAAACTAGGGATAACATAAAAAGAAGTTAATAAAAAGAGTTACTTAATAAGATTAAAATAGACTTATACTAAATACTTTACAGTTTGGTCAGACACTGGTGCAAAACTAGCAGTGCAAATAAGTGTTGTTGACATGAGTAATAAAGTGACAGGTTTATGAAGTGTTCATGAGTCCAAAGTCTCTGCAAGAGGTTCTGGTCTGGACCAGAGCCTCCAGCCCGAGGGGAGTGGCTCAAATAGTCCACGTCCAGGTGAGAAGAGTCAGCTGTGATCCGACCTGCTCGTCCCCGAGTCCTGGAGACGCACAGGTCCTGGAGGGATAGAAGGCTGCAGCCGATCACCTTCTCAGCAGAGGCACAGTGCTGTGCTGTTGTCTCTGTTTGTCCCTGGCTGTAGCTCCTGTACCATACGGTGATGGAGGAGGTGAGGATGGACTCGATGATGGCTGTGTAGAGCTTTAACGGCCTTCCGTTGTTAAAATAATTACACAAATAGAATATTACGCAAATCAAATATTATATTCAATATAAATATTATCCTCACAAAGTTATTAATAGAGCACAACAGATTTTTTACAGCATTGGTATTCCACTTGAGTTCAGAACTTCAGTATATATCTGGGCCTGAAAACGCCTGCAATGGACATAATAAGTGAACACCTTTGGACAAACGTCTGGCAGTAGAGAGAGGTTATCACAAAAAACGGATGACACAAACTGAACCAACTATCAGGGACTGGATCCAAATTATAATTGACATTGGAAAATGCGAAAAAAATATTCTGACTTAAATTGAAACGACAACAAATTTGAGAGACTTTAGAACAGATGAAACAGTTATGCCAGACTACATATTCAAGTGTTTAGATGTTTCTCTTGTGTTGGAAGGAATCATTTGCCTGAAACCCATGAATACATATCAAATCCTCCTTTTTATACTGGCATTTCAATTCAATTGATTTTAGTACATATTTGTATTTACCAGTATTTTTCTTTTAAATGTGTACTATGCCCTTTTGGTGTCTTGTCTATAGTTGTATATTCAAAGCTCTTTCTTTCCCCAATACATCTCTTCTATTCAAATAAATGTATATTGATTGTGTCAGTTGTAGCCAGAATCTAATATTGGCCGCAGCTTCTCTAAAAGTTTTACCACTTGAAGATTGTTGAAGCATACATTCCCATTTCTACTTATTGTCATTTTCGTAAAGCTTGTTGTAAACTTGCCGTGAAAGCAATTCCCACAGCCAGCCTTCTTCAAATATCCCCAAATAAGAAGGTAATTCAATTGAAGATTTCCTTATATTTTTACTCCCTATGGTGCATACAGAATTTCTTTGTAGGACAAGCTCTATTAAAGGTAATCCTCAGCGAGCCCTAGCGCTGATTATACTTTTATATATTTGCGTTTTATTCCCCAGTTGGCTGTTTATTTTATTCTATGGCAGCTATGCTAATCAATCTATGTTATTTTGTGACGTGCTATGTTTCACTCTTCAGTTTTGCAGGGGCTTTTGGGGATATTCTGGCTTAGTCTGACAGTATTTAGAGATTAATGTGGCGACTCTCTCTCAGACAGAAGGAGAATAATGGACATTTCCTGACCCTGACTACGTGAGGTTCACAAAAGTAACAAAAAGAGCCACACTGTATCTGATTGGTAGAGCTCCAAGCACTTTTCATTCATTCAGCTTTATATAGTAGTGGAAGAAGTTATCTATTTTGTTACTTAAATAAAAGTACAGCTACAGGAGCAAAAAAGTAAAGTAAAAGTAGCACATACAAAAACCTTCTTAAATAAAAGTTTTGAAGTGTACTATTAGAGTAAAAATGTACTTTTAGAGTAAACAGTGTTTCACAGATTTTGACAACTGATGAAGCATTAAATGTGGTCATTTTGATAAATATCTTTGGTCAACAGTAACAACAATTTGAATCAATTGCTTTTTTCTAGTGAATTTTATGTATTTTGGTTTGCTCAAAGACAGCACTTGTTGTGGAATTTCTGTTGTGAAATAAAGACTGAAACAGAGCTTTATCTCTTTCAACTCTTTCAACCTTTACACATGATGTCACCATGAAAGTGCTAAAAATAAACCCTCAAACCATAAGGAAAGTACTTTCTACTTTTCAGTCCAGTTAAAAGATATAATGGAGTAAAAAGAACAGATATCTGCACTTAAATGTAGCAAAGTAAAAGTATGTTGGGTAATTTCCACCACTAACTTCATGAAGTAAAAATAAAAAGTACCTAAACTCTAAAAAGTCCTTCAGGAAAGTACAGCTATCTAAACATTTTACTTAAGTACCATACTTTTACTTTTGCAATTTGTTAATTTCCACCACTAACTTCATAATGTATTTTTTACTTCATTAAAGATAAGATAAAATAAAATAAAAAACAACTTTGGTTTTCTTTGCTTTTGTACTAGAATATACTGTTTGTTATCTACTACTACTACGACAATCAATTACTCAGTACTTTTTGCTGGTACTAGAAACAGTACTACCTACTACCTACCTAGTATCTAGTAATATTTACCATTATACTTACCAGGTAAAGTTATGTGCAGTGCTGGAAGAAGTACTCAGTTTTGTACAGATACAGGCGCACAACATTTCTCAAGTATAAGTATCACAAAAACGTGTATTATACACATATTATTAAATGTGAGAATGAGAATTATTAAATGTGTTTTCATGAAGAATTGTGCTGATGATTTTTGGTCAAAAAAGCTACCAAATCTATAATTAAATCTGATTGTTTTATTATTACATTTTTGTCTGCTCAAAACATTCAAAGCAAGATGTCACCATGAACAGGTGCTAAAAATGACCCATTGGATATTTCAGGTGCCCTAAAGAAAAGTACTTTACCAGCTCTCAAATGTAGTGAAATAAGGATCCTTTTTAAATTTTTTAACAATGGGTATTCATATCATTTCAATATTCATTTATTTTTATTAAGCAGTATTTTCAAATTTGTAATTTTCCTCGAGGGCCATCGCAAAGCCGTAATGACACTCCGGATCCAAAACTTCCTGCTGAGACTGAAAATCAACATAAAATAATAATAACACAAGCAGTTTGCATATATACTTAATACCATCATACATTTTCTTTGAAGGTAATCCACACATAATTACACGCCATGGCGGCTTTATATGGCGGACATTACCATTTCTGCTTATGTGCCGCCACTGTCAGCATTACTGTACAGGAAGATAAGAAACCGCATGGAATTTATATCATTGCCTGCTAACGAGAAGGAAGCTAAACCTGCTGTAAAACGCCACACAGTATATTTTCTTTAATGTTCACTACAAACTATTTCACTGCTAGTTAGCCATGAAGTGCAAATAATCTGGTTACACTTCTCTCTTTTTAATTGTATTTTTTCTACTCCCCGGCTTTTCATCATATACTCTGAAAAAAAGTTCTTCAAAAGTACCATAGCTGCTCCACTTTTGGAATATCTTTCTGAATACCAATTGGAAAAGGGAGTGATGTCTAGAAATGATCAAGTGACCCTTATGCTTGTTTACTCTCCCTAGTTGCAAACTGAAATGCTTGGCTTGGGAGGCATCTGCATAGCTATCGTGCTAACTGTTCTCGGGTCACTCAGACCTGTGGTGCTGTAAACGCTGATGAATTCAAAACAGTACAGTACAGTGAGTGAGATGTTGACTGTACAAGAGGAATATTTTGTCTTAGAAAGAGGATACATAGTCCAAGAGAAGATATATTATGTACAAATTTGGACATATCTCAAGGCTCCCTGTTTCCTCTTGTCTCGTTAGGTGGACAGATTTCATCAGCATGCACTTACTTCAACACAATAATGAGAAATTGACCACTTTTTCATTTTCTGTGTAAAATACCAACCATACTTATTTAGCTTTTAAGGATTCCATTGCGGCATCAAAAATAATGACGCTGACCCATATTAAAATAATACTCTAAAAGATGGATAAGCAGCCCTGCCACTTTAATTACTATATCGAATTGTTGTCAATAAAAAAATAACTGGAACGATATATTTTGTGAGCCAATATTTATGTACTGTTTCTTTGCACAAGCGGGAAAAGTGTGTTCCTTGTTTGTTTTACAATAAGATTTGAGCTGTAGATGGTTGAATAAGTGACTAATTATAGATAGTAACTGATAATTAAATGTTTCATTCTTCTATTTATTTATTGCAGCTCATATTCTTTGACAATATATATTTAAAAAAAAAAGGTTTGTTGGAGTGTTCCTTTTTGTAACATGGTCATAAAGTTTGTTATTGTGACAGGTCTATGGATAAGTGAATAGCATTTGAATAGTTTTGAATTAAGCAGTAAATGGAATAACACCGTCTTAAGTATTTATTTGCATTAGCTTTGAAGATTTTTAACACATTTTCTCTAAAGTAAGTAAATAAACTCATTTAAAGTAAGTGTTTCTCAAATCTTATTACTAAAATGGCTTGAAATGTATCTATGTGAACCTAAAGGGTTTGGGTCAACAGAGCCACATAAAAGACTGCTAGTTCTCTTGTTGTTGTTGTTGTGCGCATTTCTGTTTAAAACCGCCACAGTATCTTTAATAACCCATAAACCACAGATTGTGTCTCGTACAGTTATTATGTCATGTGCTGCTGAGCTCTGTTTCCATCTTGACTTCCTTCCTTCGCATCCTCGCATGTGCTTACACTGGCTGCCTCTCTCCCATCTGCTCCTCAATCAATTTGCTCTCATTTCCTGCCAATTGGTCCACCTCCATGGGCTAAGGCTCATTTAACAGGAAGCATGGCATGTTCAGATCATCAGCTGTAGTTATGGTGATAACACTGTGGACCCCACCACAACCTCTCTCAGAGCAGCCCGCCTGGAGTTTGGCCATTTGTTGTAACTTTTGGATTATGGTTCGTAACAAGAGCAATTAAGGGTGACACAAAATGTAGAGAGAGCAGTGATGGAGCAGATGGCAGACGAACTGCGCTGTTGTTACCTATGTGAAAGTTTGGACAAGCACAGCAAGCGTTCAGTCATGCTGTTTTGTGCATGGGGTTTTTGTTAGATTAATAATATCTTATTATGCAAGATCATAGTCATGCACCTGGGATCCAAAAGATTATGAATACTGACAACTGAACAAGAATGGCAGCAAGTTTTCTGCTCAAAATTGATTAAAGTTTTTTTTACATCGCAATTTGAATTTGAGTTCTTTTCTACTTTTTTCTAAATTAGTTCAGTGGCTACATTGTCTTGATCATGGGCTTCTTGATGTTCCTTGTCTTGGGTGGTCAGTGACTTTCAAATATTGTCCATGAAAGGAAATGTGGTGAACCAGAAACCACTGAACTACATGTGAGCAAATGCGCTGTAGACGGGTGGTCATAATGATATGGGTGATTAGTGCGCACTGACTGCACAATGCCACCTGCACACAAATTGCACAACCAGACAGTTTAATTGCACATTTTCAGGGGCTGTGCAAAAAGAAAACAGTACTCCCTTGTCTGGGTGATAATTTTTTACAGAAGTTACTCATGAATTCAGCCGTCGGTGTAAATCTATTGAGGGGTCTACTTCAAGTTTGTTCAGGTGTGCAAAGACAGCATCTCAGTGAGAACATACGCAAGGAAGCATGTGCCTTCAATAGAAACTACAATGACATATTTGGAAGTTTACGTAATAGCTGGATTTTAAAAATGTGACTAAAACAGTATGATTTTGCTTGGCATTCTCTGATCATTTAGAGTTTTATAAATATATCTGAAACTATTACAGTTATCACGGTCAGTTTGATGAGAGTGAAAGTCTTTTGATTATCATTACGGTTAACTGCTTGGCTCTAATTTCATGAGCTGTTTAACTGAGCCTTGTTATTGTTTTTATTGGTGTTGTAAAGGTTAATGAAGCTGTAAAGAAACTGGCAAGATTCCAGAGAATTTTGAAAACGTTAATTTTTCCAAGTTGGGGGTTACAGTTGGCTTTCAAATACAACGGATAAGGTACGCAAATTTTATACAGAACATAGATTACAATATTTCAGTATATGCATTTTATGTCCTTAACCCTGGCAAATGAAAAAAAAACAAAAAAAAAACAAAACCTAAAGCCATACAATTTAATTTATTCTTAAAGGGCCTTGTACTTGATTTTAATTTATTCCAGTCAAGATAAATTCTCTTTACATCATAATCTATGCAATTACTAAGCACTTTATTGGGCACTATAGCTATGGTCATCTCTTTTTGTCGAATCAGGCACATCATTTCACTAAGAATCATGGGAGAACAATTGCCTGACACTATCCCAGACAAAAAGTTGTCAGAAATTGGAGAACTTTCTGGGAAAACTGTGACTAAGACTATCTCAGACAGTTGTTTCCGTGTCATGGTGCAATATCAGAGTGAAAGAAAGGGCGGGGCTAACGGTTCAAACTAAACCATGTTCCTGACTCATGGTTCGAAATACATGAACTTTAAGCGTCTCGTGTGCAAGATTCAAAAGTACATCAATATTGCAAAAGTTGTGCTCTCAACTACAATGAATTGGTCAAAATGTTATTCCAACTGAAATCTAAATGCTATAAAACCATTGATTTTTCCCCCTAAACTTCACTACTCAACAAGACGCGAGTGAATCCCAGCAGAGTACAGATGTAAGTTTGTCAGCTCTGATCCCGAGCACAGCTAAAATACTGCTGATGCATTTTTAAACCCGGTGTTCCTTCGACTCACATCATCGCCTTCTTTTATGTCCACCGCAGCATCAAGCCTGTTTATCTCAGGGATACATGTTTGTTTTGACTCATAAATAATTTCGCGGTCCGCTGTGACTGCAATGTTGATGGAGACTGCTTTCAGTGCGGGGAGGTGCGCGATTAAACATCTTCCCCCTTTTACCGAGACTCCTCCAGGGGACGACGTGGGCTTTGGGCATGGCTCTGATTAAGGCTCTTATTTCGGTCAAGCTGCTCCCAGGCCCCTTTGATAGGCTGCAATTGAGTCCCCCAGCCGACATGTGTAAACCAATTAACAGAGCGTGCCTGTCCACCACGAGGCTCCCGGGGTCCTCAGGAGGAAAATTAGCTGCAAAGTAACTGTAAATATGACGGCAGCGTTGGCCTTTGAATACAGCTTATACATAACAAGTGCACATTAAAATTAATACATGCATCCAAGCGGTACTACAAAACATCCCAGTAAAATAGATTCCAAATGCAAATTAAATTGATTTATTTAAGCAACAAGTGATTTGGAATAACTGGCGCAATTCAGTAACAATAATTTGACGGTGATATATTTGTCCATGAAATTTGAACATTTTGGCCAATTTTGTTGAAAACTTTGCAAATCATACAAGCATTGGGTGCTTTATTGTATTTAATCCGTCGCTTCACTAGACAATACAAATTAAAATTTTCACACAAAATGTTCTCCACTCATGCAATATTTAATTTATGTAACAAAACAAAAGCAGATAAACAAAAATAACGACTCAAATACAGAGAGAAAAAAATAAGAACAGAAAACAAACGGTAACAGAAAATTACTTAATTAATGCCTAGATAATTTGTTATTTTTATTGCAATATATATTTTTTAGTGTGTATTGATATTGAATTGTGTTTTTAAAATAGTGTAAACATCAATTTTGTTTTTGTTTTTAGCTTCAGCAAAATGATCACAATCAAAAAAGGTATAAAATTCCCCTCAAAAAGAGACAACATAAGATTTCTGTAAATAATTTCAAAAGAAAAACCCATTATCCAAGATTGTAAATAGATCTGACCTTAATAACAAAAGGACAAAATGAAAACAAGTGTAATAGATCATCCTCCTCAATGAACCTAAAGTTAGGGTCACTCACCTGAACTTACCTAAACCTAAACACGCAATTTGTAGCTCAGTTTCCAATATTAACTTGCGTAATTAATTTGCGTTGCTTTCATTTTGATATATTTTCTTCCTCTTTGGTCATTATTTTGAAGAATATTTTGGTATTCATTAAATCAATGTTTACATGGTGCACAAACCAAAATAACTGTGTTTATTATCATAATACATTCAGACAAGCTGACCCAAATATGCTGTGCAGACATGTGGTCAGCTGACGCTCGCCTGAATATCCTTGAAATCAACTTCAAATCCCTTGTGATTACTGTATTGTATAAGTGAAAATGTAGGTCCTTTTTAAACGTGGAACTGAGCTGTTAGAGTTCTTATAGAAATCCTTACATTCGCTCCTCAGTCTTCGAAAGGGCACATACATGAAGTGAAATGATCTGAGCCAATCTTAATGTGTCTTAATAATCACACAGTATTCTCACACAATGGCGTCTGTCCGCTGGGCGCGAAATGTCCGGGGCCTTATCAGCAGCCGCAGATGGAGAGCGTCCAAGTGAGCGCCTCCATGTATGTCAGCAATAAGAGGATGAGTTGGCTCACATCTCAAAGACAGCCCTGCCATAGAAACACACACACACTCACACAATGTCCTTTTGGGGTCTCACTGTGCGCCTATCTTTGTCCTGTTTCCCTACACGCACACACTCGCACACTCCTACACATCCCCGGTATGCAGTATCACAGCTGGAGACAATACAGCCATCCAATCTCTTCATCAGCAAAAAGCCATCCGGGAGACAATTCCTCAAGGCATGAAGAGGCTCTCGTGAAACCCTTACAAGCAGGTGGCTAAACGCGGAGTAGTAATTTGTAAGCATTTAGGAGGGGACAATTTTCTTTCACAAGAATAGAACTCTCACAAAAAGAAATCTTTAACACATTCAAACAGGTTTAAAACGTAAATACATTTGGACACAACATGCATTCATTTCACACTGCATACAAGCATCCACAGCTTTATTTTATTCAACTTTGCATACCTTAGTAAGAGTAAGAATAATATGCAAAATCAACTTTAATGACCGTTTAACCTTGTTACAACGTTGTTTCCTCATCATTATTTTACTCAAAATTGTATTTTGATTGATTCCTGCAAGTTTGAGTAATCCTGTATTATGCTGCAACTAAAGCTAAAAAAATTCCTGTTTTCACCTACCCCCTTCCCCGCCCACATTCCTGTACTTAGTTGTGAGTATTTGCAAAATGAATCCATTTAGGATTCTAAAATGTCTCGTAGCCACTTTCTGAAAATAATAGCTGGAAGTCAATCAACCTGTTTCTATTATTAAGCCATTTTAGATCAGTATTGTGGTTTACAATTAATAAAATGTAAAATTATGATCTGCTTATGTTGTAATTCAATACTAAGTAAAAAAATAAAAAATCATAATATGTCTCCTTTTAACACACAGTTTGTATCTTAGTGACTTTAAACCACCACAAAACCTTTGCTGACATTAACAGACAGTTTCTTTCATTTTGATATCTTTTCTGTCTGTTTGGTACCTATTTTGAAGAATATGTTGGTCTAAAACACATTCAGTAAATATAGTATCTGCCCTTTCACCTTGTCAACGCTGACATATTTTCTTACCCGACACAATTCAAACTTGTTACACAAATCTGCCAAATGCATTAATCCTATCTGTTTTATGCTTGTTCTCACTTACACTGCCTTCAAAGGAAAGAATGATGACGATATCAACGCATTCTCGGCCAATACGCGGTGGATATTCTGTAGACGATTTATGTGACAGCCCTAAGGAGCAGGGTAAATTGAGAAGAGGGACGGTGAGCGAAGAGATTTTTGCAGTGGTTTATGTCTGATCTTTATAATCTAACCTATCAGGCTTGAGTGTAACCGGCACATCAGTTGTAGATTGTATCTCTTACAACGCTGTGGGGTGGTAAGACTCCCCTATGCCTTCTCCGCTGTGTGTAAATATCCCGGTGGTAGCTTTCCATGGCACCAGCAGGTTTATAGACAAGCAATGAGTCCATAAGCAGCAGTATGGATCATTGCTTTCAGCACATTTATGCGTAAACAAGAAAACAGGGCGTGCTGGGAAGAAGAAACTTTGCTAAGTGGGTTACTCGGATCACAGCGCAGTTTTAATAGTTGTAAAACATGAGAGTGATCAGAGAGGGTCAGACTTACTCAATACTTTAACGTAGGCACTTAATTTGAATGTCATTCCTTAATACATTCTTAGAGTAGGGGTAGGAGTAGTTGTAGTAGTAGTAGTAGTAGAAATTGATGTAATAGTAAGAGTGGCAGTTTAAATTTGAAATGTATATAACAGTAGTAATTGTTACAATAGTAGTAGTAGTAGTAGTGATAGTAGTAGTAGTAATTGTTCAAATAGTTGAAATAGAAATTGATGTAACTGTAGTAGTAGTAATTGTTGAGTTGTAGTAGTAGTAGTAGTAGTAGTAGTAGTGATAGTGGTAGTAGTAATTGTTTAAATAGTTGAAGTAGAAATTGATGTATCTGCAATAGTAGTAGTAATTGTTGAAATAGTACTAGTAGTAGTAGTAGTCGTAGAAATTCACATTTCTACATCACAGAAATTGATGTAGTAGTAGAAATTGATGTTTTAGTAGTAGTAGTAGTAGTAGTAGCAGTAACAGTTGTCACAAAAGACTACCAGTAGTACAATACACTGACTACAATAGTTACATGTGCATATTGTGCATCATTCCTTCACTTATTGTATTTTGTACATCTTTCACAGATTCCTGTACAGTGGAACAAGTGCTGCTGATTAGCTATTAATACTCTCCATTTCTCACCATTTTTTTGTGCTTTTGTTATTGCACAAACTATAGTTCTGGTGAATAAAGGCTCATGATACAATACCTATAATGCTAAGTTACAGGATTGCAGATGGAGTGAGCTATTATACTTTCACAGTCGCAGTTGGAATAATGGCCATTGCTTTGATTGTGGGAAAGACCCTCTTTTTCATTCTTACAGTATGCAAATGGTAGCTCTTATCCTGCCTCGTCACAGATTTTGAGAGGAAACTTAAAATTGGTAATTGTCTGATTAGGGCTCCGTTTATGGCCCACTTGAGGAGGCCCTGCAGACTCAGCTGAAAAGCAGAGCACTGAGGTCATTGGTATTAGGATGAAGTGTTCCTTCCTGTCAGGAAACCTCTCACAAACAGGGAAACTGGTGAATTCATTTTGGATCATGGATAATACATTTTACTTTGAAAGCAGAGCCTAAAGAAGACAGAGAAAATGTCAATGTTGAGAAATGTTGCTGCACTGAATGTTATTGTGGATCTGAAAGGTCATAGAAGTTCCCATTAAAAGTAGAATATTGTTTCAAATGGCCTTTGGGAAATATGGTCATTTGTCAAAGCCTACAGTAAAGGCACTGTAGTGGTATGGACCTGTAGCTCAGCGCCCTCATTAGCTCAGTTTTCACGTAAAACCCCAAAACATCCGTTTTTAATACTCACTTTTCTTATTCTGAAACTGCTCCTTTACTTTTGATTATTTTTAATAGCACCCCATTTTGTATAATGCATTCATATTTGTCTCCACAGATTTAAAGACTTCTCTAATGAGCTCTCATAAGGTCTGCTTCCGTAGCCCTTGGCCTGATCCAGTTTGCTGCTGCAGCTCGTACTAGACCAGGACTATATAAGGCATGAAGACTTCCCTAGACATGAAGACATGCCATTCATCCCTTTGACAGATATTCTCCACTGGGGAACAGCAGCTCACCTCCTCACATAACTGTACTTCCTTGATTCACATGTGTAAAACAGGCTGTTGGAACTTCATTACCTGGGATGAAATTGGACAAATGAATTTAAAAATAACATATGTGGAAGAAAAATTTTGGACTTTTCCTTCCTAATTTAGCCATACTGTTTTGTCTCATTCATTATCTGACCTGTTGTTTTGTCCTCACAGTGACCATGGTTCAGCCGAGGCCGGATAAGTGCTCACCTTCAGCAGATTGCGTGGACACCACACAACACTGTCCTGCTGAAAGGTGACCTCCAGACAATCTCCCCACAGCATTTGGTGAGTACACAATCCCCACCCATCTTCACAAATGGCACCAGAGCTCCTTCACAAACAATTTGGCCACATGTTGCACTAAAACATTATTCAACACCAACTACATGCCAGAACATACCCAAATTGTATTTACTGACGATTGCTAACTGTGTAAATTCTACAGGTTTTTAGAATAATAACTGTAATAGGGTCTTCAGTGTCAACGGCAATTCATTTTTTTAATGATAGTTTTTATATAATACACAGCAAAAACAAAATAAAAACAAAAAGATAGAGAGCAAAAAACTAAAAGAGTAGCAGAAAGTCAGTCTGGCATATGCATTTTTAAATGTCCAATGTTATTTCAGTCCAGTCCTTGACAGTCGTCTCTGTCCATATTATTAATTTCTTTTTTTGGTGCACATGTATCCATCTATTGTTTCCATTGTTGAAATTTTACATTCGAGATACATTGTTTTAAAGTGAAATGGAATATTGTTATTTAATTGAATGCATTTTGCAGAATCTCATTAATATCATTCCCATAATTATGAATAATAATAATAATAAGAAGAAGCACAAAATTGCAATTGTGAAATGTCACTTGTGCTCAAAAGTGTTTTTTGCCAAACAATGAAATCATTATGTTTGAGGATAAAATCACAGTTGAATCCTAAAGGCATATTGTCTTTGTACACTGTGTCCAAGATAGACTTAAGAGACAAATTAATCAACCAACCATGTCTTGTAATATGCCTGTTGGAAGAAATTAATGTGACTCACTCACTATAGAAGCTGTGCATACATCTAATGAGCTGTGGTTTGTCTCATTGTTAGCAGTGTATATTAATTTATTTTTGTAAAAGTCCATAAAAGGGAGTAAACTTTTATTATGCAATCCGTCCATCTGTGTGGTATTACACATGGAATTTAAATTATAACCAAACAATGCAAAGAATACAACAACTCCACTGCATCCCAAAATGGAAAGGCCCTATCGGACCGTGTCTGCTCAGATCCTAATCATGATGATGTTTATTAATGTGCGCCGTAATTACTGAACTCAGAGGAGAAGCAGATAGTGGGAAAATGTCAGGAAATGCAAACGCAAACAAAGAGCATAGGTAGATTTCTTTTATTAAACCATAGGGGGTGATAAAACAAGCCACCCAAAAATGTCATTGGGGCCAGAGCATCAGTGTGACAGGAGGGGGGAGGTACTGTTTCTAAGCAACGAAAATGGATATGTGCATAGAATCCATAATTGGAATTTGGTTTGGCGGGGGATAATTGTCATTTATACCCTAGCAACAATGGTGAGCACCCTGGTAATTGCAGATATGTAGCCGTCCAAATGTTTAAGCATCAACTTGGGCACAGTTGTCTAGCATTTCTCAGCTTTCACATAGGTACGCTCTTGCATGGGAATGTTATTAACTGGATTTATCACATCAGCATTTTAAAAAGTAATCAAGTCAATTGAGTCTATGGCTGGTCAAGACGCATCAGTAGAACAGAGGCAGTGCTTCCAAGCATGAGAGAATTCAACATTTAATTTGTGTTTGTAGTAACATAAAGTTTGAGATATGGTGGTGTATTTAGATGCACGATTGTGTCTGGTGAAGGAGGTCTTCTTAATGCAGAGATAAACCACTTGTGTCATCTCATTTCTTCAAATGTGATTACCTGTCTGGGCCAATGCATTCAGTCTCCCTCATCTGATTCACTTTTATGGGAAGGGCTTGTTGTGGCGGACAATATTAAAAGGGAGACAAAATATCATATTTTTGATATTTGTGCACATGGATTGTTAATGTATAAAGTACAGCTCATAGTCTACATTATTGTTTCTCAAACAGAAGTACATGTACCACTGGGGGTGTGTGGGGCCCTCCGCAGTTTAGTATCACTAACCCTAACCCTTTTTGAACCATCGCACACTTTGACTAGATTTTGACGGCACACCAGCCACTAAAACATTATTAAACAACACCAATAATTAAAAAGAGATGTAACTTATATCTGCAATAGTGGTTGTTAGGGTTTTTTTCTGGTTCACACGTTTGCTCAAGACACTTGCAGAAAAAAATGCACAAATATTTCATAAAATGACTATGTAAATCATTTAACAAATTGGACATTTTTTCAAGGCACACCTGGCAAACCCTCAAGGCACATTAGTGTTCCCTGGCACACCAGTTGAAAATCAAGGTATTAGTGCACAACGTTAGACACTGAAAATAGGCAAAATCAAATTATTCAGCACAGTATGTAGAATTCCTACATACTCCGCTCTCTTCCAAGGTGGAGAGCTACTGGTAGCCTCCGAGCTACAGGTTGGAAACATCTGCCCTTTACCATTTTCTACCCTGATGAAGGCTTGATAAAGTCCTGGTTTTGTTTGAGTAGTACCATCTTGTTGTAGTTGTGAAAGTTTGACTTAACTTACTGTATATGTATATGTTTGTGTCAGCCCCAAACCTGGAGAAATGCAGAATGAGACTCTACCCCAAAATGTGTTTTTTTTATGTAGATTTTTAGAAATAATTCCTGAAATCTAATCATAACCCATTCTGTTACACTGCTTCATCTGTGTTGTGTCTCCTCTTTCATTACATGCGCTTGTGCATATTCCAGTGATTACAGGGGCAGATCTGCACCTCTGAATTATAAATCATCAGAAACAATGGCAGGCTGAAGCTTTTGTTGTAGCTGTCTACTTTTTTTTTCTTTTCTTTTTTTTTCCCAGGGTAAACCGGCGGCAGTCAGAACTGGCTAATTGGCTTATTAACATAAACTGTATGAGCCTGTTTCTATCTGATTCATTCATGATGAAAGGTTATTCTATCACTTATGTGGAGATACATGTTTTTAGATTAGACTGAGGGAAGTGACATGTGCAATGCAAAGGGAATTGGCTGCGCTGTTTTTTAAGACCAAGAGGACCACCGTTTTGTTCTTTGCTGTTTGTTCAATGTTTGAAATCAAATGTTTTTGGGTTTTTTTTTAGACAATGAATTTACAGTTCGATGGATTATTCATTTATTGCTTGATCCCATATGATAGTGGCAACTTCTACTCATGGAACTTTATTTAAAATGCCTAAACCTTCTTTTTAACAGCTTTGCCCCACACATTTCTATAGTTTGAGCCAGTGTAGTTTAACTTCTAACAAGCTCCTCTCTGTCTCTATTAACATGTGGCAGAGTGCATGCTCATTCCCTCGGTGTGTCGACCCGACTGTCATGAATAATATACAGAGTGTTGTGGAGAGTAAAGGTGGGTTACTGTAAAAACTCACAGTCTACAGGGGCATCATTAGACAGAGGACGCTGGTGTGCTAATGTGTTATAAAAATCTATTTGGTATTCAGCCCAGCTCTCTTGGCTTCATACTTTCAATTACTCTTATAATCTTTTCTAAAGTTCATAAATCTCCAGCCTTACATGTCTATTAATACAAACATCTTGGTCTTATGCAGCTACGGAGGACTTAACAAGTTTGTTTTTACCTTTAAATGGTGTGACTCATGTTAACACTTCTAAAAGCTATAGGCTAATGACTGGACTAGTCTGTTTTTGCTGCAAATCCCACTTAAATCTTTATATTGAGTATGTGTATTTAACCTATATTCTGCAAGGCCATACTAGGGCAGATAAAGTAGATGTTGATATTTCATTTTCCGTTCATTAATTTTCCCTTGCTTTTGGAATTTGAATCATCTGTCAACTCAGTGGTGTTTTGAAGACTAGTGTTGAAAGAGGCTTATTGTGAATATTGTCAGTCCTCAACAGAATGGACTAGCATTGAATATTTCTACTGACATTTTGGACAAGCTGTGTTTCAAAAATCAGAATTTGCTTTTCATTTAATATTCATATGCAGAGGTTCTTATCTGTCAAAAAAGATTTTAAATAGTAGTAGTCAAGTTTTTAGCTTTATTGGCAGCATTTTAATCCTAATTCAGAGACAGTAAAATGACACAAAGCAAACAGATATCCACATAATCCAGTACATGTTCCTCCCAATCCAACTTCACATCAATATATATCTGTCTCTTAACGTTTAATTGACACAATAGAGCTTGACAAGACGGAACATGACACAGGAAAAGAACATTAAACACTGGATGTGTCACTCAATCATTTGGCATTTACTGTCAGATAAACTATAGGTACCACAAGTATTACTCTAAAGACTTCTGTAATTGAAACGCTACATGTGAGATGCTGATACGTTCAAACTTCTATTTGTCTAAAAAGTCTGAACAAGTATGGGCAAACATGTTTTAACACAAATGACTGAACAGAGTTTTTTTTAAATCTTTGAAGTGCAATAAAATCATGTTTTATTGGATTATGTTGTGTCCGTAAATTCTGTAAAGACCTTATAGTATAACAGTGAATGGATGCAAGTTGAAGCATAAAAAATACAATATCAATGTTTCCTTTCTTTTGCCGATAATTGTGAATAATTGTAAAGTGACATATTGTGACATCCCTACTCTGTACATACAACATTAGTACAATTGCGTAGAATTGCTTTTAAAGTTGTAAAATACTGACTATTGTTTGACTTTAGTACACGGTATGACGCTTCATAGTCCATATTTTATAGTTAACAAAGGTAAAATTGGTATGTGTCTCTTAGAATGTGTGGGTTTAAACTCCAACGCTTGCAGGCTGTCCATTATTCTGCTTCACAGTGACAGTCTTAAACTCATTTCATACAATCATCATGCATCCCATTTGTTTTCGAAGACGACAGCATCATACAGCAGGATACTTGAGATGCCAGCTGTGATCCTCTTTACACTGAGGCGCCTGTGGGCATGAGTGTGCGCCCCCTGGGGACAGTCTGAAGACACCGCCGCGACTGTTAATATTACTATAAAGGAAAACAGCCCAGTTGCATTGGCGCACAGCTGTGACATTCATGACTTTCTGTTCTCCCATGGGTGCCCTGAGGTGCTGTCACCCAGCCAGACAGGCAGGGCCCAGCTCCGAGCGGCTTCCATTAAGGTGTACACATGCACATATCCTGTATGGTAATGGCGTCTTTTCATGTTCAGAGCCCGGGAAACACGTGTCATCATTATGCGTAGCTTTGGCTCAGTAATGTTTGCCACTCATTTGGACAACCACCTGACGTAGAACCAGAAACAGCAACAATAGATCAGCCACATTGGACTCTACAGAAGAAAGAAAACGCTTGTCGACCATCGGCTTCAGTGGTGGAGCAGCTGGGGTCTGACTAAATCTTGATAAATCCTTGTTTAATTCTGGTTTAGCCCTGGATTAGTGCTGTAGTCTGATACTAATGGTCACACCTGATCTGTAGGATCAATAGAACAATTATCACTGGTTGTATTTCAGTATGTATTAATAGCCTAACAAAAATGCAGGTTGATATAACTGATATACTGATTGATATAACTGAATGCAGCAGATGTTTATAAATTTCATATATTGTATTCTGTATCAATGATGATTGAAAAGACTTGCGGACCTTATAATGTGTTTATTTTGGTTTTCTGCCACAAGGCCGTTTGGGTTTAAATCTCATCCCTGCCTTTCAACACCTGCTTCAAACACCATTGTGTGAGAGGAAATCATCAGTCCCTCTTCTAATGTTGTAGCCTCACAGTGGCTTCGACAGGTCTTTTCTACTCCACTGTAATCCCATATGCCTTTGGTATCCCTGCTCTCTAATGTCAGAGCTCTTATTGCGGCTCTGAGCTGCATCTTTAAAATGTAATTCTCACTGTGATGTCCCTGTGTGTCGTCCGTTCACTGCTTGAAGTTACATAAGGTCGCCTCAAAGTGATTTCAGGAGCAAAAACAAATGAAATTGTAAGTTGAAATAGTCCTCCAGGCCTTAGCTGTAGTGATAGTACAGACTGCTGAGGTAATGAACAAACTTAGAATGACCTTCTGTTATAAGAGGGGCACAGTATCTCAACATCTCCCTCACTTATCTGCAAAACATAATCCATGTAATAGCATCTCAGCCGTTTTTCTTTAATCCTTTCTTAATTAAACTTTATATAAAACAAGGAAGGTCAAATATGGAGACTTCATATTTATATTCAAAAATAAAATATATATTTTACTTATATTTTTACTATATTTATATTTTTACTATATTTTATGTTTTGTTTTATTGTTTAAGATTTTCTGACCCCAAGGCTTGCTATACCCCATTTAACCCTTATGACTTAAATGAGTTAAAGAAGAAAGTTTAGGTATGATATTTTTGTTATTGTGGTTGTAGGCTAGGACCAGAAGATTAGGAATCGGCTCACTAGAGGGAGGTGGGACAAAGTTTAAAACACAAAACACGGTAGACAGAGATATGGTGCAGGATGTGAATGTATTAAAGGAATAACAGGGAATATTTACAGTATTTACAATATGTAAAAAAGCAAGATTTGATAACAGTTCAGTTGAGGTAAAATGTCCGTAGTAGCCAGTGTGAGGTTATTTTATTTTGTGAATGAGTAGAATGTCCAGCGAGATTTGTGTATTGCAGATTGTGTGGTATGGGTGAGCAGGCTACTTTGCCTCCTACCGCACTGTAGGAGGTTTTAAGGTTGCAGCTCTCCGGGCTCGGGCAGCTCGCCATCCAATGAGGAATAGAACCAGTTGATCTGGATCAATCCACCCGAAGTAGGAGTAAGGGTGGGAGTAGTAGTAGTAGTAGTGGAAGTAGGAGTAGGAGTAGAGTAGGACCTGGCCTGTGTAAAGCAGGACCAATAATTAGCATCATATTAAACAATTGTGCTAATCCATAATAAATCCTTTCAGTACATGTACATTTTTCATACCATGGTAACAATGATAATAATTATTAATTTAACATTCAGTATTCAAAATTAATTTGCACCATAATTCACAATGCTAATATTCAATATTCAATATTCAATGACATGTCATATGTTTTCAATTACAATAATAAACAATAGTACAATTCAAATAGATAATGGAAATGGACAAGTGTTGTTAGCGCCTGCGCCAACTAACACCGTCACCAACCAATTGAAATGGATGGGAGGCTAGCGCTAGCATGCTAGCTCCCTCTAACACAAACAAGCAACAATCGACACTCACCAGTCCCTCTTTTGTTTCATATATTCAGCCCGTAGCCAGATTATCACCACGGTAGGGACGACTAGAAGGTTAAAAGGCATAGCAGTCACTTTCAATGTTCAACAGTTCAGAATATGACGATTTAAAGCGGCAAAACGCGTACCTGTAGCTGCTCTGTCTCAGGCGGCACCCACGCGCACACACACACTCGATGACTGGCGCGCGCCATCTTAACAAACGTGCTGACGCCGCGGAAGTCTCGCCCGAGCGCTACGAAATCACGCGATAGTTCAGACTTTAGGACCGCGTCGCAATAAAAAAGGAAGAGAGGTGCGGATGGCAAAAATAACCCGGGTTACACCCAGGATAGTGAACCCACAGTGCCAAAGTGGTAAGAACCACATATGTGAACCTCTACACCACCAGCGAGCACTTCTTTCTTTTTATCCTATGTACAAGATATAATCAGCTCATTTTATAGTCCGGTAAACCAGGCCCTCCTATTTGAACACAGGATCTGGGACAAGATGCACAGTGCATCAAATAACTAAAATAGTTTGACAATCCAATATTTAGCGGACATCTCAGATTCTGTCTCTTGAGAGATATATTTATTTCTCAAGTGATATATGTATTTAAGTCTACTTCAAATAAATATAGAACCAGTAGCATTTACATTTTGTTAGTAGATGGAGTACTATGTCATTTCAAAGGAGGTACAAGCCTGAACTTGATCACTCCATTTGAATGTTTATAGACAGATAGCCCTGGTATATTACATAACGTTTTCCATAAAATGAGATTCCCCCTATTTTCATGATAACCATCTCTGTAGTGTAAAGACCAGAACTCAGTCTAAATTTCAGAGCACCATTGAAGATAAAATGATGGCACTATAGTATTTTTCTTCCCTCCTCTCCCTCCCTGAACAAGATTGCTGTGTTTTATGATTCTTCCAGAACACACAGTCCCATACCTGCTCCAGACAGAGTCCAGATGTATCGGCCTGTCTTTTTTCTATGACATAAATACACTTTTATGTACTGGTGCTTCCTCACTCCACAGATAGGCATGTTTTTTCTGCCGATGAGAATGCAATGCTGAAGATGAAGCCTTGTCTAACCTTTGCCCAGACGTGAAATATTTAACTCCTCTCACAAAACAGTAAAGCCCTAAAGATGTGAGATTGGCGCGTAACCAAGCTTCCTCTGTAAAAAGCTAATAAAGAGACTCAATTACGTTAGTTTGCGTCACGACCAATCACTTTGAACCAACTGAAACTAACAAAACACCACTAACTAAAATACCCTGAAATAAATGTGGAACACGTCCTTTTTAAGTCACAAGTGTGTTGTAATCAGAACAGTTCTCTTTTATTAGTCCTGAATAACAGTGTCACACTAAACCTGTTGTTGTAGCACTTAAAGTTATTGACTGGAACACAGCTATGCGAGCTGGCTCAGGCGAGGAGCGAGACTGCCAGACTGCTGCCTACAACTTGAGCTTTCATTTAATTTCTCCCAAAATAAATACACTATAGATCTAATTTTTGCATTTGTATTATGATAAATGTTTAACGTTTTGATATTCACAGATTCGGACTTCATTTACCGTTTTTACTTTTACTTTATGTTCCAAGTTTTGAAATGGCTTTGCAGTTCTACAAACACTTTTACTAAACTGCGCATTAGTATTCAAATAGTGTAAAACAATGGCCCAAGAAAGAAATGCAGGTTGTCCATTAATAACACCTGGGTTAGAACTATTGAGGGGAAGGTAATTAAATGGCTTGTGCTAATGGCCTTAAAGCTAATTCCAACATAATTTGCATTTAAGAGTGTAATCCTCATCTTCAGACTTAACTTTCCGCATAGCCATATTCGTCAAGTGTCCACCTTTCAGCCACAATTAAGATTCAAGGTTGAAATAAATGTTATCGTACCTTCATTATAAATTTGTCGGCGAGACATGTTTTAAGTTACGACAAGATAAAGCACAACAACATGAGTGATAAATTGGACAAGAGTTACAGGCATATTGGAAATCATTAATGCAAATATGAATGAGGACAAGTGTGTAAGCAGAAGAGACAAACAGTTATTAAGCATCAGTGAAAGTGAAAAGGAACACTCTGTATGTCCTCTAAACAAGTGTCCTCACGCTGTAAACAACATTTACTACAGACACCACAAAAACAACAAATTCATAGCATATTCTGTTGGGATGGTTGATAAATATCGCTTACAAGATTGGTATTGGTCATATCAGAGGGTTTTCCCAGATATCGCATCAGTCTGATATTGAAACTTAAAGTTGAAATTCAATTTATGCAGACAAAAAGTAAAAATAAAATGAAAATCTCAAAGTTTGATTGATGTTTGCATGTTAAAATTTTGATTGAATTTGAATCCAGTTTAGAAACTGTAAACTATTAACTAATTATATTACTTTAGTTTTTTGCCTTTTACGTCTACTTTACTATGCACCTTTTCCACCTTTGAAAGTAGTCCCCCTTGTTCTTGAATATTTCATTAGGAGAAGTGGCCTCTAAGAGCTAATTATCTATTAAATCAATATGGTAGTGGTGGTTCATAATTTAATTGCTGTAGTGCTCTAAGGTACAACTCTTCCGAGAATAGTCTTTATGCGTGCTTCGAAAAGAACACGTTTTTTTTTTTTTTTTTTTTTTTAAACAAAAAAATCTTCATCTTAATCATTAAAAACATTGACTTTGTTTTGCTCAGTGAGTTAAAGGACCCCAATGGATCTCGTCCTAACTTACACATTCATAACAAAAATCACGATTGTGTCATCAAACATAATAAAATGTTCAGTTTGCCCAGTGTTAAGGAGATGTTAAGATGCTAAATACTAAACTTAGCTTTCATTCTAGGGCTGTCGAAGTTAACATGTTGTCTCATGCAAATAGAAAGATGAAACATAAATAATGAATTTATGCAGATTAATCACAAGATCAGTTTTGACCAAACAAGCTGTTTCAGATTACGCAGGAAGCTTTACCTGAAAGAAGGAGGAAATTACTTTCCTCGCTAATGCAGTTAAATGTATGCCCGGCAGAATAAACAAAACACGGCACAGAGGTCTGAGTTAAACACTGTGCTCTTTGTGAGGGAAATAAAGCTCGCATGTGAGTTCTAAAATGAGTAATATGGGCCAAATATCCAAACAAACTTCTACAGGACACTGGTAAATGCCAGGCCAACCTGATTAGCTCACATCTGCCACCATAAGAGCCAGTTACACCATACTCTTTTATTTACTTTTTATGGTATTCTTTTGATGCTTCGCAGGTATTGTAGCAATATGTTGGATTTGACCAATATTGTTCATTTTTTTGACGTTCAGTCCTGAGCTCCATACTTCAAGGTTTTCTTCTGTTGAACCCCAGCGTCACCGCTCAAGAGTGACTCAGATCTTTTTATTTTATCTCAATAGCACCCACAAGAGACACAAGTGCACTTACAGTACACTTGCACACAAGAAGAACGCACTTCTATAAAATTTTCATTACATGACATCCTACTTAGCTTACCTTGAAATACAGAAATACAGAAATCATTATTCTTGTCCCAATCGTGTTTCATTTCAGTTTACACAACCTCTCTGGAATCCAGCTTCTTCAAGCTTTAAAAGAAGTCGCTCCTTTTTTTGCGGTTGATTAATCCATATCTTCAGATCTGCAGCATTAGCGTGACAAATTAACGGACATTTACCAAACCACGGATAAACAGATCGAGCCTCTTAAGACTTCTAAGCTTGCGTTGTCATTTTTCAACACGCATTTCTGACCAAGTTTCGTTTCATCCCTCCACAAAGGTTTTCCAAATCCAAACACTTTTGTTCTTGAAATATGTATGAGCCCAGCGTCAAGAGCCAGCAAATATGTTCATTATGTCAACTTTCTATTCTCCACTGCATTCATCAACGTGTAAAAAAAAAATGCTTGGCCGTGTTTATTGAGGCTACGCTTTGTAATTCTTATTGCGCATTGCCGGCCTTGAGACAAACAGATTCTCTCTTATCTCGCAACGCAGGACCCTCTTCATTTGTTTGTTGTCACACGCTACCTCCGTCCATCGCTCCAGCTTCTCCTGCCCGCTGTCTAATTCCTACCCCCTGCCCTATTCTTTCCCGGTACATTTCTCCTTCACCAGGCCATCTATTACGGTCAGCCTCGTGTCACCAGGAAGGAGGGAACGGGCTCTTGTGCCGGCATAATTCGGTGATATGGCTTCAGTGAGATAAAGAGCGTCAATGGAAGGAGCGTCGACCGGGGACCTTGTTGATTCTGAACATGAATGCAACATGTGGTCAATGTGTGGAGTGGGTGAAAGGGACTTCGAGGATGACAAACCGAGGATGTTCAAGCCGTGACAAAGTCTTGTTCAGTTTAAATGGAACTATTAAAGCTTCTCGGTTGGGCGTGAAGTAAAATGTAAATGTTGTTTGAGAATAGAAAAATCATGTATTGCAACAGACCTCCAAAAAGGATGAAAGAAAAGTTTGTGACCACATTTAGCTCTATTGTGTTCTTTTGTTTCTGTTAAATTTGTGTTATTTTTCTTTTTCTGCTACTTGCTTTTAACAGATGGAGAGGAATGTCTGACAATTGCATATAGGAATATTTGCTTTTTTGAAAGACTAGATAGAATAGAAATAAAAATTAATGTTTGTGTTGTTTGTGACAAATGCAAATTAAAGGGTTTCTTTGAATATCAGGAATATTTTAAAAACCAACAGTGGTCCAAAATGGTCAAAAATCAATCTAAATGATAATCTTTCATTTAAGCTTTTTTCTTGCCTACTTAAAGGGGCTGTACCTGATTTTTACTGAACAACAGATCTTGTTAATTTTAAAGTAATTGCCACAGTTCATGTAAAAATTCACCTAAAGGCCCTGTACTTGATTTTTAATAGTTTTAAACATGGAAAACAGAGTTTCATGTTCACGTTTTAACAGCAGACAAATGTATTGCTCACTTTACTAATGCAGTCCCAGCATCCTAAAGATTCACCCAGAGAAGTTTATAAGCACTTTTCATGAGTTGCTGACCCATAGTGTCACGGACTGTCAAGACTGGTGCAACAACCACAACATGCACATCAAAACATCCAAAAACTACAGAAGCAAACAAGGACGTATATTACAGATAAGTAAAAGTATCATAAAACGGCAAAGTGAAAGTAAGCAAAGCTAAAAAAATAATAATAATAATTCCAATAAAATAGAAGTAAAAGTGCTAAGATAGTGACGGCTTGTGGAAAGAAGCTTTTAGCATGTCGAGATGATTTACATCTGATGGAACGATACCTTCTTCCCGAAAAGAGAAGTACAAACATTTCTCTGCTGGGAAGTTCAGAGTGGTCCGGAATGATTCAAAAGGCTTGATTCATAAGTCTGCATTTGTAGAGAGCCTCAAGAAGAGGCAGATCGGAGTTCACAGATTTTTTAGCGGAGCGGACCACAGCTGGGTCGGGGAAAAATGAAGCGTCCGTCACGGGTAAAGCTAACAAACATGCTAATGAGGCACTTCCTGCTTCTCTCGTCGGATAAAAGGCTCTATAAAAGATACAGAGGAAAAGTTGTGGTCTCGTTTTCACCCGAATAGATGCCTTTACAATATGTCTGTGCTGGGGAAACACAGATTTTACTTCATTAATCGAGAACACTGTCTAGTTCTGTTTTTCCCGTTTCACAACAGTAAACATCAGGTACTGGCCCTTTAATATTCACCACAATGAGTTTATATGTGCTTCTCACAACTCAGAGGCCAGAGCAAGCCATCCTGATAAAGCTAACAACAATTAGCATGCTAACAGAGTACTTCTTGCTTTGCTGAGAATAAAACACTCTATTATTATGGGCAGAAAGCGCACAGAAGACAAATTTTCACCCAAATAGATGCTGTTACAATATAATACAATATATCTGTCATGGGGCAAACAGATTGTACTTTGTTACATGGAAAAAAAAAAAAATCAGGTACATAATCTTTAATCATTTCCTTTTGTCTAATCTCGTCAATAAAATGAGCTAACAGACAAATTGCATAGAGCACAATATAAATGGGTTGATGCTGGTTCATCGAGGCGAACACTACCTCCCTTTGAGACATAATGGTGGAACAAGCACATGCTGTATTGGGTGCAGGTGGTTGTGCCAGATGAAAATTGACTACAAAAATGATTTAATAGGTGCTTGTATCGTGTGTATTTATGATGTATTTTTGTACCACTAACATTTGGTCCCCTTCCAACTTTAGCTTGCCTCGGCGCCGAGCTGTCTTCCGAAGACGTGAATTGATGATTCTGGCTTTAATTAGTATAGCCTGTTTTAGTGATATCAGCAATTCTTTACAGGCTATGCTAATCTGTGCCAGAATCAGCAATGCAATTGGGGAAAGGACTCTTTTTCTTCCACAAGGAAAGCATTTAATTGCACCGTTATTATCGGAGCTCTTTTGGAATCAACGCTGCAAAATCTCAAATTTATTTCAATTTTTTCCCACCGGGATGCTTTGTCATTGAGGCCCTTCAATGACAATTACGCCACAGACAAATACCAATGCGGCAATCAAGACTTTTTCAGGGAACGCGGCACAACCGGTCGATGAGTTGAAATGTCAACAATGATGTCAGTTCCCTCATCATCTCCTTGCTTTCTCATTTCACCTCTGTTGTCGGGCATTGTGGATCGTTGGAATGAAAAACTACAACCCCTTTCCCCCTCCACCCTCCACCCACCACCTCGGCTCCAGTTCGCCCCGTCTCCATTCCGCGGGTGTGCTGTTCATTAACCTGCCATGTTAAAGGGACCTCACCCCTGGGCACTTAATTTAGCGCCGTGCCAGTCCTTAAAGAAAAGCCATTATCTCCGCCGGAGCTAATTCAACCTCTATAGTGATAAAAGTCTAACATTCCGTCTTTCCGCAGACACATACGGAGATCACATCCCCCTTGGAAACGCATTATAATCCTCCTTTCTATTGATTTGTCAGGATTTAAACGTAATCTGCTTAAAGGGTCTTAGCCTTGACATTTAAGAATTGGCTGCTAAAATTGTACTGTACGTATGCCACTAATTGTCAACCAAGCAAAAATAGTATGATAATTTCACTCTTCATTTTATAGTTGGGGTTAAAATGTCAGTGATAATATTATGACAAAAATGCATTATACAGGAGAGAGCAAGGATGTAAATAATCTGTAATTTTCACTTACACTAATGCCTTCTGAAACTCTACTGAACTGATCAGGGGTGTCATTTATACAACCTTTTCTCAAATTCGTACAAGAACTGTACAGACAAACAAACATTTCCACAAACTCCCTCGAGCTAATTTCTAGTCTCTCTGAGCACAGATCACCTTCTTTCTCGTCTCTGAAACCCCTGATGCGTAAAGCTTTGAGTTTCTGTACCAGACCAGTTGTCTTTTTATAAATCACAAATGTATTGTGAAAAGTTTTGTTCACGCTTAATAAATGAGACCCTTGATCTGTGTTTCAGACATGTATTTTTACTTTAATTCTGTTGGCGATCTTCTAAATTATCAAATTATGTACCATGCATCCAAACTGAGATATTGTCATATCTTACAGTCATTTTTTTGGTGGCAATTGCAACCATCAAAACCAGTGGAAAGTAATAAAGTAAAAAGTAAAAGTACTGTACTAAAGTAAAATCAGTATCTATAAAAAATCAAAAGTACTTTTTATGTGATTCTAGGGGTTCTTTTATAACAGGTTCAATGTGACATTCTGTCTAAAGGTCTTGAGGTTAACTCTCGGCTTTGAGCAAACAAAAATATACACATAAAATACACCAGAAAATGGATTTGTTCTTTATTTTATTGTTCTTTATTTGAGCAACTTATACTTTTACTTGAATATTTTTATGCTCTTGTATCTGTACTTTTGTATCTGTATAACAAAATGGAGCACTTCTTCCACCACTGCTCAAAACCAGTACTTGGGATTTTTTCACGCATAAACCTGTATATGAAAAATGTCAAATTCCAGTTTCTGATCTGTTCTGAATAGCAGCATTAAAAGCTACACTGGCACTGGAGAGTCTCTCAGATATCCAGGTAAACTGCAGAGTGCCGCTGGGGGAATAGTTTCTGCTGTGCTCTGTTTGATTGGCAGGGGAGTAAATGGCAGCAGCATCTGCAGGCATCGGGACCAGAGCCTGATCTAGAATGCAGACAGGAGCTCACAGTGGTGGAGATGGACAGAATAACACATGTGCTCGTAGTCACACACAGGAGCCTCACTAACCCTGCAGCCATGTTTGTCTAAAGCCACAGAATCACATCACCTGTTACCTTAAGCACCAAGAAATGTCCTCATTCCTCACTGGTTGCAGCATACAAATCTGAGGAAATTCTCAATTCTACACTACACAAATGCGGAAAAATATGTCCATTTACCAATTTATGTTTACCCATTTAGAGCAGAAATCAATTGTGTTTCTTTTTGTTTTATGCTCATTTTCTCTTTAGAGCCTCCATTCATTTGCTATTTTGCAGGTCAAGTCAAGTTTATTTGTAGCACACCTTTGATGCACGCACACAATATAAAGTATGAATCCATACATAACCTTGCTATTAGTTAGTCATAAACAATATTGAAAAGATGAGTCTTTAATTTTTATTTTAAAATATTACGCCTTATTTCAAAGTGTATTTGAAGAAGGGAGTTCCACAATAGGTCCTTTCACATTGTCCCGACAGATTTCCCAAAAATCACATGTGACAATGTGTGATTTCCAATTGAAGGAGTATGTGTTATCAATAACATTAACAACAGTGGCTGATACTAGAGTACTGAAAAGCGTTGGAAACTGTATCGATTATACAGATTATTTTAAACGTATCGGTTGCGAGATGTCGTGGACCAAGTCAGTAGAAGTGTACCTGATCATTTTAGCATGCAGAGCATCAAAGACTATTTGATTAAAAGCAAAGATAAAACGTTCGACCGGGACAGTCTTCGAGCGTTTAAAAGCCTCAAGGCTTATAAATTGTTCAGCGATGGCTATGTACAGAAAATTAAAACTGCTTGGCATATGAAAATATTGGACGGTAGTTTATTCCTGGTGAATGCTGAGGTGAGGCTTCTATGTCCCGTTCTGTCTGGCATTGTGGATGTGCTTCAACAGGGAAAATCAATGGGGCCACTTACAGTTCCGTTGCTGGGTAAGAAAGTGTTGTTATTAATTCGTTCTTTAAAGCCAACTAATTGTTTGGAAAAATAACTGTAGAAGTTTGCAATGCTTAATTTATTAACATGTTAGATATATTCATTGTGTTTATCTTAAAGTATATGTCAAAAACAATAGTCGTGGGCCTCCCATTATGGATACATTTAATTTAAAAATTGATTTGAGTAAAGTAGATCAGTGCCCATATAAACAATGCCCCTTCAAATGAACTCTCACTAAATCTCGTGTACTCACGGGGACCTGGGCATTTGCAAAACCAATGTGAAAGGACTCTATTGGGAAGCATAGAAAGAAAAGGAGGCTTCACCATGTTTGGTTCAAACTCCAGGAAAGGAGTCAGCCGATCCGTCAAATACTTTTGACCTATACCGTTTGAATGAATGAATGACTGAATACATTTTATTTTGAGTATTTCCATGTAACAAAGTGAAAATAATTCATAATTCATTCATAAGAACATTTTGAAATTAACTTGAGGGACTGAAAGCCACTGTAATGTGTACTGGGGTAATGTGTTGCCTTGTTTTCTGAATGTGCATGAAGAACATGCTAATATGTGATGGATTTCCCTTGTGTCATGCTGCCAAGATCCACTTTGATAAAGGACCTGTCTTTGAGGCTAATGGCAATTAACTCGCATTGGTTAAGACTCCATCCATCTTGAGCAGTTGAGCTTAAAGCCCATAATGTGGCCGTTTAAATCAGAGTCAGCCAGCAAAGAAAGCCAATGATTGCATTAGGTCCCCCTCCCCTTTACATCAACATGAGCCCAATAAACTTAATGCTCTTAATTATCTATTCCCCAGCTGGAATTTTTACACAGTACTCACTTGCCTTTCACTCCATCCATCACTGCAAAGAAATAAAGCAGAGTTTTTTCTAATTATGTAAATCGAACCATAGTAAAGAGTTATTATTTCATTGCATTGTAGTTTTGTGTATTGAAGACGGGCACAGTGAAGGAATTTCGAGATTTACCCGCAGCTGCAGGCAGATGGATGACGCCTCATTGTCTGGACACTCCCTCCACTGTCTGCGGCGTCATGTACAGCTTGTAAAATCAATCCTCATAATGTCACTCGAAACTAGTCTGCTAGCAAAATGGTCTCACCTCATCAATTATTGAGCAATTCTGAAAATACGTTTTAATTCCTCAGCAGGCCACTTTATTGAAATGAGTCTAGTAGATCTGGTTTGAAATCTTGTCAGTACAATTCAAGGCGAGACGCAGCGGGTGAATAGGAAAAGCATCTTGAATTTAGAGATGCCAGTTTGCAACTTTTTCTGTTGTTTACTTGCATAAATGTGAGGGAAATGTGTTTAACAAGATTCTCATGGTGTAATCTTTTCATGTACAAACAAGACGTAGAAGTTGTCAAAATATACAAATCTGAAAAGTCCAGGTTTAACTTCCTTGCTTCATTTTCTTGACATGTTAGGTTTGGATATCTGACATTTGAGCAATTGAAATCTTAATCATAATTGGTGTAAACATAAAAATGTTGTCTCATTTTTTGAAATAAAACTTTGATAAATCTGACAAATCCTTCTGTACAATCCGTTAAAATATATTGCAGTCATAAATTGTAAAGTTTGGAGAGTGTTGGTGCTATGGAGTGATCTTAATGTCTGTATAGAAGAAAAGGAAAAAAAAAAACAGCGAAGTCACAAAGTCTCATATACATTAAATCTAAGGGTGCGAGTGGATTACATGAAATACTAAAACATCTTTAGCTGCATATTGGACTATTTTGTTGCTTCCAGGTTAAAGCTTAGTGAGAAACAAAACTGACTAAAAACAAACAAACAAACAAAAAAAAAAATATATATATACATTGCCTGTATTGTCTCCCTTTTAAAATGTGGAAGCTTGGTGCAGTTGATTGTTTACTAAGAAATATATAATTTATGTGTCTTGGAATCTTTTAAGGATTCCCAATTTAAGTGTACAGTACACTGTAAATAAATATACTAATTTAGTAAAATGAATTGTACATTGCCATAAATATGATTTATATCTGCAATAGAATAAAAAGCATGTCCTCGTATTCTGGCCGCATTGGCACTTATGGAGATGAGAGAAAGTCCAGAGGTCAAAGCAGGAAGTACTTCTCATAATGCATTCATTGACTGGCCTCATTTTGAAAACACAAAGTGGCCAAGCTGTTGACGTATACTGCAGCTGTGCGTTTGGGGGCAGTCCAGATGCTCTCACCGTCTTTAGAGTCTCTGCCAAAACCTGTGCTTTGGCCAAAAAATTAATTCAACCTGACTTTATCTATTTTCAACAGTCCACCGTCCAAATTTAAACATTAAACATTGTGACCAAAGTGCGCACCTGCTTCTGTGATTGTGCCATATGAAGTAAACTTTACTTTCTTATTTTTGTAAATCACTCCAATGTTTCTTCATTTATCATGTACAAGAAATTAGTATTTTTGATTTTTGGTGCTGAGGAAGGTAACATGGAGTGCACATATCTTAAACATGAACATGATTCCTCAAATTTACAGTTTGTAACATTTCTGTCTTGCTTTGCTTGTAATGTTCCATACTATGGCATTCAACTTATCTATTTACATGAAAACAAGCAGGACAATAGAGCTGACTAATCATGACTATAGTCAACTATAACAAATAATCAACATAAAATAAAAATTGTAATTGTTAACTGGACTATACAGACTTTAAAACACTAGTAAAAAGACCTCAAAATGTCATCAATAATACACATTATTCATAAATATTTTGTATCTAGAAACCTTTATTTGGCTCTTAATGTATTTAAATTTTAAATATACAATAGAAATAATCGTTTGACTAGTCAGCTAATCGAAAAAATAATCGCTGACTAGTGGACAACTAAAATGATCGTTCATGACAGCTTTATGTCACCGGGTCAGGTCAGATCTGTGGAGAGGCATGTCTGTGCACTGGAAGAATGCATGTTTTTGGCAGCAGCTTCATGTGTTTGATTCCGGCTCTGATTATTCGCTGAATGTCCATCCCTCTCTCATCCTTGTTTCATGCTGTTCTGTTCAGTAAAGCCTATGGGCCATAACAATCCCTCAGAAAATCAAGACAGAAAAAAAGTTGTTGTTTTTTTTCGTTTTTTTTTTCTGTTTGGCAATTAAAACAGCTGTATTTGAATAAATGATAAATAGAGCCGTTTAATACCATACTGTGTAACATTACATGCAAAGTAATAACCCCTCCCTTCAGACAGGTAGATGGATGGCAAACCCTCCATCAGAAATGCGCCCTTAACTGTTCTAACTGATCAGTAGAAACTACCTGTAACCGTGTAAAAGTGTTTTTCGTCCAGAAATAGAATGATTGCTAAGGGTCAAAAATATCCACATCCATCTCTGTGGAGACCTTCTTTTGACAGGCACTTCACTGAGCTAACTTTATTCACCGTTTGACCCATTTGACATAATCCTCTTCACCTCTGCCTATCACTGAAGCCAGGTAAAGAGCAGGGCCCCGTGGAGTCAGCACTGCCCTCTTATAGCTCCAGATCTCTCAGCTAATTCCACTTATTACCTTCCCTTTCCACATGATATGCATGAGAAGCGTTAGCGTGAGCGGTTAACGGCTCGTAAGTTGACTTCTTTATGACACGCAGGTGCAGGGGAGACCGAACATGCCGAGTTGTGCTCCCACACTCTTCCAGATATTTGATAAGCATCTCGGATGGAGGCCTTTGTATCAGGGCTCATGGTGTGAAAATAAACAAACTATAATGCAAGTTCAATTTTCACTTTCCATTTGCAGTAAATCAAGACGCCGGCACATGATAGGTAATTGGAATCTTTGTAATTTAGCTCAGCGAGGAAAAGCTAGTTATGGAAACAAGCGTGCTGGGTTCATCTTTGAGCCACTGTTGGTCTCTACATGTTCAGCGATACAGATGTGGAAAAGAACTATATACTCCAGAATTTTAAAAAAACATTCTATTTGTTCAAACAATATTTATAACAGCAGTAGTGGTTGTTGCTGTAGCAGAGTAGTTATAGTTTGTTGTAGCAGTGGTAGAGTAAAAACAAGAACAAGAAGTAGGAAGAAAGTGTGACTCATTCATCACATCAAAATATGAGACTAAACCAGGGCCAAAACCCCAAACTAAACATGGACTAGATCAGGACTAAACCATGACTGGAACAGGACCAGACCAAGTTCACATTAGGACTAAAATGCGCTCAATTTACGACCAAATAACGACAAGTGTGAACGCACCCTGAACGCACCTTTTTACAACAAACATACTTTGTTTTTGTTTTGTACAAAGAAATAGACTTAAGCTGTCAAAAATCATCCCATTTAAATATAATTTCATAACATTTGCCAATCATAAAAAGGAAGTTTTACTGCTAACAAAATAATGTGACAAATTTGGAAGAAAAATAAGGCACAGACAACGATTTTCTTATTTGGATAATTGGTTGGTACAATTTTATTTGCAGGAATGATTTGAACAGGAAAAGTTGGAGAATTTCTAAAAAGGTTGTATTAAGTTATTTATTATTCTACCAAGTTTTATTTTGCCACAGTTTGCTTTGCTTCCCAGAGCATCATCATGAGTCACGCCGTATTAAAATGGACAGATTTGCCACCTTTTTGTTTTTCCTGGAGCCCGGAAGAAAGACAGATGTAAAACTCAAAAGTGACACTTTCACAGGACAATTAATTTCCAAGGAGATTCACTTTTTAACACATGAAGTCTTGTAACATTCAAGGATGGCTGCCTTTTCTCTGTCACACGGAGTGATTTGTAGACGTAAAACAGCGATTTCTAGGGAATTATCGAGCCTATTCCAGCCTATTCTATAATTAATCTCTCTTTCTAATAGACTCTTGAGACTTTTCTGTTCTATTTTCTTTTAGTAAAATTTCCCCACAAATTGGAAACAATGTCAACTCAAATGACCCTTTAACGTACGACTCACTAAACTTTTCATTTGCATTAGCTCGTTTACTTGCAGAAGCTTAACGTTGTGGTAAAGTTGGATTTTACGCCCGGTGAGACATGTCGGCTTTTAACATCTCACTTCACCCAGATGCCCGATTATTCTCCATTAGTTCAAATGCATTTATTGTTTTATTCCACCACATTACAATTAAAACGACGTATGATGCAATCTGAAAAGGGCTTGAACGGTTTAAACACGGAACTGTTCTTTGCTTCTCTACAGTTGGTTGCTTATGATGTCTCAAAATACCACTATCTATTATTGAGAAATGGCAGCTGGTTACGGGAGAAATCTCTTTTGGGTTCTCTGCACCTATCATACTTTTTGAATTTCTCTGCCTTGCCTGTCTGCCTGCCTATCCCGAGTTCAACCAGGCGCAGTTACATGGTCTATTTAAGCTCAAATAACCTCATCCCGACACACTGTATTCATAAGGCTAGCAGATGGCACATAGCATCCCGATCACCATTTTGCGACGCTGCCATTGGTCAGCATCCAATTGACATGGACCCATGCAGCGAGAGGCAAAGGGCTATACAGAGCAGATGAGAGATATTTTTGTGCTTTGGGAATGAGTGGAGAGGCTTTTGACTAGATCAGCCATGAATTTTGAAGGTTGCGAAGTTGCTACATGTAGCATAAAAGATTCAGGTGAGTGAAGCCCAAATGGATTCACTGCACCACGGTGACCTCAGAGTACGGGGAGCTGACAGGTCGAATGCTCTCAGGGTGCAGAGCTAGTTCGGGCATGGGATATACTACATAGAGTTTATACAATGGGGATGTGTGCAATAGAAATCCAATACAAGAATGGTTTTCAGGATAGAAATTTTAAACCCTTATGCCTTATACATTTTGGCAATCGGATTTCTAGCACTGAATGGATTTGAAGCCTGTACAGCACAATTTGAGTTCATATGACAACTGTTGTTGAAAAAGCTTACATGTTGTGTTTCTATAAGGTGTACTATAAGTTCCTGTTAGTTGCTGTAAATAATTTTAAAAATTACACAATTTGTCTCAACATTCAGCAGCATTTCCGTCACACCTCAAATAAGCCTTTCTATACAAAATAACACACATATTCTGTGTTTACAAAACATTTGTTGAATCTCCACAGTTAAATGTAAAATAATTATAATATATAACTGCACATTGTATTTAGTACTTTTAAACATGTTTTAAATATGTTTTGTCTTTCCCTATTTTTCTGAAGTCTTTAAATATAACTTTTACATGCTAAAATTGAGTTTTTAAAATACATTTTACATATGCATATGTATTTTGATTTTACTGTGATTTTATTATGATACTATGAATTTGTGTAATTTATTACAAAGTTTCGGAACAAGTCAGTTTCAATTTAAAGTTAAAAAATGTTTAAGTTAAAATTTTTACTGCTCAAATTGTTCTCATTGAAGCATCAGTCAGTAATTACATCTATTTTGTTAGAATTATTTACTATGCACAGTCAAATTTGGCATTTACCAATGTTTTTGTCATTTCCATCACAACTCACGTTTCACCTCTAGCACTTGCTGTACTCAAAATAAAGAAGCATTGTTTTTCTCAACATGTCTAAATTTAATTGAAATTTGATCTGTGTGGAATTGATGCTGACTAAATATACTTGTGGACTCTCCGCCCTTTAGTTTGATTTTAGCGTGTGTGAAGCAGCTCCTGCAGAGGTCTCCCTGCTGCACTCATCAGAGCAGCTCAGTGGAACGACAGCTCTGCATGTGTGTGCACAAGAGTCACACACAATCAGGACGTCTCATTTTGTACTGTGGGATGGAAATCATGTCGTTATTTTAGTCAAAAATATTGTTTTTTGTCTGTGTTTTTCTGCCACGGACACAAATTTGCCTTTAGTTGTAGAATTGTCCTATGTTATGGGAAGGAATGTTAAGATTAAATGATTTAGTTATTAAGATCACAATGCAATTGTATAAACTAAAAAATAATAACTGCAATCATTTTATAAGCAAAAATAAGTTATTTCAGTTCAATCTATACTAATAATAATGTAAAAAACAAGCAAACTTCATATCTGGCTGTTTATGTTCACTGACATATTATTAGAAGTCTATTAATAACTTATTAACTTGACTTTATAATTAAGAAAGTTTGATTTCATAAAGCTGGTCACATACAAGTGGAATTGCGATCTAAATTAGACAACTGAATGCAGTATTTTACTGTTGTTTGGCTTGATGATAACGTTAAATTGTGATATTTCTTCTTAAAATAACATTCAAATTGTATGTTGTGGCATCCCTAGTTATGGGCAACATCACTTTCACCAAAAACTACTTGGAGGCATTGTTTCTCTCTTTTGTTCTGTTTGTTAATGCTTTAGTCATCAGTAGATTTTGCGCATTCAAATGAGTGCAACAGAAAGGAAGCTTGTTCATTTTTATCTTGTTTCAAATGCTACGGGCACATATAAGTTCTCAAATACATCAGAGAGAGAGAAAGGCGTTTTTTATTACTGAAATGTTTTAGTCCCTTATTAAACTTTGTAACCTCATCCAAACTAAACATTACTTTTGCTTCATATTACAAATCTCCCTGCTCTCTCTGATTAATCCAAGTGGTACCTGCTCTGAATGTCTGCTTCCTTTCTGTGTTCTGAACTGACCTGCGGATAATTGTAGAAAAACACTCACAAATGACCTGGAAAATCGTGACGAGAAAAAAGTGTGACTCCTGAAGTTTGGGAATGCGCAGCCAAGTCCTGCGGTCTCCTGCTAGATACTCATTAGTGCACCAAATGAGTATTAATCTGCCGCCAGTGACTGCAAATGCACTGTTTACCCTTGTTTGGGAATGGTTTCGTTCAGGCTGCCGGGCCCAGCTGCTCCGAGGCCTCCTCCTTCTGATCTGAAAGTAGAAATAAATGCATACGGTTTACGTTTGGAGATGGATGTAATGGGGTTTGAGAGCCAGAGAATACATATCAGGCTGGGGAATATATGAGAATGGACTGTTGGGCTCTGTATTTTGGATTTATTCATAGTTTTAAAAATGCGGGAAAGTGCTTCTTTGTGAGGATCCTATTGTCCGCATAAAAACCAATACATTTCAAGAAATGAAGAAGGAGAAGTTTAATAGTCTCTCAGTTTTAATAAGAACTAGATACAAACCTCTTCCAAGGCATTGGCTCAGTCTTGTAGGTATGCAACAGTACAGTTTTGTATTTAGCAGTGTCAATGTACTTTTTAAACTGCATTTGCTTCGTAGATATATATTCTAACTACGGTGACTTGATAAACCTCGCATGCCCTTATAAAGTTCCAGGAAGCATTTAATTTTGATGGCAGTCCTCTTATCGCAGCTGACAAACTGTGTGTGTCTAAAGGTTCACTTTTATGATTTAATTTACCGTTCCTAGTTTACTGATTAAATTTACCTTCTTTGAATTTTCTGCCCTTTTTAGTCCAGTTGATCTTTGTGAGGACAGAACCCTTTGTCTGCCACACCATCAACAAATGAAGTCCTTTGCGTCTTTCCCTTCTTGGTTATTTTCCGACCTTTCTCTTCACATTCGCCCCCACATACATCAAAGAAACTAACCTATTCCCTCTCTACTCAGCTTGTATTGTTCTGTTTGTCCGTTTGCCTCGAATCCACTGAAAAACATCGCTTTTTTTGGAAGGCGGTTTTGCTCCTGCACCTGCTTCCGATGGGAGACTAAATGCAAAGACAATGAGCTTTTTATCCACAGTGAATTCTGATGGCCACCTTTGCAAGTTGCCATTGACAGAGCAACAGCCCCAGTGACACCGTGTTAATGCCTACACCGGGAGAACATAATGCAAAAGCCAATGCCGCGGGAACAATACAAATCTGTCCTTGAGAGCAAATCAAAACCCTTCTTTAGTCCCGCTTTTCAAGTGTTCAAGTGGCCGCAATGTTTAGTGTTAATTAAATGTATTCTCATGAGGTGGCATTACAACAGTTTTGGTGACTATTAGGAGTTTTCTTACAATGCTTTTTATATTATGAAAGTTACAGAAACTCTAGATAACATTTCAGATAATGCAAAGTCAGTTCTAAGAAAGTTGGGGTTGAACACTTTGTTTTAGGAGTTTTAGTTCAAACATTTGAGGGGAAATGAAATTCAACTGAACCAGTATGCATATTTGTGGAAGTCTAAACACATTTTTATAGCTTTGGTACGACCAGATCGAGACAAGGTAGGCTGCCGAACAAATTATATAACCTAATTTATTAGATGATTGAAATTGACATTTAAATTCTGTTTCAACAGTCTTGCTGCTAAAATAGTAATCAACAAAAAAGTTAGAAGACCTAGCCTTCTGCAAGAACGTACTATAAGTCTCTTGTTTAGTCAAGTAATCGTTCAATGTGTCGACCAACATTTTGGTTTGTCGACTTATTATTTTACTGGCATTATAAGGATTTAGGAGTTTGTAAACCAAGAATTTCTTTAGTTGGTTACAGCTCTATAAGAAAGAAAGCTCACTTAAAGGCAGTTCCAGAGAGACGTGAATGAAACCCCAAATCTCTGCTGTGATTTTAAAGTCAGTCTGATGTTGTCCCATAGAGGAATATCAATCATATTCATTATAACAAATTGTTATACCTTCATTTTTATCTTTTCATCTGTTATGTCTCCTAATACCTTCTGAGCGTGAGAACTTTATCTTCCATAAAAGAAAGAACTTTTTCAGATAGTGTTTGAAGACAATCTGCCGACTATAAAAGGCAGCAACAGAATGGCCATGTGGAACTGCACGGAGAGATCAAGCGCAAGCTAAACTTAAGAGAGACAGACAGTGTCTCTAAGTATGGAGAGACCAATGGAGCCTCTGAAGTTCACGTGAGGAGCCAGAACTGGTGTCAGTTATACTTTACCCTGCCGTCCAGCTAGACTTGACTCTTTTCTTCTCCAGTTAGAAGATAAATGGCACAGCAGTAGTTTGTTTGTATGATCCGCCTCCAGAAGTCCAGGTCAAATCCTCCAACATAATCCGTAATAGCCCCGGTGTGACCTACAGCGCAGCATGAGATTTCCTGTTGCTCTGCCAGAATTTAAATGAGCCTGTATTATTTACTGTAGTGACCCTTAGTCGGCCGTTTGGCCTGTTGAGTAAGTGCTCTGGTTTTAACCATATTAAGAATTTGTGCAGTTCATCAGGGCTTTTTAGGAATTAAATAACATGGATTTTGTGAAATCAATATTATCCACTGGGATTTGAGTCATTATAGGGTTATTTGTTTAAAGGGTTTTTATGAATTTGTAATTAGTTTATATAGGCTCTTGTTTTAATAACAGTTGGCATGCTTCTGCTCAGATCTCAAGAAGGCGACTGGAGCTCTCTGAGCAAATATAGTCAGAGATGTCCAGTAGATTATTTTGAAAAGGTACCCTTCTTCTTTTTTGTAAAGTTATGCAAAAGGAAAGTGAATGAAATGTGAAACAAAATAATGTACAAAGTTTGCCTACAATAATCCATCAGAATGGCACTGTTTTATACAAATGTTATAAACATGAACATTCCTTTTGTCTACTATACACTGAGTGCACTGACCACACTTCTAAACTTGACGTTGCCACTTGGCATGTTCTTTTTGGGTGGCCAATTCTTGTCATCACTTGGGCACGAGGAAGGCGAGAAGTGTTTCATAACAAACTGCTGTGTGTGCTCGGAGCCCTCAGGGGAGATTATGATCAGTCTCCTGGCCATGTCGCACTGTTTGCTAACAGAATTATAGGAGGAAGGGGCCGTGGTAAAACCAACACTGGACCTGGTCGCCAGAAATAGCCGCCCATTTGTTTGTCCGCAAACCCAATATATGTCACATGTGCTGCATAATATCACCAAACTCAATTCCCAACTGTGTGGAAGTGGAGGGGAAGGCCATAAAATATGTCCTACTCACACAGGCCGGAAATCTGACTTCCAAATGGCCCCATGGATAATTTAGAGTTCACAGCAATAAATGTCTGACACAGTCGTATTTCATTAGGCGACGGGCTTGGGTTATAAAACGTTTACTTTGTTGTCTGTTGTCCCACCTCCCACAGTTAAAACACTATTTCATCCTTTACATAGGATCTTATCTCCCTGTCCTCCACACCTTACATACTGCCTTTTAAAATCAATCATCACAAAAAGCATCTTCATAGCAGGCACCTGCCAAGCAACAGCCTGCCTGCCAATGTAATTAGAAGTCATGTGCATAAAGGCCTAAAGCAAATGTAATATAAACTGCTATGTGCCACTCTCCTCTGTGCAGCGCAGGGATGACTGATGCCACCTCAGAGGAACACTCTGTGACTTAATGGATTTTCTGTTTCATAAAAGAAGCATTCACAGACCAGGAACAGTCTCAATTTGAATGTGAAGTGAGTCCATGTTGGTCACTTTAGTCTTCTCTTCTTGTTATCCTTTGGTATTTGCAGGAGTGCGGTCTGAATGTGGCTATAGTGGTTCACAACTGAGCCATTATTCAAAAAGATTACCTGTTTGCCCAAGTCCCTGAGAAACTCTTTTGGCCGTCAAAGAAAAAGTGTGTCTGTAGGTTGACAAGTGTAACTGCGGTGCCGCTAGTTATCTCTGCCTTCTGAACTGCTGCTGACTTGAGGGGAAGGAAAAGATTTATTGGCATGTATCTGCACTGACAGTAGATCCTTTGTAAAGGCTTGTCACACACAATTTACACTCTTCTTCAGAAATACAAGCTGCTGTATAGACATAACACATTACTATCACTGACAGGTGAAGCGGATGACTCAGATTGTTAGAGGTGGAATCTTGGCCAAATAATTCCAATTGAATCCGATTCACATTTTGAAAAAGCAAATAAAAAAGCTGCAGTTATTTAGGTATTATAATATTATTTGTATTATCACGCCTCCATGAGCCCGTATTATGTTAAAGAAGTACAATGTTCTGAAATGTATGTCTGTGTTTGCTCTCAGTTTCCTGGAAATATTTATAATGAAAAAACACAGTGAATTGAATAATTTACTAAAAAAGAAATCATAAATTTAATCAAACTAATCAGAAAATGTTTCAAAACCGTTCAGTCCCACAAGCAGCCGTATTCTGCAAATGAGTGAGATGGAAGTGAAGCAGATGACCAGTTAAAAGGGTCATATTACTAACAGTCAGATGGTCGCGATCCTAATCCCCTTTGTTTAATCCATGCCATAAAACTGACAATTGGATTTACGATTTAAAGCCTGTCTCTCCTCACCACATTAATCCTTCCAGTCAGTCACAACTGTCATATGATCCAATAAGTTGATCATTTTGACACCCATTTCCAGCTCTAACATGCTCGGTGCATTTTGATTCGCGCTTGTCATTCACGAGAGGTGGCAGGGGCTTCCATAGACAGGCGAAACAAACGACACGCTCCTGCTAAAGAGCCCACAACAGACGTGATAATGGCAGCGAGGGGTTGAACAATTTGGAGTGTCATCCCCCGTCGCGCAATTAGGCTTAAAGTCTAAGAATAATAAGCATTTGTAAGTGGTAATTTTGGAGCGGATGCTTTTTTTACTTGGATAGGTGCCAGGATTATGCACTTATCCAAATGACTCGGCAGGATTCTGTGTTTTATTTGCTGTTGTCAAATGTGATAATGGCGGGAGGGTCTATTGGGATTCGGGAGGTCATGGCGTGTTTTTGTGATGTTAACACCGTTTGGCTTTAAACGTTTTCAACAAGTTGTACCCGAACAAAAATAGAGGATTTGGGTGACAGACGTATAGCAGTAGTCTTTTATGGACAGGCACACATATTATGACATTTAATTTGGCGAAAGCGTATCCAAAATTACAGCTTTGACTTCATGCAGTACCGCTGGGTAAGTTCTCATATGAATACAAAGAATAGGAAATACTGAGAAGTTATATTTAACAGTCCAAAGACCACTTCACAGCCCAATTTTTAATGTGATTTGGGCATTGGGGCTTGTAATGCAATGTTTTCTCCTCAATGGATAAGCACCTTGTTATGAAGAATTGTTTTGGCGGAAAAAATACATTTTTATTTTAACCATTGTCCAGAACTGTTCAGCTTTGACATTTTGCATCAATTCTGGCAAGTTTTATTTTACTATTATACGTTGATGAATCAGAATAAGCTTACTTTAAGATTGTAAGATTACTTTTATTTATCTCCAAGGGGAAATTCTTCAATACATGACCAGAAGAAGAACATTTTATAAGTTAAAAATAAGACGACTTAAAAAAAAAAAAAAACGACTCAGTATCACAACAATAAAATACAATACATCTGTTTTTATCAACAAAAACCCAACTATGAACAAAATAAATGTATAAATATCTTAAATATACCTTCATAACATATTTACATGATCATAGTAAAGTTTATTTATATAGCACCTTTCACAGACAAGCATATTTCACAACAAGACAAGAAAATAAAACACACTTACAATAGGAAATACATACAACGATGACAGTAAAATCAGTTCCTAAATCTGCTGTAATTAAAACGCTTGAGCAAAAAGGTTTTGAGTTTGCTGTAGACGAGACAGCTCCTTCCTGTTTAGACATGAAAAAAAACGATTACAATAGTCTAAACGCAAAGACACAAAGGCATGCATCATGTACAAGTGAACCGACTATTGCACAGTAACTACAAAGATGATTTCACAGAGTTGAGCAGTTTAATGGCAACAGGCAGGAATGATTTCCAGCGTCTCTACGCAGAGCAGCGTGGCAGTAACAGTCTTTTGCTGAACGAGCTCCCACGACTGACCAGCACACTGTGGAGCGGATTGGAGGGAAAGCCCAGAATGGTCATCATTTTGGACAACATCCCTAAAGTGTCCATTTTTGTACCCTTGTTTCTTGTGTGCGCTGACATTGCCAAAGTCTGACTGTCATTTTACTCCTTCTGTATTGATGATTGCGTATTGATTGTGTATGGAATCCTGGAAAAAGCATTTTCGCCATTCTAATTTTCTGAAACTTCATGGATCACATTGTGCTTTTTTTGTTTGCAATTACTGTAATGACATCTGTCAAAAAACTAGTGGTGGGCCGTTAACGGCGTTAACGTGCTGCGTTAACGTGAGACTCTTATCGGGCGATTAAAAAAATATCGCCGTTAATCTATTCTCAAAGTTGGGTTGGGAGCACTGTTCCCTCTAAACTGCGCGCGTGCGCAATTGCGCACAGCTCCCAGGGGCATCGCGCAGAGAAAATCTTTGTCGCGCACGAGAGAAAACAAGAGAGAAAGAGAGCGAGAGACGCGAGCTACACACACACACATAGCGCCAAATCAAAGGCTCGGAACTAAAGTTCTACATCCCATACGCTTTTACCTACTCTTTCCTCTGGACCAACCCGCCTCGTATTTTTCGTAGTTTTGAGAACAAACATCTGACGAACTATTGCGTCTAGAATAGCGCAAATTACCGCGAAGATTTGCGCTCCCCATCAGGACTGAAAGTAACGTATTCCGGCCCGTTACTGCGGACCCCTAAAACATTTGGTGGTAGCACGCTGTACCAGCAGGTACGAGCTCCTCCACCTGACGCACGGAAAAGTAGTCCCACTAAAATCATTGCCTCTGGAGTCAAACCATCACATCAGACACAAACTTAATCCAGGGTCAGACTGTGCACTTTTGGAGATTTAATCAGTCCAACCCTGAACTCTCAGAACTCACGATGACAAACTTGATTTGAGTTCATTCATTTTGGATCTGACTTGTCTCCGCGCGTCATTACGCGTCATTACGCGGCAGCGCCGTGAGCGCCGTGAGCAGCGCGGCAGACCCACACAGACTCCTGTGTCTTCAGCACCAGTGAAGAATCATGAACCAATCACAGCAAACGCCACAGCGCGTCTACAAAGTTTAGCGCTTTGCACAGTTTTCGCGTGTATTGATATGCAAATTAGCCGCGTGCGTAACGAGGCGTTAGGTGCTTTATGCACAGAATAATCCCAAGTGAAAACTGGAAGAATGAAAATGAATGGCCACTGACGGAAAGTTTATTTAGGCTTTGAAGACTGTCTTGTTGTGTCAGAGCTACAGTAAAGTCTAATCAATGACATCCTTCAAGAATTAACTGTAAATTATCATTAGGCCTAATTGAAACATGGGTTTATGATCTAAACATGACACACAGGTTACTTTGTCCAGAGGCTTCCAGGGGAAATTTAAGCACAGAATTAAATTAATACAGAATTAAATGAATATTGCACAGAAGTGTTGCTGGATAAGAGTCAATCTTTATATTAAAATGCATCAGAAAACTGAAAGCTTTGGAGGGAAAAAACACCATGACTCTGATTTGAACACAACTTAATGATGATATCCATTTTTTTTTTATTAATTCTACCTAAACCAAATTATAGCTGAGGGGCTGTGATCAGAGAGGAGGACAGTGCAGCTCACAGAGAAACACTGACTAGAAAATGTATTTTTAAGAAGCTTCCCAATGGAAATCTCGACAAGACTAAGGTTGTTTGCACCTTGTGCAATGCGGAATTAGTTTACTGTAGGAGTTCTTCCAGTCTCAAGTACCACCTAAACGCAAAGCATCCCTTAGCTAATGCCGGGCCAAGCACTGATGTGATGAGCCCCTGGTCTAATGCGCCACCTGGCTTGAGAAACCCGTTCTCAAAGACTTACTTTTAGTCATTATTTGGGTAGCACACATATTCTGAATGTCTTCGTCAGAATTCAAATGAGCCATTTTAATCTAGATTAATCTAGATTAATTCCAAGATTACAGTGAGATTAATCTAGATTAAAAAAATTAATCTATGCCCACCACTACAAAAAACATTCCGCTACCCCATTTCACTTTTTCTTGTATTATAAAAATGTTTAAATTTATCTTTCAGAAGTTTTTGGACAGAATTAGTCTGAGTGACAGCTTCAGAATGACTTTGGGGGGTAATGATGAGAGAAAACCACAAAGAGCTGAAGCAAAAATGTGCCTCTTGCTGAAATGAACCTTGTATTATTCACAGTGTGTCTATCATTATTTTAATACAAGAATAGTGGCGTTCTTTCATGGCAAACCGCAAAAGGCTGGAGCTCGTGATTTGCTGTGACGTGTCTTTGCTGAATTGGCCTTAGATCTTGGTGAAATGATCGAGGTTGTAGATGTTGCACACATTCCACTCCAGCCTGGTCAGGGGAATGCCTCTAATAATGATGGCCGGATAAAGTAACGTTACCAGTTTGTGAAGAAGATCAAGACACCCTTTGTGTTTGATGACAGTGATTTATTCCGTTGAGTTTAACACAATTCCTCAAGATTTAGCTGTAAGTGCCACAGAACATAGAGTGATGGGTCGGACTAGAAAGGAAAATTGTGATGATTATGTCCACGGCTACACAGCGGACACCAATTATTGCTTGTTTTCGCCTCTCATTGGTGAATCTGGGCAGAGCTCGCTGTTATCGTGGTCCCGCGCTGGAACGGGACAGAGGAGGGTAGCCAGGTGGAACCAGCTGTAATTAGACCATTGAGAGAAATGATGGACACGCAAAACAGTCACACACAATTAAGCTCAGAGGAGGAGACGCACTCAGCCGCTTTTTGAGGCATGACAGGTCCGCTATATTCTGCAGAAAAACAACCTCAAGATCAATGTAAACGCTGTATGGAGCTATTAAGGGAGTGTGTTATTGTTACCTTGACGTGCCTTTTGTTGTCACTCGTAAAGGGCTGATTTGCAGGGAGAGTGGGCGGCTTCACGCTGCACGTACATACATGCCATTTAAGGTGAAGAAGATGAAAAGGACCATTCTGGAAAAACATAAAGTACATTATTAATTTGGAAAACACCATAAACACCCACAGGGAAGCATGCGCTAAGTGGTTAGTGTTCTTTCCTCAAATCAATAAGGTCATGGATTTGATTTATCTGACTGTGAGGTGCCTTTCTGTTTGGACTCGGACTGTCTGCATCTGGCTAAGTGGACTGTCCTCAGGTTAGGGCTGTTGTCGACTAAAGAAATTGTTGGTTGACAAAAAACATGTCCTCCCCATCGATTCATTGACTAAAGGGACAAGGTGTGGCACTGGTAAAAGCTCTCAAAATTGTGGCTATTAAAAATCAAGTGAAAATGCTATTTAAACTGTCCAGTCACGCCAACAACTCCAGCAAATCTCCAGACTTTCTTGTTCCTGTTGCACATAAATTTGTATAAATGTCTAAAGGCCTACAGCCCTACACCAGGTTTTCAGGAAAACATACACAATAGACTAATCCTTCAGTGAGGTACTCCTGACCATAAACCTGGCTCAAGATCTAGAGAAGGGTCCCCAGACATTAAAGTTGCCAGGGTCATTTCTAGCTGTGTGTGGGCCCTGTCAAAGATGCGTCTTGGGGGGTCTTAGTTCGCCACAAAAAAAGAGATATTTTACTGCTTTGCTCATCCATATCCAGCAATCTATTTCAGACCACAGCAGCAACACTAAAAATATTGTTCACATTAAAGTCATCTTATTTATTTATTGTTTTAAAAAGTAATTTATTTTGACACCACAATAAAACAAAACCTGAGCAGACTCATTATTCCATTGTGGGCCCCTGCGCACTTGCACACTGAGCCAGGAAACAGCACTGGCAGCCGCCCACTGACAGGATACCCCATTGGCACTGATCTTGCAAGTTCTGAAAAATAAATCAAAGTTGCAAGAAACAGCTTTAAAATAATAAGAAGAAAGTGCTGAAAATTTGCAGATGAGCACAACAGCAATGGTTTTGTTTTTTCGTAAACGATACCAGCTAGATTTTCACACAATATCAAATCTTAGAGTTAGGGTTATTTTTTTATTTTTAATATAGGAGAGGAAACATAATGATTTTAAATAAGTCTAATTCAAAACATTCTCCACATGGGTCACCTTTCCTCAAGTATGTGACCAGTTTTATGAAATTAAACGGTCTGAACGATAGAGTTTGGGCAGCCAGATAAAAAAAAAAAAATCAGTTTTACCTTTTTGAGGACTTAAATGACTTAATAATGCTTCAAAAATTGTCAGTTACTATTATTTACTTCTTATTCGTACATTGTGACCTGAATAAACGTGATTGTTAACCGAACACGCTTGACATCCCTGTTTGCATACTTATCTAAAACTTACATACGTTGAATGCATAAAGAAACTAACTGACATAAATCGAGTGAAGAGAACAAATGCTACAGCCCTAACTGTGTTCCTTTGTAATATTTGACTTGTGTCTGTCCTCCATCATCGTCAGCGCGTCAGTCCCCCACAGCGACGGCGCTTCAAATCAGCCTGGCCTCCTCAGATTATTCCTCATGATAATGGCTACTTTCATTTTGCACATACTGCCTCTCAGCACCTCTGCCGTTTCCCTCCTTCAAACTCTGGCTTTTCACATTTTTAACAGCTTGCCCATCCATCACGCATGCAGCCTGTTTGTCTGTCTGCGGGCAAGGGCTGATTTATTATTCAATGGGAAATTACTGCACTGATGCCTTCGCTGGTTTAAAAAGAAAACACTCCAAATTGAATAACTCTATGGAAAACAGATTGAGAATTTCAAGATTCACTCTGCTGAGATTTTTCAAACAGATTTTTCTCCCATTTCCCGCTTTATCCATGGCTGCCTTTAATCTGCGGGCGTTTGCTAAATTATTATTGCATCTACATTTCATCAGCGCATTATTTTTTCATATCCGTGACTATCGATGTTAGTATTTAGCAGATGTGTTGTATTAACTGAGACAATGTAATCTGCCTCCATTCTGTCTGGTGCCCATATGCAATAACCTAAAAGATATTAGACCAATCCAATAATACGCTCTTTGGTAATAACACTGGCCTGTAATGGTGCTGCAATAAAACTAGAATAAATGCCAGAATCGACTTGAGGCAATCAGGGCAGAGCGGAGTCCAAACACTGGTTCAGATGGTGGTGCCCAGATCTGCTGATTAGAACATTCGTATCAAGGGCGATTTTATTAAGAAGCCTAATATGGTAGCGCAGAAAGTCATTTGGTCATGTCTCTCTAAACTGTTTGTTCCGGAAAGGTACACAGCATTTCAGTAAGTTTGCAAAACATATACCAGATTACAATTTGTCAATCCAAGTGTTGTTTTGTGGTTAAATTGTGAATACTATGCAGCGGGAATAGTGTTAAAGCATTCCTTTAAGTGCTTGTGGTCTAAACTGCAGCACATATTGCCAGGCTCTGTACCGGTGTTCTGTCGAAATGTGCATCCCCGCTTAATTCGACAGTTATATCGAGTTGTGCCTCCACTCTCGATAAGTGTTTAAATTTCACAAACTAAAAGAACATCTAAGCTTTTTTTCAAAGGCTTGTAAACGTGTCAGTTTACATTATTAATCTGAAAACGTCCAGCTTTGTATGTGTATTAGTGCACTTAGACCAGCCATAATCAGTGTTATGCTCCCTCTTAACTATGGCTGTAAAACCAGCTGACACATTATGAGTAATTTATAAAGGGAGCATGTTTCGAAAGGCAAAATCTATGTCAAGTTATGCTCCCTCAGCTCATTCTAGCCTATAATTTATAAAGGGCTCATATTTCAACACTCGAGTTTTGCTCTGTCATACGTTTGTACTTTGGCCTGTGTATTATTACATAAGGGAGCATATTTCGACAGGTTAGTTGTTTATTTCGAGCTATGCTGCCTTATACATTTAGAAGCCCAGTTAATTTAAAAAGGGAGCATATTTTGATGCCAAATTTCTATATCAATTTTTGCTCCCTCAGTTTGAATAATTATTAGTAAGGGATCATATTTTGACAAACAAAGGTATTCATTGAGATATGCTCCTTAAGATTACTCTACCACATTATATTTAAAAGAAAGTCAAATCGACGTAAAAAGAGGAAATGTTTTCAGTGCTTTGTGCATCCACAGTAGTGAAGGGAAGCACATCTCGACACCACACCAGCCTCAGCAGCGTCAGATGTACTGAATGTCACTGCTCTATTTAGCTCTAATTCACACAAAAACCAAGCCGGACTACTGATGTAATCACACACCACATCCAAACTGGGACTAGAGCTGGACTAAATCATGGCTAAAAGAGAAACCAAACCATGTCTACAGTAGATCTAAGCCTGAATCAAACCAGGGCCAAGTGTGTATCCACCAAGTGCAGTTTTGATTGTATTTGTCCCCCCTAGGCTGGTAATTTTTTTTTTTTTTTTTTTAAACCAATACCCTGTAGAGGTGGGCAATATATTGTAATTCAGATAATATCATGAATATTGTTTTGAAGAAATGCAAAATGTGAATATCAAGTGTATTATTTATAGGGAAAAGATGCTACAAAAAGAGCTGATAAAAAACAAATAATAACAAAAGTTATATTAAACTTTCAAATAATTGGCCCGAGCCAGTAAACTGGCAAGGGTTATTGTTTTTGCCGGGCTTCTTATTATTATAATATATTTTTTCCCCCCAAATGATTGCGTTTTCCTTATGGGAATCCGGACGAGCAAAAATAGCCCGACACACGCTATTCGGAACAGTGATAGAAAACAGTGAGCAGAGTAAAACATGACTTTGGAGCGTGGCCCTCGGACCAACAGGACGGTGGACAATTTGGATCAAAGTCGCCCCGCCAGTTTGACTTTTTTTTTCAAATTCAGACTTGTCCTAGGGTTTTTGTCCGACATCAGTCTGACATACACGGACCTGATCTAGAGGCGTTGAACCCTAAAAGTTAGTCACAGAATTTTGATATCCCTTATGGTTTAGGCGTGGCTCGCCATCGAAAAACCCCTTCGTTTTCTGTTTTTTTCAATTGTATGTCAACACAACATTCTTTGACTTAAAGAGCAGAAATTTCAGTCACTAGTGTGTAATAATAATAAGTAAAAAGTACTCGCTAGCGCCCCCTACCCTATACATGAAACGTCGATGTGTGAAGGCGGGGCGAGGGCCACCATCGCCGCTTCGCGACTTTAATTAATAATTGTACGGGGTAATATTTCTGCACTTTTGTGATTAATTTTTGACATTGCACATTTGTTTGTCTAATTAAACCTCAAATGACATTTAAATTTCTGTTGGATTGACATAATACTATCTGGATATCGTGAAACTCATTTGATGAACTACTAAAAAAATACATTACAGTAAAAGGACACATTTTATATGAAGACTAGTATAAGACCACATGATAACAGCAAATAAATGTTTCTTATTGTGTGTTAAAAAATGCATTCTGTTCTATTTCAAAAAATGAGTTTTTAATCATTGTGGGATAAAAATAGGTATTGAGTATCAAGCCATTTCTCTCTGTTATTCTTAGAAACATTGTTCAATTAGAGCTTGAGAGAACACAAACAGCTATTTCTTAAAAAGTCATTAAAATCCTCCCTTATATTTTGTGGTTTACTTTTCTAACATATCATTTCATCTTTTTTTTCCTTTTCTTTTTTTTTGGAGAAAACAAGATCTCTGCCTCAAACACCGGAAGGCTTCATGTAATTGTGTTTTCGGACCAGAGAAAAACATCAATATAAAATCAATTACGCGGTGCACATTGAGCTTTTATGGACCGCGCGTTCAGTATTTAAGTTTACACAGTGCTGGGGGCTGTGGTTAATGAATACAAATCTAAAACCACTCTTTAAAACTTGAGCATGCATCAGTCTCCTAAACTCCTACATTCGTTTCCATGCTGTGAACGCCGCCTGTTTAGTACAGCCGTAACTAGACACAATGCAGAGAAGATTGCGTCTGTCATTATGATGGTGTTCTTGATAAAGCGCGAATAACGAGACGGCGATACTGGGCCGTATTTAGCCGGCATTGTGGACGCCCGCATAACATATATATGCGGCAAAGTGGAGCGGTTCGTTTTGCATTAGCGCTCACAGGCTAATTAAGTTAACACCAGAACGTATTGACTTTTCCTCGTGATGTTTGATGGGTGCGTGTTATGCTTTTTGGCAGGTCGGGGAGCGCCTGTGTGTCTGCGAGAGAACCGGAGTGTGACAAAGACAGAAGGGAGAGCGAGAAAAAAAAACACACAAAAAGCGGCAAGTCCTGACCGTTCAACCCGAGTCTTTTAAAAGTATGTTTTTCAAAGCCGCGAGCGACCATCAGAGTTAGCGTTTGAAACAAAAGGGTGGCGGATAAAGGTCAACACAAGATAGATCTGCATTCTGTTGGGTGGAAGATTTTGTAGGTTTTTTGGGTGAGCAAAAATAAATCGAGCAAAGTTTCACAGAATATACAGTGTTTTTTTGGCAATGCGAGATTTTAATTCAATTGACAGCTTTTCGGATAAAGTAAAGTTAGCATATGTCAATTGAATCCCAAATCAACTTACTTAATGCAGTCCAATGCAAACAATCAAATTCTGGCTTTGTGGTTTAATACATTTGCATATGGCGTTTATTCCTCAAAAGCAGCTGTCCTCAAACATATTCAAATTTATTTTCAAGACAAAAACACATCTCGCAACTTGGAGTTTTTGATATGGTTGGAAAATAATTTGCATATTCTTTTTGTAAACATAGCAGGTGTCCCTTGGGTCCTCCAATTGCTGCCTGAGTGCAATATATAAAAAAACAGCATTTCTCCCGCGGGACAAGTGTTCCCCTGAAACAGAAAATGGTAATCCCAGTGGGACTCCTCGAGAAAAACAAAAGGTTGAGTTTAAATGTCAGCTTTTGAGGGAGTAGCAACAAAAAGTCTAAAATGCCAAAATGTGGGAGATGTAAGAAAGACACTGTCGAAATGTTTTAGAAATACATAGTTGAATTAATTTAATGTTGGCCCTTGCCTTCAGTAGTTTTTATATACCGTAGTTACCTGCCTAAAATCAAAGGAATATATGGCGGTAGGTCTTTCACAATAATTACCATATCAACTGATTATTATGAAATTATAGCTTTAACAATATTATTGGGGATCAATATTGATAGTGTGCTTGTTTTTTTTTTTCCTTTTGCACAAGTGGGGATTATTTTTGTCCTTTTTTTGTAGTACGACAAGATTTGAGCCGTAGTGTCGAATAGGAAATTTCTATGACTAATTAAAAATGCTTAATATATACTTCATACTTTCATTCTATTTTTTTAGTAAACATTTAAAAAACATATTAAACATAAATGCTTACATAATTTATTAATCAGAGCTCATGTTTTTGTTTTGTTTTTTGTGTTTACTGGGATTATCCTGTTTTTGGGTTACTATAAAGTAGTTTCAACATTCAATAGAAAACACTGCTCTTGTGATACGTGCGTATTTTATTTTATTATTTTCCCTCTATTTAGTGACCAATAATTATAACAAACGGTGCAACAAACATAGCATTATTTTAATCCTAAATTGTGTTTTTTCCTCTAATATTATACAATTCAGTGTTAAAGTGTTCTAAGCATTCAGGATACATTCAGCTCTCAAACCTATAAAAGTATCTCTCTAATTTGACTATGTATCTGAGGCCAAAGTGGATTGACTAGAGGAGATCACGCAATCGCAAATATTTATACAGAAAACTACTCAACAGTCTATTTATCTATAAAAAAGGCAGACTAAACGCCCACACCCAACTCTCAAGATAACTCACTTCTGTCTGCTGTTGTGAATAGAAATCCTTTAAAATCCCCTCAAAATAATTAGCTGACTGATAAAAAAAACACCACTGACTGATTAATTGACTTACCTAATTAAACCTTCCAATTTTGCTTCTAAAACTGTCACTATTACGATTTTCAAGTCCTTAAGAATGTAATTGGGCCTGAATAAGCACAATTATCAGTTAACTTAAGTCAAACTTTTAAACAGTTTAAAACAACAGGGCCACGTTTCAATAATAACACATAGGTTTAAACAATATCAGTCATTATAAACAGTGAACATTAACTGAATAATCTTCCCTATTTGCATACTCATCTAACAAACTTACATACAGTAAATGCATACAGAAACCAAAGCAAGAAAGGTACCACTTTATAATAACTACATCTTATTTTGCCTTAATAAAGCGTTAACAAAGACTTAATTAATAATGGATAAATAATTTATTAAGCATGATTCAGGCTTAGTAACTGCTTAACTAAAGGGCCTCTGACAGGTTGGACTAGTCATTTGACAGAAATGCAGTTAAGATAAATGTATTTCAAATTTTATCACGGTTTAGCAATATTTTTGTTTGTTTTTTTGTTTTACCACCTGGTTGTAAATTATGACATCACACTAGGAAATTACCTAGCAACCATCCAGTAGATGGGACCAAAACTCATTCAATGTCACAGATTTTTAAAATTTTACAAATAATAATACAAGTGAACGCCTTTATTTTGATTAATCAATGTATAAAGGATCAAAAAAAGAAAAAAAAAAGAAATCTTTTTACTACCTGTAATTTTCAACATATTTTTCAACTTTTCTCCACAAACGGCTGCTTGATTGATGTAAAACTAAAATGTATATGTACAACTGGTATCAATACACCAAATAAAGTCTAAATTAGAATATCATGAAAACCTGTCATACGCATTTTAAGGTCAAGGTTAGAGTTAGAGATTAGGGTTAGGATATCTGTTAAATAGTGACTAAGCCTGAATCATTCTTAATAAACTATTTGTTGATTATGAATGAAGTCTTTGTTCATGCTTTATTAAGGCAGGAATAAGAGTAGTTATTATAAAGTGTTACTGAAAGACAAAATGACACAATTCATTTTAAAACTACTCTGTATTTTTGTGGCTAACTCTAGTGGCTCAAGTGGCTTTGTAAATTAAACCCGGAGGAAATTGTATACGTGACATATAAAATAAATAAAAATAAACCACCGTAGACGCACTTCACCTCGATTTCACGAGGAATTGAGTTGGACATACAACAAAATGCCTCTCCTCCACAGGAAGCCAGCACACAAAAGATGTCTAAAATTGGATTTGGGGGATCAACTCTTTTTGTAGCCGCTGCTTCCAGGGGCGAGCGCTCGGTGGTCCATTGACTTCTCCTCCAGAGCTGTGAGGATGATGCAGCGGGGGTGAGGTCGACTGGAAAGGACTCTATCAGGCGTGACAAAAATCCAGTACAGGAAGCAAACCTGGCAACCTGCATTGATCGGTGCGAATAAACAAGACAATGATGCAGGCGACTGAGTGGGCAACTCCCGGTGGAATTGTCCGCAGCTGCATCCGTCTTACTTAGCTTTTCTCATTTCATTTGCTGGTTGGGTCAGTGGAAGCTAATTAATTTTGCTGCATAAGATTTTTATCACTCGACAACTTGGGGATGGATTTCAGTTGTTCTTTCGAAATATCTCTTCATGTTTTATCTCACCTGGATTATTGCAGTTTAGTCTTCAAAGATTTCACAAAGCAAGGCGTTTATGAGGTAAAGACTTTCGTGTTGCAAAGTTGAAATTTACTGTTTGTGTTATCACTAATGAATCATCATAACCAAATTAATCAACTTTTAGGCACTGAAATTGAGAGACAAACTTTCAGCTATTTTATCATTTGGAGTTCAAAAAGTTGATTTCATTCAGCACAGCCCATTGCCCCGATCAAAGAAGCTGAGTCGTCTCATCAATCCAATCCTATCCCGGCTAGTCCCTCCTTCCTATTCTCCTGGTAAAGCACTGATCTAGTGCGACAAAGCCCCTAAAGAAAAAAAATATTCACAGCGGAGCACAAGAAAGGCAGCAGACATCACAAAAATCAAAATCTGTCCTTAAAATGTATCGTATGTCTCCCCAATAACTGAGCGGCGAGGTTACTATGTGTAATTAGGGGATATGAATTAATAATAGACTGCGGAATCGTACTGTATTTCATGGCAGACAGAGGAGAGTGGGAGAGGGGACTGAAAAGTGGTAGGGCTTTGTTGCAGTGTTGAATAATTCTCTAAAATATGTCATACTTGTACCATGTATTTGTACTATTTTAGGTTTAAATTTAATGTTAAATATTAAGTTGTTAAAAAGATGTCAGTCGTCTAGGTAGGTTCCGTTGCAAAAGAAAATAGAATTCTGTAAACTAGACAGGCGTTTTAAGCGTGAATACATTTCGCCACTCATCCAAGCAGCTTCTCCAGCTCCTCTCACAGAGTTCTGCCTTAAATATCTATCTGAAAGGCGTTAATTACACTAAAACTAATGCACACTGGTAGTTTACATTGAGGAGTATCTGTGGTTAATTAAGCCTATATAATACCCATTAATTTAATTTATTTATTTATTTAACCCAGCAGAGATCAACACACAGTTTCAATCAAGCAACAATAAAATTACATAATGAAGCACAGATTATGAAAAAAAGAAATACATATTATTGAGGCAATCTCTAATGTATTCAGCTTGGTTTTGAAAGCATTTCATTTAAGGATAGGAACTACGTTGATTCAGACTTTCTGCAACAAACTTTACTCCAAAAGATGATCAAGTATACTAGATTACAACACAATATAACTGAAACTTACTAATATTTGTTTCTATTAACCTCTTTTATTCAATCTATAGTTTAAAAAAGCACTCCTAAATATAAAGTACATATATTATGTCACATTTACTTTATTTTATAAAGTAAATGTGACAGAAAGGGTTTTTCTCACGCAATAAAAACACCCATATTTGGTTGAATGCAAGATGGATACGTTTAATGCCATACTGTGGAACATTCCAGACAAAGCAATAACTGATAGCACACCTGAAAAGATACATAGTGCGCCACAAAACCCCATAAAAAGGAAAAATTCATTCATATCTGTAAATGTCAGTGAATCGACAAAGCATTTACCCCTAAAACCCCTAACAGCTCTTGTCAAAAAGTCAACCAGTCCATTAATATTGAAAGATACAGCTAGAGCCTGTTGTCATTTGTTGCTGCATGTGAAATAAACTACTCTAAATCTCTCATTTGGGAGTCTGCTCTTCTGTGCGCTGCCCCGTGTAGCTCTGTGCTGAATTCCTCTGTGCTGAATCTCATCAAAATTAGCCAGTCTTATTAAACGTTCTGGGACCTATTAGCATTCTAATGGGAGAAACTCTGCTTTTTCCTGGCTTTAATCTCCCCGATAAATGAAAAAAAAAGTGATACATATTAACATAGTTCGGTTATAAATGCAAATTACCTCAATATGTTAAAATACTTCAATAATGGAAATCCTACGAGTTTTGCTCAATTTAGTATTATTGGATAGTGCCTAGTGTTTTAGCCATGCGATAATTCCTCTAATTCTTCAACTCCAACGGCCACCTCTCTTAGGCAAAACAAAATATGTATGCAACTTTCTTTTTGTTTTTGTTTTGCAGTCTTTTCCCTTCTTTAGAAAAAATGGGGCCACGAAATATATCAAAATACCTCACAGAATACAAATAAGCCAGTTTTGAATTCAACAAAATGGTCGCTGCATTCTGCGATACAAAAAGCATAAATAAAGTTCAAGTTTATCTTTGACTTCCTCGATGTCTTGTGACGGGCCCGCGGCTGCTATAGTTACACACCGAGAAGCAGACCACCTGAGGCAAGCCGTTGAGTCAGTTGACCTAAAATTGCATAACATAGTGTGAATCTAATGGGGTCCATCAGTGTGTAAGTGGCCCCATATTTCATACTGTCTGCTCCAGCTTGAGTACAGGGCCCCGGGGCTAACATAATGTGAGTGTGTGATGGACAGCTGGAGGGATCCTCAGGGGAACCAGCTCATTTTAACATTATACAAGGAAGCACCAGGCGTCACTGCATGACAACATCATCAAAATCATTGTGGCTGCTATATAAAGGACAGTAGTGTAGCTCTGGCAATGCAAGTCATGGTGGAAAGTGTCCTGAAAGTGAATGAAAGGTTTATATAGAGTGAAAGTTTACATTGTGTTTTATTTTGTAGCCACAGAAACCTTGGGGCAAACTGCCATAGATGTGGCTGCTGTAGAGGGACTTTCTTTTATTAGAAAAATGCTCCTCAACATTCCGACTTGGAAGTGCCAGAACTATGAGCAGCACTTCTAATACGATTTATTTCTTTGCTTTTTTGGTATAATTGTTCCATGGAGTTTTGCTCAAATTAAATGGAAACTGAAAGTGCTCCTGTCCACTGAGATTAGCTTGTTTGCTAACGCGGCACTAGGAAATAAAAGACATTTCAACTCGCCTCACTAGAATTCATTTCCACTTGAACTCAAAAACATCTTAGTTAAGGACAGAAAGATGATCTGTTCAACTGTGTCTACTAGTTTACTTGATTTTAGATGTCACGCACAAACTACACATTAAGATGAGTTGTAGATCTTTATATTTGTTACTGGACTGTCACAGCTCTTTCACATTTTACATGACACGCGAGAAAATGCCATTAATCATCATCAACTCTCATGCTTTTTTGCCACTCGCTGCTAAAATCCAGAATGCTGCTGTCATCTGCATAAGCACTATTACATCCACCACACAATCAGACACACAGTTACACATATCAGAGCACACATTGCAACTGAACACAGGCATCAAACCATCAACCTTAATTTATTTCAAGTATCGTCCGCTGTACTGTAGGATTACCTTGAAACCATACTCCAAACTTTTACTGTGGATTTGCTAATTCTAGGATAAATGCTCCATTTTATTCAACACAAAGTTCAAGAATATGATCATGTAAATATATAAACAGCTTGTACAGGTTTCTTTGTTGTTTGGCCCCGTTTTACAATGTTACAGTGTCTTTTAAAAATTCCTGGACCCACACTGTTAAAGAAGCCACTTTTTCCTTCTCTACACCTTCACTGACATTTCTTGAAAAAGCCACTGATACATGACCAGGCCACAGACAGAGTAATAAAGTAGATAAAGCATTCTCAGAGACAGAGGACAACACTGATAGCTCTTGCCTGCAGTTCTTGTCCTGTTTGTTGTTACTTGTTTGTCAGAGTTGCAGGTTGGATGTAAAAGCCATGCGCCCCATCGTTCCTTTTGGAGGCAGACAGCAGACGCCTGAGGTCACCTGTCCCCGTTTTATGTATCTGTTTGTAAGAAGAAAATACAATCCTAGGAGGAACAGAATCTTTCACTGAGAATCTGTCTGCCATACTGTCTCTCTAAAATCGTGCACTTCACATCTCTCCATACTGTATGTATCTAATAATTCTGACAAACACAACTTGTTTTGTCAATCCGTCATCTCCCCTCAAAAGCACTTTGTCTGCAAGTATTTGATAATTGAATTCTCTGATAAAACTCAAATATTTGTTTTGCTAAGCCAATTAATGTGGAAAAAAGCACCCACATTCCATGATCAGCCAAGACTACACATTTTTACAAAGACGGGTGTGTGATACTGACTAAAAAATGCAGTATTATTTTGATTATCTCAATGATATTCAGTTGACATTATTGTATTCTATCTAGAAATGTGCTAAATTTGCTAGTGCATTTCTTTGTAGTGTTGCATAGAGCGTGAACACGCTGTAAAATTAATCAAAACATCCAGAAATATCACAATATACATAAAGGTTACACTGCTTTGTTATTGAATTAAGTTGTTTATTTTGCAGCCTTATTTAACAGTGGTTCTCAAAACTTAAAAATGAGCTGAAAAGAAAGTCAATTTAAAGGAAAAATATTCAGCATTTTTCATATTGCTGTTAACCTTTAAAACATGCTCTTGAGTGCCTTAAATTTGCCATCACAAAAAAAGGATCTTATTCATTCTGTGACCTGTGTTACTAGTCACTATAGAATGACACTTACTGAGTGCATCCAGCCAGCAGATGGCACCAGCGTAATGTACAATGTAGTGAAGTGAGCGCTGAAAATACGTTCTGATGCGGATTTGCTCTTTGCTTATCGTGTTTAGAGGCAGAAGTGCTCAGTTTATAGATGATTTAAGGACTTAAAACAGCAGAAGATTCTCGGATAAGTGACGTATCAAGTCTGAAAATATGTCCCGGATAGAAGGAGTGCGCACGACGTATGTTTGATGCTTGGAGGGGGGAAGATTTTTGAATAAACATTCCTCAAAACAGCGTGAATGCAACTGAATGCTACTTCAGGTATGTTTTTGATGACAGAACATTGTTTGAACAGGGTTAAAAAGAGAGAAACAGTCACTGTAGCAGAATAAGTGTCCTTTAATATTTATATTTTTGTCCTTGTTCAGAACTATAACAATTGTGTAGTGATTTTAGAACTTTAAGCCACAGTTTAGACCTAAGATAGCCCTGGATTAGATCTGGTGGTACTCAGATGGCCAAATATTTCCTCAGGTTCTACTTGGTTTGAACCTGAGGAATCAATGATAGAGAATGTACTCAATATTCTAATTTTTTCATATCTCCAAAACAACACATTTTTAAATATATCTCCCACCTCTAAGTGTACCATTCCTAAATTGTCATTGGTTATAATGTAAGCTTCATGGTTTATGTCACCATATTGCATTATTTTATACATTTTTTGAGATACCTAGATTAACTGTCTAACTTCTGTCTACAAAACATCAATTTCAAGGACAAAAGAGTCACAACGTCATTCGCGCGTTGCAATTTCCACACCACCTTTCCCAATCATAATGCTGATTAGTTGAAGATAATTATAATGTTAAGTACAACTTTCTCAGACTTCTGTTTTTCCAGTGGAATAATTAGACATGAAAGAGACAAATTTGCTGCCGTCCCCTGTGACTAGGATAAAAGGCACTCATCACCTAAAACATGTCTGAACTGACTTTAATGAAAAAGGTGACGTGCTGCATGCTGGGATATCCGTCTGGGAGCTGTGACAATCGGAGGAGACTGTGTACACTGGTGTCTGCCCCCCCGAGGAATAAGCACGACTCAAACCACATCAAACCGCTTCATTATCCTGCGCTTGGTGGAGTTCCAAAAAGAGCTTCTAGTGTTTTAATTATTCTGCATTAATTTGACTTATGAAAAGCAGCTTTGTCATCTCATTTACACCAATTTGGTTCTGTCTGTGTAAGTCACTCAACCGGTCTCACAAATTACCTCAACAAAATACCTCCAGGGAAAGTTACTGCTTCCAAACTCAATTTAAAAGTTGTAGCCACATGGTGAAATGTAAACATGATTGACAGACTATATTTCAAGTTGATTAAGAACAAAATTTCAGATTTAAAAAGTTATTCTAGAATGCGAGTTATTGATGTAATATTTAAAGAAGACCTATTGTGTTTTTGTCGTCTATATAGTTCTAATCTACGACACTCGTGGATCATTATGTTATATTTTGGACGTTACAGAAATGCAGTTCACTATAGCAAATATAGGATTTTTTTTCATTTGTGCTAAGATGGCGACACAACGTTGCAAAATCCTATGTCTATGGTTTAAGAAAATAAAACTGCTTCACCAAGTAAGCAAATCTCAGTCGGCGTCTTGTCAGCAGAAGAGTTGCCAAGGGGGGACAATATATATAATGTTAAAACTCCAAAAAGTCAATTTTGCATAATAGGTTCCTTTAAATTCATGTTGGCAAGTTGGGACATAAAGATTTTCTCATTATGTCAACTTTGAAACTGAAAATATAAACTATATAATGTGTAATTGATTTCGTCAGTAATAGTGTTTCCTCTTCATCTCAAGTTTTCTTCCAAAAAAAAAATTAAAGAGTCTTGGGAGTTTGGGAGTTGTGCAGACATTCTTTATTAGACTTTTTCTTATCACACAAAGTTTCTACACCAAACACCAATACTGCACTACATACAGTCAACAACAGTGAATATAAATCAAAAGATATTAGATCCCCTATTAGCAGGGGTAGAAAGTACTGTCACTGTAACTGAATGCAATTTATATGTAATTTGATAAGTAGACTTTTAAACATGTAATTTTACTTGTAATTGAGTATAATTGTATCGTGTAATCATAATTAGTTACATTTAAATCATGTGACCCTCAATTCTCGTACAGTCTGTCCTTTTTCCACACCCACAAACACTCAAAACGACACAGCATCGTTTGCTCTGATTGGACGGAGCAAACGATGAAAATATGTCAGAAGATATGTGAAATGCAGTTTAAAGCAAAACTTAATGCACTTTAATTTGTATTTATATATAATACAAAATGCTACTAAAATTGCATCAAATCTCAAGTCTCTAGTACTCTTGAGTATTATTGTACTTTTTACTTTTACTTAAGTACAATTTTGGCAGCAGAATTTGTTCATGTAATTGAGTATATTTTATTATTAGCCATGTAACTGTAAAAATTTGCAGTAGTCTATCCACTATTGACAATTAGTTGAATTTTAATTTATATTATAGTGTATTTTTTGTGTTAAAAGAATACACTGAATAACAATCTGCCTAGTTACTGTTCTCCAAATAATATTTATAGTCATTTTTATTTGATTTAAATACGACAAAACAAAATAAAATCTAAATCGCAAATTAGGGGGAAAAGGCGATCGTCCATCCTTATCCCCAGTGCAATATTCTACCGTGTTTACATTTCATGCCCCAACCTTTCTTCATGATTACATTTGCACCAGTTCAGCAACATCTCCTAATACTTGGAAAGACATATTTAGTTAAAATCTTCTTGTGCATGTCCCGGGTGAGCACAGAGAGGCGAGAAAGTGTAAACAACAACAGCATTATTGTCCTTTCACACCAGCCTACGGATCTCTTGCTTTTGCCACCGAGACAAACTGTCACCGTTCCTCTTTATTGCACACAGTCAACACAACCTGCTGTCTTAATGTCACACGGGCCGGGTAACAAAGAACTCAAATCTCCTCTTCATCTGGGCCCCGCGCTCGGCTGTGCTGCAGAATCTAAAAATGCATGTGGGAGATATATCCTCCGCCGCTTTTGCCTTGAACCTTTTGGAGCTAAAATAAAAATTGAGATTCAGGAACTGTGACTATGCCCAGAATGAACTCAATGGTAAAAATATTTCTCTACGATTATATTTACCCAAAATGCATGCGGTGTCAAAGTTTGGCCACCTTTTTTTTTTCCTGAATGTGGGAACAGCAAATTGGATGATTACTGTAATGGTTACCACTACCCCATAGTCTACTTTTACCTGGAAGAAAGTCAAAGTGTTCCATTCAATTTGAGGTCATTTTGCCTATTCTGAAAAATGAGACACATACACTCTTTTTCCTGTTGCCATTTTATGTGGCACAAGAAACAAAACTTGGCAATCTGATGCTGCTTGTCGCTTTGAATTATAGTTATTTTCCAGGTAAATTATTTGTAGTCAAAAAAGCACAAAGAAATGTATGAATTTTGAACTCTGAAACATTCCTTGCACATTTGTGTTCAGTTATAAATGCTCTATAACCATAGACTCATAGCTCTCTTATATGTTCCTTTTAGTGTGCATATTGAAACGTTTGGGACTACAAAAACAGCTGCTCGATTATGGCAAAAATCATAATCACGATTACTTTGCTGATTTATATTTTAAAACAATTACTTCTATAATATCAAAACTAACCTCTAGAGACAGTATAGACCTAATAAAGTCATTTCTTAGTCCTTTTTGTGACACTTGTTTTCAAAGTCAATGAAGGTTAGAAAAGTGGCTTTATTTCAGGTTTTAAGTGCTAGAAAGTAATCAATTAACTGTACTTTTGATTACAACATTTGTGCAACCAAATATTGAGCAACAAATGAAATTATGATTTGAAAAGTTCATTTTTGAAAACTTTTTGATATAATCTACAACATATGAATAACAGTAGTCAAGGGGATTTGCTCAAGAAGGGATGAAATCATATTTTTGTTGCACTAAAACAGATTTGGAGAGTGAATTGTAAGCCGTCAACATTTAGAACACTTACTGTATCTGTTTTTGCAAATTAACTCTTCGTTTTTGTTTGCACAGTCCAACAAAAAAAATCCATTTCACCATTGACTATTTGTAGAATAGTCAATGGTGAAAAAAACAACAATAAATTACCAAAGAAACAAACACCGGATTGTAATACAATCGGCTTAATTTACATTACGGGCTTAACCAATGCTATTCGCACATACAAATGACACTGTTCAATATGCTTTTCACACTTTTTTTCAGTCATATGTGTTCATGGATTGTAAACACCCAGTCCGTGTGCTGTGAGCATATCCTGTTTGTTAGCCGTTTTCTCAAAACAGGTGGCAAATTGCTGTATTCATTTAAAAATGAATCTGCTTAGTGTCAACATCCCCAACAAGTCGCCCGCGTTACCAAAATACCCTTCCTCTGTCCGCCTCCATGTGGACGGTTTTCCTAAAAAGCTCTCATTAAATCCACTGGGCTGACAGTCATGGGGCGACGCTCGGCATTCTGGGTAACACAGGCCGTACATTGGAACAATATATGGCATTTGAATAATTCATCAGTGGCCCTTGTTCCATCTTCCAGCCATCTTGTTCAAAGCAGGTCTCAGCATTTGCGAAATCCTGCTGACGGCCGAGTCTCTGCAGTGTGGAGCGTGAGCGACCGGGGCAGGCGTGGGCTACTACTCTGGCATTGCATCATTGCTTCAGACTTTTAGGCATTCAGCTCGTTTCTGTACGAGAGCAGAGCGTAAACAGAACGGGGACTGTCTATTGTAAAATGCATTAAAATCCCACCTTCCCAGAGTGATGTTTAGGCTGTGCGTTAAAGAATGCTGAAGGCCAAGTAATGGGGCCATGCTCACCCAATTTGTCTGGACCACCAGTGTTAGGTTAGAAATAAGTGTATTCTACAGGACAGATGTTACACTGAAGTATGTCACCAAGCCCAAAAAGTTACAGGAATGTTCTCTAAAAATAGGTCATAGCGTAATTGAATTTTTTTTTTTTTTTTAAGGGGACATGCTAAATGAACTCTAATGAGCTTGTAACATTTTACTCAAAGTTGTATTTTGATTAATTCGTACGTTTGAGTTAATCCTGTATTGTCTTATATTAGAGTGCTCAGAAAAAATGTAATATTTATTTTAATGGAGACAATTAGGTGAGGGCACCAGGTCAAGTTACAGGTCAGGGGTCTCATTTATAAAAGATTGCATGGAATTCTTACTAAAACTGTACGTTTAGACAAAACACAAACTTCCAAAAACATGCTCACTTCTCATCTCTATGAGCACAGATTGCCTTCTTTCTCATCTCTGAAAGCTTACATGTGTGAAGTTTTGAGTTTTTGGACCATGTAAAGTTGTCTTTTATAGATCACAAACATAACGGAAAAAGCAATGTACGTAACGTTTTTATACATATGCAGGTTTTATAAATGAGACTCCAGGGGTCTTATTTATAAAGTGTGCATACGTACAAAAATGCTGCGTACGTGACTCTCAGCGTTAATTTTCTGATCTATGGAAAGACAACGGGAACGGTTTGGTCCTAAAACTTGGAGCTTTGTGTGTCTGGGCTTTCAGAACTGAGGCAAAAGACCATCTGAGCTCAGAGACATGAGAAGTGAGCATATTAGAGGAGGTTTCTGAAAGTTTGTCCGTACGTACACTTTTAGTAAGAATAAGTTTTTAACTGATCTGTGGAGAGGCGAGCCCATTCATAGTGAGAGTGCAGCATGTTTTCTTTCCTTCTTTTTTTTTTCTTTTAGCAATAAAATCACCTTTAATGGAAGAAAAGGAAGATGACTCTGCGATATGTTCCAGTCAAAGCAAGAACATCTCCATGGAGACAAGCAATTGGCTTATACTCCAACAGAAAAGTTACATATTGCACTTTTACATTTTTTATACCTTTGAACGTTTGTAATACTTTCGAAATAAATCACACGAAATACTATTTAATTTAATTTATGATGTGTGTTTCATTTTCCCCTGTTACTGTTTGCTACAGAACTATCCTAAATCATTCCAGTATGATTACACATGGATTCTTTTTTACACAATCAAAGAAACACTGTGTAGGATGTGAAAAGTTTACAAGGCAGCACCACGCGACTTTGAAATCCAATACCGCTTTGTACAGCATGAGGTCAGCTTCGCTTTGTATCCCATTGACTAACATGTCAAAGAGAAAATACATGTTTCATTATAGCATGTTCCGGATGTAGAAGTAAACTACGTGCAGTGAAAAATAGGCCGCTAGAGGCTACATCTATTATTGATCATTCTGTAAAGCGCAACACAGTATAACCTGTAAGTCTACGCTTATTGAGTTGGGGAAAGTTTTCTTCTTCTAGTGTAATTTTTGTTCTGGTTCTCACCTCAGCTGCACTTTTGTCTTGTCCTTGGCTTCCTTGTCCGCAGCGCTCAAATGTTTTTCTTTATATTTTCCCCCGTTGTGAACCAGAAAAAAATGCTAAATTCGCTGGGGCACATTGTGGATCTTATGTTTGAACTTGGAAGGTTTAGCCCGGGGCAGGATACTGCACTTCAGAGGCGTGCTGTGTGGTTCTTTGGCCACTTAATTTTTTTTTTTTTTCTTTTTTGCCGTCCTGGGCAATGGTGTGCAATGTGCATACACTTACAGTCACTTTGAGCATTCAGTTAAGTGTATCTTCTAGGGCTGCCAGCCTTTGGTTGTAAAGTCGATTTATCTGTTGATGGTGTTTTAGCCAAACAATATTTATATAGTCGACTAATTAGGCTATTAAATTTAAATTATAAGGATTTAAATGGGACAACAGCAAAAAGAATAAGAGCGAGTTTGCTGTAGATTAAAGGAGTGAATGTGTTTGTGTTTTATATAAATAAATAGATTGTTTTCTATAAATAGTTTAAATTGATAGTGGCCACAGATGAATTACTCAAATATATAGTCCAGTTGTAGTCTTGGGAGTGCAGTTTGGGTCAAATGCGGTCAGATTGTAGTGACACAAGTGTTTTGAGTGCTTTAATAGTGCCAAGACAAGCCACCTTTTTACAGAATTATTCAATTGGAAGGGCATGTTTTTAATTGAGCAAGAATTTCTTTTGTTGGCTATACAGCTGCCCTACAACTTTCAATAACTGGTCCCAAAAGTTAAATACTAATTATTTTGTTATTTACTCCAGTGGGAATAAGCAAGGATGAAAGACTATTTTTCATGTTTAATTTTAATTAATAGCAACAGCTTAGAAAAACTGTAAGAATTCAAACTGCATTGGCTTTGGAAGGTTGATATCTGTTTGAGTTGAGAGCCCTTTTATAAATACATTTGAGAAGTGTTGAAATTAAATAGTGTTCCTCTGTGGAGGTGGTGTGACAATGCCTATTATTATATACAATACAATCTATTGTTTGTTTTAACAAGTGGTTTAGCTTGCCCTAATGGTGTTACCTATAGCAACTGACCACCATTTTGTTATATATTATATAATACATTGTTATCCCTTCTTTTCTTTCAGCTTTACACTTGAGAGGTCACCACAGCAACCCGTCTGCCCGTACTCTTGCAGTTATTTGAAGCGGCATATTTTGTTTGCATCAGATGCTCTCCCAGATGCTACCCTCTTCATTTATGCGGGCTTGGGACCAGAACAAACAGCACCCTGGCAGTGACTTGTGATCCCTTGTGGCTGGATATTGCTATCGTCTACAATTGACTAGGTAAAACAGTTTTGTTTTTAACAGTTTAGGCTACACATTTAACGTATAAAACATGATGATATTCAAGATTTTACTACATTTTACTTACATGAGGAGCAGATATGATATTCACTTTATTCTGAAAGTTACCATAAGTGCCGCATTAATGGTGTCCCTCCCTCTGCTGGTATCGTTTCATATGGAGCTGTCGATCTCAACAGCAAATAAAACAGCAATTAAGTTCTACACAGACTACAACGCCGCTTTCAAGCCGCTTAGAGAAACAGTGCGGTGTTGACTTGCTGTGGCCCATGAACACGGAACAATTTACATAAATAAAACTACTTTATATCATTTAAACGTATCCCTCGTTTTCCACTTAAATGAAGTGCCAAAACAAAACAGTGCCAAAACAGAATAGTGAATAGGTAGAGGTAATTCCACAACTATTTCCAAGCAACAGCAGCATATTGTGAACAAGGGGCAAAACAATCAATCGACTAATTGTGACCAGTCGACTATAAAAAATAATATATATAATAATTGATAATCGACTAATTGTTAACTGGAGACTAAAACACATGTCAAAAGACCTTATATAACAATCAAAATGAGAAAAAAGAATGCTCATTTTCACCAGTAATACACTTTCTTCATAAAAATTCTCGATCTAGAAGCCTTTAGTCACCATATTTTTAATTTGGCCTTCATTTGGTTAAAAGTGCATTCCAAAAGGTTAAATATACAATAGAAATAATCTAGTCGACTAATCGAAAAAATAATCGTTTGACTAGTCGACTACTAAAATGATCATTAGTGACAGCCCTATTACATAATAGTTAAAGTTTGACAAATTATATTACCTGATTGTGGCTGTTGCTTATAATTGTCCCTGCTTTTTTGGTGCAAAGTCTCTTATTGATGACATCACAGAGGGATTCTGTTTTAGATCTTTAGAGCACTACTTCCTGTTTCCTTTTATTTTTCTATTTTTCTTCACAAACTGCCACTGGACTGATGTAAACCTTCACCACAGGTTCTATCCCAGAATTAGAAAACACAAGAACCTGTCATATGCACTTTAACTCTCCTCCTCAATGTAATTCCCTCCTTAACTCTCACAAGTATTAAACGTCTTTGGAAAACTGTAACTGAACGCAGTATAGGCTTTTGCTTTATTTGGAAATAAAATTGCTACTGGTCGGTTGTAATACGAACACAGCAGTGCAGCAGGCCAGTTCGCAGTGAGTGACAACCCCGTGAAAGTTTAATTCCCACATAAGGTCACCCTGGGAGAGAATGGGGGGGGGGTGTAATATCAGTTGAATCCACACTACGGGGAATTCTTCTGTATCTACTTAGAGCTGCTGTCTCTCAACGTCCTCGTGTCTTTCTTCCTCTCTTCTAACGCTTATCTTTTGTCCATTATAATGCGGCAGATAAAACTATTAGGCCACATGAGGAAACGGTCGCACGAGACACGGGAGAGAGGAGATGTGTCCCGGAAACACAAGTGATATGATTATATGTGATGGAGGCTATTATTAACCCGACACGACGGCAGCAGTGTATAGATCAGAGTCTGTAGGTGTAATATACGTACTGACGCTTCATAGCTTTGAGTAATCTGTCAGCACCGGCGTTCGATCATAGTTGTGAATAAATTGTTTCTATTTTTGTATTTCTACCATGAAGAGTTGTCTTCCGCATGTTTCGCCTAACCTTAAATTCTGTGTGTGCGGTTAACAGACCACTTAATTTTATTTTATTTTTTAAGTAATTTGCATATTAATTAATTTGACGCGGCCATTCTGAAAACAGACTATTTCATTTATCCATCCTTGGGGCTGGTGCAAAAAAAAAAAATCCAATCCAACTTTATTTCTATGACACATTTCCAAAGTGCTGCACATAATAGGATATAAAACAAACATTTAGCTGTAAATGTCACTACAAAATATAAGAAACAGTTTGACATAGAACTAATAATTGTATTTTAAAAAATGATTCTGACAATGCTATAATTGTCGACTTACTAGTACATTGCTAAACCACTTGAATGGACTTTTTACATATTAAACGGTGGGTTGTCTGTCTGTCTGTCAATTGTTTTAGGATTCTCCAGAAAACAAAAATACACGGGTACTCTTTTTATAATCCATCAGAAATGTGCCAACCTGTACAAGTGAATATCTTAGTTGAGAGTTTTTACTTTTAATCACTTATACTTACCTATACTCTACTTTACTGTGCACTTTTCATAGCTTTTTAACAGTTTTCTTATGTACTCTTTTTTCTTATATAGGACAGTCACTATTATTTTAGTAGTTGACTAGTCAGCGAGTATTTTTTCGATCACATTATTATTTCTATTGTACATCAAGACTTAAATACATTATCAACCAAATAACGTTTGACCGAAGTATTCTAGACCGAAGTATTCTAGATTAAGAATAGTTACAAATAAAGTGGATTGCTAATGAAAATCTAAAATATTTTTTTGACATTATGATTCTTAACGCTGCTGTCTTTGTGCGTTTGTGCGTTTTAGAGTCTGTAGTAACCAAATTATTTTTTACCTTCTACTAGTCACAATTAGTCGATTAGTTGTTGTAGCCCTACTTACAGATGATTTACTTGATTTTCTTATGATAATTGTATGTTTTTTTCTAATTTTACATGTTCTCAACACAACTATTTCAATATTTCTTTGTAGACAAACTAACGCCCACCTCTAGTACTTTGGAAACAGTGTGCGTGTGTACTGAGACTGAGACCTCACATTTAGTGTTGAGATCTGAAATAAGCAACTCACACCAGGCTTGGAGTGAAAAATGGTGTGGCTGATTAAAGGAGCGGGGTTTCAAACAGACATCACCAAACGGAGCGAGTGTTTGAACTCATTCAGCAGGTTACAAGGGTTATTAATGCACAATAGGCCCGTGATTGGCCGTGTGCGCATAATGACAAGTGTCAACAACAGCTCTTTGCAGAGCCGCTGCTTAAGCTCTACTCTGAGGGAGACATGATTAGGACAAATTGGAGTCCAAGAGTTTTTGACACAACAGTGGAGGTTGTCGATATAGTACTTGAAAGTGCGTGCGGATGATTGGTGTACTCTGCTGATAAGTTGCATTTTACATAATGTGCTTTTAAAAGTCCTTAAATGTGATTAGAAATGAGCAACACGCTGTTATTTATCTTTTACTGATACGTCATTATCTGTTGCTTGTACTGCTTCTACTGTGACTATTACTACTAAAGCTATATTTCTACGGATCACGTTGTTTATTAGGAGTGTGCAATTAATCATGTGAACTGTTTAATAGCAATGATTACAGAAATGACATAAAGAAACGATTATCTCTGGCTGGTTGGAGCTTTTTACTTGAAGAATATGTTCTTTTTCTCCTACTTTTCATTCATCTGTTTGTTCTCTTAATTATATTAGCAAGCTTTGCACTCTTTCCGTGCCAATAATCATGCGAACCTTAATTTTTTTTCACAACCCAGTTCTATCACACAACTGCCATGCCTTTGCATTTGTGGCTAAGCTAGAATTAAAACATATTTTTTCACAATCGGGCTAAGGTTAGGTTTAGGTTAGGTTTTGGAACAGGTGATTGGGTGAAGGTTAGAGCTTTGGGACAGGTTTGCTAACTGGGTGTTGGTAGATCTGCAAAAAAAAAGATGTGAATAACAGAAACGTGATTATTATAATAATACTCAAAAATGTATAACTCGTTGGGACACTCAAGGTTAGAGCATCATATAGTATTGTAGTATATTCAAGTATTATAAAAGGAAGTGCCATTCTTTTACAACTACTACAGCAATTACAAGTGCTACATCAAAAACTTTAAAGCCACATTAGGTTTTGTACTGCCGTGATACTTGAAACGCAATAGCAGTTTGATATTAACAAAGTCATTATTACTAGCGAAGCATAATTGGCCAATATGATTTCTTGAGAGTCTCAAATTGATTTTTATGGCTGAACAACCCACATTATTTGCGTGTGCTTGTTCCTTATATTCGCCTGGTTCACAATGAGTCCCTATATGGAACAGCATTGTCGCATGTATAGCAGTGTGTAGTAGCAGTGTGTAGTAGCAGTGTGTAGTAGCAGTATAGTGTGTACTGGCTGGGAGCTCATCACTCTCTATCCTCATAATGTGTGTGTCAGTGTGGCGGATGGGGACGATTAGCCGCCACAGCTCATCCTTCAGCAGATGCTAGCACGTTCGTTATGCAAGACAGCAGTCCATTTGCATGTCAGCCTCACACTGTGATGCTAATTCCATTGTATGTCTCACGTGCAGGAGTCCAATGTATTATGCTAGTCTTTTACTGTTAGTGCTGTCAAAACTCCTCCTGGAACTATTTCTACTGCCTCAAAGGGAAACTGTTGTCTAATGTTACTACTGCTGCTGCTACTATTACTACAGTCTGATACCCGATTTTACTACGACCATACATATTGCTATAGGGTTGTGAAAAGTATTTTATCATATACTAATCAATACCACTAATACTGCTACTAATATAGAAACTAGATACAAAGCAAGTATTGATGCATACAAAATACACACACACACACACACACACACACACATGTATATATATATATATATATATATATATATATATATATATATATATATATATATATATACACACACACAAATAAATTACCTTTCCTAAACGGTTTAATGCTGATCTTGCACTTTATCAGAACTAGTATGATACCACATGGTAACATAAAGAGTATACTATTATTTTGTGCTGAAAATGTATTTTTCTTGTTTTTTTTTTTTTTTTTTTAATTTTGGTACTGAAATGGGCATTTTAAAGATTTTACAGACGCCCTGCCTTCATTAAATACTGTACAACAACTTGTTATACTTAAAAAAAAAAAAAAAATTCTTAGTAACTTCTACCACCAACCTGAAAGTCTTAGGATAGATTCCTGCTCAAACTCATGCATACTTCTGTTCTGTCTTTAGGCAAGACACTTCCATACCTTGCTTTAAGTTGGATTCATTCATTATTATTATGACTGACCACTATTATTAGTGCCAAAACAATTTAACTGCTGTTACTACTTAGGGTAAAGGTTAAGGTTAACTACAACAGATACTACAGCCACGGTTCCACTGGCCCTGGTCCCACAGACCGCAAAATAAAATTATGCTTTTTCATTGCTAAAAATGTAGAAAAGATGCATCCTTACTGTGAGCAGAATTTAGGGCTGTGCAATTAATCGTATGTACTGTATAATCGTGATTTCAATTATTACTCTATTCAATTACAAAAATGTTATAATCATAAATACAATGATTTGCCTTCTGTTCAGAGTTATGAGTGCACTTCTTTTGTCACTCCAAACATGACGCAAAGGCACTTTTCTAAAACATTACTGATAAAATGTATTCGGTCTATACTTTCTCTACAGAATAATTTCGACAAAATAGAAGTATGTGTTTGAAATAATCGTGACTTCAATTATTAGCCTTAGTGGACTTGCATCTCCACAAACCTTACTTGGCCTGGAGGAACCTCCACCTGCTTGGTGGTTATAACTTTCCCTTTCGATGGAATCATGCAGGTGATGTGCCACTTCCTGAAAATTACACAGTGTATAAATGGTATATATGGTATTCACCTTATTCCGGAAGTTGCCGTTGTATTAGTTTACATGGAGCAGATGAGTTTAACAGAAAATAAGTTCTACATGGACTAAAAAGCCGTTTTCAGACTGCCCAGGAAATTGGTGCGTTGTTGACTTGTTGCTCGTGTTCATTAAACATTTTACACAAATAAACCTACTTTATGTTATGTTAGCGGCAAGACATTTCCCTCGTTCGTCATTAGCTTTAACAGAGTTCTCGTCAAACGGAAGTGCGTTTACAACAAAAGTATGTATCTGTGGCAAAAAGAGGCAAAAGTGGGCGGGGCGGAATAAGGTGAATAAACGGTTCACAAACTAGGAACATGCTTTGGTACCTTACTGCCAAAGCAAGTTCCTAGTTTGTGAATTTTGCTCTCTGACAATGGCAATAAACCTTCTCTGATTCTGAAAATGACATATTGTTGTATAAATGGCGGAATGCCACAGTGTTCGGGGACCCAAAGAGAGCCACTTTGGAGCACTTGATTCCTTAAACGGGCCAGTACAATTCACTGGAGATATTTTTGCTCCAAAGTGAACCAATGGAAACTTGCCAGATGCCCCTGCTTGTCGTCAACTTGAAAGACCACACAGATCACCCAGAGTTCTTCAAACTTTCACCAGCGTGTCTTTTTCTCAATCTCAGATCACGCCTTCTCATTGTGATCTCTGCCTTGTAAATCTGCCGACTGTGAAAGGACTCTCTCATCTCTCCCTCCCTCTTGGTGTTTACCGATACACTAATAACAACAACTCCAGCTCCAGAGCCAATTGTCAGCGCGGCCAATCCATCACCCGCCTGCCACCATTAGCATTCAAGGTTCATTAGCTAGCAAACACCCACTAAAAGCATAATTGAAGACGATAAATTCTGCCCTAGCTTGTCTTGGAGTAGAGCCTATCTGTCTTGGACCTGTTTTTTTGCCAAAAGGAGCTTAACACATCTGGGAGAAAACACCATATATTTATCCTTCACAATCATTTTACAGCTGGTGATAGGATTTGACAACTTGTTGCCTCCTTTCGCCTCGTGTTGGAAGCGCGGTGACATGCTCTGTGGCCATTTGGGGGTGGAAGAGTCAACTGCCGAGCTGTAAACAGAGAAACTGGACAGTAGTGGACACTGACAGCAACCAAAGAAGGGAAGAACAAAAACTGTCATGGCAAAATAAACTTGAGTATATTCTTTCAAAATTTGTATTGAAATGGCACTGAGGAGGAATGCTAAATCTCATACCACTAGAGCTGCTGCACCCACGTGACTAAATTTGTCGCCATTACAGCATGGAAGATATAGTGGCAATGAATGGTAACAAATCTGAAATTTTGCTTTTGGAGTTTATCTTTGTCATTAAACTTAGCTTTAAATAACAATGCACCTTAAAAACCAATCAGATTAAACATTAGCGACCATCTCATGGCACAAGTGTTTATTTAAGAGAATAGACAGCATAGAATGCACCCTAAATCTGCAAAATCGGGACATCTGATTCACTTTTCACCTTCTTATATATTCAAAAAGTATCCCTGGAGATGTTTGTGAGAAATACATTTATTATAACGCCCTGTACATACAGTCATGGCCGAAAGTCTTTCGCACAAAAGTCCAAAAATGGAAATTGAAAAAATAACTGAAATCAATCGTTTCCTACAACCTATAACCCTTTTTACACCTGTCAACCAGAATTCTGGACCTTTCTTCCTTTGCAAACTGCTTCAGGTCTCTCATATTGGAAGGGCGCCTTTTCCGAACAGCAATTTTAAGTTCTCTCCACGGGTGCTCAATAGGATTGAGATCTGGACATGAGACATGCTTGCCACTTCAGAACTCACAAGCGCTTTGTTGCCATCCATTTCTGGGTGCTTTTTGAAGTATGTTTGGGGTCATGATCTCAGGCACAAACCCAGCTTTCTGACTCTGGGCTCCACAATGCGACCCAAAATCCTTTGGTAATCCTCAGATTTCATGATGCCTTGCACACGGTCCAGACACCCAGTGCCAGAGGCAGCAAAACAACCCAAATCATCTTTGAACCTCCACCATATTTGATTGTAGGTACTGTGTTCTGTTTTCCTTGTACGCCTCATTCCATTTTCGGTAAACAGTGAAATGATGTGCTTTACCAAAAAGCTCTATCTTGGTCTCATCTGTCCACAAGATGGTTTCCCAGAATGATTCTGGCTTACTCACATACATTTTGGCAAACTACAGTCTTGCTTTTTTATGTCTCTGTGTCAGTGATGGGTCTGCCTGGGTCTCCTGCCATAGCGTTTCATTTCATTCAAATTTCGACGGATAGTTTGCGCTCACACTGAGCCTGCAGGACAGCTTGAATTTCTTTGAACTTGTTTGGGGCTGTTTATCCACCATCCAGACTATGTTGCGTTGCAACATTTGATCAATTTTTGTCTTCCGTCCACGTCCAAGGAGACTAGCTATAGTGTCATAGGTTGCAAACTTTTTGATTTGATCTTGATGTGTGAACAAAGGAACACCAGGATCTCTGGAGATTGACCTTGAGATTGTTGAGATTTTTTCACAATTGTGATTTTTATATTACCCACACCTGTTACGTGCCCCAGGTGGGCAAGCATCATATGCTTGAAACCAAGTTTTAACCACATATTTATTCACAATTTTGAAAGGGTAGGAATCATTATGTCCGGTCCATTTTTGAAGTTTTGTGTGAACTTATGTCAAATTAGCTTTTTTTCCTCAGTTTTTTAATTTTTATTGTTTAATACACACAAAGGAAATAAATATGTGTACAGCAAAACATGTGGAATCGCAATCATTTTTGGGGAGAAATACTTGGGGTGTGAAGACTTTCGGCCATGACTGTATATCGTTTACTGATATTGACAGTTAAACTAACTAATGTTGTACATGACAGCAGGCTAATTCACACATGTCAATATAATAAACACCCGGAAATTATTAGTTTAACTAGTTGGTATTTTATTAAACAGGCAAACAGTGTTTTTAAAAGTATTGCGGTTGTTTTCTCTTCAAACTATTCTCTCAATCTCTCACTCACTTAATTAAAAGAATAACAATTAATAGAATTTGTAGCTTAATTAATGTGAGGCTTGACTCACTTCTAGTATGTTTAGTTACAGAAATCCTGTTTCTGTCTTTCTCTGTCCTCGATCATTTGTACATGCAAATGTGCAAAAATAAACAAAGTTTGTTAGCTGCGGCTGACAGCATTAGTTTCCATGACCAAATATAGGAGTCTGATAGCTGATTATGTCAAACATGCACTGTGAATGCAACTTTTCTTGTCAAATATTGATTTTATTTTGATGTAATGAATATTAATGTTTATGTTAAGATGTATATGTATATGTACAATGAGTTTTACTATGAAGCATCTGCCTATATCCAGCCCTATAAATTAAATATGGCATACAGATGAGACCAGATTGATTGAATTCCTGAAGCAAACTATGACAAATGAACCCACAGCCCTGAATAGCTCATATCAGATTCAGTGTTGCCAATGACATGAAATATTAATCACAGACTTACTCCTGAAGCTCTTGCATTGTTTAGCAAAAAAAACAACAAAAAACAATAACCTTTTGTTCACAACCATATACTTTGGGCTTACTATCACTTGTGTATTCGAAGGATGAGAAATTGTTTTGATTTCTCTTCAGGTACTATAGAGCCAAAGTTTTACAGCACATTTCTGACAGTGTTCCCTTCCGTGACTGCAACAAGTACAAGTTCACATAAAATATGTCGATGGTTACATTATTTACAGTGTTTGTGATGTGAATGCATCAAGTAAAATATGTATTACAGTAAGTACAAAGCAAACTATTTCAAGCATCGAGTATTTCTGAATAGAAATGTTTACTATTAACATTACTTTATTATATACTTTATTATACACAATGGAAGAAATTTGACTTTATTTGGTGTGTGGACCAACAAAAGATGTTTTTCTTTGATTTTAACTTGTACTTGTACTGTATTTTGCTATTATATAATATATTGCCTATATTGTACGACGACCCCAAAAGGCAAAACACGCACGCAAAACTGAAAACATGCATCCATATTGTGTGTTTTCAAATTTTGGCGTGGGTTTACACCTTTGGGTACGTGTTTTTGAATTTGGGTTTGTTTTTTTCACATTTGGGTGCTTGTTTTCACATTTGGGTGCATATTTTTGAATTTGGGTGCATGTTTCAAATTTGCGTGGGTGTTAAAATACAAATCTCAAATCTGAGGTAAAAATAACTGTTCAATCAGAATCTGAAATAGCTATATTGTCATTGTCAGTGAATTTAACTGGTGTTAAGATTTGATCTGCACTTTCCTCATACTGTTTGCTGTGTGAACCCAAGCTCCTTTGCCACCCACTGACTAGACTTGTGACTGTGAGAGCATATCCTTTCTATTCCCATCTGATACGTCTGCGCCCATCTACACATCGAGGTCAGCCTTATATGCGGCGGTAATCACAAAATAGGCTTTTGATATCGAGAAAGACAGATGAGACCACTGGCGTTTCCCCTGTGAATTTACAGAATCAAATTTGAAAAACCTATTTCAGGAACGCCGGGCCAGGTACAGTCACGTCACATGGCTTGATTTGATCGGACGGAATCGGATACGCCCCTCGACGACCACAGTTAATATGTCAGCGGCAGACGGTCAGACAGGAAGGGGCGGGGGCTGGTGGAGATTGATTTGTGTGAATGAGACAGAGCAGCAGCTGAGAGACAGTCTTTTTGTGTGTGATATTTGTTAACTGGATAAGCCCGTCCACATTCGCCAGCAGAAGTGTTTGGACTGTCATAGTAGGATCTGTATTATGAAGCTTGGAGCATGTTCTGAAAATGTTTAAGTTCTGGCGAAGGCTGGCGTTTGCTAAAAGAAACATGGACAGTGTGCGAGAGGAGTTAGCACTGGCACGTTTGTTGGGCTGTTTATATAAATGTCCATATGCGCCTGGCTTGTGTAAGGATACATGTAAGAATGCTGAAACAAAACACAGCATTTAAATATATGTTGAACCATAGGCAGTGATGAGACATAACTTCTGCACTCTATTGCTTTATGGTTTTGGATGTATATTTGTCTGCTTGTCCTAGCACTGGGATTGGATATTCTAAATCAGCTCCTATAGGATGCTGGATGAGAAAGTGGATGTTAGTCTTTCTGTGTATCGGGAGCTTCTGGACAGTATCCAGGCTGCACCCACCTAAGGTTTTTTAAAGCTGCTGGGAAAAGTTTCAATCACCCTTGACCCCTATGCTGAAGAAGGAAAAACTTAGTAATAATAAGAGCTATGTTCCTGTAGTTTTTGTTATAAAGTCAAATCTACTTTCACTAGCCATAAGGAAATGTTTATTCAAGTTTAAATGGTAAAGGTTATAATATCTCTTAGATAACTTGACAAGAAGTTTTGACTTAAAGCCCCCATACGTAACTTTTTAGCCCAAAAATTGACTTAAAAAAATAAATAAAAATCAACAAATGTTTGGGATTTTATTGCACTAAAATGTAGAATGAATGAAAATGTTCAGAAGTATAATTTTCTGTTTCTATGGAATCATGCAGGTAACAGTGGTGCCACTTCCAGAATGTATGCATACTATTACTTTTAAGTCTGCTTGAAAATATATACAGAACTAGTAGTGTTTAAAATTTTGTTAGTAGACGCACCAGTTAATGTGGCTCGATTATCATGTAATTTCAAAAGAAAACTAAATCTGAATCTTCTATGGTTTGTATGTGCATAAACACATTGGCATATACTACACCATTATAGGAAATGCACTTTAATTACTGCTTATAAGGCCAGTAGGTCACTCAGTACTGATAAAAACACCTTTGCACAAAGTACATTGACTCAGTAAGTCAAGGACAGACACAGTGTCCACTGCCAGTTATTCATTAAGTAAAAATAAACAGGACTGCCAGACAAGGTGAAATTTGACACACATTTTGGCCATGTGGCTTATTATCTGGGAAATGTATTCTGGAGATAACCGTTTGACAAATAAGGACTTTTCTCTCCTGGCTAACCTAAAGGTGCACTTTGTAACTTTTCTAGTGGAGTCTGTAACCTGCTCCTCTATAAGGAGATACTATAACTTTGCTGGGAATCTTGAACAGTATGGCATTAAACATATTTATCTTGTATTTATGCAACTACATATTTGTACTGCTTAAAACATACCATGAAAAGAGTATTCTTACTGTGAGCGAGTCCTTTCTCCACAGATCTGACATATAACTTGGCCTGGTGATGCTACCTGTTTGTTTTGGAGATACATATGCGGAATGTGGAAGTGGAAACTTCCAGAAAACAAAATAACATCTTAATGAAGACAAGCAGGTGGCAAACCCTCCATCAGAAAAGTTACATAACACATCTTTAACTTTTGGGGTTTTAATTTGCAATCAATAATCGATAGTATTAATCACAAACTCACAACCACCCTTAAATGTATTAAATATATTACTATTTGTCCTTACTGTGAGCAGGCTTGCATCTTTACAAAATTGACTCGTTTGGGTCCTGGAAAATGCTGTTCCTTTGGCTGTACTATACCACAGCATGGTATAAAAAACGGGCACGGAGAATGTTCCAAAGTTTTAAATTTTCTATTTCCATAGAATTATGCAGGTGACATTCCACCTGCAGAGAGTTACATGCTGTGCCTTTAAATGATCTCTTATATCTTTAAGTTTGAGTACACAGTGAAGCTTTTTAAATTCTCAAACCCCCCTGCAGTGAGTTACGAGCTGTAACAGTGAGAACGTTTTGCACAGTGTTTCTGTAATTGCTGCCAGTGACAGAACCCACAGCCTTCCATCGGACATGCTCTTTCTCATGTGACACAACAGGACTCCCGGTCGACAGCAGAGCTCCATTCCATGCTTCCTTTTTCTCGTAAACACTCACACTACCCCACTGCTGCGAAGACGCGGGGCAAGTGTGAGCGCTTTCATCTCCTTCTGCGTTCCAAGCACCCTTCAACATCCTCCCTATCCCCTGCGCCCTTCAAAGACCCCTCTCCTTCTTCCTGCTCTGGCATGTTTACATAGACTCTCCTCCAATAGGCAGATGCTTGCACTTCCATTTAAGGATTGATTGCAATAGACTATCACTTACATGTGTGTAGTGTCTGTGTGGAGTAGTATTAGAGGGCCGGACCTGGAATTGGCCTCGCACGGAATGGCTTTGTTCCCAAGAGCGTGGAATTTCATAGTTTGGTTAGCTGGGCTTGTTAGGAATGAGCTGTCACTGGGCTAAATTTAATGCTTAAGAGCCTTCTGTTCCTAGCGACATCCAAATTCAAAGACTGGAATTTTGTTTTGTTTGAAACGGCGTATAAAGTTTACACTACGAGACCCCATCCAAAAGTGACGTCATTTTACTTCATAACATTTTGAGATGCGATCTGTGAGCAATTTTTAGAATCTATTTTGACAGTGCTTTGGAGATCATTGAGCTACTGCTTTTCCAAAACAGATTTTTCTTTTGGGGATATGTATTCTTTCTCACATTGTTACTCAAGTCAATTAAAATTAAGGTTTTGAGTTATAATACAAGGAGAAAATGATCATAGCTTTACTTGTAGCAGTAAAACCAACACGCATAAATACATTGATCTATCAATAATGGTAATAACAGTCAAGTAGAAGTGAACTACTCAGTATAAGCTTTTACATGATAAACATATTTTTATGGGGTGAGATTTGTTTCATATTAATTTATTGACGCAAAAAGAAAGATTAATTCAAAATCCCAGATTTTTTCACAATCCCTGACTTGCATTTATGGATTTATGCACGCAAAATTAGATTTGCATATATATATTTGTGAATAAAACATATTTTTGTTTTGTGAATCTGTGTTTTTGCATACGAGAATCTGATACTGAATTTGAGGATCACCTAAATTGTGCATTCTTCACCTTTGTGAATGTGGATATTTATGAGACAAATGTTTCACATTTTGTAAAAAATATCTATGCAGAATTTTGGATTCACGCAAAATCCGGATTTATTCAAAAAGTTAGACTTGCATGCAAAATTTTTTCACACAAATTCTCAATTGTAAAAATTAAGTTACATTTTATTTTGAAATCTGTAGTTTTGCATGTGAATGTGTGACTTTGCATTTGTGGATCGCTCACCACGTGCATTCATCCTCTGATCTCGCCGAGGATCTTTTTGACACAAACATTCCACGTTTCTGCACTCTCTCAACTCATTCAGAAGACAGCGCTCTTCCTCTGGTAACCACTAGGGGCAGTGTTGGTGGTTTTTTTTTTTAGCCTTTCCCGGTTCCGTCACATACAAATGAATGAAGCCAATCCCCTTATTAAAGTATATAAAACTTGTTATTTAATGATATTTATGGCATTTATCTGCTATCCTCACCTGTAACATGTAAAAAAGAGAATGGTTTGTGGTCGCTAGATTCTCACAAGAAGCACAAAGAATTCTCAACTTGAAGTCAGTAAGCCTTTAGCTCACATGACAGTACACGTTATTTATTTAAAATAAAATTCAAAATGGATTATTCATAACTTGCGTGTTATGTCTATGCTGAAATACTATGCTGCTAGCTAGAACAACGATAAACATATGTTATGTAACCCATCCAGCGACTTCACTCTGGTCTCTCTCCGCCATTTTTTTGGGTAATAAGCATGGATGTATTAAATGAACGTATTGTATTAAATTAAATGATGTATTAAATGGTTTTATTATAGTTCTATGGTAATAAGGGTCCGTCTACATCCGGAAATGCCCTTCTATACAGTTAAAGTTGGTCAGCACTGCCCCTAGTGGTTACCAGAGGAAGAGCGCTGTCTTCTGAATGAGTTGAGAGAGTGCAGAAACGTGGAATGTTTGTGTCAAAAAGATCCTCGGCGAGATCAGAGGATGAATGCACGTGGTGAGCGATCCACAAATGCAAAGTCACACATTCACATGCAAAACTACAGATTTCAAAATAAAATGTAACTTAATTTTTACAATTGAGAATTTGTGTGAAAAAATTCTGCATGCAAGTCTAACTTTTTGAATAAATCCGGATTTTGCGTGAATCCAAAATTCTGCATAGATATTTTTTACAAAATGTGTAACATTTGTCTCATAAATATCCACATTCACAAAGGTGAAGAATGCACAATTTAGGTGATCCTCAAATTCAGTATCAGATTCTCGTATGCAAAAACACAGATTCACAAAACAAAAATATGTTTTATTCACAAATATATATATGCAAATCTAATTTTGCGTGCATAAATCCATAAATGCAAGTCAGGGATTGTGAAAAAATCAGGGATTTTGAATTAATCTTTCTTTTTGCGTCAATAAATTAATATGAAACAAATCTCACCCCATATATTTTAGACCTTTTTTCAAATACGGGGGTGCACTTTACTTTGGTTCACAGCGTTGATCATGAAATGTAATGAGGTAATCATAATTAGCTGGTTATTCTGCATGAAAGCAGGACACATTGGTCATTCTACTTTATTTGGGAATATTTTCAACCCAAGCCCACTATTAACACTGTAAATGACCAAGAAGCGTGTCTTTTCTTGATACTAGGGGTGGATAATATCTCGAAATGTAGATAATATTGCAAAATTTGAATATCGAGTGTATTGTTTATGGTTTTAAAAAAAACATGCAAAAAGACCTGATTGAAATTTAAAAAAAAGTTACTTTATTTTCACTTTTGTGATTCATTTTACATGTCACATTTGTCTGATTATTAAATCTTAACTATTTCGTTTAAAGACACATTTCTGTTGACATAATATCAACTGACTATTGGTACTGAGTTGCTCCAAAAATGTATCGAGATAATCATTTTCATCAGTGTTGCCCACCCTACGTTATCATAATATAAGAACATGGCGACAAAATGCATGTATTCCTTGTTTTCTCACTTACTATTTCTGTGTTATTATGTTACTTTTACCACTTCTAAGGTTTAAATTCTCTGAGAAAATGACTGAAAGATTAACAGTTCAGTTCAACTCAAAGTGGCAGTGTTGACATATTCCTAGGCCTGTCTCTATTTGGCCTCCATGTTCCTCCACCTGTCTCACCCCTCCACACACACATACACAACACAGACTTGTCTAAGTGAGGGAGAGTGCCATATCTAAAGAGTCCCAGCAGCAGCTTGTTACGGCGCCTGTCAGGAAGACCTACCACAGAGGTGAGGATGTGTGTGGGATCCCCCAGGCCCTGCTCCGGTCACCACCACATCAACACAATACTCTTTATTTCACCTGGGGGCTGTTTACTTCCAAATTTTGGACATTGCTACAAACCTGTGTATATAATGCAATGTCAGGCTATATTTTCTTCACAGTATGAGAGAAAAACTGAAAATTTATATGCTATGTTATGAAATATACCGCAAATATGTTTTCTTTTTTTTTCTATTTTATTAGAATTGCAATTTTGAGAGGGTCTACCTGCTTCTGGCAACGCAGCCTCGGAGAAAAACACATTTATTTTCAAATCAGCAGGTAGATTTATGTATTTATGCTCATATGTTTTTATTTTTTTTACATGAATGGGTGCAAAACAAGCATCGTAGGAAGGTGTCTCTTTTTTGATAGTAACTGGTTTGAGGCTGCTATGTTGCACCACTGGCATCTCCCACAAACATCATTCAAACAGTGGCACTAACTCATTCATACAGAGACCATCTTTATGTGAGGAGGCCTGTTTCAATGTTTTAATGTTATGCTCCTTATGTTTCGCATTCAATCCTTGTCAGTATTGTCAACATCACTTGAATACTAATTTGTATTTAAAGGTGTACTATGTACATCTTATCAATGTAACAAATGATCCGTCTGAACACTGACGCGGGCAAAGCCTCAGTCTTAATTCTGTTAGATCTGGGTGCTGCTTTTGACACTGTCGATCATGGGATTCTCTTACAGAGACTAGAGGACTGGGTGGGCATCACTGGCACTGCCCTAAATTGGTTGAAGTCCTATCTGGAAGACAGGAAGTACTTTGTTGAGATTGGTAACTGTGTCTCAGACATAGAACTATAATAAAACCTGGAAGATGAACCCAAGATGGCCGTCCTGTTTATCCCTATGGAGAGTGCTCATTGGCGCATGACCCCAAAAAAGTTTCTTACTTCCGCATTTACTTCCTGATACGAAGGCTGACATCTTTGCTTTCCCCCATGATGCTTTGAGCGACGTGAACGACCACGCAGCTTGCAAGTTTTTGTGTTAACGTTAGCTTGTGTGATTGTAATTGTGTTCTTCATGTTAGACACATGTGAAAGCGTCTGAAATGAAATAAAATACAACTTACAGGTATCGCTAGTCGAGCCTTTTCCACGTGCTTCTGTTTATATCGTCCGACGTGCTCGTTCACGTGACTCGCACATGTTTGCGGGGACGTCACTTAATATAAAAACGGTAATTTCGGTGATTTTAGAAACGGTAGAAAAGAACATTTCCTTCTATTTTATTTAAATACCGATAATAATTCAGTACTGTCTGCAATTATAATGTGCAATTTTAGAAAATGGCTGGTTCCAAGAGGCTGCAGTACCTCGCACGGCCACAAATCAATCTGGGACCACAGACAGAGACAGACCACTTATCCAGTTCTTTTAATACATCCATGGTCTCAGACCACATGCGCTTGACCTGTGGGGTGCCCCAAGGGTCAATCCTGGGACCCCTTTTGTTCAACCTCTACAAGCTGCCGTTAGGTCAGTTAATACACAGCACTAATGTCTCTTATCACAACTATGCAGCTCTATGTCTCACTGACGGCAGGTGAATATGGACCAGTGGATTCACTGACACTGCAACCAACAGATCAGTGTGTGGACACAAATCAACTTTCTCCAGCTAAATATAGACTCAAATCATCATCTTTGTCACGTAGAATCAAAGAGAAAGTGTCTGCAGTCATCTCCAGTAATGTGGCGGTAATATTGGACTCAGACTTGAACTTTGAGACCCACATCAAATCAATAACATCAACAGCCTTTTACCCTCTAAATTTACCATCTGCTCATTGGCCTCTCCAAACGAGCTGTAAAATGGCTGCAGTACATCCAGAACGCTGCTGCTCGGGTCCTGACTAGAACCAGGAAGTATGATCACATTAATCTGTGCTCAGGTCTCTGCACTGGCTTCCGGTGGCTCAGAGAATAGACTTTAAAGCTGCTTTGATTGTGTTCAAGTCTCTCCACGGCCAAGCACCAAAGTACATCTCTGACATGTTAGTGCCATATGAACCATCTCGCACTCTAAGGACCTCAGGGACGGGCCTCCAGCTGGTGCCCAGAGTCAGGACTAATCATGGAGAATCATCATTTAAAAAACATTTTGAAAACTGAAACAAACTTCCTGAAGATGTGAGACAGGCCTCCAATCATGTTCAAATCCAGGCTAAAAACAGTTTTGTTTAGATGTGCATACGACTGAAAGATTAATTTGCATTTGCATAGTGTTTTTTAAATGATTTTGTATGTCTGTATGTGATTTGTGATTTTAATGTTATTTTCCCTGTTATGTAAAGCCTTGTGTACGAATTGTGCTCTACAGATGAACTTGCCTTGCCTTGCCTTACATTTTGCTTATTTGTACTTTTATCGTTATCTACATCTAGAATGTATTGCTTTGGCCTGAATGTTCCATATTGAATACATTTACTTTTTTTTCAGCAATAAAATGGCTGGAATAGAATAAATGCAAGATGGACAAGTTTAATTCCATACTATGGAACATTTCAGGCAAAGCTGTAGTATCTCCATGGAGCAGATGACAAACCTTCCACCAGAAAAAAGTGACCTACTGCACTTAAATCAAATCAAATCAAATCAATTTATTTTTATAATGCCCAAAATCACAACAACAGTTGCCTCGATGGGCCACAGGTAGAAAGCAGTTCAGATAACTGTCCCAGAATGCCCCTGTCCTTTGACCCTCCTTCGCGGCGAGGAAAAACTACAAAAAACCCCATGGGATAAAGTAGAAACCTCTGGGAGAACCACAGTGAAGGAGAGATCCTACTCCCACGGACGGACAGGCTGCAGATGAACTAGGACTGACGCATCCACTTGGACTGAACCAGAACCACTCAAGAGGGAGGTGGCTTTAAAGAGTTCCTCCAGGTGGACGAGGAGCAGTCCACCCAATGTGGAGAAAGCTCTCCCAGCATTGGAATGGTTCATCTAAAGTAGATGGAGTTTGTTCAGGCAGACGAGGTGTGGCTAATCCAGCTGTCCAGGCGGGTGGCGCATAGATCCTCCAGTGTAGAGATCGATCCTCCAGACAGATGGGGGTGGGGGGGTCGTCACTGGAGCAGCCGCCGCAGTGCCTGAAACAGTCTCCACTCCCCGGGGGAAGTGGAGAGAAAGAGAAACATGTGAACAGCAATGAACAGACTACAGTTGAAGTAATATTAAATATTGTTGATAGGTAAAGTAGAACCAGAGGATAGTGTTCAAGCTGCCATACTTCCCCCAGCAGAGTTGCTCCAAGGGCAGCATAGCTAAAACTGTAGGTTTTTATTTCTGTTCCTAACTGGCCTGACCATAAGCTATTTCAAAGAGGAACGTTTTGAGCCTGGTCTTAAATGTAGAGACTGTGTCGGCCTCTTTTACATGAACAGGGAGCTGGTTCCATAACATAGGAGCTTGGTAGCTAAATGCCCGACCTCCTACTGTGCTTTTAGAGTCTCTGGGGACTAACAATAGTCCAGCATTTTGAGAACGAAGAGCTCTGTTTGGATGGTACGCTACTATTGCATCTTTGAGGTAGGATGGGGCCATATTGTTTATAGCTTTATAAGTCAGGAGGAGGATTTTAAATTTGTAATTTGTAAATTTGTAAATCTAAAGTAGTAAATGAGTAAATTCAGTTTTTACTTCCAGGGAGTGTAACTTTGTGACAAAATTCAGACCCCTGCTTGCTGCCTTCATCTAAATATAAACATTTTATATTTTGCAAACTTGTAAGAAAGACCTTAGTGCGTCATTATATAACACTTTGGAATGACAGCTATTGGCTGTCTCTTTGTAGTCCACTCTCCTTCACTTTCATCTAAAACTGTGTAAGTGGACAAAGAATTCATGCATGAGAGCTGGAAACAAATAAAATAGATTTAAAAATCCACTACCTGTTTGAAAATAAGGTACCCCAGCTTTGAAGTCTCTTAAATCACAGAATGTACAGGCCTTAATAGACTTGTAGTCTTTAGAAGCCTGGAAGCACCTGAGTGGTTGTGTCAATGAAAAGCAATTGGACTCATTTCATGGTTATTGAGGCAGCCTTCATGCTTTATTATAACATAATGCTCTGGCTATTTAAGATCCAACTTACGATTATCTTCAAAAGTCAAAAAGGTAGTCAATAATTTACTCCATAGCACTCCAAGGGTATGTTGGAAAAGGTTAGAGGAATAAAAATAGCCATCTCAGCAGATTACATAAGTGACTGAGAATTTTAAGCTTTAATTTCTTCCGCTTACTGATATTTATAAATGTTTGTCTAGAATATTGTAGGGTGTTTTCAAGCTTAAAATGTCCTCTAAATTACATAATTGACTGGATTATGACATAATCCATCTTTGGCATGTCAGCAATGGGACAGTTGAGGGATTGCTTCAAAATATTTATCCCAGGCTGGAATGTAAATAGAATGAAGCATTTGGGGAACTCTCTCGTGTTCGGGCTAAGCTAACACACTGTCTCAAGTAAGTGCATTGTATCAGCCTATAACATGAATGTATTATTTGATCAAAACAAAAAGAAAAATCTTCTTTTGTTTATTGCCCCACAAACAGTTAGGACTCTTAAATATAACCTCTTTACTCTGTTTGACAGTAGCGCTAGCAGTGGTTCTCAAACTGTGGGGAAAAGCAAAGAAAGCTTGGAAAAATAGAAAATATTTTCAATTTAGGATTGACTAATTTATTGATATTGTATGACGTAAAGTAGAGTTCGTCTTAGCGAGACGAGACACGGCTGATCATCAGACATCTCATGAGGCACACGACAAGGGCAAGGGTTATAGCCATCCTGATATAGACAACATTTAACTATTCAAAAGATATATTTTTGCTTGAAGATGTTTTTTTGCTGTGGTAACAGTCCTTTTTTATCATTCAAAAGTTATGGATAAAAACTTTGGCAACTACTGGTCTGTAGTAATGTGTAAATATAAATATGCTGAAACTTCATAAAAGCACTTTGGAATCAAAAGAAAATGCTGTCTCCATTAGGTTTTGTCTTTGCCTCAAGCTCAAACTAATTAGCTCTCTTTATAATTGAGCCTTTCACTCCAGCCCACCGTGCCACCCGCGCTAACTCAGCTTTTTCAAACTTCTCCAGCATCACCTTCACCTCTCTATCCTCCGCCTCTGTTCTGCATCAGACTCTACTTTCAAAGCTCCTCTGGTGAGGGCCAGTATTATCACTCACATGATAAGTATCACTTTGTAAAAGTAGCAGGAAATCAAGTGTATGCCACTGTAGGTATAAAGCTAACACAAAGCTTTGCTTGATTGAGAAAACCTGTCTTTGGATTCTAGCTCAGTGTTAAATTCAGTTTAGACTAAAGACCTTCGTGACCATTTTCAACTGATCTCTTAATTTATGCAATTTACTGCTACTATTGGTTCTAAACGACAATAGCTCCTGTTCACCAGAAAATAAGGATGATGGAGCATAACTGTCTTGTGGCATTACATATTTCTTTACAGGCAAACCTGTTTTTTTTTTTTTTTTTTTTTTTTAATACTGTAATTGTTATAGGCGGCAGTCAGAAAAAACAGCCAGTGAGCAAAGGATGTCTGTCGGTCTGCCCCAAGACAGGTGTGACTATGAGGAAGCTTATTGCCATGGCTGAGTGTGGCTGTTATGAATGAATCATGCTTTAATGAAGTCACTTTGAATGTCCAGAAAACATGCTGACCAACAGTTAAGTTTAATCTACATATTGTATTGTGTTAAGAAATATTCTACTTCTGACTTTCCACTTAATTGAAACAAGACAATATAGCAATAATAGACCCGCCACCCAAAAGCAGATCTCACACTCAAATGTTTGGTAACAATGTTGTTGCCTTCCACACTGTTTAACACAACACAAGCCAAACCATTGTGAAAAACCCAAAACATATTTTACAGTACTATATAACACGTTATTCTGCCCTTTCCCCGCACTTGAAATCCATAGTAATCTTTGCCAGTACCACATTTTGTCAGAGCACTGCATGTGGAGCCATCTTACACCGACTGCTTAACCTCTCGGGGCTTATTTTTCTCTTCCTGCCATTGTTATTTTATCAGTCTAAGTCGCTGTCAAACCTCCATCTGTTTGTGGCTCCTGGTGCCAGTGTAAAACTCGCTGCTGGAGTAATCTGTATTGTGCAAAGAAAAAAAGGCCGCCTCAATAAAAGACAGGGCTCCTGGCTGCCCATGGTCATAAAGCAAAATAAACAAGGTTAGGGCCGAATAATTGTGTAGTGCTGCTTCCTGGCATTAACCGACTGACCGGACTTCTTCACTGTATATAGGCTTAAGTATAGCTCCTGTCTACAGTCCCTACAGGAAATTCACACTTTCCATATGTTTTATATGTACTGTAAATGTAAATGTCTTTAAATATACTGGCCTGGCTATTAAAATTTGACTTTGAACAGAACTTCAAGAAGCGTAAACATTACAGTAGGAAGATTGTTGTAGTAACTTGTGCTCAGATGATTTAATAGAGTGAGTATGACTTTACCGGCCTTTTTAATCGTACTTTTATCATATTGTTGGCTGTTGCAATGTGGTAAGAAGGGCAGTAGCAATAAACATCGGTTATGTTGTTAAGTTGTCGCATAAATAGTATTTTACAATTGTTTAAAATCTAAAATTCCCATAAAGTGAAGTGAAAAGAAATCTTTGCAGTGTGCATTGTGGGTGTTGTGCACTTGTAGGAATGTCAGTGTTGCTGCTCTTTACTCCGTCTAGTGGTATGAAGTTGTTATTCTTTGTTCTTTATAAAGGTTTTCTTATTCTTATTAGGTATTCAGTTTGATCAAATTTTCCATTTTCAAACTGATGAAATGAAGACTGGGACAACTATATGATAAAATCTGCAGACAAAATTATCTGTAAAAGAGACCTATTATGCAAAATCAACTTTTGGGCTTTTGCGTTTGTCATTAAACTGCTTAAAGATGTATTTAGAATGATTCGTGCCTGTTTGAGAAATCTTTACTCTCCTGCGGACAAGACGCATTTTGGCACAATCATGAACCACAGCTCTCCAAAGGCGATGTAACGCATAGGAGCTGACGCAAATCAGTGCGCCGGAAATAAGCAAACTTGTTTTTTAATGAAGTTGTTTTAGATGGATATTGCGATTTAAAATGTCCAGAGTATAACATAATGATGCATTGATGTTGTAGATAAGAACTATACAGCAGATTAAAGCTTCTTAAAGACCTTTGAAATAAGGTGGACATAAGAATAACCTTTTCATCTCGCCTTAATAGGTTTGACCATATCTTTATTATTTATTTTACAGATAGCTATATACACCACGACAACCATGGCTGAACAGAAGTGCTTGAAAATAGATAGAAACGAGAAGCAATAGTCTTCATTCCACCTGCCAGACTTCCTTCCACTTCTCTAAGGATCTCTGTGACCTATGAGTAATATTGCATCTATTGTATTTCGACTCCATTGAGAAGAAAGCGCCATGGTAGTATCTCTTCACACATCCTTGTCTGTTTGTTCTGGACTCAGGAAACTTCACACGCTGTGCACTTGTGTGTGATAAGAACTGGTTGAACATTCAGCCTGCTGTACAGAGCGCCCTGTACAAGATGGTACTTCACAAATGACAGGTATTTGCTAAGCTTATCTAAGTCCTTACCTGGTGCAGAAACACACAAGTGCAAGGTGACTCGTGCTTGTTATTTAAGAGTATTCCGAGCACAGTACATTTCAGCTGGGTCTCGTCGGAGCGGCTTGTTTGGGAGGACAGCTGGAGGGATGAAGTGTTAGCACGGAGACAGCAGATGGACGTGTCCCTCTTGTTTAAATGGGGCTTCTTCAAATTTGGGAACAAAACTCTGGTGTCGAGGCAAATACAGCAGCACTTGGTGTTCAGTGATTATTAAACATATGATGCACTGGGCAAAGCAGGACAACAGAGATGCAGAAAATTGACAATATTGATATTTTTTAGGTTATTTATAACATTTGTACTAGGGTTGTTAAAACAAATCAATAACCAAATACTAGTCAATTAAAACTAGTTAAATATTGAAACTATACTCAAGCAAATCTGAAAAAGGAGAAACTGCCATTACTTTGTGTAAAAAATGTTAATAGTATTTAAATTTAAAGTACTAAGCCTTTTTCTTAGTGTCAATATTTCAGTATCTTGACACTACTATTTACATTTTAAACAGTACTTTCTTTCTCAAAGATTTTATTTTTAACCATGTAAATACTTAAGGATTGATTATAAATTGATTTAGTCAGAGTTAGTGTGGCCTTTGTATTGACCATTGTCGACATGAATTACGACAAAATTACTGGAATTATTGGTAGTGGATACGTTTGCACTGAGTCACACCTTTAAAGCGCCACTGTGTAACATAAAAGACACAAATAGAGTAATATAACAGCAGTTACACTGTGTGATTATAACACCTCATGTTTTTTAAAGGTATTTTAAGCAATAAAAACACCTGTAATAAAATCATTTATTTTTATTTTTTACTTTATTGGCTATTTTGCAGTGAAAGTATAGCCTGCCATAGCATGAAGGCTGTACAAGCACACATGCCTACGCCCCTGGCCTGCTGCTCTGTTGTAACTCCAGTGTGGGGTTGAGGTGGTGAAGATGTTACAGTTTATGAAGAGGGCCTCCCTCATGTTGAAGGTAGCATCTGCTCTATACCTCCTCCTCAGCCTCTGCTTTTGAAGTGCAAACATCTCAGATTCTCAGTGAGACTCCCTTTGAGGCTTCTTGCTCTTTACATGTTGTTCTTGCAGAGATAACACTAACATCATGTATCCAACCCAGGCTATGAAATATCTTTGACCAAGAATCTCACGGGTACAAATTTCCAATATTTTTTTTTGGGCCGAAGATGTGTTTCTTTGCACTACTCTACCATATTTTTCTTAGATTTCTTTTTCTGTTTTGGGTTTGAAAACTAAAGTGTGTGATTTATGAAGTTGTGATGGCACCTGAAAGGAGCAGAAGAAATTAACTGTCAGATGTTTTGTTTTATTATTTACCACAAATTGACCACTATTATATTTATTTATTAGATTAACTACAATGGTTTGGCTCACTCAAATTAATTTGAATACCATAATATTTCAGTATTTTAACAGTAATGTAGGCACTATCTTTGTAGAAATTGTAGATATATCTGTGTTTATTTTCCATACAGTTTGTTGTTGAATTTTACCTTTTTAGCTTTTCTTTACCATGACTTTTTTCCATCTGCATATGTTCTGGTGGATTACACATTATAATGGACAGTTGTAAGGTTTGATAAGAATCTTTGAAGTTCTCCCGTTTCCCTCCAAACATACCCTCTGCCAAGTGGGCACTAACTGTGCTTGTTGTCAGTGCTGAGTACCTGACAGATGGCCTTATGGCGTTTTTGCAACCCCTGCCACCGCTTTCTGGCACCAGCCCCATCTTCAGCAGCTTGAGATGGATTGAACTCATCCTTGGCAAACTGTAAACTACTTAATCCAGCTATAATTCTAAAGGGTTTTTAGGAAGTTCCAGGAATAGAGTCAGGTAACTATAATGTTCTTGGTAAGAGTCTTTAAAATTGATGTTTTATACAAAGTTGGATAAATAAAATTGTGATTTGTAATCCACATAATATAATCGGTGTAAAAGTATGCAACTATTCACAGCCCTGCAAGTATGTTAATGTGTTTACAGAAGTGTAATGCAGTCACTGTAATTAGGCTGTGTACATTTAGGTTAAAGGGCAAACAACAGCACCCAGTGGAAGCCCATCCAGAGTGAAACCCTCTAACGAGCTAAACCCTTGACCTAAACTTTATTTCAGGAACAGCAAAATGCTCTCTTTCAGAAAAAGACTACTGAAACAGACAATATATGGGAAAAAAGTAAGGCAAAACTTGTCTTATTAATGTCGGAAGGACCCTTTCACTTTACTGGGATTTAAATAAACCTTAAGAATAGACTTAACTGGACAGAAACCATTTGTGCTTAAGGTCAGGTGTGTACTGTGATTCTCAGTTGTGACGACCTTTGCAAGTCTAAAACGAACACTTTATTTATAACATGTTTTTCCTTTCTGCTAGACTGTTAAGGGCATATAAAGTGCTTTATTTCTACAAACATAAGTGTGCACATAAATGTTCCAATCAAACAAGTAAAATACTACTCTTTTCGGATGCTTTTAGGGTTTTCTCTTTTGTCTATTTTCAATCGACATTACATTATTAGCCACCTTTTCTGTCAGAAACAGCCATTATCTGGTTGTGATGGATAAGACGGTGGGTGTTTGATAGTCTTGGTGAGGAATTTAAGATTGTGTTTTTTCCACATAACTGCTATTACCAAGGTTCATCAACAACAACAGGGCATGCATTAGCAATTAGCAAAAAATCTTGGAAATATGTATTATATCAACATGCATTTAGCACTAACTCAATGAATTAATTAGTTAATTCAGCGTACGTACTTTTACAGTGTAATGTGTTCACAGTATTGTATTTAACATATTTACATTGTGTTTATTGAATTATGGGTGTTTTTACTGCTAAAAAAAAACTAATAACTAATAATATCTCCATGGCATGAAGAGAAGTAGGTAGCAAACTCCTCACCAGAGTAGGTAAACAGTGGAGTGACTCTTTAACGAACTGTGAATATATATGGAAGTTTGAGAATCCGTAGCTTCTAGTGTGTCCATTTCTTTATTTTTCTTTTTAAATGGCCCCATGCTTTAAATAGATCATCTTCCTATTGATCCATCTTTCATCCAAGTCTATCTTTAGCGCATTGCACTTTGCTTGTACACTTAATCTTACGTCACCCAGCGGTGTCGTATTTGCACATGCAAGATAAAACTTGTAGGTCAAAGTTGGTCTATCCCGGCGCCTGTTTTATCCACAAGGCTTTTTCACTCAATAGGAGCGTAATCGATCGGTGCACCGAGCTTGTTGTAGCAATGCGGCACGATCACATTTCACCTTCACACACGCTTTACCTCTCAGCTCAATGTACAACCTGGAATGTATGTTCTACCTGAGTCGTGTATCTAGCCCATTATGTTGTATTGAGTCAGTACATGCCCTGATACATGTCGGCACAATACACTGAACACAGAAAATAAACTGGTCATACATGTTTAGCCTCAAGATGTATGATGTCACTTCCCCATCAATGTGAAGAAGTTGTAAGGAAGAAATCATTTACTTCTCTTCTCGGGGAGGGGCCGCCACCTGTTTGTGTCCATCTAGATTTTACTGCTTTGCCTGTAATTTTCCACAATATGGCTTTCTTGTATTTATTAAATTGTACAATTGTTTCAATACAGTAGCTCAAAATTACCTGGAGAAACATGCGTTCTTCCTCCTTCCTGAGTGGGGTCACCTCTCCATATATCTGGGGTCTCATTTATAAAGCGCGTGGATGTTATGTGAGTGGCTTTCCATGTTATGTTTGTAATAAAAAGACAACTTTACTTAAAAATGTGCAGTCTGGGCCAAACTTTGTGCATCAGGGCTTTCAGAGACGAGGAAAAAGGCGATCTGTGCTCAGAGAAACAAGATATGAGCAAGTTTGAGAAAATGTGTGCTTTTGGAAAGAATTTCAAGTTTTATGAATGAGACCCCCTGATCTGTAACTGCAGCTTTAAGGAAAAGTTGCAGTTGCTAATTTTAAGAGTACGACTATTCAAGGGTAGCAAATATGTTTAATCTTCTTTCAGCAATGACTGAGAAGCAATTACTTTAAATAGAGCATGTTTTTAACACTCTTGCGTATTTATTTATTTTTGTTTAAACAAACATTCATTATTTTTTCCACCTCTGCCCGTGTGCTGCCTTCCAAATCGCTCTCATTTACATACAAGAGAGAGGCCAGATGCTGATTGTGAAGACTTGTCTTTGCAGGATGACTAACAGCCCACATTTACCTTCTTTCTATTGTCAGCGCTGGGCAACACCAGTCTGCTCCAATCAGCTCTCCTATTACAGCTCGGATCAGTTCTCCACAAAGTGATTGCATCTCTTTATATTGGCCAAAGTGGTATTTTGTTTGTTTGTGCATCTCTCATGCATAACTTGTTTTTACTGTCCTACTTTACATCCCTAAAGTGCAGTTTGTAAGGAGTTTATACATGGTTAGTGCTGAAAAGTTCACAAGTCTTATTTGAATGCATGAATATTTATGAAGCAACGCAACTTTAAGCAATTAAAAAAGGGGAAACTGCACCAATATGTCCTCACAGCAAAGCAAATTACGTTTAAAGGGTTGTCAAAGCAACCAACTTGAAAAGGAAACCTGTTTATTAATATGGCTCCTTTTCTGGGCCCAAGTGATTCAAGCTTAACAGCTGAAAATAGACAACAAAAATAGTCTGATAATAGTCACGAGGTCATTTCTATAGGTCCTTGGATCTTTGGTTGTACCAACCTGCTGGGACAAATGCCTCAAAATGTCAGGGAACATTGCATGGCAGCACAGTAAACTAGAATCGATTGGAGTCCCTCGAACGTGCCAGACAGCCGGACTTGTTATAGAAACGAAGTCACAGGAAGTGCTCATTGCCCAAACAGCTGCTTATCAGAGAGCTGGATGGGCTGCGGTGTTACTCCAGAAAGATGCCTTTAGGAAGGATCTTTTATCAGAGAAACTCCATCAGTTCAAGTTCAGGGTAAATAAACAATTAAAGTAGTATCTCTGTTGCATAGTTTGCCAAATCTTGCTGCCTTGGGATTTACAAATGTAAATTTTAAGAAGATAACAGCTCAAATTTAGAGCATGAGTGTGGTTCAACTGTACCATGTGTGAATGTGTTTGCTGTGGTTCTGTTTGGCACATGAATAAAACATAGTCAAATACAGCCGGCTTACTGTATATGCATACTTCACATGTAGTCAGGCCATTGTATTTCATAGAGGGATTCTTGACAGCCAGGGGCTTACCTGGCTTATCTGGGTAGATTTAGCCCTCTCTGGAGCTGTCAGAGAAAGAAAGAGTCCGAATCCCAGTCAGTCTGACATCTGGCTCACTTCCAAAGGAATACACTTCACAGTCCAGCCTCTGAAACAAAGTGTTTGTGAGATATAGAGCTTTATATTTGTTTTTTAATTCATTTTCGCTTCTAAGACCTAGTGTTTACAGAAACTCAAGGTAAGAGATAAAAGCCTGATTTGAGGACTTTCTAGTTCTTATCTTCACATAGACACATTTACCCTATAATAGAATTGAAGTATGTTTAACACCCATTAGCAGCAATGCACAGTGAGGTGCTCGGTCAAATTAGCTTTGTAAACATTTCAAAGCAGTGTGCACACAGGTGAGGTTTTTAAGCAGTCATAAACATCACATTTCTTTATGTTTGCTCTTAAATTGTTTATTGTTCATTTCCAGTTCCATCCCTGAGTTTTGTTTGTAATGTACTGCTTTCTGAAATGGCAATGCTTTCTGTTTAGCACGTCACTGTCACTCATAAACAATGCATTTGTATATTGTTATGTGTGTGTACAGGGGAGATGCCTCTATAGGAGGGGGGTAGAAGGGATCTCTTGGTGATCTGAATGTCTGTCGCTGTTGGCTACTGGAGTTCTTTAGTGTCTCAGAGGGAGGGATAAGTCGCTGCCAAAGCACAGGTGCAGCATTCAGCTTCAAATAGCATTCCCTGTGGCATCAAGTAGGCTCTCAAAATGTTTTATATTATTATTATTATTATTATTATTATCAATTCTTCGTTATTGTATTATTTTTTACTTCTGTATCTATACCATACAAAAACCTGCACAAAAACCTGCGCATTATAAAAATAAATTGATTTGATTTGATTTGACAAATTCTCTTGTCTTTTTGTTCTTTCACATTAGTATTAGCATTCTACAGAATTATGGCTTACAAGAAATTGAATTGGCTGTTTCTTTCCTGATTTTGGAGGCACTGTTTTACATGCCCACTAAATACAATCACCATGACAATTACAGATAATTGCATAGACAAACCCAAATAACAGTACATCCTGCTTTACAAAACATTTTCTCAAGTTACTTCCCATTCATCATGTGGCTTAGGCAGACCCTGCAGGGGTTTCTGTTTTGGCAGATTTTCTTAAAACAATCCTTTTGTGTATGTAGTATCTTGCTTCTGTGTATAATTTTTTTCTTCGAAGATTCTTTATTTCTTGACAAACGGAATAGAATTTCCCTTAAACTTCTGTATGGTCTTCATTTGGAAAAAGCACATGTTAGAGAAAGGAATTACCTACAACTTAATTTCAATGGCAAATTTATCTATTCACAGATCCATAATAGTTTAGGGTGTTTGTAGACTACAAATTCTAATCATCCTCTTTCTCTGCCACTGTTGGGTGTCTGCAATGGTACTCTAGCTTCCCCTACTGGTGACAGTGTGTACTATAAAGTCTGCCATAGATTTTTATTGATGTGTTTTTTGTGTTCTTCCTTCACAGAATATGCCAGGACCTAACAATGAGCTCCAACAGCACAGACCCTGGCCTCGTCTTTACTGCCATCACCTTAACACCCACCACAGGAGCCTACCCACTATCCAATGCTCTCTACCAAGGCCAAACTGGAGTAAGCTCTGGATTTGTTTACCCCACGAACAGCCTGGATGACAACTCCCCGTCAGCCAACAACACCACACAATCCACCAATGTGACCATCATCTTCGACCCTCTCGGGGGTCACCAGTTGTGGCAGGTGGTTTTAATTGTCTTGGTGACAGGAATGCTTTCTCTTGTCACTGTAATTGGCAACATCCTAGTTGTGGTGTCATTCAAGGTCAACCGCCAGCTAAAGACAGTCAACAACTACTTCCTGTTGAGTTTGGCTATAGCTGACCTCATCATTGGGGTCATCTCTATGAATGTGTACACAGCTTTCTTGGTGATGGGCTACTGGGCCATGGGCAACTGGGCATGTGATTTATGGCTTGCTATAGACTATGTGGCCAGCAATGCCTCAGTGATGAACTTACTGGTCATCAGCTTTGACCGCTACTTCTCCATCACCAGACCTCTGACATATCGGGCCAAACGAACCACTAAGAGGGCAGGGATTATGATTGGGTTGGCCTGGTTTGTGTCTCTAGTGCTTTGGGCACCAGCTATTCTGCTATGGCAGTTTTTTGAGGGAAAAAGGACAGTACCCTCACATGAATGCTACATTCAGTTTTTATCTGAGCCCACAATAACCTTCTGCACAGCCATGGCAGCCTTCTACCTGCCTGTGACAATTATGAGTGTTCTGTATTGGCGGATTTACAAGGAAACTCAGAACCGCTCTAAAGAACTGGCTGGTTTACAAGGGTCTGTTGGACGTGGTGCCACTGGCCCAAAAAGTGGGAACGGTGCAGGAGAAAAGGCACACTTTGTCCATCAGACGGGAAGTGGGCGGAGCTGTGGCAGCTATGAGCTTACCAGAATGTCCAGGAGGAAACGTACATGCAGGGAGCTAGTTGGTCGCCTCCACTGTTGGCCTGGAGTTCGATCCTGGAAACCTGGTAGTATCAGACATGGAGAGGGAGACCCGGACCAGAGCAGCAGTGACAGCTGGAACAACAATGACGCTGCCATGTCTATGGACCAGTCTGGCTCCTCAGAAGAGGAGGACTGCGGAGGAAAGGAGATGCTTTCCCAGAGTCACACCATTTTCTCCATTGTCCTTAGTCTTCCTGGGATTAAAGCTGCAGTCAACTCGCAGCTCACATCATGCGAAGACTTAGACGCTGTGTCAGAGGAGGACCCACTGAGGGGCGCAGAGTATAGTCAAGACAGCCTCACGAGAGGCACAACAAACACCACGACTTCAACTGCTTCTGATGGGGCTAACAGCACAGACAACAGCTATCACCAACGCTTCTGCTCTCGTAAGATCCAGTCGATGCCCAGCATTCAGGCTAATGCAAACACAAGTTTGTTAGACGGTCAAGCAACCACTGCCAGTGACTGTTCGACCACCAGCATGACCACCAAATCTCCCTCTGTCCCAATTTCATTCAAAGAGGCAGCTCTGGCAAAGCGCTTTGCAGCCCGAGCCCGAAACCAGATCACCAAGAGGAAGCGCATGTCCCTGGTCAAGGAGAAGAAGGCAGCTCAGACACTAAGTGCCATCCTGTTTGCTTTCATCATCACGTGGACACCTTACAACATCATGGTGCTCATCAATGCCTTCTGTAAGGGTTGCATCCCTGGTGTGCTGTGGGCAGTGGGCTATTGGCTATGCTACGTCAACAGCACAGTCAACCCTATGTGCTATGCCCTCTGCAACAAGACGTTCCGAACCACCTTCAAGATGATCCTCCTATGCCAGTGGGACCAGAAGAAGAGGAGAAAGCAGCAGTTTGAGCAGAGACAGTCCGTAGTCTTCCATCGGAGGATTCCCAGAGAGTCCACGTAAAGGACAGACAGTTAGGACGAAGGGTGAATACATTTCCCAGAGGACAAGCAAACCTGAGAAGCATCATCATGTTGTTTCTGTGGAGTTCTTTGCTTATAAATCCTTCCTGTGTTTCCAGTTGAACACAGTGCACCTATGTTTAACAAACATGTGGTGTCCCTGCCATGTTTGTGATGGTACATGTGTGCCTATAATGTGTGTGCTTCAAGTCATGTGAAGGTAAAGTCTGTCCTTCAAGAATCATTTCATGCAAGTTCTAGAATGAACTGAACAGAGCATTCCAGAAAAGGGCTAAAATATGTGCTGCGAGAGACTTGTTTAAGTTTTTGAAAATGCATTGATATATTTCAAGTGCTATTGATTCAAATGGATAGAAAGATTATGGGATTTACATTTCCTTCCATTTTCTGTGGGTAGCTAGATTTGTAAGGAGCAAAGGATTTTTGCATTTTAAAACAAAAACAATGTACTTGTGAATCGTCGCTCAAAAGCCAAGATCGTAAGAGTGTGCTGCCATAGCGACTGGCATAAAGTTTCTATCAGAACTGTGTACATTGCCTTTCTACATGGTAATAGCTTTCCTGTGTATGATGATGGGTTATTAAAGTTCTTAATATGCGTCCTTACTGCAGTCAATACAGAAGTGTATTTTTGTGATTGGATCTTTTTGTCTTGGTATTTACGAGATTTTGAGCCAGAAAAAGAAGAACTGAGCTGTGGCTATGTGTGTGGCACCACAGTCAGTGAACTGCTGTTGTGTTCTATGTGATTGTTGTTTTTTATGGTGGACACTAAAGTACTTGGGTTGTGTTATATGTGCTTCAGGATTTTCTGTGAAGAGTACTGATTATTCTATAATGATCATAAAAATATGTTATGTTTGTGTATTTGAATATTTCTTTATCACATATGGTGGCTGATTGCACACATAAGTACATCAGTGTATTATGATTTAGCATTTTCAAAGCTGTACTGTAAGAAAGCCAATACACCTTTAGTATTGTACGTAGAGCAATGATGCCCTCTAGTGGTCAAATAAAGGTGTAACACTGTCAGTGCTGATTATGATACAGTGTAGTATATTTGCCACTATTTTGCAAATATAAAGATTACGCCTCTAATGGAAACAGCAGTTTCTTTTAGTTTGTGCAATATCACATACATCTTGAAATAGAAACCTGGCACAAGGAAAACTCAAAAAATGAGTCTTCTTTTTATATTCTGACACTTTTAAGAGTAATAGTTAAGTGTATTATTATATATTTTTAAAACGATTGATATGTGAATAATAATGGCCCAAGATCCAAAAACATATATGAAATGTATTTGTAAAGCGTATTCTTTGCTCTAATGCATTGTTGAAGCACCAGATATTTCTAGAAGCAAATATATATTGAGAATGTAACAGATGGGGAATAATTCTACATATTGGAGTGACTAGATTGTAGGATGGATGCGATTTTGATAGAAAGGATGGCTTAAGTGCTCTGTGAAAAACATTTGAAAATATCCCATCCCTATGTACATCATCAGTGGATTTTTTGTCAGCTTTATCAGTGTGCTATAGTGTGATAGTGCATTCTTTATGAAATAAGAGATTTTTTTGTTTGTTCTAAATATTGAGAATGTACACTATTATGATGTTGCCACAAACAATTTTGTTACATTTTAAGTATGCCAAATCTACTCATATTTGTATTTTAAGTCATTAAAAGACTTTATTGACACTGGCTGACTTGTCTTGACTGTTTCATGGACATATTCATGCATGCCTTATTAAACCCTAAAATAACACTGTGTTACAATTACATAAAATAAATTGTCCCCCAAAGTCTAATTTTCTTCTGTGCAGTCCAAAAACAAGTAGAAACTAATAGCATGCAGAAAATGAACTATAAGGATTGAATTAATTTCTAGGAGTGGGCAATATAAATAAATATTTCAATGTATATATATTTTTTCTTTTATAATTGAAAATGTGCAGAAACATGCCTGTTAATATTTTTTATTGAGGTTCAACAATTAAACAAAAAGTGAATGGACTGTAAAAATTAAACACTAAAGTGCAGAAATTTCACTTTAATCATATCATAATCATCGTAATCATAACCAATCCTTTAAATAATGTTTTTCTTACACTATTCATTATTCTAACTTTGCACATCTCCAAAACAATTATTTAAAAAATGATCCTTTTTATAATCTCCCACTTTTATGCACTTCCTCATTGTTGGGTTGTAAGTGTAAGACTTTGGCCCAGTAAAACAGAGAGCACTTCTTTGAGCTCCTCTGTTCCCATGATGCAGTTAGCGCTGTGTTTCAGACAGTGCTAATGGATGACTTAGGAAGAGCAGACATGTGATAAGAAAAATACCAACTTCATGTGACCCATCACTAAGGAGCGGCTCTCAGCTGAAGACAAACCAGAGCCTATCTGTCCTTTCAGTCAGCAAGGAACCTCTGAGGAGAGTCCACCCAACAGGCAAGTACCATTCTAACTGTACACAACAGTTAATATAGTCAAAAAATTGTTTTGAGCTGATTCTTGTTAATTGAATGTTGTTGTGATTGCGTTACATACTTTTACAGATATAAAGGTAGCAGTCTTCACGGGTTATTATAAAAATTCTACTTACATTTTGTTCAAAATATTTAACATTATTGAAATAACTGATTTTACAAGCAAACATCAACCAGTTTTTAATGTGAAAGTCTATTTAATTTGTTTAGCGGTTCAGCAGTTGAGATCATGTAGGCCAAACATTACTTTTTTATGGTTAACTAGGCTTAATTAAAACATTAAATATTCATTGAATCTATGGTTTTGACTTTTCGGTAATAGGGTAATTTACAGGCATGCTATTGTTACTTAATTGAAAGAATGCAGTGTACTGTGTTTACATTACATAACAGAAGTCCAGAAATGACAGATTAGACTGATTTGAGTAAATCAATTGTGTTGTGTTGCTGTGAAAAACTTGGAACGTTTTTTTCTTGGCAATTACTGAATCATGAGAGCATAATTCTTTGTTACATACACTGTCTGTAGCTTATTAGATCAAAACTAAAAACCCTTTACTCTTTTAGCTGTAATGTGAATGACTGTCTTTCCCCTAGATGTCAAAATGCAGACGATCAAGACAGTGGAGACACAAGTGCCATTCCTCAAAGAGAGTTTGTTCACCTCAACGTTTAAAGGAAGGCGTAAGAGCAGCGTTACCAACATCCTCCGCAGACAGCAGCACACTCTCCAGCTGCAACAACAACAATGCATCTTAGAAAACCAACACCCCACTCCACAGATCACTTCTCCTTCAGTGCCTTCCCAGCATCAGTGCATAACGCGCTCCAACAGCAGCCCGTTATGCAAGGGAGAGGAGGGGCCAAAACAAGCCCACGAGAGAGTGAGTAAGCAGGGCAGGGGGGTGAATGGTAGTGCCAACGCTAGTCTCCTCCCACTCCCCACAGCATCCCCAGCATCAGCATCACATCTGACAGAGTTGGCTCGGCAGCAGGGATTAAGCGGCGCGGACAAATCAGACAGGAAGAACAGCCGGGGAGGAGCAGCAGCCCAGGAGGACGAGCAGCATGCCCAGCCACGAGCACAGCAGCACAGCCTGTTAGCCAAGGGTGTGCGCCTGTTCAGGAATATGGGCAATCAGGAGGGGAAACAGAAGAAGGCAGGTGGAGGAGCAGCAGGGGAGACCCAGTGTGACGGCGACGCTGATGATAGAGATGTGGACAAGAAATCCAAAAAGTCGCAAAACAAAGCGGAGAGCAAGAAGAAAGCGAAATCAGATTCAAAGAGCTCGGTATTTTCCAACATGAAGATCAAAAAGGCAAAGACTAAAACATCCTCTAAAGAAGACTTCTTGGAACAGAAAGTGAAGGAGAGCCAGTCTGTGGATGATTTCGGGTTGGTGTCAGATTATGAAGGGGATCCAAGCAATTTAGCCTCGAATGGGGAGCAATCTGGAGAGAATGGACATAAAACAAGCTCGGGATCAGATGTTGACCTCTACAGTTATCACTCAGCAGCGGCAGACAATGAAGATCTTTTGACAGATATCCAAATGACCATAAGACAGCAGTGCGCCGAAACCGAGGAGTTGCTGGAGCTGATGGTCAGTCAGTATGCTGAAAGGTCAACCGCTGAGGGCAAAGTCACATGCAGCAAGAATAAGCAAGCTTTAATTCCCACAAGTGTAGCAAAGAATACAGTAAATGCAAACCAAGGTATCCCGATGTCTAGAGATTCGTCTGGCGAGAGCGGGCAGTCGACAGAACAAAGCAATGGTAGCGTTTTCCCCAAAACAAACAGCACATATAGTTTTCCAGACACTACAGGCACCACAACGTCATATGAGAGTGCGGAGGAGCCCCAGGATGAGCTGGAGAGCCCGGTTCAAGGTAGTCCAGGCCTGAAGAGCAAAATGTGTGTTCCAAATATTTACCTGGATGCTGGTGTTGTAGCTGGTGCAGGGCAACTCTATGGTCAGAAAAGTGTAAGCAGCACGGACCTGTCAATGGAGAGAGCAGAGGAGGAGGAACTTAGAAAACAAAACTTCCTGTCACTCAAAAGCAGGAAGAATAGCATGTCGTCCAATCAGCTAAACACAGATTCACAGCCAAGAAGGAGAAGCTCTACAGTCAAACTCTACCCCCCTGTTCATCCCTCTTATGTGAAGACCACCACAAGACAACTCACCTCTCCAATTGGTTCTCCTTTAACCAGCCCGAACGTGCCCAGGAAGGAACCCGTAACCCAGGAGTCAAGTTCAGGGACGTCAGGGGGGTTACGAAAACGCAAGCAGAGGTCTTCTTCCATCGCTGGACCTTTGAGTGCTGCAGAATGGGCAGCAGACCTGGATGAGCTGGGCATCAAACCTAACAGCAAGGTAAAAGCAGATGAGCAGGAGACACAAGACAAGGTGTTCACAGCTGGGACATACTGGACACTGGGATCCAGGAGAGCACACTATGTCCGGCAGGCCTCCAATACCCCAACACCCTACCTGGATGTCTTCTCTGGTGAGTCAAAGATTTGTAACCAAGTATTATAAAATATACATAACACTTCATGGATACAATAATAAATGTCCAACATTTACACTTCTCCCCTAATGATTTTGCAGTTTTGGTGCTGCTTTAAATAAGGGGCCAATAGTTTCCTGCCATTGACCTATTTGACATATTTAATGGCCTTTAGAGCAGAGCAATATAGCAAAAATATATGTCTGTCACTAACAACTGTTTTAGTAGTCGTCTAGAAAGATTTTTTTTTTCAATTAGTGGACCAGTCAAACAATTATTTATATTTTACATTGAGATTTTTTAAATAGCCTACATTATCAACCAAATAAGGGAAGGAATGTGTGGCTTCTAGATATAAAATTTTGTTTATATTTTAAATCTGTTAACTGTTACAAAAGGTATTTTGTTGAAAAAAAAAAGTATTATTCTAGGCTGTTTTGTAGGCTTTAGAGTCTGTACAGTCCAGATAATGATTATGATTATCAAAATACAATTACGATTACATATATTTTTTGTTTTTATAGTCGTCTAGTCACAATTAGTTGATTGATCGTTGCAGCCCAAATCTTTAGGCTACAGCCAATAACCATTTTGTAAGCTAATATAGGTCCACGCTAGCCCCTAAGGCCGATAACTTTTTCAGATTTTTCCCTGTTACAGTGGTCCAGGATAGGGAAGCTGAAAACAGCAAACATTAACAAATCTGTGCAAGTAGACGATGATCCATTTTTTCCTGATCGGGATAGAATGCATAGCCAAGGCCTTCATCACGTTGATATTGGGCAAAACTAAGCTATCACTGAGAGGTATGTTGTTACCATTTTCTTGTCTTTGAAGTGACATGGATCCACGTGAAGTGATCGCAACCATTTTCTTCTGAAATGATTAGCACAACAAGGCTACAAAACATTAGCACCCCACGTGAGCAGTCAGTGTGGCTACTAGCGCATCTTCAAGAACATAAAATAAAACTATTGTAGAGGGGGGCTTGATTGCCCTATTAACTGAGCATTGAAGCATATTCTGTATTTTTATTTATTCATCATTATTATATTATTTATGGATGGATTTTTTTACGTCCAATGCCGAAAGTAGGATGGACTATTTTACTTTTCTATAAAAGACTGACTATGATACACATCTGTTGAAATATTTGATCATGAAGTTTGAGTAAACCTAATCCAGAGTCATCCATCATTTTATTCTTACAATAATTGATGGGCATTAATGATTGAATTATTAGCAACACATGAAGTCCAGCTCCAAAACTATTAAAAACTTCACTTTGAATCAAATGACTGACATAAAGAACATTTTGCATTGTAAACTATATTGTTCTTATTTAGCATTATGGTGACCTTTATGTAGCGTATGAAATCATTTTTATTATTATAGTTATTTAAACAGTAGGCTGTTACCTGCCTGTAGAGAATCTCACTTGTGCCATCATTTGTCTGCAGGAGTTTCTACTGTATTTTCAGATTGGGTCATTATGCAGTGAGATAATATTTGGTGATTAGTGTAACTACATGTTGATTCGACTCATAATTAACTCACATTGTCATATTGCACAAATGATCTCAGCAGGGATGGAGGCTGTGATGGAAGTACAATGGCTTCTGAATAGGCATGATGACATAGTGGAGTCACAGTGGAGTGAGCAGAACAAAAGCCTGCCCTGAATGTCACAATGGCCCTGTGTGGTCCGCTCTGTTGTGGTGACTGCAAGGGCTCAGCTGTTCTCCACTGTCTGAACCTGAGCTCATAAACTCTAATGGGAATGACAACAGAAGCTCTGGCCTCATCCGCAGGCTCCACTGTAGAGCGCACACATGTCTGGTTTCTGTTCTTTCTGAGGACATTACTTTGAGGTATATTCATTTCTTGGAGACGGATCCTAACCTTAAAGAAGACATGTTGGGCTTTTTGGAGGTATATATTATTAAACTATAACATACATAGGTTGTTATTTTACTTTTTGTTCATTATAAACCACTACATTGATTAAAATGACATAAAAGTAGAAACAGGTCTGACCTTTTAAAAATTACACTATTGAGATGCTCCGCTAGTTTATAGTGGCATTTCATCATAGGAAGCAGTCCATTTTTATTGTAATTTTTTCTTATTGAAAAATAACAACATAACATTTTAGAACCTTACGGACTATGGTATAACCCAGAGTTTTTGGGTTTTTTTTATATTTGAAAGTAAGCACAGAGCAGTGGGCAGAAATAGGGGTAGGCGGGAAAAAAAATCTGTCCACTCAAGCCTTAAATGCAGGACAATAGATATTCTCAAACATGCATGACTGATAATAATCTAAATATAACTTTGAGTAAGCGAATGATGAAGGAACACTGTTATAACATGGTTTGAAGCTCATAAAAGTTGATTCTACATATTTTTACATTTTCACCATATTACTTCTTACCTAACCTTAACTTAAACCCTGACTTTAACCTAGTTAAATCATCTTAATTTATGATAAAGTAAACTAATAATAAAGGAATTACATCATTGGGGCTTGATTTTTGTTTCTATAAGGGTGGCAGGTCCTCAAAAATTAAGTGTGCACACATGTTTGAGTACCCACACTGTGATAAATATCCACTCACACTAGTCTACCCTGTGTGCAGTGTTAGATGTTAAACTCTCATGGCAGCTTATCTGCTTGATACAAATGAGTCATGATGTGACATCCATTTACATTTTGTCTAGTCGACCTTGTGACAACAGAGCAGAGATTTTATAATCCATCAAATTGATTATCTGGTGCATTATTTAAAGTCCTTATACATGTTATTTTATCTAAATATTATCTAGGAACAAAAGGAACATTGACCTAGGTTAGTAGCAGTGGTAGTAGTGGACTAATAGGATTATAATATTAGTAGTAATTATTGCGGTTACAGCTGTTGTAGGTATTATTATTCATAGTAGTAGCAGTATTAGTAGTAGTAGTAGTAGCAGCCGTTGTCCCAGTATTAGTGGTAAAGTTAATATTGACTGATATTTTGAAAGAAAAGAATACTGAAGCAAGATCTAGCCGAACCAAAATTTCACACAACTTAAAATACTGAACTCTATATTTAAAAAATAAAAACACATATACACTCCCACATGCACACCACTACACTTTCCCCTTGCACTACTGTAACTTTGACACAGCCTAATTAACACCATGTCTCCTGACAATGCATGTACTCGCTGTGAAAAAGGCGTAGGTGTGTAATTATCACATCCCAAACACATTTATATAAAGACGGCGACGACAGATGTTGCAAAATGTTCTCTTTTGGAAAAAAAAAGTTTCATGTTGTCTTCCTGTGTATTTTCTTCAGGTCAGACCTTGCTGGAGAGGGTGGGTTTACAGCAGGGAGAGGGCTGCACGGGCCAAGAAGCAAAGGATCTGTGTCAGAAAATGTTGGCTATGGGCTTACTTCACCCCTTCAGCGACAGCAACGGAGAGTTCAACCACGGGGCCACATCTCCAACCTCACCTGTCTTCTATGTAAGACTGACTTTCACTCTGACACCAAATTTTACACTCATGGATGGTTTTGTGTAGCTGAGCATGGGTTTAAAATTCACATGCTTTCACCCTCACTGCACAAAAAGCAACAATGTCGGCTGACAGCTCTGAATTATTCATGTGGTCCAGTCCACTAATGTGCTGCTCTGGTCTAAGCTTAAGCATGCGTTAGGACATTCTGTGACATTTGTGAAGCAGATATAAGCATCCGTGAAAAAATTACACAAGGCATCCATAGCATAAGTACAAAGTAGACAAAAAGTATTGCATAACAAGCATGCTAAATGAGTAGACCAGTGCTGGAAACAGTGCTGAAAATTTGTACTCAATTAATAGTACAGTAACATGGCTAAAAATGCTTTACTGGAACGTTCAGTATGGTATTAAACTTATCTCTCTAGTTACAGGTCATATCTGTGGAAATGCAAGCCCGCTTTTACAAGGAAATAAAAATACTTATAATGCAATTAAATGCAAGATAAATAGGTTTAATGCTATACAGTGGAACTTGCCAGACAAAGCAACATTTTCACGCAACCCATAACCCTAACCCTAACATGTTCATGTTTTGGTGAATACAAGCATATTGCATCACAACTCAAATGTGCTTCTCATCTATTATCTTCCACAAGCTGTCAATCACATGATACACAAAGCAGCCTTAGTCTTCATATTTTCTAAAAATTTCACAGCACTTTACCAACACTGTTAAAATTCAGAGAAATGGAAATTTGCCCACACTGTTTCTCTGTCAGGCCGTGATCTTAAAAGCTAAAAGATCCCACTTAATCTGACTAATATTACAAACACCCTGAAGCACTTAGCAAACATTGGCTTATGTCGAAATCTATATTGTGTTGAGTTTGTACAGTTCATACAGTGCTGCCACAGTAATAGCATATATGCACTTAGAGTCTATGTATTTGTGGTTATTTATTGCCTGGCTGGCTTAATGGTAGCCCCTCCAACATTCTGTCCCACACAAAAGCACACACATACACAAACATACACACATGAGTGATTGCGTAGACCATCTGCTGACCGAGTTATGTAACAGCTCCACGTGCCTTGTGCTTGGGCTGCTCTTCTCCAGCTCAGAGCTCTGTCTGACTCGATTGGACACAGAATCACAGTAGCTTTTTCTGCCCTTTCTGCACCATAGCAAGCAGCAAGGCCTGGAGGACTGTATTATTCACCCTGACCAGATATAACCTTTGCAGTAGCCCCTAACAGCACACCACTATAAGTACACACCAGTTTGCTACTGTGATCTTCTGTCTTCCTTGAATGTAAATCATTGTTATTTATTAGACTGTTTTTATTGATTGATTGATCATGCCATTTACTTTCAGAAAACAAACCAAGTAGTACAAAAAAAAACAATAACAGTTAATTAATTTTATGCATTATTGGCATGAACAAAAGGAACAGGAAGAAGATAAATCTTATAAACACTGCACCTTTCAGAAATCAATTTAAAATGAAATTTCAATTATTCTCATTCTATCCTCTCCCTGACCAAGTCACCAACTGAAAGCATGAATGTTAGAAATTTTCTGTTATGGTTTACATTGCATTGACTTATTTACTTTCCTTATTTAGTCCATCATTATTTTCTCCTTGTAATTTTTTTTTATTTGTAAATGTTAGTGCAACTTTTAAAGTCACAATTTAATGCATTCCAAAGCTTGACTCCATAAACTGAGACACACGGCTGTTCTTTATTTGGCTCTCCACGAAACTAATACAATCTTAAAATCTACTAAATCTTTAAACTTAACAAATAAATTATTGGTTCTCTGCCTCCCTTTTTTCCTTTTTATTGATTATTTGCTTTGCTCTTTTTTGTCTCTGTCTTTCCCTCTGTTAGTAATGTTTGATTTTGTGACCTTTTTCCTTACACAGACACATTTTATCATAAAATGTATTATGTAATTTTATGTTGTCATCTATGCAGGTCTTCATATCCCCTTGGTATAGTAAGTAGCAGTATCTACATTTTTATGCATTATCCTAATTGCATTGGACAACTTTGTTTGGCTACTTGAGATTTGTTAGACAAGCTCTGAATGCTGTGATTCAGGTATCTCTCGATGTAGGTGCTGTAATGTTAGACTTTTCAACACTAGATGGCAGTATTGTGCCCCAATAGTGAGTGGACCATTAAGCACGCCACAATCTCTATTCAATTTACAGCAGTCCAACATTCGACATTCTCCTGGCAAACAAAGGCCACATGAAAGAAAAGTTGAGTCTTAATAGTGGTTGAAAGCGTACGACGAGTGAAGAACATAAATTATACAAATTCTCACAGGTTTGAATCTCTTCTTGTTCTGTGTGTGTAGGAGGAGCAGTTGTACACCTGGGCCTCTCTGGGACTGCCCGTGTCCTCTCATATTTGGGAGCTGTACGGAGGCAGAAGCACTGGCAGAGTCAACTCCAGGCGCACTCTGCATCAGACACCACCTTTCAGCGCTTCAGCTGCTCTCCACTCTCCGGTGAGAGCACTGTACCCCCTAAACAAACTCTAATGTGCAGATTGTTGAGGATGAATGAATGCATGCTCCTCAAAGGCAGATGCCACCAGAATGGATGCACGCTGTATTTCCCAAGAAGACTTAAGTGACTTTTAAAATCTACAGTTTCTCAAATAATAATTAATGATATATTTACTTCTATGGTGCTTTTGATGGAATTTAGCTTCTTGAGTAATTTTAACCTTGCACTATTTGCCAATGTGTGCAAGCTGTAACGTGCATTTTGTCCAGCAGAGGTCAGACTTGTCCTGACTTTCCATTTTAAATTGCAACCCTTTACTTCCTCAACAAAATAAATAAAATGGTGAAGCCATAGTGAGCGCTGTAAGATTCAAAGATGTGACCACTACTTGTGAATGTATGTTTACAGTCCCTCCCCATGTGAGGCCCAGCCAGACTCTGTGTCTCGGGGTCAAATCTCTCAGTATCCCCTCATCCTGATGTAACCAGTCTGGAGCCGGCGCTCTGACGAGTCTAGACACAATGCACTGTGTTCACCCCACTTTAGATCTTTGGCCTGCCCCTGAGTTGTGGTTATTTTACTGTTCTGTGATAAAATATAGTTTATAGAACATATATATTGTGGCTGTGACCTACTATCCTGCTGTAATGCCTTCAACTCATCACCTTTAGTAAGAGGGTTTTAGTTGATTGATTGAAAGTTGATTTAGATGCATACACAGAAAAAAATAATCTTGAATAATTCTTGTTTTTTGTTTGCTGACAGACAGAATCCAGCAGGTTGAAATCAGGACAGTCTTCCTCAGAGGATGAAGGCCTTCTGGTACCTCAGCTGGAGCGCACCATCAGTGACCTGCGGATTAAGATTGATGCGCTGCAGGGCCAGCAGGGTGGCATGGCAAAAGAGACAGATAATATTGTTGACTCTTCAGGCATTGGCATTCAGTACAAGGCCTCACAAGTGACAGGGAGAGTAACGGGGAAAAGCCAAGATGTGTGTGTCCAGACCTCACCCACCAAAGAGCGATTAAGGACTGACAGTTTGCTTATGAGCCAGGGATCAGCTGGAAAATCTGCCCCCAGTCCAGCCTCAGTGTCCAGCTCTGCAGACTGCCCTGTGTGCAGCGTCTGCCAGAAGAAGCAACAAAGTAGTGGAAAAGCCCCACCTCCTCCACCTGCAATGGGACCTCTATGTGCGCCCCCGCCTCCTCCACCTCCTCCCCCTCCTCCTCCTGGAATGGGACCACCACCTCCGCCTCCTCCTCCCCCTCCTCCTCCTGGAATGGGACCACCACCTCCGCCTCCTCCTCCCCCTCCTTTTCCTGGTATGGGACCACCACCACCTCCTCCTCCCCCTCCTTTTCCCGGTATGGGACCACCACCTCCGCCTCCTCCTCCTGGTATGGGACCACCGCCTCCGCCTCCTCCTCCTGGTATGGGACCCCCTCCACCACCTCCTCCACCTGGGATGGGTCCACCACCTCCCCCAGGCTTTGGTCCTCCGCCACCCCCAGGACCCATGCCCTCTATGGTTCTACAGGAAGCTGTGTCTGCCAAGGCCATTATTGAGCCCCCCAAGCCCATGAAGCCGCTGTACTGGACACGCATCCAGCTGCATGCTAAAAAGTAAGGGCTGATAGACACGCATCATTTGTACACAGGTATGAGCAGACAGTAGAGAATGGAGAGTTAAGATCAGACGCGTGCTGTGACGGCAATAGAGATGCTTAACCTTGTGGAAAATGAAAGTGATGCAGTCCAGGCTTTGTGGCGGGCAGCGGATTGACTTGAACCAGGTTTTTCTTTTCCTTAATAAGGCTTGGAAAATTGTAGTCCAACATGCAGCTACAAATAGATTGCTTGATTTACTCTCAAGCGAGGAACTTGATACTGCAATCTAAATATAATTTAACGGATAAGAGATTTATCAAGTGCTGAGCATTTTCCTTGAAAATGATGACATTTGAGTACCCATAAACAAGCACACGGAAGAAATATAACATTTGTATGGTAGAATAACATCATCAATTTCTTTATGAAAGTATAGTAGTATTGTATACATTTTTAATATCTCCTACTTTATTTTATCTCCAGGCAAAAAGACATGTTGGTGTGGGAAAAAATTGAAGAACCGTCTGTGGACTTTGATGAATTTGTGGAACTTTTTTCTAAAAGCGCTGTAAAGGAGAAGAAAAAGCCTATTTCAGACACCATCAGCAAGACCAAAGCCAAACAGGTATGTATGTTGCAAGACAATGTGGCCTACATGTAGACAGTATCAGGCTCCTTCAGAAGATGCCCTCATCCTCTATAGTTTCCAGCCCTTTTCACTGCCAGTTGCCCAGTTTCTGTGAGTGACAGGAGGAACTGTTACAGCCAGACAGTTATTATGTGGTGTGAGCTCTGGCTCCCACCCGACTCCCCTGGGACTCTATGTGGGCACTGAGCCAAAAGCTCGCGTGCAGTGAGAAAACCTCATGATGGTGATGAGTGTGGAGAGGGCAGAACAGAGAGGGTACCAGGCATGGAGCTGCGTTTTATACAATGCTTTGTCCTTTTGTACTTTCCGTATGTCTTACTCTGACAGTCTGACTGTTTTCCTCCACAATGGCCTTTGTGTCACTCTATCAATCTGCATGTCAAATATCTGATCTATGGTGCACATCTTAAACTCTTTCAGTTCAAAACATTTTTGCTGATGTACTTTTGGCTTTAGTTATGTCTCTAAATCACAAATGATGTAGCACCAGGGAAGAGTGTTTCCCCTTTTAATTAAAACCCAGTGGAATCCCTGTATAGTATTTCCCGAAACAAAAAGTTCCTATTCGGCACACACGCTGATGGGAAAGCCTCCGCAGCAATGATCCCAAATCCAAGAGCAACATTTATGAAAATGTATGTGAACTGGGAAAACCTACATGTACAATGGTGATGCTTCATTTTTCATTTTATATGTGCCAAAATCTATATTCCATAAAGAGGGTCACTGCAGTATGCACCATAGTGGAGTTGGAATTTGAGCACAGTTTACCTGTGATAGTAGTAGAAGGTTTGCACATTGTGTACAAAAGCAGTTTGTTTAGAATTGTATTTGATTCTTGGAGCTTCTCTACTTTGTACCGTGAGACAGTGACGTAATATCACAGTATCATTAACAACACTGTCCTTGACACAGACGTTGTGTTTGGTAAAAGACGTAAGTAATGTTACTACTGTTACTAAGTTGTTTCTTGGATAAATTACTTTCCCACACCATTTGGACACAACTCGCTTCAATGTTCATTTTTTTTGGGACTTTCACATTTGAGATGAGGTAACAATCAATTTACAGAATTCTTTCACAGTGAGCAATTACATATTGCCCAACGATTTGCTGAATGGAACATGGCAGAGCTTCTGCCTCTCAACAAGGAGATTGTGGGTTCGAATCCCGGACCAGACCAACATCACACTCTCTGGGTGGAGTCTGCATGTCCTCCCTGTGTTACCGTGGGTTCTCTCCGGGTTCTCTGGCTTCCTCCCACCGTCCAAACACATGCATGTGTTCAAGTTAATTCGTGACCCCTAACAGGAACACGCGGTAGGAAATGAATGAATGAATGAACATAAACTGTCCTTGATGGATAGCTTACATCCAACCATCACCAGACACATTCTGAATTTCACTCTTCAAATTTAGCGCAGTTACAATTGCTTAACTTCCACCAATAGAGTTATGGACGCTTCTGACATTTTGAATATGGATAAATAGATTGGATTCTTCATATACGTAATAGGCCACTTTGCACAATGGGTGGACGGAGCTATAATGGAAGTTCAAACTGAACGACTCTTTCCCTCACCTGCCTAAGCTTCATATCCAGGCCTACACTGCCTGCTCAGCCTAGCCTCCCTCACTGCTCATCCGCACATGCTCAAGCTGCTGCCGTGCCATCACCGCTCAGCGTCAGCCTATCAGCGCTCAGCCAACATGTTTTACACTCTGCTCTTGCTCCTTCAGTCAGCTGTTTAACTCATGCAGCCCTCCTCCTCCCCAGCACCACCTTTGGAAGATTCATCAGTGTACTCTTGTCAGGGCTTTTGATGGCCACCACCAGTGTCTAGGCCCTGGAGAAAGAGTCATAGCTCACATCCGGCTCTGCCAAAACTATGTTATTATATTCCTAACTTTATATTTATCTATTTATTTTCCACACCACATCAGTTTATCTCCTTTTGAGTCAGTCCAGATTGATATTTCATAGATTATTGCATACCCTATTATTTAAAATTCAAACATGTTCAAAATATGTTTTCATATTTCTTTGCTTCTTTTGTTTCATCTCATGCACACTGTACTTTACTAACTCCCCCTCCGACATTTGATTCAGACTGAGCTATGCAAAATTCTAAACAGCTCAAACATGAACATATAATTAATGTGAACCATAAACCGAAGACACATGTTTGTATAACATTTCGAAAAACACTTTAAGACGGAACTTCCTCTTATTTTCTTGAAAGGCTTTCGTTGAAACTGTCCATCACAAAATATAATAACTAGCGGTCTACGAATCCATCTGTGTTTTGTTTTCTCTCTGTGACTACTGAGGAATTGTAAATGTGTATAAATGGGCTGTAAAGTACACAGCGCAGTGCTATCAGGAGCAGCGGTGGGCAGATAACACGCGAGTTGCCAGTCACTTTGCATCACATCTCAAGAGTCCCCTGAAGTTGTGGTTGTGGTCGGGGAGGGGGTCTTTGGTGATATAACTTCCTGTGTGTTGGGAAGACTTGTGGTCGGTGTGATCTGGTTTGGATGGAAGATTTTTGTCTGGATTGCAGCAGACCAGGGGTTTCCTGTCCTTTCTCTCCCCAATGTTAAAACTAGCTGCTTACTCAGGCAGCCTGCGGTTTCTAATGGTCCCCTCTTTCGGATGCCCACTTACAATGCTGGCCCCATGTAGACTGCTGGAACTCTGACCTCTTTTTTAGAATCCAAATGGCGTCTTAAGAATTTCAGTGCTTTGAATTTTTTGAATGCTGCTGAGTACTCCAGTTTCTTAATTATGTTTACCAGGTATGACAGACCTCAAAAACAAAAAAGTGTAGCTGTCTGCAAATTTTGAAATAAACACATCTTTGAAAACATGTCATCTGCACTTTTCCCTCCCACAAATGTCTATTCAAAAACTTTATTGCTTACATAATGTGTGTCTCATAGCCTTGTGCACTTGTGTATTCTTGTCTTAATGTTTCTTTCATGTTTTATTTGTGCTGAATTCAGGTGGTGAAGCTATTGAGCAACAAGCGTTCTCAGGCTGTGGGCATTCTGATGTCTAGTATTCATCTGGACATGAAGGACATCCGTAATGGTGAGTCTTAGAGGGACTGTGTTGTAAATGAGCTTAAATACTTCAAAAAGATAGAACCCTGGAGAAAACAAACAAACTTTTGTGAATAAAGAATTGGATCTTGATGTGAGTAGATTTTGATTCGATTTGAGTTTATTTTGACTTGCCAACAGACATTTTGTCTTTTCTTCTATTTCGTCAAATATCAGCCAATATTGAAACCAGTTTGGAGCAGATATTCGTTGGGCAGTGTCCCAGTCTGTGTTTGCCCATGTGTCATTTCCAGTTTGTCCGCAGTGCATCAGATTTGCTTTTTTGAACAGACTAATGAATAAAAATGGAAAATAAAAATAGGCAAAAAATTTGGCCGTATGTTTACACAATCTTGTCACAAATTATTCTACAATAGACGTAAACACATACTGTTATTATTTTTACTAAAGTGAAAAGAAAATTTGTAATCTTTACTTCGATAGATAGTGGGGATAGATTTGTGGTTCTTGCTATGGATTCTAAAATGTATATATTTGTATCAGTAATCAGTCACAGCAGCAAGCCAAATAACGGATATTGATATTGGCTTAAATATCCATATCGGACAATTCTTAACTTGGAGATATGACAAAAAAGTCATCTTGATCAATCACAATTTTCAATTAAGATTTTATTTATTTTAAATTAAAAACAAACAATAAGAATTTCCTGAATGAAACCACTGCTCCAACCACATGCTCTTACTGAATGAGGATTCTCCATCAAAAAGACCTGCGCGGATTTAAAATGATTGAATATTTTTTGGTTAATTGCAAATCCCTTATTTGTTTTCTCCAATTTCAAGGGAAAATGCAACAGGATAAACTGTATTTTTTGTATTGTAAGTAGAATATGAATTCATTAGGCACTTTCCTTCGACTAGGAATTTTTTGTGTGTGAAATCGTATTGTTATTATTATTATTTATTATTAAACATTTTTATTATTAAACGTTTTCAGGCACTTCCATTCATTTTAAATAGCAGATGCAAAGGTTGATTTCAGTGCGGCAGCAGGAGTCCATTTCCCCTCTAAAGCTGTCATGAGGTTTACTGAGGTAGTATTCCGTCACTGCAGGATCCTGCCCCAAGTGGAAGGTTAACAAATGCGACTTCCAGCATTCGTTACAGAGGTTAAGGTTTATTGTAATACCACATGTCCTTAACCCCGTTCAACTTTCTCAAATTTCAAATGTACAAAACCCACTTCCATTTATTGAGTGCTCATTCACTTATTTAACCTCTCAACCCCTCCAGATCTTGCACTGTTTTCTGAATTTTAAAGTACAGTTTGCTGCAAAACCACTCAGACACATCTCTACAGTAAAATGTTTGGCTTTCCTCGAGGCGTCATGGCGGATTCTTATTTTCCATAGCTTTAGGAAGTGCTGTCGTTCGGATCATCTTGACGGTATTTGCTTAGGACTGCGAAAGGGACAGCTTATTTTGAATAGGATCATTGTTGAGGTCATTGCTGATGTCACTGGCTCAGATTAAGCCCATCCTGTTTTATCGCTAGTCATAAAGTTGGAAGAGATTTCGAAAAACCTTCCTGGTGTTTTTCCTTTCTCACATTCGGGCTAATCGCACATTCTTCATTACTGTCTGCCTTTGATGAGTTGTCAACATCTCGTCAGTCATGGCGCTGAGGTGAAGTCATGGAGGAGAAGTGGATGGGAACCAACTGTCTTCCTGTTTTAGTTTGACTCTGATTGCTGCTCAGTCTTCTCTCGTCCCTGTTTCTAAACACCCGGCCTCTTTTCCCATCCTTTTGCACAGGGACCGATCCCCTAAAAACTTAATTATTGTGGCACATATGGCAGCGGGATAGACAACTCCAAAATAAAGGCCGACCGCAGCGACCATGCCTGCGCTGTGCTGTTCTGCGCTCAGTAAACAGTGAGGCTCGGGGGCTGTTTTGTCTGCAGCGTCCTCAAAGCTTTTCATGAAGGTGCATTTTGACTTTCCCTTTTAAAAGGCCATAATGTCACATTCAGCTGTAACTACACTTTCACTCCGGCATGATGTTATATTGAAATGTATTATGTCCATGCAGTCTCATAACAAACAACATTTTAGATTCAACTTTTAGAATTCCCAAATAACAACAACTAAAGGCGCTGTGGTCAAATGCGTTCTTGCAGCAGCAGAAGTAGTAGTTTAGTGTTAATTTTAGTAGCTGTGGTCAAAGGAGCATTATTCTAGCTGCAGTAAGTTTACATTTTATATTTTGACTCTGGCGGTGACTTGCAATATTTGTGATAATCAAAGCCTTATTGCTTGAACAAAAATCAGAGTTGTCACATTGTTGACACGTCATGTAAACTAGGCATAGGTTATATACTGGGTCCAGGATTTTCACCATCATTACTATTGACCAATATCAGAAGAAATAATATTTGCTTCAATATAAGTCAATATTTATTTTACTGCCAATATTTTTTTGCTATGTTTTAACAGACTGATGAGAAAAGGTGGAAAAAGAAGCTCAATTAGGATAAAAAAAATGGAGCATGATTGTTTACACTAGTCATGCATCAAAGTATTTTACATCCCAGATAAATACAATTTGTTATTATTTTTAATTTGTCATTGTTTAGGAGCTGTTTTCCCATGTGTCATTCCCAGCTTGTCTTCAGTGCATCAGATAAACAAACTACCGGTAATGAATGAAAATGGAAATAGAAGATAAATTAATCTAAAACATGGCTGTAAGTTTACAGGATCATGCTACAAATTATTCTATTCATATTAAATATCGATATCAGCAATTATTGGCAAAACTAGTGTATCAGTATCAGCTACAAAAAGAAATAAATAAAAAATCTTGTAAACAGTTACATCTGATGTGAGTAATCTGATGTCGTCATGATTGTTCAGACCTGTGCAGTTTTTGACAAGGAAAATGATGCAAAAAAACCCTAACCTAGCAAAGACAAAAATGAATGAGAAAATATTAATGATAGAAAGACTTATTGTATGCAAAATTTCTTGTCACTTGTCACCGGGCATTGTTGATTATCATATTTCAACACTAAAAATCAGATCTAATCAGAGGGTTATCTGATTATTCTGATTTTTACTGAAAAGGCAAATGCACGCAGTTCGATTTAGCTAAACCTGCACCCTGCGGTAATAGTAGTCCTTATAGTGACAGTACTTTTCCTCAAGTGCAGAGTACTTCTTCCGTCTCTGAGGTCACACTGAGGCCACTCTCATCAGGCCTGTCATCTGTCTCCAGTGTTAGGACAGTTTTTACCATCATACACAATCAGCGCTGATTGTACAAGTCATTATATCATGTCAGTGAGATCACAGACTAGTTATCTGATTCCAACAACTTACAGCGCAGTGTCAGAAGTAAATACAAACAAATTATAAAAAACAATAACAGACAAATAACTTAATTACTAACCATCAAAAATATTTCATGTGATGTAAATTCCTGACGCAATTGCAGTAACACACATTTCAAGATGATATCTCAAAGACAGCAAAAGATATACAGAGTTTGTTTTCAGCTTCGGTTCTATATGAAACATTAAAAGTTCCCTGTAAAGTGTTTCCCTTCTATTAAAAGGAGCAGTTCCATCCATTGAAAACGTTTTGAACATTGTCTAACCATTTTTGTATTGCTCTTTTCAATATTCATTGCCGCACTGCCTGTTCTTTTTCATCAACAAGTAATGACCTCACAACCACCAAGTGTTTTCTGTTTGTTTTGTTCTCGTTGAAGTTGATTTGTGGACTAGGCTTCATGGAGAGTGAAATATTCATAAAGCAAAAATCCAGTGTTGTTTTCTCCAGGAAATGATGTCATGTGTGAGGTTTTGGTGAATTTTAATAATCTGCATGTTTACAGAAGAAAAGATGAATTAGCCTGAACCTTTTAATTGTAGTGACTCACTCTTTTCATATTGCAATAATTCCTCCCTGACAAAGAGCAATAATAGGCTAGAGGCCATCTTAAAGCTTGCTAAATGAAACAGAAAAACAACTTATGAATCATTTATTTACGTTGTCGGTTTTTATGACAGCTAAATTGCTCCGAGAACAGTTGACACATTTTCCTCCACTATTGCAGTGATTGTTCTGCTGCTAAACCAATATATCTGTCTGGGCAGTGCAGTACGGACACCGTTGTTCAGTCTTGTACATGTATATGTGTCAGGGCTTGTGCTAGATATTAAATGTCCAAATATTGTGACATAACAAGCTGAAATAAGCAGTACTGAACTCCATATGGTTTGAGTAACTAACATTTCCTCCAAAAAAAAGCATCATTGCAGCAATAACAATAACTTTATTTTGATAAAAAAACGATTGCACAAATCAGAAACTTCCTGGAGTCAAGGGACCATAGTTTAACATGTCCTGTTCTTCAAACCAAACTGAATTTATGATTTATGCACATTCAAATTAGCACACAGTTTGTCAATTTGAGACTGTACTGTGTTCATTTGGTAAAATGATTTCCAGGAAAGAACTGATGGTGATTGTGGTTAAAATTGCGGCTTTAATGCCAAATGTGGAAGGACTTACTTTAGTCGAAACACTATAGTTGTTTTTGTTTGTTTTGGACGGTTTGTTCTCTCAACATGTAAGCTTTAATCTGTCCCTAAAGATATTTCATTATTTCATTAAAGTCACTTGCATCCATAGTTTTAAATGGGACTCTGTAACTTCAAAGGCCGTTTTCTCGAAATGCAGTTTTCTGTCATAGAGAAATATGACCCCTTCATGTAGCACCTGCACATAACAAACCAATTCCAATTCCAATCTTGTATATAAGAAGATTTTGACTTATTGTACTGAAGGATTTGTTGATATCTAATTCCATGCCATAAGTTATTAAAGTTTTAACTCCACAAATGATACAATTTAATTTTTATACTCCATAGTTTACTCAAATATTGTTTTTGTATCTAATATGTCTACAAACGAAGCAAGAAATTTAAACCTGGCTCTATACATTTTTCAGATTGTCCCAAAGTTTGCAATATCTACACATACAATGCCTACGACGTAATACATTATTTTCTTTTTCTTTTTCGTAACTAAACTTCAGCGGATGTTTCAAATTCATATCTCTAAATGTAAGTTTTTTTTCCACCTGCAGTGTCTCGCCTTAACAGAACCAGCCTGTAAAATGCAGCGAGCCTGTTATTGAATTCATGCCATGCAGTGACATTCCCTTTAGCTCTGATCAAAAGTCATTCAGACACCTCCAGCACTTCACTACATATAGGTGTGGAGAGCTGGGCCGTGAGATTGTGCGTACAGCAACACCACAGACCCCCGGGCTCTGTTTGTCTTTAAACATTTACTTTCAAAGGATTAATGCTCGCGGGCGCCAGGTCCTCGCAGCGAGACAAAAAGGCGACACCAGGAATTCAAACACAGGAGTTCAAACACACATCTCTGTAGGCCTGACAGATTTCTTCGAGCTGCATATTTATGTTTTACTATCACGATGACAAGTGATAACTGTGTAACTGGCTGCACATGACATTATCCAAGGGCCCTGAAGGGAGACTACGCCCTTTGTCTTATGCCACCTTGAGCTCTGAAAAGTGAGACGTGATTGGAAATGATGTTTGAACAAATGTTAGTCAGGTGGGAGGTATATCCAAGGGTAGTTTGTGTGCAACTTATCTCAAATGGGAATCGCGGGATTTAGATGACATTTCAGCAAAGGTTGGTCATTGGTGAAGAAAGTTTCGAATTACATAAACTAAAAATACAGTTGCTGCGATTCAAACTCTAGCTACGACCACTACCTTTTTAATCTCACCTCGTCTTTCAGAAGAAAATCAAATTGAATCCTTTATGAAAGAGCAGATTGATCGAGGCTCCTATGAAAACCCGAAGATTAACCTTGAGTCAAGGGATTTCATCTAGAGGACCATCAAATATTTATTCCATGTCGACAGCTAATCTCTTAATTTTATTTATACAAGCTTGTTATGTTCCCAACTGGATTGCATTATTCATTCATTCATTCATTTTCTACCGCTTATTCCCGTTAGGGGTCGCGGGTGACTGGAGCCTATCCCAGTGACTTTGGGCCTTAGGCGGGGTACACCCTGGACAGTGGCCAACTCGTCGCAGGGCTGACACAGAGACAGACAAGGACAGACAATCATTCACTCTCACATTCACTCACTAGGGACAATTTAGAGTTGTCAATTAACCTACACAGTCATGTCTTTGGACGGTGGGAGGAAGCCGGAGAACCCGGAGAGAACCCACGGTAACACGGGGAGGACATGCAGACTCCACCCAGAGAGAGCGTGTGATGTTAGGGTGGTTCAGAATTCGAAACCACGATGTTGGGGTGGTCTGGGATTCGAACCCACGATCTCCTTGTTGAGAGGCAGAAGCTCTAGCCGCTCTGCCACCGTGCACCCCTGGATTGCATTAGCTTACATAAAATCATGAAGAATATTTTTTTAGAGCTCTAAGCTTTGTAAGTAAGAAATTTCCATTCACTAAGACATAACTAAGTCTTCAAACTAGAACTGACAGAGTGGTTTCTTTTTAGCATTCGTCAGCCAACAACCACCAGATTGTGGCCAATGAATCTATTCCACCCACTGCCCACAGTTGCATGGATCGAGCCTGATTATTTCACTTGCTCAAGTTGAGAATTTGTTTGAAAGGTTAGTTAGCTGTTTATATAACATGCTGAAGATATTATGCATAGGCCTACAGTGTCTTTGCAATGAGAATGAGATTCCAAGAAAGGCTGAATGTAAAGTATTAAACGTTTATTTTGTCTTCCTATATTTACATAATCCTATTCTTTTACAGCCGTTCTCATCATGGACAACAGCATTGTGGACCTGGAGACGCTGCAAGCTCTTTATGAAAATGTGAGTACATGAACACACAATGTGAAATTATCTGTAATCATATTGTTAAAACAGTGATAAAACATTGTGCCAAAATGTAACTTGCCAGCGCAGAATCCCATAAACAGTCAGCATTGAGCAACAAACCTGCAGTAATTATACAATGTACCATTGCTGACAGCTCAGGCTGAGGTGACTGCAACATTCAGCCTGGGAAAACCTTGCACTTGGAGTTTTTCTCTGTGGTTTGAAAAGTATAATTTTTGAGCCTTTACTTGTCACAAATGAAATGATTTATGGTTAGCTGTTTCATGCCATATTCGAATAGCAGCCAATCATTTCATTAACAAGTGAAACTGTAGAGAGCTTAGCTGGCCCTCGTATCAACAGTATGGCAAGAAATCATTCATCATCTGTTAGTGCTGTTTGGTTTGGTTCTTCACAGAGGGTAAGCCGCAAAACACCAAGCCGTATCCATCAAAAATACCTTTCCCTGATTATACAAGGATCACTGTCTGGCCAGAATAATAGACTTTGTAGTTGGATTTGTTCTGATATTGACATAATACACATCTGTTTATTTCTAATGTCAGTCAAAAATTCCTCTTGACATTTGAAGGGGAAGTTTCTATACAACTTTCCACTTGAAAGGCAAGTGTGTGTTAGATACCAACACAAACAAGGCGGCGCTGCTAGTGTTTGGCGACACACTGATCTTCTGGAGGCTGTGCTCAGGCCTGGACCAGGACCAAGGCTGCTACATAGTAAACATATTTTCTGATGACTTTGGTAATGCTCCTGTTTAAGGAGGAATACTCCTGCGCCTGCGTAAATGGCCTTTATGAGGGAGAACTCTGGTATGATCAGCAGGGCCATGTGGGGCCATCAAACAGCATTTAGCTTCCTAAATTAAGAAACATTCCAGGAAAAAAATAACATTACCATGGAGACAAGCAGGTGGCGGACCCTCCACTAGCAAAGATGTATGTGGTCTTTAAATTTGTAATCAGGGAAACTGTTCATTTTCACATCCATTTTCTGAGCAAAGATCTGCTAAATAAGTCAACTGCTCTTCAGATAAGGTTAAACATTTGCCTCTTGAGGTTGTGGGCCCCATCAGTATTTATTGTTTTCCTATAGTAACATAGTAACAAAGCTGACTTTTAACAAGTATTTAGGGTTATTACAGTGAAATTATCAAGATCATTCTCCAAAATTTTTTGCTGGCAGTCACAATATTTGCTATGTCTACTTATTGTTCAATAAATGAAAGATGGAACAATATTTTGGGGGGCTCAATATTTATCTTGAGCACTTTTTCTTTGCACTAGTAGGGACATTTTGGATATTTTGTTGTATGATTTAAAGAGAGTGGAATAAGTGACGTAAATAACATAACACAATTCTGCAAAAGTTTATTTATTTATCTACAATATTGTACATTTAAAAGGATCGACTGCTTCAGGGTTTATGCCTCTGCTGTTTCAGTATTATCATTCATTGTGATAGCTTGTGTAGTAATAAATCACATTTGAAAATTTGCTTTTGTGACAGACCTAGGTGATTCCCAAACCTGGAACAATTGAGATGATTGTGGCAGAAAGTGAAGAAAATCGAGACAAGTTAATATGCAAGAAGATACGATATTTCTGTTGCCGCATGATCTGAAACGGTGTAAGAACATGGCCAGTGGTCCTATGTGACACTTATGTTCACAGACTCGTTTGAACAGAAGTACGCTGCACTCTTAGCCTTTTCAAACGATGATATTCCGTTTAGCATAGCTGTCATCGCCGCTCTCCCATCCGTCTACATGTGGCCATGATCGCTCCTTGTGTCCTCCTAATACATATTCATTAGCCGACCCTAATCCTCCTGTTCACCACACTTCAGATACAATCGAACCCGGATCAAGTCACTAAATAATAGGACACTGAGACCAGCATGTTTTCCACATTTGGACCGAGATGCTGTTTAAAAGATGGTGTGAAATTCCTGCGAGTTTCTTCTTGGCACCGCTACACAGACCGGCCCCTGGACCTTTGGCTGTGGAGTTATATTAATAATGTTAATCATGGGAATTTGAACCAGCGTGTCATAATTCAGGATCAAACATCCAAAACCTCCTCGCTCGCCTCTATAGTCCAGCACCCCCCGCTCTTACTCTCTCTCTCTGCCCTGTGTCGCCCGAGGCCTTGTTTTTGAGCGCAGGAGCCAAATTGTTTCTCTTTTGTATTGCGAGACTCCATCCTGTCTGTGGGTCTGCAGCCCCTAAACCACAGTTGGCAGCACAGTCAGGCCGTCTGGAGGAATGCGAGGGGCTTCTAATGGTTACACCCTGACTTACACACAGAGCCGGGATCCCACACTTCTCTGCGCTGATTCACAAACAAACCGATGAGCACAACTGGTCACATTTGAAATAAGAAGTACTGGATTTTATGAAAGCAGTTCTGACTGAGTGCACTGGCAATTGCCATTCTTGTCACTCAGAAATAAAGCACCTTATAAAACTGATAGAAGATATTATGGTGGTTGATTTATAGTGCTACAATATTTCTTATTCTTCTTTCATTTCTTTAAACATCCATGACAGTCAATCACAGCTAGTCTCGAAAACTAATTTTAAGTGCGATCATTTAGAAATTAATGCTACTGACACTTTGTGTCTAATGCAGCATAACACTCTGTAAAGCCTTTTCTAAATGTAAAGAAAATTGTGAAAAATATAAGCTGCAAAGTCTAAATCATCATAGATGTTTATCATTTGACCCTCAACAGCTCAAATTTTATTGTGTAAAAAAAGGTTCAAGAAAACGAAAAGGTAATAGCTGCATACTTATGTATACTTTAGTATATGCTCTGATGATATGACGGTAGAGAACATGAGAAGTAATACACTACCAGTTAATAGTAATAGAAGAAAATGTGGCTAGTTATAGGTTATTTTCTTGTAGATTTTTGACACCGTTAGACTTAGACTGCGTTCACACTTGTCTTTGTTTGGTCCTAGTTGTAGACTTGGTTTGGTCCTGTTCTGATCCAGGTTTAGTTTCTGGTTTAATTCCGGTTTTTCCACAATTTTGATGTAGTCTTTATGCAAATTGTTCACCATTAGATGAACAAATTACTTGTAAGTGACACAACAATTTAGATGTGTAAGTAATTAGATTACTGTTGTTTTTGTATAGGCCTATGTTTTGTTGACTAGAAATGTTCAAGTATTGTTTCAAACTTATAATATTGTTTTGAAAATTTCAAATAGATGTATTTCTCATTAAAGCCCTATAGCTCACAGACACTCTGAGCTGTATGTCTCCCATTCTTTGAACCATAAGCTATGACCACTGAAGGGTCAGAGTGACAGTAGGTCGTCCTGGTCATAATCTGGACTCAGACTGCATGTCTGACCCTCAGACTGTTACAGCTTACAGGAGTCCAACGTCAGAGGTCAGTGAACGCCATGTTCACTGCCACAGCAGGCTTGTGATATTCTAATGATCTTCCCATGCATGCCGTTACACATTCCACTTTCTCATATGAGGGCTTTTATGGACTTGCTGTTATATGCAGGACTGCACAAAAGCTTGAGTCAAATGTGGTGTAGAGAAAGAGTGTTTAATAAATACAAAATGTATTTTTATTCTCCAAGTTTTTGAAAAGGTCAGTAATAATGGCTTTAAGAAAAACAGATGAAATAAGCATCATGCACTGGTCAAACATTATTTATATATGCTGTGAAGAATATATATGCTGGTGGTAGAAAATATTGTGATTGCCAAGGATGCCCTGAGGCAGACTGCCATTCTGTGACCACCACAGCACACAATCACAGACGATCACAAACTGAAGGGACTCATGTAATACTGATGATCAACATGTCAACTTACTGGACTCAATGACAGAAGCATTTGCACCTGAACTATGTTTGATGAGAACCTTGTAGAAAAATTCTTCCTATGTGTATTTTGTACTGTGTTTTGTACATTGTTCCACCTTTCTTTATTTATAACTTTTGCACAGCTCTGTAAATATTTCAGTGATTGACATAAATAATGATTAGGCTCTTGCTGCCAGTATTCAGTTCTGTTCCAAAACCTTACTAATGAATACCACTTGGCCACCGCCGGACTTCTGGCATCCCCAATCTCATCCTTAGTTCTTTTGCATTTGATATTCCACATGGGACTGTATTTCTCATGCTAACCACCGCTGCAACATGCCCTAGCAATTCAAAGATCACACGCTAATGCCTACTTGTCCCCAATTACAGCAAACACCGCCTGGTTCTGCCTGGTGCCCTTTGAAACGGATCTGCTTTGTGTTAAATATATTTACACTTGAAAACATCTCCAGAGAGGCCGAAGGAGAGCTTGCCCTCATCGACAGACGGCAGCGGTGTGTAGAATACTAATCGGGCCCTGCGTATGTTTGATGCCCGCTTTTGATGTTTCTCAAGGATCCATGCAGAGGCCAAAGACCAGGGAGGAGGACCGGGCAGACGAGAGAGAGTCAGGACTGTTTAGACTAGACAGTACAAAGCAAATGTCTTAAATGTTTCTTTGTTTTTAATTTTTTATTGAAACCATGTGAAATATGATAATAGTGGTTCAAGGGAAAGCAATTGGGAAACTTACAAGGTGTACAAATAAAAGGTCAGAGAAAAAAAGCAAGGAAACACAAATAAACAATATAAACAATAAGTATAAGAAAAGATTAACGGTGCACGTAAGTTTTCAGGCTCTGATATTTAGTAAATAAAGTAATATTGTTACTTATTACATCGCTGTAAGGGGAATAGGCGTGGCAGCGAGAGAAAGAGAGAATAAATTATGAGAAGTATTAAGTGGAAATTAATAAATTAATAATGAATAGTGTAAACATAATAAATATCATACCAATGAGAATTAAATGTTTTTATTTTTTAATGGCTTAATGTTCAATTTGTGCAGTAAGAAGGCGTTGGACCGTTGCAATAGCAGGGGCAGTGTAATTATGATTTATTGTTGCGTTTAGCTGCATTCACGCCATTTTGAGGAACACTGGTTTGAAAATCCTCTCGTCAAAAACACTTCCTGCTGAATTCCATCGATTACTGACGTTTTTTCAGATCATATACATCACTTATCAGAGAATCTTCTGCTGTTTTCAGTTCATCATTGCCACTCGTTTTGAGCATTTTTCCGTCTAAACACGACCGATGCAACTGCTAACTGGATCATAGTGTGTTGCACATTCTCTTTGTGATAACATAACTAAATTGTGTATAGCACTAGGAGCCATACTGGCTGCATACACTTGTACGTGCCAGGGCAGACAGCAGAGAAATATGTTTATTTAGTGCATAATGAACCTTTTTTTCGTTCAAAACATGAGATGGCAAATTTAAGATACTTAAGAGCATGTTTAAAGGCTAATAACATGAAAAATGCATATTTTTCCTTTAAAACATTATGATACGTATCCCTTACTCCTGTAGCCATGTCATCATCTTAAATGTTTTTGAAAGTTATGATTGCTGTTGGCCAAACAAAAAATGCTCAAAGTATAGACCCGTCTACACTTCTTCTAAGGAACTGGTCCATTTTCACAATTGTAAAGTTCAGGGATAAAATCTTTTCATGGACCACAAAAGCTGTTACTATGTTAGCTGATGATAAAGACTTTTCACACCTTATCAAACATTTTGCAGCGTACTGTAACGGGTCCAGTGAGTCCATGAAGAACTGCAGAAGAGTTTACATTGTGTCCTATGGGATGGTTTCATTGTTTTCTTCTCCTCTCAGAAACATTAACAGCTATTGTCTTTGGGTCTTGTGAAATGAAGGGGCATTTCTGGTCCTCTTTTTCTAAACCTCTGTGTAAAACTGTGGTCCCGCTTGACAGCAGGATAATAGTGAGGAATGTGGACTGGCTTTCGGGCAACTCCTAGTTTATTATGCAACTATTGCACTGTACTGGAAAGAGAGGGAAAATGCTGTTTTAGCAGGTCTTGTACATTTGTGTGTTTTATGTAAACAGTCAAAATGTGTCTAAACAGGCACATAGAAACAAATGTAATACAAATTGTGAAATGTAAAAACTACCCCACCCAACAGTCATCACTTATCCTTGTGTATGGGGTATAGCTGTTTTAAAGGTGCTCTGTGTAACTTCTGGTGGAGGTTCTGTCACCTAGTTTTCTCATGAAGATGTTTATTCTTTTACCTGGAATCTTCCGCTGTATGGCATTGGACTTATCTATCTAGCTTTAATTCAGTCAGATATGTTTTATTGCAAAAAAAAATGTTGTAACCTGGCCTTGTGGCATCACCTGCTTCTCTCCATGGAGACAGTTGAATGCCATATTATGGAACAATATGGCAAACAAACAAGTTGCACGGTTGTTGGTGTAATCCCCACTCCTGTTCCTACAGCCACAGTTTCAGCAGTGCTTATGTCTGCCCAGGGAAAACTGAGCCACAGAAAACTTTACTAATTTTATAATATATTACTCTGGAATCAGTCAGTAATGAACATTTCCACTGTGTGTGTTTTTGTGTTTAGAGAGCTCAAGCAGATGAGCTGGACAGCATTCAAAAGCACATAAATGCAACCAAAGACAAGGAGGATGCAAAGCTTTTGGACAAACCTGAACAGTAAGAACTCAATCACTCCATATTGCAGAATACGAATGATCCAATGTTTCAGCCAGTACTTATGTCTGATATTGTCTTGCTGTTGAGGTCAATAACCAATGTTTGTAGATATGTCATAAATATAGATTGATGGCAGAGTGGAGTTTCCTTTTGTAAACAATGTATTTTCTCTGATAAAATATAATTTGTTGTACTTTTTACCATGATTGTATAAATATACAGCCATCTTTTAGGCTTCATTGCTCTTCTATTTACTTTAGAGATAGCAAAACTCCATCCAATATCCTTTCCTATACAAAAGGCCTATTGTTTCTGTCTTATTCTTATTCTGTATTTCTTTTCTAGGTTTTTGTACCAGCTATCTCAAATCCCCAACTTTTCTCAGCGAGTCTTCTGCATCCTTTTCCAGTCAACCTTCCATGAGTGCATCACCTCGGTCGTTCGGAAAGTAGACATTCTTCGGAAAGTGTGCAAGGTGAAATATGGTCCTTCTTCAGTCTGTCAATGTTGAATTTCATTGCACTGACCTGTTTCTCTTTATCTGTGTGTGTATGTGTGTGTGTGTGTGTGTGTGTGTGTGTGTGTGTTAGAATCTGCACGGGAGTCAGAGTGTACTTCAAGTGCTGGGATTGGTGCTGGCCTTTGGAAACTACATGAACGGAGGGAACCGCACTCGAGGGCAGGCTGACGGCTTCACACTGGACATTCTGCCAAAACTCAAGGACGTTAAGAGCAGTGTGAGTACGGTGCAAACTAAAGCAAACATAATGTGGTTTGGGCAAGTCACTGTTAGAGTAAAAACAAGTTTGAACAGTACCAAAGCAATATTGGATCTATATTTTTTATGCATTTGGAATATACTCAGACCGACACTGTAATCTTGTTTTATTTAGATTTTAAGACTTACGGTAGAGACTTATTCATTTTACAGTAGAGAGAAACTAAAGATAAAATAGCACGCGAAGTATCAAAAGTTTCACGGTTGGATGTTAAACTTGATCCAAATGCAGGTCGCAGCCAGGTTGGATTCAGTTAGATCTTATGTCTTAACTTGGAAAACCGACCTCTGTGGACAACTGGAACACTGCATTATTCTTTAGGCTATAGGATGGCCAAAACAAAATATTGGCCTGTGCTGAAGAATGAGGGCCGATAGCCGATACGCTATATTTGCCGATATGTTGACCAGCCGGTATGACGGTCTTTCGCTAATAAAAATTATTATTGACATCACGACCACTTTGCATTCAGGTTAACTATTTTGGAGTATCTTTTGCACCTGAAATTCTCACAATTATTAACCAGAATACTCACAAACATTGATTAACAAACTAATCCAGACATCCCTAGCCTAGCATATTTGTGTCACATGAACCACCCAAAATTATAATAGATGTGAACATGGACATGTGCCTTGTTGTTCAACCCACCTATGCTAAATAGAAAATTGATTGCCTGGAAAAATCCAGACTCACCGCTGTACCAGCGGATGAGTCTGGTCGGCATCGAGGCAATTCGATTTCTAGGGCGGAGCAAACCCGAGCAAACAGGAAGTGGAGTAAACCAATCAGAGTTATGACTGTATAGTGGTCACACCACTTTTAGTGCTGTCCGAAAGTAGTGCACTCAAAATTTCCCACAATGCATCTTGAAAAGTAGTGTCCAGTGCTGGTTACTAGACCGGTCAATATTGACCACAATGCATTGCGAGAGTCGGAAAAACCACAGCAGACTGAATGAAAGCAGAGGAGCTGTTTAAACTAACTGTTGAGCCGAAATTATGAACAAAACACTTTAAACAAACCGTTAGCGGCAGCGTTGCTGGCGTTAGCCGCTTACCTTCGCTTGAGCTGTGAATAGATCACAAATCTCTGGCAAAAAGTTGAATAATCCAGTCCGTTTGATGTTTAACGTGCGATCTATGGTTAATAAAACTTGTATGATGTTTATTAGTCCATAAATATGTGCGTGTCAGGCGGATTTGATCCATATTCGTTACAGAAATCAGTTTTTATCGGAGTTTTGACAACTCTTTTTTTCTCCCAGACGCCAGAGTCACGTGACCCGCGGCGAGGAGAAAGTACTGAGCTACGTGTACGAATCGCTCCAGGACTGGGGCACTATTTAGTCACTGAACAGGGCAGGACTATGTAGTGACTGAGGGGTTAGAGAAGAAGAAAGAGTGTGGACATTCGGACAAAGCCTTTGAGAATACCTGGTGTTGTAGCCAACTCTGCTACTTCCGCCGCGCTAGTGATGCCGTTTGCGTCACTGAAATAAACGAATCTGATTGCTTGGTACATTTTGGAGTCGAGGCACGGCGGAGGGCAGGGCAACCAGACTGATATATTGTGTATTAATAATACATAGATATATCATTCTGGACTTGCCAGGCAAGAAAATTGATACACCTTTGAAAAAAAATACGTGCAAGCACAGGTTGTACAAAGCCACACAATCTCATCTTTGTTTTTGACTTTAGTTACTGCAACAACTTCCCCTCACTGTGCAGGACAATCAGTCGGACTGCTGTGTTTACGGAGCTTATTAAATATCTCCACAAGCTCGACATGCCCACGACACCTCCATATAAGGGCGCGACGCTTTGAATTTTGTGGCGCTGCTGCTCCATGGCCTGAGCAAGATACCCATAAAGAACATCAAACTTTCCACCAAGTCGGAGTTATGACAGCCAGCACTGCACAGTTTGTGTTTTGTTGTTGCATTGCCGTCCCTGTGTCATGCTACTTCCCAAAACCGCACTCTCTTTTCTGGTTAGCCCCGGACAAATTCCAACGCTCTGTTCTTGACATGATGAAAATTAATAAATAAATACAGGGATTTTGGTTTATTTATTTGTGTCTTCTTTCTTTGCTTTCAGGATAACTCCCAAAGTCTTTTGTCCTACATCGTTGCTTACTATCTGAAGCACTTTGATGAGGTATGTTTTGCTTTTGTGTTTATTTGAATAGCTTTTTCTCTTTTACTTTGATTTGCTTAGAAATCCTTCCAGAGCCCTCTTTTCATCTCGCCTTTAGCCAGAGGATACCGTCGGCTTATCCTTTATCAAATTATTTATTTTCCCTTTGTTCATTTACGGCAGAAACTAATCTCTCTCTCCTTCTGGCTCGCTTTGCTAATTCTCCTGTCTGTCTTTCACTCGGCCTCCCTGGCTTCATTCACTCTCGCAGTCTGCTCGTTGGCACAGCATCCAAAGGAGCGCTAGTGTAAATAATTAGTTTCTCCAGATGAGATGAACTCAGTGAGAGCGCTGCTTGCCAAAGTCAACCTGCATGACATGGTTCTTGGTCTCGACGTGGGGCTGTAACACGGATGGGCAGAGCTAGCGGGGGTGCAGCACAATCTCGATGGTCAGAGGATGTTTGGACTGTTGATAATTCTCCTCGTGTATTTGGACGTGAAGATGAGCGCCCCGATGTGTGAGACGCCACTCTGAACTGATTCAAGCAGCACTGACTCTGATGCTGTGATTTAAAGGTGCATTGTAGAACTTTTCTGGTGGGGGGTTTGCCACCTTTTTGTTTCCGTAGAGTTGTTGTTGCTTTGCCTAGTGTCATTTGCCGACTTTGGGTCAATGCTTGTTGTTAGCCTGGCTGTATTTTCATTATTTAAATAGCCATAAACAAGTTCTTTGTCAGTTATAGCCTTAGTTCGTCATGCTGAGTCTCAATGTTTTTCCAATTATTACTTAGTTTGGTGGGGTAGAGCATGGGGTAAATATTTACCACAGTTTTACATCAGCCAAATGTCAGTTTGTGATGAAAATTTGAAACATAAAACAAAATTACAGGAAGTAGTGCCGAGTTGTAAAACGGAATCTATCAATGTCAATCAAATCAATAAGCGACATTCCATCGAAAATGCACAGTTCACAGCAACTGACACATTTTTCTCATTTTCAATTTAAGCAATCATGTATGAAAATAAAGGTGTTATTGTATGGATATTGTATGGATTTTCACTCTTGTTTACATGTTTATGGTTGCAAGGTAACGGTGGTGGAATTACCGATATGTATGTCACATCTGCTGCTCATGTCCTCACTTCACCAAACTAGGGAAAGATAGACACAATTTTATAGGTAAAATTTTAAATATAATCACGTTGACGTTGATGGACACTGGACTCATACTTAAAATAAACATGTTTAAGAGTACAAAATAGTGGTTGCCTACTGCTGTATTAAGAGACTGAGCATGCGCAGATCGTATTTTTGACACAATTTCAGCACTGACTCAAATTGGGGAATGACACCTAGTATGTCACCTTGTATAATTATCTCCATGGAGACAAGCAGGTGACGAGTTGCAGGTTATAATTGTGGTGAGGCATGTTTTTCAAGGTATTTTTTGTCCATAAAACACCTGTAATGGAGTAATGCACTAGATTAGATATATTTACCCATGCTTTTGAAGGCTAACCCCACACCAGAAAGGTTACAAAGTGCACCTTTAAGCTGATGTATATTGTGTATAAATGTTGTATTTGTATGTGCAGGATGCTGGCAGAGAGACCTGTGTGTACCCACTGCCCGAGCCTCAGGACCTGTTCCAGGCCTCACAGATGAAGTTTGACGACTTTGAGAGAGATTTACGCAAGCTGAGAAAAGACCTCAATGGTACAAAAGGGCCCACCTTCCAAATACTTTTTTAAAATTAATGTTAATAATTAATAGATTAACTATACATAATTTCTTTCTTTAGCCATATTGTGCTTTAGTCCTTACAGTACTCTTCAAGAAATTCAAGAACTATTATTTATTTTCTAAAAGTAGTTGTTGTACAAGCATATCTGCACTTGCACACATGTTTTCTAAAACTAAACACAGATTACAAGTGGAAACTTACCTGCTTTTACCTCTGCCAAGGGTGCACAGGTTTACATTGGTTTGATAGCCCAAAAAGGCGCTGGCCAAACTTTGATTCAGTAACAACAGAGATGTCTGACTCCAGCCACAGTAGCTCCGTACATACATTGCTTTACCTTTCCAGGATACGAGGAAATTGTGGCTTTAGGTGAGATGAACCATAAGATCCCTGGTTCAAGTGAAAGCCTGCAGTAGTTCTCAAACTTTTTGTCTCGTGAACCCTGTGAGCTTTTGTAGTTTCAGTACTTCCACACTCATTTGCGTTGGTTATTAAATTAATATTTAAAATATGAATACTTACTTTATGGTAAGTGCCACGCTATTAACTAGTGCTGGATGATAGGACAAACACACACTGTTTTCCTCATATTGATAGGTCTGGATTTTGTGTTATTTTTTTAAATTGTGTTTATTTTTTCCCCTGATTAAAAACACATAAAAATGATTTTCATATTATTCAGTACTGATATATGACATATTATTAGCAATTCATTTCTTGAACATAAACAAGACAGTCCTATAATCAGTTCCATTGAAACAAAACTAATTTCAAACAAACTAATTTCTTCCTCCAAAGTATGAACTCTGCTCCAAACCACATGCTTTACTGACAGAGGATTGGCTATAGACTTCTTGACTAAAAAACATATCTCTGACAATTTGAGGGGACTGAATTTAAATATACTATTAATATTTTTGGTCAAACTAGGTAAAACTCAATCAGTTAAAACAGTAAAAGTTGCTATTAGAGTTGGTATTATGTATGTACAAAAAAAAGAAGTCCCTACCATATACTGGGGTTTACCTGGTAATCAGTAAAGAGAAAGCACTATATGATAACACTACACAAAACACATTGAGTAACATGTCTTCTAGCACCCTCTTTAATCCTCCATATTGCCTTTAAGCACATCAGTTTTTAATAACTTTAACAAAAGAGGTCAGTACACATTGCACGTGGTTACTCTGTTTTTCCCCAGACGGAGGATGTACTGTATTTAACTGACTTTCATTTTTGTTGCATTAATCAGCCACATCTTCACAATGAAAAATAGTTTCCTAATCGCAGGTCGTTCTGGTCATGTTTGGGCGCTGGAGCCAGGTCAACTCAGCGATATCATCTGTTTGTCATACAGAGGAGCTAAGCAGAAGCACATGTGGCTGACAGAGGTAGACTCCTGTTGGACCTGCTGCATTTACTGTCCTGATGAAATAGAGATCAAAATATGGAGGTCAGAAAACGTGCACTACCTATGAACACTATCGGAGCGGTTTGTGCAAAGAGAAAAAATATTGTTCACTGCGGACACTTATTTTTTCATCACCCCACTACACTAAATTTAGTTTAGGGATTGTTGACGTTGCTGGCTAAGCTTGTGAGAATTTTTTTTGGCAAAGTAAAATAAAAAGAAATCACAGTTATTTAAAACCAGGTGGTTGATTCAAGACTGCAGCGCTTGCAATGGAAAGCGCCCGCATTGTACTAAAAATAAAGTTCTTTTATAAGAAAATGCCAAATTTCAATTATTGGGAACACAGTGAACACTCGTTAAATATGTTTCCACCTTTCAAACTTCGCTTTAATTGTTGCGTGCATAAAACAAAATCCTTTAATGTGAGTTTAGGGATCTAAATGCGATATTTGGCGTTATTTAGTCTTAGGCAATACTTCAAAATGAAGGTGATGGAAAGTTATTGAGAACTTGTGGCTGGACTTTGTAGTTTTGAGCAAGCTAGAAAATCAGTTTCTCACTGGTGAAAACAAATACATCAAAAGAATACAAAATAATACTAAATTATGACAATACTTACCACCATATATGAAGAGTTAAACAAATAAAACCAACAGAAGGCATGTATATGTGATAAGAGCAGCATTCTAAAATAAATACCCTTATCTGATTCCCGCACAATGACAAGTTGCTAGTCTGCTCGATGACAGCCGGAATATAAGCATGTCAAATTCCTCGTTTGTCAAAATAAGTGAGTACAAAGTAAACACGGGTTATGCGCCACAAATCAAGATGACTTATAGAGAATTAGGGCCAGGAACGGAGCTTGGAGCCTGCATGCCATTACCCTGTTTGCAGAGGGAAAAAATGTGGCAACGGGATCAGACCCTGACAAACCAAACTGACAGGTAAAGCCCAAAAAAGTCCTTTAATGAATGAGCGCGTTGGGAAATACTAACTTTCATTACTCACTCATGGCTCTCACCACCTCGCACACTTCCAGCCTCTCGAACGTCCGCATGTGGTAGAAAAACGACTGTATATTTTGGATATACATGTACGTGCGTAAAATGCAGATGTGCCTATATGTGCAAGTCAGTACATTCGAAACTTTGACAATTCCCAATACAAGCTCTGCGCTCTATCATGTTTTATGGATCTGCGCTGCTAAACCAATTAACCCTCTGAAGCACGTTGCCAAATATTGTTTTTCCTCATCCATAATAATTCTTTACGCAGTTCATTACTTCCTATTGAGAAAGATGTAGTTTGTCACATGGGAGGCACACTTTTTAGCTCTCCCCGACCCCCAACGGCAGCAACACATAATGGACTAAACATAAATGCATCATCACCGCACTCTACCTGTGTAAGGCTCACCTCCTAAGGCCTATCTGAGCACTCTAACAGACACGGCTTCGATGACAGAGCCCAAGGGGGGGTTCCGATAGGTGGGCGGGTGCGCAAATGGCCTTGGCTAGCCTGAAGGACGTCCAGCCAGTTGCACAGGAGCCCACAACTCACTGTACCTTGAGGAGAAAGGGTTGTCATATGGAGAAAGCATTAGTAAGTGGCCGGAGTTTTGATTTGCCCCCAAAGCGTTTCATGGCCTCTCCACCTCGCAGGCCCAGAGCTGCGATTGTGTATCCATTAAGGCTGGAGATAGAGCGTGACCGCGGGGTTCTCCGGGGACGGTAACCTGGGCCTTCCTGTGGCTCCTCCGGGTGTCCTATTAGTCATTATGCTTCATTATTACTTTGCTAACGCAGCAGAAATACAGGAGTGATTTGTCAAAGCAGATGAAATCCTCGTCAAGAGCCCTGTAGAGTTACTAATTACAAGACAAATGTTGAATAAGCTTTATATGAGAGGTCTGGTTTCTGAAATAATAATTACGCCTCTGTCTTTAGCTTGTTCGGCGGAAACTGACAAAGTGTGCAAGCTGTCATCCGAAGAGAACCTCCAGCCTTTTAAGGACAAGATGGATGACTTTCTGAACAAAGGTAATTTTGAAGTTCTGGTGCTGGTTTTTTGCGTGATTAAAGCTGCAGTACCTTATTTTCAAACCACAAAAGGAGAAAGTGTGCCATTTAAGTCTATCCAACTTGTTTATAGCTTTCACAAACCTTTTGGCACATCGTTGATATTCACATGCATGAATTTTCAGAACGGCTTTTCTTCATATGATGAAGTGAAAGCAGCAAAGCTCAGGCTATCAAAGCACTGCTTACGACTCTTACTTTCAGGTTGCGAAAGATAAAATACTTTATTTATTTATTTTTTACATACATTTTATTTTATTTATTTATTATGATTTTTTTTTTTTTTTTTTTTTTTTTTTTACAGTTTTGGAAAATATTAAAAAACTGAAAAACACAACACTGATCAAAATATACAAAATCAACTAAAGGAATCCAAGTAAGTGATGGTACACGTTGTCCAACATAAACGTCCCGCTTAGTCAAAGTCACAGTTTGTCAAATTTGTTGATTTTCAAATGAAGTCTGAATGTAATTTACAAAATTTTTCTAATGTCTATTATTATGTTAGTCCAGTCAATCCATGATTTACACCATCCATTTATCCATTAATAAACTCTCTGGAGTAAAAACTAAATTTACTCAATTAAAAGAATAATGTCGAGTTCCTCAGCTTTAAATATGACCATTCTGGCAATAACGTCTATATTAATAGTCAGGCAGCCCACTGTGTACATTGTGTACATTGTCTTAAGCCATACTTTCACCTAGTGTGCAGTTAAAAATATAACCGTCTCATACGCTTATCAGTTATTATATTAAATATGTCAAAAATAGAGAAAAATCCCCAAAGATTATAATCGACAACTAGACCATTCAAAAAGTTATGGTTATAATTTTAATGAATTTTACACAGTAGGAAAGGTAGTAGGGGGCAAGGAACAGCTTGTTTAGGCAAGGATTCAGACCACTGCACAGATCCAGGATTCTGTTAAAGGTTTTGTCATTATCATTAATATGAAATCCCAAATGTTATTGGCAGATTTTCATTCAACTTTCAGGAATGTAGAACAAAATTATTAGTTTTTGTTGTGCATCTGAGACACTATCTCTTGCTTCAGGGCAACATTGATATATGTCTAGGCAAAAGTCTAGTAAATCTTTGGTTTGGCAAATTAATAGTCTGTATGCCAGTCAAAATACCTTATACCTTAAATGCTCCGTGGCTTTGTGCTCGAGTTCAACTTTTATTGTCTTCTGTTGGTTTATTTCACAGATTAAATAACTTGATGCTGCCTGTTTGCTGTGATAGATAAAGGCTGTTCTGCTTGCTTTTTGGAGGTTTTATCTCTGTTTCATTTCAGTCTTTCTGTATCTCTGCCTCACCATGATGGAGTTTGGCTGAAGGCTTCACAATCGTGCTCATTGATAGGATCGGGAGTAGACACCATTTGGGCTTGTTTGCGCTGTATCTCTCTGCACTGTTAAACTGTTGTCAGGTCCCTGTCTGCTGCTTTGTTCTTGCGGTGTTTCAGATTCTCAGATACCTGCCATTCTTTATTCTCCCGTCTCATCCTGGTGCTCTGTTCTCTACAGACTTTTTCCATCAGGGAAATCAAAGCCCTCTGTAGCCTCTTTGACCCCGTCTCTCCACTTTCGGTATCCATCATTTACACAAAGAAATCAAACAAAGCCTTCAAAGTGAGATGTTTACTGCAAGTGTTGTTGAATGATGAACAATTAAAGCAGAAGTATGTAACATTTCAATATTTGCACCTTGCAGATTGAGCAGTAAAGGGCAATGACTGTGTTGTAAAGGAAGTCTTCTGTTTATGTTGATCCATTTGGGATATAGGTTAACTGCAACCTACACAATTATTGTTATTAATTTTAAACATTTATTTTATCCGATCTTTTTAACTGACAATAATTATAACTGCACATAATTTATTTACAGGGCATTAGATGTCTACGTCCACAATACTTTCTTGTCACGTAACATTACATAAGGCATTACAAAGTCTACGTTTTGTTTGTTCATTGCCAGTCTCAATCTTTATCTAAAAAAGCTTGATTAAAAAAAAAGGTCACTTCTTGTTCCAAACTGCAGAACTAAGATGCCCTGCCTCTTTATAGTAGCATTTCACTTTTTTTTTTGTTTAATTTAAGTACAGAGCAGTGGGCGGAGATAAGGGCGTTGGTGAAACAGAAATTTCCTGATCAATCATGCCTCAAATGCAGGACAATTCAGGATTGCTCAATATGTATGACATTAATCGTTCAAAAAAACAACAACTCTAAGTTTAGTAAGTTAATCAAAATCCGAGTCAGAATTCCTTTACTGTCTCCCGAGGGAAATTTGTCTTGGGCTGGGACACAGCTCCAACACCGCACAGCAATGCAGGACATGCAATACACATAGTGACACATAAAGGCAGTGACCGACTCTGTACTGCTCTACTTTTGTACAGCGTTGTGGCTGACCATTGGATTTGATTGGTTTTGTATCTGGCTGCTCTATTGCGCCGTCTGGAAGGCAAATAACACGAACTCGAACGTAAGAACAGAACGTGAGATGAATCACTGTTGTTTCTCTGGGATGTTAATGACACAGTTATAAGATGGTGAAAGCTCATAAAAGTCTATTTAACATAATAAAAGTGTTTCAAGACGTCATGATAGATAAAATCCCATTCTAGCATTTCATAGTTATTGTTGACTATTAAAACCCAGGTGAGGGAATGTTGTACCTTCGCATTTATACTGGTTTAGAGCTGGATTTAGTCCCATTTTTTGGTATTGTGTGTGCAAGTATGATTGCACCACGATGTAATCTGGGTTAATGTAGTGCAGTGCTGCTGCAGTTGACCGGTTGCTTATTTGCCTTAATAAGTAATTGATTAAAAGTGCTACTGTAAATATAGTCTTGGTATCATGCTCAAACATTACAAACAGCAAAACATCTAATAAGCGAGCTCAGCTGTTGACAGACTGAAAATATTTCTACAATAAATGTTTAGATTTGGGCTTCACCTTCACACATCAACAGCTACTGATTTTGATTCCAGTTTTACTATCAGTCTGAGGACACACAGGAGTTGGACGGATATGTGTGCCTAATGTTCCCCAGATGTCATAGAGTTCTGCTTTTATGCCTATAACCCAAACACTATTAGCATGTTGTATCTCACTGTCTGACTTAGTGCTTGTTAACCAGCTAACTGCCATACTCAATAAAGCTTTGAATGTAACCTTGACTCCATCCACTCCACTGTGACGAATCTCTCTGAAGGAGCGGGCACATAGGCCACTTTCTATTGCTTTTGTATTCAAATGAGTATAATATAGATCATATGTCTTTTGGTGCTAAAGGAAGTCTGTGGACAAAGGCCTCTCTGGTATTTGCATATTTGTGTTTGAGGGAAATATAGTAGTTCATAGCTTTGATGAGCTTTTTTCCTGCAGATGTGAGTGGCGTAACCGTGTGATTGTGAAGGCTCCAGACAGGATTTTTGGGGTTCCTCTTCTGCGGTGGTGCAAAAGAACAACAGCCAAAAGTCGTATTTTTGTTATTTCTGTAATTTCCAACAAGCACGGGGTTAAACTGTCTCTGGCTCCACAGTTGAAACCGCGTTTGTTTATGTTCTGACCATGAAACTAACCACAGAATAACAGTGGGAGCGGATTCGTCGGAGCAGGGCTGTTTGGTCTAGTCTGCCTCACAGATTCACATGCACTCAGGCCTTTGAAGGAGGCTGTGGACTTCAGGTGACCAGTGGCCATGTGATAATCTGTGTGTGATGGACACTAAGATTAGTCACAGTCAGGCTGCACGCTACTCCTGTTTACTGGACCTCACTCTGATGGTTCTTGTTACTGCATTACTTACAATGATGTGCTTGTGTTGTACATAGACTCTTTGTTGGAATGCCGAAGGGCCTGGGAGCAAATCATTTCTCCATCAAATATTTTGCCGATCCAATTGCAGACACTTAACTGTCTCTAAGCAAAAAAGAATTTCTCTTGAATATCCTTCTTTCCTTCAGAACAAAATCTATACCTTTTCTCACCTTAAACAGTGTTTAGTGCTTTGTGCATGGATTCTTCATAAATGCCTGCGGTTCTTGTTTTTTTTTTTTTTTTTGTTTTTTTTTTTTTAAATCACATACTGCCATTTTGTTTTGACACGGATGGCTAATACATTTGTCAATAACAACCATTGGAACTCCAGGAAACTCGGAGACCTGGTTCCAGTCTACACATCTGTGTATATTACAGGAAAAATGTGTAGTCTTGGCCAGCCAACTAATACAGTGATAGTGTTTTGTAATACACTATCATGACATGAATGAATACATGGATTTATTTGAGTGTTCAGATTAAGTGTCTTGCCCAAGAACACAAACACTGCATGGAGTGGGGTACCTTTGGATAGGTGACTCATTGACACCCCATTATAATGTACAGTATTAAGAATAGCACAACTTTCTAAAGACATACACTTGTTGGGTGAATTAGTGAACTTAAGTAGCCTCACCATTACATGGATGTGAGATTGCCAATATTTCTCTGAGAGTGCACTGTGTCACCGGCCGACTGTAGGCGGGAAAGCATCCTGCTCCGTCACCGGAACAATAGAAATAAGTTGAAGATAAATAAACACATTCCCCTCAACAATGATTAAACATTTCATCAAGAGCTCTGTGCCTCATTGACTGATTTGTCATCATGCATTGATGAGCTGTCAGCAGGACGGACGAGGCTGAGGTACACTGTGATTTAATGCGGTGGAATTGTGAAGCACAGTCCTGCTCCCAGTGGGCTCCACTCAGATCTTCAGATGTGGCTCTGGCTTCAATTACACGTAGCAACCAGATATTCCCGGGATAAGAGAGGAACACGCGTCTGTGCCAGGAAAGATTCTTTCCTCCATCCACTGTCTTGTGTGTCTTGGAAATCAATGAGAAAGTCAGAGGTCAGTTTGATCATGTGACAGGTGAGTGAAGCGCTGTGCACAGATAGAGACCTTGGGGTGAAGAAGTGATCATTTCAAAGTAAATGTATGCATCACCATAGTTGACAGGTAGAGGAGAAAATGCAGAGAATAAAGATGAGCTTAAGACAGACAAGTAAATGTACTGATAATTCCAAGTAGGCACTCAAACGGACAAAACCTCGTGAATGAGAGAGACGTTTATATATTTAAAAAATGTATTCCAATTGTATTTACAACACAGACAAAAACAAATAAAGGAATTTTGAGGCCCAAATAAATCGTAAGTCAAGTGGGATGCCAATGCCGAAGACAATGTGCAGTACTCTATTGATGTCAGTCTAATATTTATGAACAATAGGAGAGTCTCAAAACGTATAATAATGGTGGGCCAGCTGGCAACAAGTTTCTCCAGCGACCAGTATTTCCCTTTGATTTAAAATTGTGTCCAGTTGACTTAATTCAACCATCTTTTGCCTTGCAGTGTAATCTTCTAAATGGATTCATGGTGATATTTCTGCTCTTTTGTGTTCATTTTATCCCATTCATTTTTTTGTACATCAGTTAAACCTCCAACAGGATATCTTTTTGTGTGTGTGTGTGTGTGTGTGTGTGTGTGTGTGTGTGTGTGTGTGTGTGTGTGTATGTGTGAACATTGCCACCCCATTTTGATTTCACTTCGGCGTGACCCAACACATTCCTGTTACTATCATAATTTATACCAGTCAAAATGTAATGTGTAGCTTTCGTGGTGTTTTATTTTCTTTTACACACACACCTTTACGCACACACACACACGCGCGCTCTTAAGTGCACAAACACACAGTCATCCGTCTCCATTGGAAATTGCGTCTGCACAAAGAAGCACTTGTGTTACGATCTGCTGGACTCATTTGTCAGTTGCGCAAGAGCGGGACGATCCGACACTCAATAACCGGGTGGCACGGCGATGACCTAAAGGATGACTGCTGCTTAAGTAATGGTGACACGTGGAATCCTCTTGTATATACATGTTGCACTGGAGGTGAAAGACACTTGTGCCTAACGCTACAGGAAATATTTTAATCCTGCATTTACTGATACATGCGTTCTTTCCTTTAATCAATCTCTCGCTTCCTTTCACAGCCAAAACAGAGCTGGAGACGCAGGAGAAGCAGCTGGCAGACACTCAGAAGATGTGAGTCTTTGTTTGAAAACACTTGACATGTCTTCACCACCTTAAGAATGTTGATGGGTTTGTCTAATGTCTTGGTCTTGTGGGTTTAACAAAAGAGTCCAAGTGACATTGTTATGGGCGAATTTTACATTCATTTTTTCACATTTAGGGCTGCTTGTTGCTAGGGATGAACTATATGCCTGAAAATGTATATGATGATTTTCTTGGAGTCAGATCATAATTTGAATTTGATTACGATTTATGTAAACTTTTTTTTGTATTTTTATATTGCCTTTAAGCGGTAATTAAAGTCATCTGCTTCTTCTGAAAGTTCACACGTTATTGCATTGGTTAAATCTCACAATGTTTGGGTGGGGAAGGTGTCTTTACTTGAGCATAGAGCTGTATTCAAAAGAAAACTAGTGACTCACAATATGGCGATTTTACCTGATTAGTAGACGACAATCACAATTCGATCTTTATCCCCATATTCCCCGACATAGTGGTTACGTCTTTGAAATAATTTGATTGCATGTCTTCTGTGTTACTGCATCCACAAACATGAATTCATACGTAAATAAACAAATCTATAGTTCCCAAAGCAAATCACTGTGAGTGAATATCCAGACATCACTTCATATATGTGATCTAATAGTCATAGTTGCTGTAAAATGGCTTGGTATAAAAAACTGGATTGGACATTCAATTGTACAAACAGCTGTGTGGCTCAAGAGTTCTGCAGTAGTGACTGTAGACGGTTCCTAAAAAGTTGGTCCAAAAATGATACATTCTTTTTGAGCTATTTAAGGGATATGTTCCAAAAGTTGGATAGAAAATACTTTTAATTCTGTCATCTCGGAATAATTAGTTTAAAAAAAAATCATCTTCCCTCTTCAGCTGTAAAAGTGTCAATGTAGTTGTGAATTTGCCTGGAAGCGAAGCAAGATGGTCAGATATTATTGGTGCTACAGAGCTGAAACCCAATCCAGCTGTTTTGTCAATATTTAGTGCTGGCGGTTCCTCCTGTTACAATGGGAGGTGCGTCGCGTGGTGCCAGTGCTCTGAGCTGATGAGAGGCCCCTAGTGTGGTGTCTGCCTTGTTTATCTAAGCACAGAGAAAGTAGACAGCTCCGGCTCCGGGCTTCTGTTACTGCCACCAAAGAATGTGTTCCTATAGCACACTCCAAACACAGGCCAACCAAAGCTGTCTCTATTGATCCACTGCAAATGGCCGCCACATTTAACACTTGTGCTCGTGACATCGTGCCGTTCGCTCGACTTGTATGTCTTATTTCCTGTTTTATTATATACACTTATGGATAAACATCACAAATTGCAACGCTATATAAGGGATGGACAAAAGTGTTATTCATTTTCCAGTTAATCTGTGACGATAGCAGTGGTGTGCACAGTCATCTCAGCCTTGCACTTACAATTCTGAGCCACTAAACCAGAAATAGGCACATTATACCAAGATTAACATTCACTGGGTTGGTTTCACAACTGAAGTTTTGAAATGTTTGTGTCCGCAGTTTCCTGGAGCTCAGTGTGTCGTTCTCAGTCAAGCCCAAAGCAGGAGAGAAGGAGGTCTCCCTCAACACGTTCTTCTCCGTTTGGCACGAGTTCTCCTCCGATTTCAAAGAGCATTGGAAGAGGCAGAACAAGCTGATGTTACAGCAGAGGTGAGCTCAGGCCTGCCCGCCCAGACAAAACATGTGTGAATTTTAATACTCTACTGTTGTACCACAATCCCGGTTTCAGCGAAAACAGAACTCGATATTTGCACTTTCCTACTTACACCAGAACACAACACTCTTAAAATAAAAGCTCTCATAAAAGCTTATTTCCCCCCGAATTGCAAAAAAACATTTCACTATGTAGGGAAGGCAACACAAGTCTGATATTTTGATAACATAAAAAATAGTTCTAAATTGAAAAGTTGTACATCCATGTGTGTCTGGGGCCAGGTCATGAGGGCAACAGTCTAAGCAGAGACTCCCAGACCTCCCTATTATATTGAATATTCAGTTAGATGTTAAGAGTAGAAAATGCCCTAGTTACTGTACGGACTGTTTGTTTTTTCTGGATTTGATGCATGCTGGGTGACCCTTATCTCTCAAATCTACTACCAGGAACACAATTGGTAATGGGTGTAAATTGTCTTGCTCAAGGGTACAACAGCATTGGTGATTTCAGTCAATCAACATTCAGCCAGTGATTAGTATTATTATTATTTTGTTCTTGTGCATTTACAACATGTCCAGTAACACAAAGAACATGGATTAAAACACTACGCTTTTGTCTGTACCAAAGCTTGTTCAAACTGGACTGCGGCAAAATGTAAAATTGTTCTATCTGATAAATCAAAATGTAAAAATAGGCGCAACAGCCCTAGAGAAAAATCTGTATTAAGCCCATACCTAACAGTGCCAACTGTGTTTATGTGGAAATTAGTTATTTTATTTATTTCAAAGCGTTGCAAATCGAGCAACATTTACATTCTGTCCCCGAGCACAATATCCTGAACCATTCATAATTTACAGTACATGTCGTTCATCTGCAGATTCTATCGCCTTCATACACATTCATGAAGGGAAAGAGGCTAAGTGACCCACATTGAAGTCCTCACCCTGTAAATCAAAACCACACAAGCACCATCCACCGGGCTTATGGTGAACTGATGAAGACAAAGATAATATTTGTTCCACCAACAAAGCAATAATTGGCAAATTACGCCAAATAAAGATGGAATAAGGATATGTATTTGTGGACAAAATGTCAAAAAGTGAAAACGTGAACTTAATGATCCCCCCGGTGAAGCAGTGTATGCGTTTGTGGTGGATGGAAAAAGGTCGCAGAGATAGTGATCGAAAATCACACTGATCAGTGCTTCTCAATCTGTGGTCCCGGGTCATTGTGGTGGTATGCAGACGTCTGTAGTTGTTGTGTTTGTTTGATTCAGTGTCACTTTCATGTACATTTCTGTCCTTTGGGTTATTTCTAGAATGAATTCATTGATGTAATGGTGGTACTTACACTTTTTAGCCCTGGTACGGTCCTGTTATAGACCTGGGTTAGATCTCGTGATATTCAGATGGCCAAATATGTGGAACAGAGGGAGAAAAAAGAGAGAGCCTGTTATCTGTTTTATTACTAATTATTTCAAATATTTTGGATAATACATCATGAAAAATGAAAGTAAATTGTCACGTGGCCAATGTAGAGTTTCTTATAAAATTCAAATAGTTTAATCTATATTTAAAACAAGCTTAGGTCATCTTAATTAATAGACAGTGTTGGTAAATAACTAAATGCATGTACTATTCAATATTATATACACATTTTGAGTAACCATATCCTGGTACAGTTACTTTATCATTTAGCCGTATTCAAAATACAGTAAATCAAAGGAAGACATAACATTATTTGTTCATGTAATTAAGGTTGCAAACTGTATGGTATTAGTAAAAAAAAAAAAAAATACTGAAAAGTACTTATAGTGTGTGCATATGCATTTGTTTCATCTCTAATTAGTTATTAGTGATATAACAAAGTATTCTAAGCATGCAGACAACATGCCTCTGATAATGTAACGGAATTTGTTACAAAAATAGATTTTAATGCAGGTTAAAAAAAGTTTATTATTTCCATCACTCTTAATGGAACTCCTTTTTGTTTGCCTTTTCTCTTGTTATTTCTATTTAAAACTAAATGCACCAACATGAGGCGTTACAATAATTCCCATGTAATATTTGATGGCATACAAGATATGTTTCCCAAAGCGTAGATGGCTGTGTTCATTAAATGGTTGACACTAGGATTTTTAGCCTTACCTTATTCCATGACACATGAGTGGTATCTGCACAATTTTGTAACCAAACAGTCATTTCTGCCCCCCACCCTTTTTTTTTTTTTTTTTACAAAAAATTTAAATCAGAGTGAGTGTGAATATGAGTGTAAATATCCTGTTGATTTCATTTTCTAGGGTTAAAATGGCAGAGGAATCCTTCAAACAGGCCAAGGAGAAGCCTTCTTACAACGTGAAGCCCAAACATGCAACTGGAATAGTACGTTCTGTTTTTATGTCCGTCATTTAAAACCCCATTTCCACCACTACCTGTTCAGCCTTTATGTCTCCCTCGGTGCAAATTGTCTTGTAACCCTTGAGATCCATTCCACATTACCACCACCTGGCTTTTCTACACCATGCCAGTTTTACCAGCGCTCTAAATAATCCAGATGTGTTGCTTTGTTTCTCTCGTAGAAAGCCAAGTTGGGCCAGAAGATCTGACGCGGGAAGGTGGAAAATCATCATCAAGCATCCTTTCGCACTTGCACTGTTTAGACAATCTTGACATGAGCCATACGTCAATTTGACAACATTTATTTACCCCAAGTGTTTGTTTTCAATTGATTTAGGGCCGCTGTTTATTGTGAGTGAGTCCAAAATGGATCTAATGTTGATACTGAAGTGAAAAAGTGCGCTCGCTTTAGAGTTCTTTGATAGTGCCCCTGTAATTCCACTGAAATATGCCTACCACAGGACGCCCGTTAAGCTGACAGGATTTATTAAAGTCATGCTCCGATCAAAATGGCTCCAGAAGCATGCTCCTGTACTTTATACAGAGCTATTTTAGTGGGTCGTACGTTTACATCTCTGAGGAAGAGAAGCACAGCCGCCTGAAATATTGTGATGTGGTGAAGATAGATCACACAGAGCCATACGTTAAGTGCCTTATTATGCAGTCATTTGTCTAAAGGACAGTCTGCACTTATGGGACCTATACATAGAGTCAAATCGTTTGATATTTGTGTTGACAGAGGAGTTTGACAAAGTATGTTCTTATAGTTCCCTAGTGACTATTTCTGCTTGCCTAAAGTGTTGTAATTTTTGATAAATCATAATATGATGCTTACATTAGAAATGTGTCTATGCAGTCTTTATCTCCTGCTTGCTTGTACAAACCAACATAATATTCTGAAATGTGACCTTCTTGTGCAATACAACCCAAATTTGTATTATATAAATTTATTAAATATTATATATTAAAATATAAAACATTTTATTCTAAATATTTTTGATGCATGATTTGTTAATCGGGGCACATAAAACACATGGTAGTATATGAAATAGATTTAATATATTTTACATACATATTTATACACTCACATATCAAATATTTGTACTGTATACACTATACGCCATTCCACCTCCTCCACACAATCACCAATGGCAGGCCAGGACATGGGATTTCATATCTCTTCATTATTATTAAAAAACATGATTTAATTGTTTGAAAAACATCATCATTTGCTGTATGCTCAATTTTATTTGTGTAGACAAAGGAAAATAATGGCATAAGTCTTCAAATTAAAGGTGACATTGTCTTCTCGCAATTTTGTAATCTCATGACAACTGTAAATAATGTCACTCTTTATAGCTCAAATCAACCACTGAAAAGCACTGAGGCTTTAGCTTACACGTGCGACAGCTCAACTTCATAAAATCAGTCTGTACATTTGTACAACACCAGCTCTATTCTCTGACGTTCTCACTGAGGGGACAAATGCTGCAGCACAGTTCAACCCTCTAGTTCATGGGATAATCTCTGTCCATCGCCACATAAAGTGATAGTTTTTGTTGCAGTGTGTCTGTCTCTCAGAGTTTGCCGTGGCTGCTGACCTCCACAGACATGCAGCGACACTGCTTGACTCTCTGCACTTTGCGGTGCCTGAAAGGCGGCTGCAGGTCGGGACAGTCCAGCTGTACTGTGAGCTGTGTGATGCGCTGGGGCCTGCAGAAGGAGCAAGACTGGAAGGGCTCCTGCAGTTTGTTGTGGTGCTTCCTCCCAGAGCCAGAGCCAGAGCTGGGGCCCATGTGCCGGGGGATGTAGAAGGAGTTGCACTGGCCGTAGCAGAAGCGGTTGACCACTGTGCGGCTCAGGCAGCCTTCCTCACTGATGGTCTGCCTCAAAGGCTGGGTCTTGCACCAGTCCCTGCGCAGGTACCTCCTCTCTGTCACCACCAGGGCCTCTCTGCTGGAGGACAGCACCTCAGGCTTCTTCTGGAGCAGACGATGGCGCTCTGACGAAAGGTTCCCTTTACTCTTGTAAGGGGAGGGTATAGAGCCCTGTGGGCGGGGCTTTCGGGTCTCCGCGGTGATGCAGAGAAACCCCGCTAGCAGGACAGGAAGAGTGATTCTCCACAGCATTCTGAAAGAGAAAACCAGCATCTTGTTTTAAAGTATGAACTTTGTATTTGCACAAACATATTGCACTCTAACTACCTTTGTGAGACATGTTATTACAAGCCCTAACATGTAATTATCATTCCATATTATGTTTGTTCTGCATGTAGCTGGTGCAGGCTGCAGCCTCACAGGCATCATGAGGAAATGAATCCATCAGCAGGGCCTTCATTTGTCAGCATCTCTGTGTCATTACCTCTATTTGCTTTCCTCTCAGCTACGCAACTCTTTCAAAAATAAACAAAACCTTCCATCAAAGGATACATTTAAACAGCCATAACGAGAAGGGGAAGTTGATTTTATTGGTCCCGTCGCCGGGTAAAATAATTAGGGCTTTGCTTACTTTAGTCATGAACTATGCCACAGATATGTAAACAGGCATTAGAGGGCCATCTGCATGTTATTAGTGGGAGCGGGGAGTGTACAGTGCCCCTCCGCAGTCCAGTCCACACTCTTTAGTGATAGAGCAAAGTGAACTGCTAATGACCCGTAGTGACCATGAAAGCCACAGCCTTTGTGTCCACAGAGATGCACACAAGTGATTTCTCAGCATTCTGCGAGCGTCAGTGGGTCTGAGCAGGCCGTCAGTGTTTCTGCCAGCACATATTTGACCATCACTCAAGCATCTTTTCAGCAGATGTTGCTCCTGACAAGCATCGCATGACATCAAGAAAATCTGACAGAGAAGCAGAGTGCCTCAAGGCCATTGGCTGCACCTCTTTGCTGTGCAAATTTGTCTGTTCTCTTTCTTCCTCAACCTGCAACTCAGTCCGACATGGAACAATCCACTTTATCCTAATCCACTTTGTTTAGCGCTGTCTTCTGCCCTTTAGCTCAGCACTGTAGTTCAGGCTTCATGTCTGGTTATCACACACTGCTGTACAACGTAGTCAGAATTTTTTTTTTTTAATGAGAAACTTTATATATAGATTCTTTTTTCTACACTCCATCATCTACCTATATCACATTTACCTCTCGCTCATTCTCTTTTCAAACCATTTGAATTTCTTTCCAGTGGGTCAACCTTGCTGTTTTTCAGGCACATGCCCCAATTCTTCATCTCATCCCTGCAGCAGCAAAACCATCAACCAACTCCTCCTCCTTATCATCTCCTAACAAAAACGTCATACAAAGTCATACAGTTTTCGTCTTCAATTTTTGGTTTTGTTCGTCTGGCCATTGAACCAGCTGATCTGTCTGAAATCAATCCATTACTATTTCTTTCTGCTTGGAAAAACATACGTGACCCTTGAACTAACAATCAGAACGGAACATGCCTGACTACCCCTTTAACGTTTTCGACATGCCTGCTTACACACACGCACATACACACACACACCGGCTGAGGTTAGAATAACTAAACCTGACCCTCCTGCCTGCCGGAGTCTCCAACCGCCCCCTGCCTCACCAGGTCACGACCCCACTACATCTTCTGCACTCCTTACCCAGTTCCACAGTTTCCCATTTGTCTTAGTTCCTTTAGGAGAACGTATTTTGCTTCTGTCTGCTGTTTTTTTGACTTCTCTGTGGATGTCTTGGAGGGGAGGAAGCACCATGTTGGGCTTGCCTTTGGGACCCTCCAGGGAAGACTTGACTGATTGTGTATATAAGCACATGATAGATGGCCTATGGATAGCCTCTCTCCTCCTCTCCTCTCAGCCTAAGCAGGATCCTAGTGCCTTCTGCCAAGCCTTCTCTCATCCATCTCTGCCCGGAGACAAATTGCGGTCTGAGGTTTTTTGGAAAACTAAAGGGGGGTGGCTGAGTTTGTTGGAGGTTAGCGGTTAGGGTTGGGAGATAGTGAGGTTAGGGGTAATGATAGTCCGCTGATGGCCCACTGGGAGCCTATAGCATATATGTATCTCTCCCCTTGTCAGTTTTTCATCTTTATTCCTCTCCATCTGTCTTCATTTGCTTTAGGATCTGTCCATCTTTGGTCGACAAATGCACTAATCATCGCGTCATCTCGCAGACGGAAGGAGACGGTGGTTTTTAGCAGCACCGGACCCGCTCTCACTTATACCGTCCACCAACAGACTGTTATGTTTCAGCACAACCACAAATACTTGAGGGAAACGCTCCGCCGATCTGTAACAGACCTTGGTTCCAAAATTCAGACCTCTAATGAAATCACCCATACCAGTAAGTGCTGAGCAAGAAAACAACTGTTATTATCAATGGGAAATGGTTGTGTTATGTTTTGCACAATCCCATGTTTTATGGCCGTGTCAGTTTTTTGCATGAGTACCAATTGTTCCATTTTCAAACAATGATAATGATAGTGTAAACCTAAGCTTTAGTTTCTTTTTCCAGTGATAAAATGCTGTAAAATCATGCTTTACTGACATTTTGAAACGTTAGATTGTTGGGCAAAACCTTAACACTTTCAATATGAAGAAATAAAGGGGACATATTATGCAACGTCAACTTTAATGAGCATTTAACCTCATCATTAGTTTACTAAAAGTTGTATTTTAATTTATTTATGCATATAATATACTGCAACTGAACCTCTAATATTTAGAAATTTCCTGTTTTTAATTACCCCCTATCCCTGCCCACATCCCTGTATATTGTGATTATTTAAAATTAAGACTCTGAGTGATACAGGTCGGGTTCTAAAATGTCATGTTGATATTTTCAGTGATAAAAACATGAAATGACAATCGGCCGCTTGTTATGGTGAAATGCCATTATGAAGAGGCAGGGCTCAGTTCAACAGTTTTGAACAGGAAGTCAGCTGTTTCTTTTGGTCATTTAGATCAATATTGGAGTTTACAATGAACAAAACGCACAATTAAGATCTATCTGTGACATAGTTCCAATACTACCTGAAACTTGAAAGCTAGCATAATATGTCTCCTTTAATGATGATACAAAGAATAGCAAATTTTGAATCTAGACACTTTGACTTTCTTACCATTTGTTTCGTTATCTATTCACTTTTTATTCAAACTTGGTGACTAAAACATGCCTGGGATAATCGATAAGCTAGCTCAAGCATAATTAATTAATTAAAATGTATAGTTTTCAAGAGACCTCTGGTATGATAGTGGGATCAAATGTGCTTTTGTTAGATTTATATAGAAAATATGTTTAGTATAATGTCAATATTAACAACAGTTGAGGATACAAACATTTTTTTATCAAATTAATTCATTTTAATAAAACTTAAATACATATTGTGTGGATAGATTTTTGAGTAAAATAACAATGACAAAACTACACACGACAGCTTTGATACTGCATACTATTTCATTCAAACTATGTTAATTATACATTAACTGCTCCACAGAGTGTTGTTATTCTAAAGTGTTACAGACCCATTTCCCTTACATCTCCCCATACATGTGTATACACTACTCCTAAGCCATGTGAAATGTCTTCCCAGCACGTCTCCATCAAAGGCAGGTTAAAACAAACAAAACCTGATGCCTCAATTATCGGTGCGTCACAAAGTCTCACACACAGTCCTGTAAGTGCACTTAATTACAGCCGAACCACATTTAATTCAGCGTGTAGCTCCAACCCCAGCATACACTCACATTATGTACATGACCACACGCACACCCAGGCAGGATACAGAGAGGAAAAGGACTAAATCAAATGTTTTCACTGCAGACCAATTACACCAGAAGAAACCATGTCATTATCTGTATTTGCGGATTCCTTTTTCCCAAACTCTACTGTTGGCTCATTAACAGTTTAAGCGACCAAGGGCAGGGTGGGGTTCAATGCCAACAACATGACCAAGAGGCTCCCCCAAGGCACTCTGGGACAGCCATTTGTCACAACGCACGATCCATCTTGATAATGACTATAGCGGCACCAGATAGTAGCAGTAAAGTACCGGCAAGAATGTAAAGTTGACCGTCGCCGACACAAAGCGCCGCAGTTGAGGATGAAGGGTAATTAGAGATGCCTTGATGGAGCTGGGTTCCAGATCAGGTGATAATCCCAAAGCAGTGGTTTACTAACAGAAGTCATTTACACTTAAAGGGCCGCGAGGGAACTGTTTAGAAAGGCTTGTAAATGGCAGATGTTGTGGTCTCTATTTAGGTTTAGATGCAAGCTAGAGCAGCACTAAGACGTGGGAATATCTAATAATTATCAAATAAAAGTTTGGCTAGAGAGGGAATTGGCAAGAAAAGAATGAGCCCTTGATGCTAATACACGCTCTATAAGCAGAGAAAGGCAAGTAAAAGAACGAAATGTTGGAATTGAACTTCCGCTTCAGCTAAGACAAGGTATTTTACTACAATATGTTACGTAATGGCATTCTGATGACGTTAAAGCCGTTCGTTGGTGGTGAAAATGGGAAAGCATGGCATTATACAGTTTTACTACATTTCTTGAGGCATAGTGTTGTTAGTTTGAATAGGTGAACATTAATATTTGTATAGCGGAAACTAGGTAGGAGCATGGAGTAGAGTCATTGCTCCACACCATTGGAACTTATATAGCAAGGCAGGCAATCATTCATCCTGTGTTTTTAGCACTGTCCTATTGTTCATAAATTCTGGAGGCAGTGTACCAGCATGACATCCACTTGATTTTAAGTTTATATATCTTGGATGTAAACCACCAAAAATAGATACAATAGATAAGTACTTATGCAGCAGTCAAAAAAGCTATATCCCAAAAAGATGCATGACACCGACTGAGCCAAATATAAAGGGCTTGTCCGAAATGAACCAAACAACAAACAATTTGAGAATTAAGAAAATAAGTAATAACTTTTACTTTAAACTTGAAAATGGGCATATTTACGGGACGGTGGGATAAATGGGACTTTAATAATAACAACTTGTACAGTATCTCTGCACTTTTTGTTTGTTGTGTGTGTGTTCTGTGCTCTGTGATAAAAAAAGAAAAAAAGAAAAGAAAATCATATTAAAAATAATAATATTATTAGTATAAACTTCACACTTCTAGAATTACCACACAGATAACAAAACAAATCAGTCACTAGCTGAACTAATGCTACAATTAATTCAACGTGACTCTAGATATTAGTCTTATAAGCCAATTGAATAGCCTCTGCACCTGCCGCATGTGTTCAAGCGTCAAGGATTAAAATTATGTTGCTTACAGAAACTTTTGAAGCAAATGCTTGGCTGTTAATGTAAGGATTCAATTTATGTTAGAATGAGAGCAGATTCAGCCAACACAGTAGTTACCTTCAATAAACAATAAACCTTTGGCATCATCTGTTTCTGAGAATCCGTGATGCGACCTCCAAATCAGTTTTATCCCTTACGTACAATACAAGTTGTGCCCTCTCCACAGTCTGTGCCTGTAGCTCCCCCTGCACGTCATGTGTTAAGCATGTCATACGGCCTTCTGTCAAACACTCGTTTGGCTGTCTTTAAGGGATTATGGCGTAGCGTTTTGTGTTGCTTAAGAAACTGTAATGTGTCTGTGTGTGCTAAATCCTCTTTGACATCAGAGTCGGGCCTGTACAAGGAGGTACAGTCGCCGGGCTGTAAGGCGGATCAGAAGGCACAGCTCCAAACAGCGTTCAGTTCACAGCACGCACACACATGTTCCCACACACACGGGCAGCGGAAAGTAACAGATACACCTGTGCTCAAATCACTCGGGAAGTTCATATTTGGATGCATTTTACTAAACATGCATCATGAATCACTTTCAATCACGTGTATAGTATTTAATGGACATGTCATAAATGACTGAAGGAGTTAGAAGTTAGTAGTAGAGCCTATGAACGTTATAGGCGCTACAGTAATAGCTAACTATAGTGGCTTTAAAGGGCAGTGATAATAGTGTGAGAGCAATGTTAGTTTATTAACGGTTGTACGTTTAAGTAGTAAGATAACATAAGCAGGTGACATTGTACTACTACTACTGGAGCTGTACTGTTGTAACACTTCACCTGCATGATTCCATGAAAACAGAAAACCATTCTTCTGAACATTGTTCATGGAGATAGAGTTATTCAAAGTTTTATGCCATACTGTGGAATATTATAGTCAAAGGAACAACCTTTCCATTGAAACAAGCAGGAGGCTCTTCCAGGTCAAGTACGAGTTGGGTTTGTGAAGATGCAAGCCTGCTCAGTAAGGACGGATCTTATTCAGTTTTTCAATGCAATAAAAACATCCAAAAGGGAAAAAACATGCTTTTATTTTGTCAATTTTGTCAATCGCACATAGGTGCGCTATATAGCTTTTCTGCTGGGTTGTCTATCAATTCTCTATGTTGAAATGTTCTACAATATGGCAATAACTCAGTGGTTAAGAACGCTCGTCCACCAACCCAAAGATACCCGCTTGGACCAAGTTCTGTTGTTATGGCCTTAGGCAAGACACTTCACCCACCTTGCCACATGTAAAAGTTGCGTGTTTGAATAGTTGGTGGTGGTCAGAAGGGCCGATGGTGCGGATTGGTAGCCTCGCTTCCATCAGTCTGCCCCAGGGCAGCTGTGGCTGCATAAGTAGCTTCTGACCACTGAGTGTGGAGTGAAAGGTGACAGCAGTGTAGTGCTTTGAGAGGCTTCCATAAGTCTGTAAATGATTAGGATTATTATCTAGCATTTCTTGAATTATTGATGTTTTATTCTGTTCTGTTTTAAAAGTGCATTCTTACTGTAAGCGGATCAGCTCTCCACAGATCTGACCTGTAACTTGGCCTGCATGTCCTGCTTGTCTCAGTCGAGATTGATATAATGTCATACTGTGGAACATTCCTGGCAAACAATAATGACAAGTAACATTTATAGTTGACACTCCACCAGAAAAGACACATAGTGCACCTTTAAAAATGCCGTATATACCGAAAGAACATGAAAATAATGGATGAGAAGTGATATTATATGTACGTAGAAGTGTGTCAGGCATTCAGGAAACGGATTGAATTTCTAGCGATATCATTAGTATTTGTACTTGCAAAGCACAAATTAATGTTGTTGTAGCAGAATCTGATAACTACACATTCAGACACTAACAATTTTGTTAATAGTTTTTCAACCCTGGCAGTATGTCCTGTTAAGACTTGCAGTAATTATTATTGCCATAGCCAGAGGTAAATATTACATTCTGCATATTGCATTCTTTTTTTTATTGGTATCTGTACTTGAACTTAAGTATTCTTTCAACCACCTCCAGCGTTAGTAGTCAACCATAACTTCAGACCATCCATCATTATGTCGCCTATTCTCCTGCTGGAAAAACTTAGCAACATCTTAATCTGCCCCTGTCATTGCTGGCTAATTCTCCCACTCATGTCGCTAATTCCTTAAACTATCGCACCACTAATTATAGTGATTTTGGAGACACTTTATCCTCCCGCAGCGCCTCACCTTCAAGGTCTATGTTTTTCCTCTGCCCCACTGGGAACAAACTGGCAGGAATAGTAAATATCTCTTCAATTACTGTTGTTAGACATTATATGGCTTTGTGCTTACTCATTTGCACTCAGTGACTCACAGTCAGTCCATCTCCGGCCAAGTTGAGTTTGGACTGGTTACTGATCAAGTTTGCAAGTTTAATAAGAATGCATTGACGTTTGGGACACAGAAATGATTACAAGATATGAAGAGTAGTAATTGTTAGTAATTCTAGTGATATTTTGTAGGATTGGAGTGAAGCAGAAGAAATGAATGTAATACTTTGAACATAATTGGTTTACAACAGCATAAACTTGGTTGTCATTCTGTATTCTGAAGTATTTTGTTCTTTTACCGCGACAAAAACTAGATTTATTTATCACTTTCTTTCAACCTTAAACATTTAAGTTCATTCCTTTCCATTCCATTCCAAACAGAGACAAGAAAGGAAAATCAAACTTGTACATGAAAAGATTTGCCATGTCTTACTCTTTACTGTAATGCATAACTCAAAACTCCCGCTGTTTCAATTGTATGAGGCTTCCATTTTTCTCTCACAGTTTAACTACGTTTAATCAGTCATTTTTATTATCTTTTTACAGATACAGCAATGTCCAACACGACATTGGTACCAAAATCAAAAATACTGTCTAACACAACTAGATCACAACCTATTTTGAAAAACGTGAGGGTGAAAATGTCTTTAAAAAAGGCAAGCAACGTTTCAATTGTCAAGTAAGCTTTTGAAGTTATGTTACGCACTGTATTTGTTTATAGTCTTTTCCTCTCTGTCTGTCTCTGGGCTTCCATTTTCAAAGTTTATGACACTGTTAAATCTTTCCCTAAACTTTCCAGAGAGTTGACAAAAGTTGGTTACCTCCCAGTTCGGTTGATTGGGACAGTAGCGTGTCGAGGATGCGCTTAGGTATGACTGTCCACCTTCACTGGTCCCTGCGTCCGCTTCCAGGTTGTGGTTTCCATGGCAACATAATCTGTAGTATCCTTAGCGTCCTTCCCCCTCGGTGCTTCAGCTTCCCCAAAACCACTTATGTCTTTTCAGAGTCTTTCTCCCTTTTTGGTCTCCTTTATCTTGCCGTCCTGTACTACATTCACATTTGTTCTGTCTGCTGTGAGTCTTTGGACTGTTCTGCCTTATTGTGCAGCCTACTACCAGCCCCTTCCCTCCTCAAGACTGGGAGGCCGCTCTCCTATTGGCCCTGGCTATTGTGTGAATCAAACCAAGCCTCACTTCTCCCACTTTCTCCCCTTTTCTGTCCCTCCTTTGCCTTCTCCTGTTGCTATTATCTTTTTATAGCCCGCACCATCCCACCCATTCATCAGGAACCAGGCCTATCAAAATGACAATGCTTTTGTTCTCTATCCCAGTCTCCAAGTGTCTGAGTGACGCGCATGGACAATACAGGGCACTTGTGTTGGAAAACAGTCTGCTTTTTTATCACTTGAAACCCTTTTCTTATTGGCATTGAGACCACGCTACATTAAAGCCATAATATAGGCAGCCAGCTTTGGAATCAGATGAGTCCGTGCGACCATAAATCACTGTCCACATGCACCCACACATTTAGAATTGACTTTGAAAACGCAGCATTCCTCAGGACAATAATAATGTTGAGCTTTGTGGATCTTACAAAGCTGACCACTTGGCGGGATAAAAGAGCTGAAGCGTTCACAGAAAAGACAAGAAAACCTCAAGTGGAAGAGTGCGTACAAAAAGCCCTTGAACAGAGCAGACAGTGATGACACACTCGCATGACAAAACTGCATTTGTCACCACTGAGCTCTGCTTCTGCTGCTGCTGTGCTCTGCTGAAGAGGACAGGCTTTGTCAGGGCTGGTAGGAAATAGTACATCTCCCTCTAGTGGCGGAAAATGGAAACGTATTTTAATCTGTAGAGCATATAAACACAGAGAATCAGCGTTTCAAGTTTTATGTTGAATCTGGAACAGTCTACCTGAAGATGTGAGACAAGTTCTTCTCTGACAGACTTCAAATCAAGTCTAAAAACAGTTAGTCTGTATAGATGTCCATATAACTGAAAGGCTTTTCTCCTTACTCTGACCTTTTGAAGTAAATCTTATAATGGTGATTTATGTTTTTATCAATTTGTATTGTGGTTTTAATGCATATGTTTCTGTTATGAAAAGCACTATACATGATGCCCTTGATCTAATTAACGTTATCTCAACAATGAGAATGCCAGCATTTGCTAGCATCTGTTTGCTGGAAATAATAACCAAACAAATACACATTGAAGTATTAAATTATTAGCTAACCTTTTTGTGTTTTTCTAATCAAATGTGGAATGAATATAGCCACAACATAAAAGAAAACAGGTGATTCTATACCCATTGTGAATGACTTTGAGTGTGAATTGTTTTTGACTTGCTCAATCATGCAGGTTGTACCCAGACTGAGACCCTAAGTAGCTGACAATTTTGCTCTTATAACCGGCTCTAAATGAATGTAGGAGTGTAATGTACATTGAAATCTGCACAGTGTCAGAAAAAAATCAACTAACGCCACAGTAACAGATAGAGGGCCAACTTTAATAATACAAGTAAGTAAAAGTGTTTTGTTTTTTTAAATATGGTATAAAAATAAATGCAGGAGAATAACAAAGAATCATGTTTTACATAAGAGACAGGAGACGGATCTTTGCTGTATTTGAAATTTGACTTTACAAGTGCAATGAAAATCATAGGTGCTAATTATTGTAGTGCAAGAAAAGAATGCAAAGCAAAGTAAATGCACAATAAATAATTATAAGAATAATCATAATATATATGTATATATATTGTATACATGTATTCATTCTGCACAACACTTCCCATAGCGTGACAAAATATTGGTGACCTCGAATCATGTATAGTGATGATTTGTATTTAGTATTCTTTTTTCACTATGTTTTATTAGATTTTTTTTCCTCTCTGACATCATCTGTTGGAGCTGGAAGAGAACGAGGGGCTTAAAGATCCCGGCGTTCTGATGGAAAGCTGGAGCGCTGGATCGGAAGTCCTCGGATGACATCTCTACTGCCAGTTATTATTTGTCCGTGTTCCTACCCCGGCCAGTCAGCGGCCTGTAGGAGAATACTGGAGATATCTAATGTTCGGAGAGACACGGAGGAGCGCCGCCCTCCTGGTGGACATGCAACATCCTGTGGACGACAGACACACACTGGCCCGGCTCCTGTCCCGCGGGCCCACAGCGGATGGACAGACCAAGATGAAGACATGAAGACACGATTCTCTTCCCCACGTCCCACGCACACAGAGAGAGAGAGAAGAGGTGGTGTTGAGATAAGCTTGATGGCACATGATTGGGCAGCCTCGTGGATCCTATTGGTTTGATCTGGGAGACAGAAAACATCATTATATTGTATTTATGTTGATAGAATCTTTTAATGAGGCTTTGAGTTACTACAGTAAATCATGTATAATCAGTAATCTGTAATCATTTGGTTTAGATTTTGCATTTTATACATAGACATAGAGCTGCACAATTATTCAAAATATAATCAAAATTACAATTTGAACGGACACAATTAGCAAATCACAAAGGCTGCAATTATGCAATTGCGTTAATGTCCTCCACACACAACAAAATATCCCGTTTTATTCTGTATATAATTGGGATAACCCTGTAGTTTGGATTTGTATAAACATGTTCTGAAATGACAAGCGATATGCAGGCGACAAAAATGTGACCAAAAGTGACAAGATCACGACTACATGTGACAAAATGTATTTAGGTAAGTGTCAAAAATGCATTTTGAATCTTGATTCTTTTATTAGTTTATCAGTTCTTATTTCAGTCTTTTTAGTAAATTCACCCAGCTGTGTTTAAAATGTGAGCTTTGAACATAATCCCATTATTAGAAAATAAATTGCCAATCTAGCAACTGGACTAATGGTTAGAAAAATTGCAATTAAATATTTTTGCCAAATCGTGCAGCTGTTTTGTGACACTCTATTAGTAGGGTTTAAGGCTGTAATCATCGAAAGAAATTCATGGTTGATTAAATGCATCGATTAAATGGAGGCAACATATTGAAAGATAGAAAAACTATTAATAACTCGATGATTACGTATCGGCCCCAAAGTGCACTCTCGAGACCACAAGATCAATACAAATCTACAACTACAAATATTTTGACAGAAAATACACTACTAAACAATGTATTTATTATTTAAGCGGCACATTTAACTTACAATTCACTCCAAAATCTCAAACTAACTCACTCCAAGCCTTTTTAATTCTTCTGTGGTCCATATAAATCTTTGTAATCTATGGTTTTATATATAATACATACCAATTTATTGTCTTAGGGCTGGGTGATATGATAAAAAATTAATTGCAATGTTTTTCCTCAAATCAGTTCCATCTTTGATTGTTTTATTTAGCAAAAGAAAAGGCTTTCAAAATCAATTCCCTGAACTAATACAAGACAGACTTTTATTCATTGTCATTTAACAAAAAAAAAAAAAGCCAAATGACTTTCTAAAAGTCTTAATCCTGCTTCAATACCCATGCTTTTAGTGGCAGAGGATTGGCTGTGGACATCTTGATTAAAATTACCCCAACTGATCATTCCTTTTTAGAAAAGATGATAGAAAATATTGATCCCGATTCAAATTTGAATTGCACAGCCCGTCTTTGTCTAAAAAAAAAACACCAACTTTGGGCTAGACCATATCATTTGCCAGGTAGTTAAATATACATAGGCAGGTAATCACAGTCGGTGGTAAAAAAAATAAATAATACGTTAAAAAAAGGGATTAAATGAAGTAGTATTGATCTTAATTTGAGTATATTTTAACTTTTTGAAATTAGATTTGCCAATAGAAAGAAAAAGAAAGTTCTCTTCTTTTTTAAAGTGCAGTAGCATTTGTTTTTTATTTCAAGTGACAAAATGTTTGTCTTTTCCTTAAAACAAGATATTTTATGTGTGTTCCATTGTCTTATTTTAAGTCAAAATACACTTCACATGGTCATTTTTTCCAGTGTGATTCACTTAGTAGCCAACCATTTACATGTTCAAGCTTGTCTTTTGAACGGTAAGAGCGCTAACCACTCTGCCAACAGAGCCCCTGTAGTATTCTGATAAGGAAAGTACTTACCTGGAAGCAGCGACCTTCAGAACAAGTTCTTACTTTTCTGTGAAACAGAGAGAAAAAACAGTGAATACATGCATTTCACATGAAGCACTGTTTTATTTGTGTGCTAGAAGATGAAAAAGAAATGTTTGCCCAAAATTCAGGACTTAGCAGCTTGTTATTTTCCTCCGAAACCACTTGCTATTCCTTATGTACTCATCTTCCCACCGTGACGGAGCGAAAGGTGTGGGAGTGCGTTCTTAAGCATAAATATATCCTCTATAATTCTAAATAATTCATCATTTTGTGACAGCCTCTGTGCCTTCGTCGCTGCTACAAGCCCCGTACAAATCCTCATCCCCCACACGCTATTAGTCCACTCTACAAAAACAAAAACATCCAACCACTAAAGCTCTGCTCACAAGTGGGTGGGAATCAAGGGAGATTTAAAAGTTTGGAGATTAGTCTGGTAGCTATGAAAGTAATTTAAACCGAATAGCAACAAATATTCCTCGTTTGTGCGGAAATTACACGCTGAGAAAGAAATTGCCATAAAATGGAGCTCAGACAGCATGGATAACTGTTGTCTCAATTGTAAAAACAAAACAAAAAACATAATAAAATCCGATAGCGTTACCTTCTTCTTGGCTTGTAATAGCTCCTGGTAGGCACTGGAACGGATGAAACGGCTGTAAGAATCACTCTTCATCAATTTGTAGATGTGCTCCTGAAACAATATGGTGACAGATGTGAATAAGAATGAGATAATTCCTAAGCAACATTAATGGAATTTAGTAAGCATATCACAAAAGTGGTATTACTTGGCATATTGGTTATATCTGATATCAGAGTCTTTCCCCAGATATCAGTCTCAGTCTAATATTAAAAATGTAGCTGATTTTTGCACAGTTAATCCTCAGTGCATCAGATTTGTCTTTTTAAACAGACTAATGAGTAAAAATAGAAATAGGAGGCCAATTATGCTCAAAATATGTCTGTATGTTTACACAATCATGCCAAATGTGTTTTTCATCTCAGATAAATACATCTTCTTATTATTTTTACAAAAGGCAAAGTCAATTTGTGAACTTTACTATAACTTAACGTAAATGTGTGGTTTAATTATTGGCAAATAACAATCAAAAATGTATAGAAAAACAGTATTGGCTAAAAAAAAAAAAAAAGGAAAGAAAGTAGCTCGTCCATTGGATTGTTTACACCACTGTTCCTCCACAGACTAGTTTGGGCCTCAGACAGCTATCACAATTCATTAAAAAATACTCACTCAAATTTATACAATACAACATTTTTTTCAAAATAAACTAGAAAACTGAAAAACAACTCAAACTGTCTTGGTCCTGATTTTTACATCCAAAAGGACCCTTATGAAAAGTGAAGCTGTTTTATTCAAGTATCAGAATAGAAGGTGCTCCTATTGTTTTGTTTGTTATTCTGTGCTTGAAGGCCATTCTAACACTGGCCTAGTTAGACTAAGGTACAAAAACAATGAAGAACACCTTGGAGTGCCAGTTGACCATAAAAATGAACTTGCATTTTACAATATTGAAAGTAAGTATTGTATGTACAGTGAAATCAAGATGAGCAAAGTGTTACCTGCGTGTAGATGTGGGCAATTCATTGAAAAATTGATAATACTGAAAATGTTGTTGTTGTGAAGATGTGCACAGTTTTATTATTAATTTGATTTGCATATTGTTTAGAGTAAAAATTTTACCCCACTATTACATCCACAGATATGTTTTAATGCATATCTGTTGAATTGACAAGCAAGACAAAAACAGGACTAAACCAGGGACAAACCCAGGACCAAACCTTCACCAAGGACTAAAAAAGGACTAAAGCAAGACTAACAATGGACTGAACCAGGAAGAAAACAGGTCAAGCAAGTCTAAAACAGGACTAAACGAGGGGAAAAACAGGATTAATATCATAACTCACAATATCACAAATATCATTATCAGGATTCTACCGCTCCCTGCATGCACCTAGAATCTTTTCTATTTGTTGTGCTGAACAGAAATCTCTTTACCTGTGCGTCTTCGAAGGCGTACCGTCCTGGGTCTTTGACATTCTGGGTGGTCTTGTCGTAGCTCTTGGAGTCCACATTAATGGCACTGGGGGCCCCTGGAGCCAGGAACTCCTGCCAGATCTCCTGCACCCGCGTGGGGACCTCTCTGATTGGACGCTTCTTTACCTCTTGGACTGCTAACCAGAACCTTCACAAACAGGGAACATAGAAAAGGTAACAAAATCAGATAACAGTCAATGAAAACTTATAATAATTTGTCCATGCAGAGATGAACATTTTGTCATTTCTGTTTAAACAGTCAATAATGCCCAAGCACTGAAGTTGAAATAGTAACCATAGTACTCCTAGTTGTGGTAGCAGGTGTGGTAGGAATAGTAATAACTCTGAAACTAGATGTAGTAGTAGCTAGTCATTTTAAAGGAGACGCATTATGATTTTTTTAAAACTACAACATAAGTAGATTTTTGACATTTGACATTCAACATTTTGTTCATCGTAAACTGAAATACTGATCCAAAACAGCTTAGTAGTAGAAACAGGTCAATTGACTTCTTGTTCAAAACTGCAGAACTGATAAGCCCCGCCTCTTCAGAGTTGTATTTCACCGTAACAAACAGCCGATGTTCAGAACTCTACATGTATCACTCAGAGTTTTTAATTTTACAAATAATTGCAGCTAAGTTCAGGCAGGGATAAGGGGTAGGTGAAATCACTCAAATCTCAGTTTCAGGACAAAACAGGATTACTCAAACCTGCAGGACTCAATCAAAAATACAACTTTGAGTAAACAGATGAGGAAACGCTGTCGTAACAAGGTTGAAAGCTCATTATAGCTCATTTTGCATAGCATGCCCCCTTTAATACAGAATTAACTTACTTCTACCCACTTTTACTACAGCCGACCTACAGCGGTTGCATTTTTGACGGTGATCGTGGGCGTGATTTAGCATACGCCTCATCCACATATGAGCATGTCCGTGGGAGCAATCCTGTAATTGTGTTTGTGCACAGTTAATACTCTGCCGTGTTCCTCTTACCATGAATAAACCTATTACCAGAGTGTGTCAGCACCTGAGTTATACGGCGCACAGCTGGAGTCCTGAATATTTTAAACAGCTGCCCCACCAGTACTCTGCTCTTCCACTTAAACAAGGTAGACTTACCCAGAACATGAACCAAAGACGGCACCCATCCACCAGCTACGTTGGGTTGAGAGGAATCATTTTGACAGGAATTGGGACTTAAATATCTCTAAACTTGAGCTTCAAAATATAGGGCATAGTTATTTGTTTAATGACACTCGTAAACCTTCTTTCCATACTGTACGATCACAGTTTTTCATCGAACTCAGGGCTTTAAACCGGAATAGCCTAAAATGTCAAATTAATGTAAAGTACGCTCAGAGACAATTTGACCCTGGTTTGGTTGGTTAAAATGTGTTAATCTACAGTATAATGAAATAGGTATCAAGCAAATGTAAGTTCTACAGCCAAGTAAACGAAGGAAGCTCCATCTGTCTAAAACTTTTAATTAAAACATGAATCATTGCATAAGAAGAGATAGACAATTTGCTAAATGTACAATTGATTGATCTATAAGCGAAAAAATACTTTGTTTTAATTTAACATTGTGCTAAAGCAAAACCTTATAATTAATAATAAGACAGTTTCCAGTTTGAGCATCTGGGCATGTGCAGGAGATCAAGAAGCATGCTGTTTTTCATAAAGCAGGTGCGAACGCTCTGTGCGACATGACTGTGCGTATGTGTGTGAGTGAGTGGGTGGGTCCTCGTCACACACACATTTTATACTCGCTCATACTCGCTTCAGGGGGATCTTTTGATTTGTGGAGAGCAAAACCGGGTCGTCGTGAGGTAAAGGTTTCAATAGTGGATCGACAACACGGTTTAAAGTTAAGATATGGGTGCTAAGAGTGTGTTTACGTTTGTGCATTCACTTCAAAATTGGAAGTAAACCAGGACTAAACCCGAAACAAAACCCGGACTAGATCAGGGCTGAACAAGGACTTGAAAAGGACCAAACCAAGTTCACATCGGGATTACAATTGGCTCTAATAACGACAAGTGTGAACGCGCCCTTATTTAGACAAGCTTTTGGTTGATGATAAATTGTCTTTATTATTGCACATTTGCCCTCTGTAAAGCAATTTGCAAATTTGATCAAATCATATTAGGCGGTAACTAGGTAAAATAGTAATTATGATTAAAGGGGGTATTTAATATTAATCTCATGCATTGATTATTATTGAATGTTTTTGTTCCATTGTAAACTGCAATATTGCTCTAAAATTGCTTTATAATAGAATAGAATAAAAGAATAATCCATTGCAAGCAGTGGATTTTTATTTACATGTTCTTATTGTTAATGAATGGCTGCTTTACACTGAAACCTCAAATACAGTACAATGTAAGAATAGAAAAAAAATGCTGGAATCAATCGAAAACAGCTAATGATGGGGGGAAACCATTATGACACGGTTAAAAGCTGGAAGTCAGGAGTAAACGTGAGTCAACAGAACGTCCCCACAAAACAAGGAAACCTAACTGCGAGTGCGTTTGAGCGTGTGTCCGTGGGAGGTCGGTAAAGTGTGAATTAAATCCTCCTCAGTCTGTCACGTGTGTTGCTGTGTGTGTGTACTTGCGTTAATGACAAAGCAGGGGCACAAATCAGCTCTGGATGAGGCACAGAACATCGTCATCGCACCTTCGACAGAGCTCCTAGAACAAACACTTCACTTTGTGTCCTCCTTTGACCTCTCAAACTATTGCACATGCTAACTAGACTTTCTCATTTAATAAACTGGAGGTTATTTTAGTTCAGTCTCAAATTTGCTAGAAGGACATAGTCAATTAGGTTTTACAAGGAAGATTGGTTAATCACTTACATTACATAACATTATATGGAGTGTTTGTTTTGGTTGTGTTGATAATGGTAGAGTATTAGAGCTGCACAATATTGTAATAATATTTTTTTCAGACAAGTATTGTGATTGTGTTTTAATAATTGTGTTCAAAGATAACATTTGAAACGTGTCTAAAACTGACAAAAAATGAATAAAAGACACTGAAATAGTCCTATGAACTGACTATGCATTTGATGCACATGATGTTTATACAGTTATAAAGTACAGGGTTAGTAGTTTTTATGCAGATTAAGACATCATATTTTATTGTTTGTGAAGGAAATTATGGTGCGGTATGGATTTGCTAATTGTGTTCATTCAAAGTGCGTTCGGTTTGCGATTCCTTTAACTGTGCAAACCCAACCAAGTAATGTCACAATAAAACATTTACTCCTGGAATAGCAACATGCAGCTGATTTGTTGTTTCCAATGTAAGCCTTCTTGTCCTGTGCCTCAAGAAGTTAGTTAATGGACCTGAGTAAGTGTCTCTACTATTTTGAGGTAGGAAGATGCATACAATAGGAATGTACAATATGCAAAAGAGACAATATATCGCAATGAAGTCAAAATCCCAATTTGAATGGGTTAAATTAGCAAATTGCAAAGACTGAAAAGTCCTTTACAAACAACAAAATAACTTGTATGATTTTGTCTAAAAGCTGCAAAATCTGCAATCATTGTGAAAAGCATTTGATTCTTGTATTAGTTAATCAGTGCAGATTCCAGTCTTCTCTTGGGCATGTTTAAAATGTGCATGCTAGGGTTGTAGTGATTTATTGATTGTTTTATTTATTGATCAGTAAATGGTGTCATGGTGTTGGTCGACTAATTATTTTGGGGGTATTTTAAAGGATCTATTCACATCAGCAGAAAGGAGAACACAGAGTGATATATCTTAAGATTTGTGAGTGAAATGTGAGTTTAATCTGCCTTTTGACAGATAAATACATTGTGTTTTTATGTAGAAATATTTGTCATTGTGTGATCTCCTGTAATCTTATGATTTTGTCAGGGCAGTTTGGGTAAATATGTATGGTCAAATCTTGGGGATACTTTCAGAATTTTTGTCATTTGGTTGACCAATCGAGCACACGTCTTTAGCTGACCAAACTTTTCTTTAGTCAATTACAGAACATGCACAGAACAGTTAAAATATACATATTTTGCCAAAACTGTTTAGCCCAGATAGTAGTATTCCAAATCAAAAACCCATTTTAAAAATATCTAAACAATTAAATAGTCTTATGTGTTTACCTGAGATTCTCTGAGCTGAACTCTGACTCCAGGAATTTGAGAAACTGCTCTCTCCCAACTTGATCTTTCAGGACCTCATTGATACCAAAGGCCCACCTCTTTACCCTCTGCTGCCCCGGCTCCTTACTGTCAACACACAACAACTCAGAGTTAATAACAACAACATACTGTATAATTAATAATCTAAAAGTCTCTCCATGCTTTTCACCTGGCTTCCAGCTCCCATAGAGTGGTGTCGTCTGAGATCCAGGGATTGGACGGGTCGGGAGGCGTGAGAAACGGGTCGTATTCAAGGTACTGCTCTGTGTAGCCAATTAAACTGGTTTCAAGGGAAAAAGACAGTTAGAGGTTGCAAAATCAGAGTGCATTAAGATAACAGTCAATTTAGTCCTTTCTCATTAAGCCTTTGTTACTCTGATTTATAACAGCACCGCTTTTAGCAGCATGACATGACACTAACAGATAGATGATTCATTGTGAAGACATTTTAATTACTGTAATTAAAATTCGAATGGAAAAATAAAAAATAATATCGTTCATTGAGATAAAAGGATTGACAGTAATCGTTTGAGGTACATTTTGTATAATCGTGATAATTGCCAACAAAGATAATTGCCAATGTAATGCTAGATTCTGCAAAAACAAAGCTACTTATCCATGATGTTTTCTTCTAGACGGTTATATTTCACTTCTAACAAGGCAAAACTCTATAATAAATGTTTAAACACGCAACTTATTCATAACATTAACATTGTAATTAGTCATATCCTTTACATGTTTAAACTGTCAGCAATTTTGATAATGATTGTGATGTTATTGTTAATCGCTATTATTTTGATAATGACAATTGTGACATAAAATCTGAATATTATCCCACGCCTACAAGCGACGGTGTATTGACATCTTAGGAGTTTTCTAACATTTTAATCAAAAACAGCATCACATTGACCAACAAAGAATTAGTCAGCGTAGTTTAGGTGAATGAAGTATCTCTCATTCTTCCTGCACTGAACTGAAAAGAGTTTCTAAGGAATTGATTCCCTGGACACAAACCGGACAAGCCTGGGCTGAATGCTCCTCCATCAGTGGAGCGAACGGCACAATAGCAGTGTGTGTATCAGACTGGCCAGGTCCTGACACCACTAAAGGCATTGTGTGTACTCAGCCTGTCCTGAAGGTCATGTGATCTCTTAATTCCACACACATCGGCCCATTTAAAAGCTCAATACAGCGATCAATGGCCAATTCAAACACAGACACGCACAACGCCGCTCACCTCTCTGCCACTTTGGACATTTTCAGTCGATGTCGGTCTAATTGCAATTGCCCAAAGGTTATCTGGAGGAATCAAAAGGGAAAAAAATGAGGATTTAGATTTGTGACCTTAGACTTCTATCAATTTACTTAAGCCATGACAATAAGAAGATGTTTTAAATTGTCTGCTTAGGTTTTTTTCTTTTCTTTTTTTACAAAATTGTCTTAACAAAAACCTGAACACGTATAGTTTCTTTGACCAAGCTTTTGTATAGACAAAAATGTATAAATGATTGGATTTAGGCAGTAAGAGCATTTGCACGATTAGAAACATATAGTTGCAGTATTAGCAGAAGAAGTAGTAGTAGTAGTACTTAAAGGTGTTAATTTATTGGTGTGATGGTATGATGGTACAATATTTTTAAATTAGAGGTAGGTGATTTTGACAAAAAGGACAACAGTCAGACGATATTATGCCAATCCAACAGAAATGATTAGTTACAAATGTGAAATGTCTGTAAAATTAATCACTTTATACCCTTATTTTAAATGTTTTCTATTTTTATTTTTAATCAGCTCTTTTTGTAGCATGTTAAACAATATGCTCAGTATTCAAATGTCTTCAAAACAACATTAAAGATATACTCTATTTCAATATATTACGCACCTCTAAGAAGTACTAGTAGCGGTAGAACTTGTAGTAGTACTTTGTAGTGTTAATTGCATTAAACTCGGAGCTTATTTAATTATGAATGTATTTTGAATTACTTTTATTTAGGTAATAGTATTTTAAAATAAGTCACTTTAACAAAAGCCCACAATTTGAACAGCATTATATCATTTATCAGAAGATACTGGCCCACATGATAAAACTAACTTCAGTGTAATTCTCTTCTTTCTGACCAAGTGCGCCCCCTGGTGTTCTGACCTGTTCCTGCAGCTCCTCCTCTGTGGGCTGCTTGGCCTCGGGAGCGGGGGTGTGGGTGGGACTGTGAGTGCGGATGTCGTTCTGCAGCCCGTACACCGACTGCACAGGATCAAAGACAGAGAATCCAAATGACTGTGAGCTACAGTTACTCCGCACGCCATCAAACGCACGCAGGGAGAAAGGCTTATTCTTTTCATGTGTGACGCACCGCCATCAAACGGGACATTAGGGAGTGAAAATGAAGCGTACCTTTCTGGTTTTGTGAGGGTTTTTCATTCTGGAGGACTTCTTAATGTCGACTTCTGTTGTGTTGACACATCCAGGCTGCGGGAGGAGGCAGAATATAATAGCAGATGTTAAAATGGCTTTGATACCAGGAGGTTCCAATATGCGAGTCATTTAATTCATTCGACTATTTCCCTTTTTGCCTTTTTATTTAGTATTTTTGTTCAAGGTTTTTTTCTTAAATGTAAAAGGCTCAACCTCAGTGACCGGTTAACGTTGAACTTTAAAAAGAAACAGTTGGAACAGTTGGCAGCTGAAGAAAAATAAAAGCTCATAAAGAAATCCACTCAACCTCATTAGCAGTACACATAAAATACCCAACGTTTGCAGCAGTAGTACAGTAATAATAGTATTAGTAACAGCAAGGGTTGTTTAGTTGACTATTTTACTTCTAATGTACTCTGGTGCCGCTGTTACACCAGCTAGAACTTATATTCTAACTTCATATAGAGCCTTTAAGGGGTTGCAAACAAATACAATCTGGAAGAGAGGCCAAAGTGAAGTAGAACATAATGTGATTTCAATAGAGAAATTAGGATTAACCTCAAAATATCACCAAATATCAAAAATCAAGATGGTTTTTTCACATGAAAACTGCTTAAATACATGTAAGTGCTATCAGAGCCTGGTGTAAAGTCATGTACTACTGTATTTTACATTAATTGTTTATTTAAAGGGCCTGTACCTGATGTTTATTTACTCTAGTTAAATAGATAAATTATCTTTACATCACACATTGTTTGATAGACGCAACTTCATGGAAAGACATTGGGTTTGTAAAGTATAATCTGTGCATATTATAAACACACTTTGTTAGGAAAGAAACAGTGCTGAAGCGTTTGCCAGGGTCACCTCTTTTCAGCCAATCAGACATATCGTACACTATGAATCATGGGAAAATAACCCAGACATGTGTTTCTCTGTCATGGTGCAGTTTCAGAAGTGCTAAAAGCTAATTGTAAGGAGAGTTAGGGGAACTATATGGAAACAACCGCATAAGACTATTCCTGACGGTCGCTTCTGTATGGTGAAAGGAAAGGCTATGTGGGCGGGACTAACGGTTCAAACAAACATGTTCCTGTCTCACGGTTCAAAATCGGGTACAGGCCCTTTAATAGGAAATTATAACAGGCATGATGAAGAAAAATCCTGATTTTTAGGTTTTACTGAACAAATACTTACAGAAATCACAACAGTCCTTTGAGGCTAGAAAATTGTATTTTTTCCCATCCTTTGTAATAGAAAGGCAAACTAAGTGACCTTTCTACCCTGAAATTTCCAAATGAATGCTTTTTCCCCTACACAAACACTTAAAACCTTTAGTCTTAAGGTCTGATCATAGTATATAGAAGGGTCTGTTGGTGGGGTACATACGGTATACCATTTTAGGACATAGCTAGAACATCTTTGTCCACCCCAAAAGCCCCGACATATCCTGGTAATTACAACTTCATAACCTGTGACTCTGCTCCATTGCGACTGTTGACTGACCTCCCGTATAATTATAGTGAGGTACCAAAACAATCTACAATATCTCTCCATCTTAAGACTTCTTTTTTCACAGCTCACAGGTAGAATTTTGCCACTTTCCGCACATCATGCCATTTATAGACGCTGTGTCATCTTCAGCCTAATTAAACCTGGAATGTGCCAATTCTCGCAAAACAACCGAACCAGCGGGGACCCAGTCGGTGCTGTGGCGGTGTGCGAAAAGCTTCTGATTGAACAAGTGGTCCAATCTAGGCCTTATCCCGGCGTATAGCGCTAAGTAGCTTCAGCGCGTCACTGTGAAATTTAAATTAATATTGATTATGTTGCTCCAAGGACGCATAAATTGAACTTGTTATTTCCCAATTAAGCACGGTGCGGCTGCCTGTACGGATATGCGGAGGGAGGGGGCTGAATGCTAATGCAGGCTAAAGTGTATGAGGTAAGGTAAAAAGGGCCAGTGTGAGTCTGATATGTTTAGACAGTTATCGATGTGGCATTTCTCCAGCATGCTACGGGCACACGCTCTGTCAGATCACCTCAACGCTCCACTCTATGCAACCCAGCCTACAAAGGACCAGACCTACTTAGCACAGTGATGATCTAAAGAGGGTTTTTAGTCCCCTTGGAAGCATTTTGCAGCGGAGTCATGACTAAAGCGGCGTTATAAAGTGCAGAAAAAATTATGCTAATGATGCCAGCAGCAGTCATTTCACTCACCACTGGTCTGTGCACGTCCCAGAAAGCTCTCTCCTGGCTGTCGAGGATCTTGCGCTCGATTTTGTCTCTTTTCTTGTCGACTCTGTTGAAGCAAGATACAAGTGTTTACAACTGGTAAATGCAGGCAGCATGTTAAAGATGACATATAATGCAAAATCGAGCTTTTATCGAAAAGCTTCTGTCATGTCGTATTTGTTTTCACTTCACATTTACTGCCTCGAGCTTGTAACTAGAGTGATTCATGCATGTTTGAGTAATCTTTATTCCCCTGCATTTAAAACATCGTTGCTCCAAAAATTCCTGTTTTCCCCTACCCCTCATACATTCCCACTGCTCTGTATTGACTCCATTCTTCATACTTTGAAATTCAATCGCTACCATAATTTGTAGCTATCCATAGGCTGACAACATGGTCCGGTAGCACACTGTGTTAGTTGTGATGATGTTTACAGAGACGTAAGGGGAAGGCGGAAATCTGGGGTGCAGTTTTCAACAGGAGGTCAGTGGACCTGTTTCTTTTATTAAGTTTTAGATCATTTCATACCCCGGCTTGTCAGAGGGGAGTATGCGCATGCATGATCAAGATATATGTATTGTATGTACTGCATACAACATGTGCAATGTTGTATGCTGCGTTGAAGCTAGGAACAGGATGAGCGACCACGAGCGAGTTGCACGCACAAGCTTTTAAAGTTACAAGTGTGTGTCACAAGACAGTACCAAGCTCCAATAGCACAAACTAATAATAATATCTCACAGCAATAACATGGGGCTGTGACAATGAATATTGTGATGTATAGCAATATGTCCACGGGTGTCATACAGTAGATTATCGCTATTTAGCAGATGTCTTCTTTAAGTACTTGGAATATAATACATTTTAGTTTGGTGTCAAGCCTTTTGCCTACATATGTCGAGAAAACATTGGAGAGTACTGCACGAATGTATCTTTTTTGGCTAAACTGTGTGCTGGGTTCAAAAATCTAACCATCAATTCTTAATATTGTTTGGCTTAATGCATTACAATACACGAAGATGTGTTATAGTTATGTGTATTCACTCTTTCCAATGGCACCAGTGAGTCACAGGTACATCTTGGAGGGATTGGTTATTCACAGTACATCCCATGCATATTTGAATGGGGCTATATAAGGTTCGGTCTACTGGTAAAAGTTATATCATGTTGCTGTAAATAAGTTATTGTAGATTCAGAGTTTGCACACCCCTTGGGGATAGTAGAACATCATTTTTAGAACCTCTCATCTAAAAATCAATAGTCGTTTAAGTATTTACTAAACTGAGAGGAATTCACTACAGGACTTTGGCTTCAGAGCCTGTTTTCCTGGCAGTAAAACAAAGCTCTGAATCTATTGTGAAATCTCCTTTCGCGCGCTGAAATGTTGCCTCCTATTGGGAATAGCATTTTTAAGTAAGACGTTTTATACACTGCCAGCACCTAGCCATTAGCGGCTAACGATATTCTTTTACACATTTCAACTTAAAAGCTAGGACAAAATGGTGTGCGGTATAGACTTTTTCGATTGTTTGTGGGGGACCTACTTTGCTTGTGCTTCTGCTTGCATAAATATGAACTCCCATTTCCTGGCGAAAGCTCTCTGTAGCCTGGCTAAGCTCTCCTGAAAAAGAGAAGAAAGAAGACGTTAGTGCGATGTGGGTTCAGACTGCGTTAGCTGCAGACACAGGGTGCAGTTAACCACTGGAAAGCACTTTTAATGATCCCGGCGCACAAACAAAACCGGCTGTAACTAACGGTCTGGTTCACATAATGTCCTTGTGGAGGATTTTGTGTTGTTTGTGTTTTAAAAGTGCACTGTGTAACTTCACGTGTGGAGGGTCTGCCACCTTGTTTTCCTGGAGATGTTTTTTTTTTTTGTGAGGAATGTTCCACCAGATGGCATTACACTTGTCCCCATAGCTTTTATTCAATATCAATGTCTTTATTGCTCAAAAACACCTTGAAAAAACATGCATTCTTAGTCGACTTTCCACAGATCTGACCTGTAACTTGGCGTCATAGTCCCAGATGGGGGCAAGATTGATTACATTGTACTGTCATAGGAAATATCCAAAAGGTAAATTCACAAAAGTTGAACTAGAACATTTCTATTAGTGACTAGACCTAAAAATGTGCCAAAGATACAGTACATTAATCCAAGGGAACACCCTCTAACTGTAGGGCAAAGAATCCATTCATTTGAATGTAGAACAGCAGCTATATTGCCCACTGTTCAACAACTACAAGAGCAAACGCAGAGTTTATTGTGCCAAATACAGACACAAAGACATGGAGAAAAATAAAGTGACTGAACGACGCACGTTTTAATAGTCATCCAAGAATGCTAAGAGTGGTTGCGGACTAAAATCTGAAACTCAGCAATAATCGTCCATCCAGGAAAGTTACAAAGTGCTTAAAAGATTTTCAGCTTGAGTTTTAGCAAAAACCCAGGGGAACAAAAGAAAAGAATTGATGAGTTTCCACCAAGCATTAGAATAAGGTGTACTGGAAATATGATACATGCAATGTAATACTTTTAGCGGCACGGTTCAACATATTGATAAATATATGATTTTATTGCCCACATTATATGATACACAACTTTTTTGTTTAATGAGAAAATGCTATGCCATATCTTGAGTTCCACTTAATTAGATAATTGTTTTGTTTAATTGTTTGAAAAATGTACTGAAGCACGATAAGGAAAAATACTATTTTGGTTGATATTCTACATTATTTTAATGTGGGAAAAAAAAAAAAGAATGATATTTTTCTAAGCAAAACTGAAGAGGCATTTTTATATTGTGAATCTGTCACAGCAATCAGACAGTGCCATTTGAGACAAATAAACATCTAGATAATTATTAAATAAAAATGGTCTGCACAAAAGAATACAAATAAAAGTCTGTTTAATTTAATTGCATATTGCCAACAAAAACATGACAATTTCTTGAGTAACCCACACCCTTTATGTACAGTCTCGCTTACACTTACCGCTTCGTAGTCTGCGAGCTCCAGGCGTGCTTTGTTTTGCATTGTTCTTTTGCAGAGGTAAACAGCTGTGTGTAGAGACAGACAGAGAGGAAGTCTGGTTAGAGGAGTTTAGCAGACATAAGTGGCCTTGCTTTTACTCATTTAATCCTCTCAAATGCACCGCACTAAAGCCCCAGCCACACGGGTCACACAGAGTCCTACAAAACTGGAAAACTGGATCCGACTTCTGAAATCATTCTATCATCCTTTGGTAACTGACCATTAAAGCCGACATTCATTATGTTGCTTTTATTAACACACATCGTTTGAGTAAATTGGTTGTTGCCGGGTTAGCTTTCCCATGATGCTCTTGGGTAATCCCACAGTGAGTCTTTAGCCCTGCACTACAAATAAAAGGGCCCTACGACTGACTGACAGGGCCGTTTTTAGCATTATGAAATCTTATCTGCTCTGCGCTCTGCTGTGGACACAATGCACGCACAACAAGCACAACAAGCCACAGTTCATTTGTCCGATTGCATCAGAGCACAGGGCATATGCTGAATTACAAACACAGCTACTGTAATATTGCAGAATGTGGACTGGCGCTGACAGAGCAGTGTGAAATAGCAGCCATTTTGAAGTAAATTAACAATTGCAGACTTCCTGGCTGGTCCATCATTATACAATGCACTATGTAATGCAGTGACATTTGAAAACTATATAAAGAGCATGTCCATCAGGCTTTACTTTAAATATATACTAGTGTCTTATGAAAAGACCGCTGGTTTGATCATACCTTGAACTGATATAAAGAGACACTCCTACAGTGTGCAGCTAAAACTCTCAAGGTACAGTATGATCAACACAGAGGTCTGTTCATTATGAAATTATAACATCAAAAGACCCAATGAACCTGGAATTAAGGACAAATATTATGCATTATTTGTACTACCTTTAAACATGCTCTTGAGTATCTTCAGTTTGGCATGTCATTTTAAACTAAAAATAGAATGCTTTCACAAAGAAAGGTATGACTTTATCACTGTGTTGAGAGATGCCATTTGTACTTAGCTGTGGCTCCATCTACTGGCTGTAGAGACAATTACACAAATGTAAATATATACCCACAATGCTTTGCAGTAAGCAGTGGATCTGACAAAGTTGTAGATCGTGATTAAATGGAAGAAATGTTCAGAGCGAGTCTGCTCACAGGAGCAGCTCCAGGTGCCACCTTTAGACAGAGGACATTCTTCTACACCTGCACCAGGCTCTGGAATGATGTCGCTTTCTATCTGAGGACATTTTAAAAGACATATAGAGTTTTTGCCCACAATTGTAGTCATTGACTGAACTTGGAATGTATGGGTCCTGTAATGCTTTTGTGTTTGCTCCTGATGTGTTTTCTGTCCTTTGCTGCAGAACATGAACCTGCAGAACATGAACTATGAACCAGGCTTGATTACATGCATTTGAATCTTTTTCTGGAAAAAAATAAATAAAAAATAATAATAATAAAGAAAGAAAGAAAGAAAATAAAGTTGAGCATTGATAAAACCAAGAAATATAGAGTTAAAAATGCATCAAGTCTACACTGTCAATCTTTCACACGCTTCATACATGTACAAAGACAATGAAGGTGTGCCCTGCCCAAGAACACAATGACACTATGTACTGATTGAACAGGCACTTTCTGGTTATCAGGCCACATTGTGTAGTATCTAGTCTACATATACAATACGAGGTTTATGTTTGGGGAAAACCTTCACATATTGTAGCTTTACAAATCATCATACAAATTCAGGCAAGCGTAGAGTTAGACTGGAATGTCTCCAATTCAATCATTATGCCAAAAACAATTTTGCCAACACAATTTGTAATCTCCTGCTGGCTCTGGGGCATATTCCAATAATTTTCTCATTGTGCATTTCTGAACAAAAAGTTAATCAAAGAGGTGCCTTGAATAAATAATGTGCATATTATTGCTATCTCACCATAGTCTGTGTTTTCTGGTTCCCAGCAGTTTGATGGCCAAAAATATGGAGTCTGAAAAAGACACAATTACAGTTACACGGTGAGCATAATGTAGCTGTTGGCTCATATTTAACATATTTGCAGCATAATGGATTTGCAACAAGTCTAAATCGCATAAGCTGATTGTAGAATTAGCACACACCTTTAACCTAGCATTTGACCAGTGTTGTATGCACTGGCACCGTACATGATTAGATGTAAACAGCTCAATGCAACATAATACTAATAACCTTGTGTGTGAAAATCAGTAATCTGCCACTTGGAATAACAAACTATTGGCATTCAAAACCTTTACTATCTAACCTCTATCAAATCTATACGACCTGACATTGACTGCTTGTAATCAATAAAAAGGAACGGCGCAATAATCTATACATATTGCTGGACTAAGTATGGTAATCAGCCACCAAACCAGACTATTATGTTAAATAATGTATTGATATGCACAATATCTCAGGCTTGCTGCCCCCTGCTGGCAACATTATTGACTGGTGAATGTAAAAGTGACTGATTAGCAGCACAGATATTACAGATAGATGCTTTATGTTGACTGACAGCAATTGAAGCTTAAAATACTACTTCAGATGTTGAGCAGTGGAAAGTAACAAGAAAAGTAAAGCAAACTTTTTAGGTATTTTGACTTACTTTTACTTCACTACATTTGAGAGCAGGTATGTGTACTTTCTACTTGATTACATTTTTGAACTGGGCTGAAAAGTAAAAAGCACTTTCTGCATGCGTTTTGGTTTTGTGTTTTGTGTTCAAGCCCTGGCCTTGAGGAAACAAAAAACATGCATAAAATTCACTAGAAAAATTAAGAAACTGGTTTTAATTGCCACAGTTTACCAAACATATCACTATGCCTCCAAATGTGTGTGAAATACATTAACTTTTTACTCTATAATAAGTAACATGTTTTGCTTCTGTTTCTGTACTTTTACTTAAGTAACAAAATTAATCGAAAGAAATACTTCTTTCCCCCCTGTGTCGAGATGCAGAAATTATTACTGTGGAAAATGTTTGAAAAATTTGAAAATGTATCTTTAGCTATCTTTAATGTATCTTTATCTTTAGCATAATAGATTGCTTAACACACCTGTTACACACATGTTAGAACTCTGTGGCAAAGTGCATTGATTTTGAGCCCTTCATTTCTTGAGGCAATTAACCAACTAAAGGATAAATAACACAGGTTGCATGCATTAGAATAGTTTACCTGAAATCTATAGAAGGTTCCGTCGTCTTTGAGCGTGAGGACGTGGTCTGAGATGGGGAAGAAGTAACCGTGTGCAGCCATCAGCGTCCCCAAGTGAAGGGCCTCCACTGCAGCACAAACAGGACAGAGGAACACAGCAGACTGGTCAATGGGGCAACACATGATAGATTAATCTGACTTGGACGTGGTACTCAAGAAAAAGATCAATTGGATAATAATTACCAACATTAGCAGTTTCATTATTAGCAACATTTGGTCCATAAAGTTCATCATAATCTTCAATAAAACAGCAATCAGTGCAGACTGAGCTTCATATTTAAATTGCAGTCTCTTGGGTCTTCAAGTTAACTTCATTTTGATCAAACTAAAATGACAAACCGCAGGCGTTAACCTTCAGACTAAAGTTCAGTTTTCCAATAAACTGTGTTTTTCTATTCAGGGCTGGAGGTGATTATTCCTGCTTTTAATTTATATGCTAATTTCTCTTCTATAAAGACCTTTTTGGTTAAGAAGATAAACGTGTTGCCCTCACTTAAACAAAAGCGGCTTTATCTGCGATGCAGTTTTATCACACATCTTTACAGCCTGGTATTATTTTTCACGAGGGCTAATTAACAGCATCCAATTTATCTCAAACAAAATGCCACGTTTGAATGAAGGGCTTGAAAAAGCAGTGATGTGTTGACAGAAGACGAGCAGCTCTCAGAGGGTGACGGGGCTGACAGCGGGGGGTCTCCCTGATTGGCCCACCTTCAGACAGGGGGCGGGGCAGGGGCTCATCAGTCCAATCACCTGGTGCTGTGCCTGGTGGGAGCCAAAAGCTGCTTCCCTGCTCCAGAGCGGCTCGCCCTGATTTCAAGCCATCAACTAATGAAAACCTGTAATCACCGCGTTAACCCTAACTGTTTGTGTCATTGCTATGGATGTTACTGTGGTCCACGGATCTTCCAATGTAGGTTATGTTATGTTATGTATTTCAGATGGAGAGCAGGGTCAGTATATGATTCACTGGTTTTGAAAGAAATATCCAATATGATCCACTAAGGGTGGGACAAAATCTCATGTCCTGAGATCTCGTGAGATTGAAATTTCACAAGATTGTGCGAGCACCCTCAGAGTAACCTCGCAAGAATTATTTAATACATTGTTTTTGCTGCACAACTACTGAAGAGTGCGATAACCTTTCGGGAAGAATGATTATTTAAGAGAATATCCAGCTTTAAAACTGGGTCCACAAACTTGGCATCATATTACTTTTATGGCTTGAGGCCTATTGAACTGACAACAATCTCTATTTGAGCATTAAACTTGTCTACATTGCATTTATTCATAATAGGTGTCTTTATTGCTCAACAACACTTCAGAAAGCAGTGAGTGCAGTCGCAGCCTCTCAGATCTGACTCTAACTTTCATTGGGGAGGTCGTGAAGTATCTGTTCTGAGAGGAAATACTGGTACAGGTAATTGTTTATTCAGTTGCCTTTAGGCTGTGGGGCCAAAAGGGGACAAGGGTAATTACAGGTCAAAATTAGGTCGGTCGAACATAAACTAAGAGTCTGTAAGTTTGGGAAGTTTTATGAGGGACAATAAAGAAACATTTGTGAGTGGGTTTTCCTTATCTGAAAAGGGGGTTGTCTCCTTTGAAGGAGCAGTTGGTCTACCATATATAAAGCTTTGTTACACTAGAATCGGGGAGATCCTAGATTTGGCCACAGTGGGACTCCCAGGCAATGTCGACTGTCTGTATGTGATGCTGCTTTCTGTAATAAACTTCCTTTAATATTCAGAAGGTGGGTCCACGAGTCTTCTTCTACTGATTGACACATCGACCAACATCTTCAGAAACCACAGTCGCCTTCTTATGTTTAATCCCATACTGTGAAACATCCCAGGCAAAGCATTAACATCTCTATGGAGACAAGCAGGTGACAGACCCTTCACCAGAGAAGTTACATAGTGCACCTTTAAGAAAAGATGATAAAATAAAATGGAACTGTGTAAGGGACCGAGGGTCAGGAACAGAACACACCCAGAATTCAAAAGTAGAAGGCTTTTATTTAGCCAAAAAAAATGAAGAAATTAACAATAATGTGGGCCCATAAAAGAGGTCAAAATAACAAACTCCATTCCAAACTGAACACAAACTGACCTAACACAGAACACATGGGGGGAACATTTAAACTGGCTGATCAGACCAGCTGTAACAAAAGGGGGAAGACAAAACATCTAACAAGACAATAAGATTATACATATGTAACCCAGGATAATTTAATTTAGCAAAACTTAAACAATGTACTAATATATATTCACCTATTGTAACCAATATAAACAAAACCCAGTATGTGAGAAACAATAACAAAATTAAGCCTAAACCCCCCCTAATCTGCCTGCCATGGTTCAGGCCATAGGGTGGAGACTTGAGGACACACTAGCACTGTCAGTGTGAGGCTGGGGCAGCCATCACATACCCCCCCTCTTCAGAAGCTTCGCCGTGGCTGCGGGAAAGGTAATCAGCGGTGTGGTTTACATTCCCAGGAATGTGCTGGACAATGAACCTGAAAGGCTGCATGGCTATGTACCACCTTGTGATCCTCCCATTGGTGTCCTGCATTTTCTCCAGCCATTGCAGGGCCTTATGATCCGTCTGCAAGACAAACTGCCGTCCCAGGAGGTAATATTTGAAGGAGTCCAGCGCCCATTTAATGGCCAGGGCTTCCTTCTCGATGGTTGCATAACGCACCTCCCGGGGGAACAGCTTGCGACTGATGTAAGCAACCGGATGACGGTCTCCTGGCGGTCCTTGCAGCAGCACAGCTCCAATGCCACGATCAGAAGCGTCTGTTTGCAAAACAAAGTCTTTGTCAAAATCCGGGCAAACCAAAACTGGATCCTTACTCAGTGCCTGCTGAATGTCCTTGAAGGCGACAACACCCTCCTCCGTCCACTTCAGCTGATTGGGCTGCCGAGAGCCTGTCATATCTGTCAGCGGCACAGCTCGGGCAGAGAAGTTGGGTATGAACCGATGGTAAAAGCCAGCCATTCCTAGGAAAGACCTCAGCTGCTTCCTGGTTTGTGGCAAGGGACAAGATGCAATTGCTTCAACTTTATGAATCTGTGGCCTGATCACCCCACCCCCAATGATGAAGCCTAGATACTGTGTCTCGGTCTGGGCCAGGGAGCACTTTGCTGGGTTGATTGTGAGGCCCGCGACATGCAGAGCATCTAAAATCTTTCTCAGGTGCTCCAGATGTTCCTCCCAGGTGGTACTGAAAACAACAATGTCATCCAGGTAAGCACAGGCATAGTCAGAGTGGCCACACAGTACCTGGTCCATCAATCTTTGAAAGGTGGCCGGGCACCATGGAGACCAAATGGTAGGACAGTGAACTCAAACAGCCCCATGGTGTGCGAAAGGCTGTCAACTCCCGAGACTGCTGAGAGAGAGGGACCTGCCAATAACCTTTGCAGAGGTCAATGGTGGTCAGGTACTTGGCCTTCCCCAGTCGTTCGATCAGGTCATCAACTCGTGGGGTAGGATAAGAGTCAAATTTTGATATTGAGTTCAGGTACCTGGAAGTCGATGCAAAACCTGATAGTCCCATCCTTTAGGAACCAACACCACCGGGTTACACCATTCACTCTTTGATGGCTGAATGATTCCCAGGGATAACATCAGGTCCACTTCTTTCTTCAATGACACCAGAAGGCGCTGAGGTATCCTGTAACTCATACGCTTGATTGGTGCTTCAGGTTTCAACACAATGACATGTTCCACCATATTTGTATGGCCAGGATATTCAGAAAATATTGTTGTATTAATGAGAGGCTTTACCTGGGCTTGTTGTTGCTCTGTGAGGTGACCTATATCTAAGTTGGAGACTGCAGGCAAAGGTAAGTATTGATCATCGATCTCTTCCTCTTCCTCCACCCTTTGAATTAGCATCACCTCTGCCATTTTCTCCTTTCTGGGAACCCATTCTTTAAGAAGGTTCACATGGAGGACTCTCTTTGACCGCTGGCGACCAGGCATGGAGACTTCATAGGTGGTAGGACCCATTTTTCTTGTAATTTCAAAGGGCCCTTGCCACTTGGCCAAAAGTTTGCTGTCACTTGTAGGCAA